>CM053593.1:214288121-214305454 GCA_028646575.1 Pseudocheirus occidentalis
GTGTCTACCCTCCCCCTTCTCTGTCAATTACTTTTATCTTCCTTTGTTCATTTCTTCCCACCTGGTGAAGGCCAACCCCCTTGTAGTCTCATTGTGGAGGAGGTTGGGAGGTGAATTTTTCACCAATGAAAGAGGGCAGTTGGCCAAGAGAGGGGACATCCTAATCAGGTTTTTAAACCTTGGAACAGGGCTAGGCTCTCCCTCTTCCGGCCCGATCTCATGCATCAACATGGGTAAGACATCATCTCATGGGGCACCCCTTTCTTCCCAGGAGAAAGGGAATAAATTCCTCTTCTTATCTAAAAAAAAAAAAAAAAAGACCACACCCAAGGACCTAGAACTAGAAGGCCATATTCGGCCTTGAGGTTCCCCACTCCTGGCCCAGAGAAACCAAGCAATTTCTCCACTGTGTTCAGTAGTGACTGTTGTGGTTTGGGGTGATGGGCTGACCCCCCTGTACCCTTATATTTTGGGGTTCCCAGCACCTCAACAGGAGCAAGACTAGAAGAAATGTCCTTAGTTTCTGAACTCCAAGATCATGCTTCTTATGCTTCAGTTACAGTGTAACTTCCCTTTGTGCTTGGCACCTCTTCAACTAGGAAGAGCCATTCCAACTCTACCAGATCTAGAACATCCCTTACATTATCTCGGAATAAAGACATTCTCTCCTACTCCCACCTTCTCCCACTTGAGGGCCTCCATTTTGTGAAGAGGCTCAAGCTGGTCAGTCCATCCTAGCCATCTCAGTCCAGATTCCCCTATTAGAATGTAACTTCCTTGAGGGCAGGGAATGTCTTTCTTTTTGCTTTTATTTGTAATCCCAGCACTTAGCCTGGGGGCTGGCAGAATACAGAATAAGCACTTAATAAATGCTTCTTATCTTCCTTCCTCCAGACCTTCAAGCCAGGATACACCTAGATCCATCACAAGAGCTTCCATAAATAAGACTTTAGAAATCAGAGGTGATTTTTTTTTCCTGCCAGAAGAAACATTTCTGCTTTTGATTTTAATGATAACCCTTATATAGCTGGCAACCTTACCTTAGTCCTTTAAATTTAGAAGCTGCTTAGCCATGCATGTGTCTGTAGGCTAAATCAGAATTCCCCATTAAGTTAATACACCTAAAGAAAAGTATTTCTGTTGGCCTAACCTCCTCAACCTCATATGCAGATTTCTTTTGAATGAAACTATCCGAGGGGAGCATTATCAAAACACATACATTTATTGGGCCTTATTGAGGTGCCAGTGACAAGTAATAAGCATAAAACTGAAAAGGCCCTTTATCAGAGAGGGTAACGTTCACCCTAATGAGCAATAATCAGAATGCATTGAGGTTAAAGAGTATTTCAACAAAAGTAAAGGCTAAGTCTATTTACTTGACTAGATTAGGAGGAATAGGCAGTTAGCTCAGTGTGCAATCCATACAGAGGAACAAGGTTAGTGCAGTCCCCATTCTCTATCACCAGAACAAGCACTCAGTGATTTATCCTAATGGAAATGAGGGATCTAGTCCCATAGAGAGGGTTCCAAGGCCCAGAGTTTGCAAGATGGCTGACTAATGTTAGAGATTCAGCCTGTGGTCATGACATATTCTGTCCTCTGGAGTACACAGATCAGACCTTGGTGAAAATAAAGACATGACTCATCTGTTGAGTCCCAAACATGGATCTCAAACTCTGGATCAAGATTTCACTTGAAACCAACACACCTCCCTCCTCCATCTCCACCATCACTTCCATTCTCCAAAATGGCATTAAACAATAATTGCTTGATTTTTTGAGCTGAGCTCAGAATAATTTAGCTCTATCCTCACAATATCTCTATGAGAATAGCATGGTGCAGTGCTGAAGAGAAAACAGTTTGACTTTAAGAAAAAGGAGAAAGTCTCATCTCATTTTTTTTTTAACCTCTAAGGAGTCAGAGGTATTTGAATACATCCAGATAGCAGAAAAGTATTCCTGTGACTATACTTATACTCCCCAATGGAAATGTGCCAGGGAAGGAACAAAGAGGAGATATAGCCAAGGCAGCTGGTTTCAAGATCTAGAAAGGAGAGTTTTGAGATTTATCAGGTCTGCTGGTTATAGGCCCTTCAGAAATGAGAAGCAGTTAATTTTGGTGGTAGGTGTTATTGGTAGAAAAAATGTTCAGAGGGAAGAAGGGAAAGAATCTGGAAATCAAAGTTTTAAAGACAAATGTTAAAAAAAATTATTTTTTTACATGCAACTGAGATATATGATATATAGAAATAAAATATACAGATATATACTGGGGTACAGAAATCCATTTTGCCCTACTAGAAAGCTGGAGGGAGGAAATGGGGGAATATAAGAGAACAGATTGGGGGAGGAGTATTCAGTAAGCTCACTATATTGGGGTGGGGTTAAGGGAAAGATGGGGAGAAAATTTATAACTCAGTATCTTGTGGAAATGAATGTTGAAAACTGAAAATAAAAAATTAATATATAATTTTTTTTAAAAGAAAGAAAAAATGTTCATAGAGATATAAGCAATGTAGACTGTTGAATACATACAGAAGACAGCTAGGTGGTGTAGTGGATAGAGGGCACTGGGCCTTCAGTCAGGAAGACCTGAGTTTAAATCTGGCCTCAGACACTTACTTACTAACTGTATGACCTTGGGCAAGTCACTCAACCCTGTTTGCCTCAGTTTCCTCATCAGTAAAATGAGCTGGAGAAGGAAATGACAAACCACTCCAGTATCTTTGCCAAGAGAATCCCAAAAAGAGTCACAAAGAGTCAGATATAACTGAACAACTGATTAACAACAATAAAAAATACAGAATGCCATTTAAGGGCAAAATGGGAAGCTATTAGACTACAGTATAGTAGAATGATAATATAGTAGATTGAGCACTGGCCCAGGAGTCCAAGTTGAATATCCCTTCTTGGCATTCCATATCTTTTGATTTGTACAAGCATACTTATTCCTGAAATACTTTCTCTCCTCATCTCTGACCTCTTAGACCTAGCTAGCTCCCTACTAAGCTCAGTTCACATCCCATCCCCAACAGCAAGTCTTTGTACTATCCCTCGTTGAGGTGGCCTTCTCTGCTCTAATTATTTTTTATTTACTCCTCTGTTTACAAGTGGCATGCTAACTCCATGAAGTCATAGACTTACACGTTCACCTTTGTATCCCAAGCACTCTGGACAATCTAACATCTAGCAGATTCTTAATAAATGCTTGTTAAATTGAATTCTCCCTCAGACACTACATAGTTTTATGGCTGTGGGCAAGTCTATTCACTTCTCTGAGTCTCAGTTTTTTCTTCCTTAAAATGGAGATAATACTTGAAACTATACCTCACGGCAGCAGCATAGATCCTTTCACAGACTTTAGTTATGTAAATGTGAGTTACTTAACAAGAAGATAGCCAACAGTTCTATTCCTTACAAATGCAAGCACAAGAATAACATGGTAAAGTCTTGTCCTCCCTCCTCTATTCCCCTTCTCTACATTGCTCTTTCAATCTATCTTGCCCTTCCCTTCAGCATGTGGAGAAAAAAAAAAAAAGAGCATTGGAAAGCCAGGCTAAGTCAGAAAGCTGGTTGTTGGAATCACCAACAAACCACTCAATTTAAATTTTGTTGTTGTTGTTAATAGTGTCGTGGATACAACTCAGCTGATGCAATCCCTTAACACCGAAGTAAAGCATGAGACACTTCTTTTGGGCATTGGGCATTCCATTCAATTAACTCCATTCTGAAATCATCATTATATTGATTGAATTTGGGGAAACAGTCTTGCTGAGAATGACTCTTTTGCCAAGGATCTTAACTTGGAGGTCCATGAACTTATTTTAACATTTTGATAAACGTATTTCTGTATAATTGGTTTCCTTTGCAATCCTATGTATTTTATTTTATGCACTTAAAAAGATTATGTTAAGAAGGTGTCCATAGACTTCACCAGACTGATCAAGGGGCCCATGGCATAAAAAGGGTTAAGAACTCTTATTCTGTAATTATATAAGAGCTAAGGGAGCAATAAGGAAGACCTAAGCCTGGTCATAGATCATTTATACAAGCCAAGGAACAAATCATCTGCAGAAACACCTGGACTCAGAGGAAGAGAAAACTTATCATTTCTAGTGGATTTTTGTCATCGGGACAATGGGGGAAACCCCATTCTATTTTTACTTGTACTGCATTTCCTTGTCATTCAACAACAATCTATTTAACAAACATTAAGTGTCTATTGTATATAAAACCCTCTTCTATACTAAAATTTTCTTAAAAAAAAAATTAGGTACAACATAGGTCGCATACCTCCATTGCAATTTATAGTCCAGTGGGGTAAGAACTGGCCAGGAGTGAACTAAGGAACATTCTTTCCTCATTTCTCTTCCAAGATCGTAAAATCCTAATGATTCTACGTTTTTCTTAAGAGAACCACACTTTGTAGCCTAGGAAAAGTCTCAGCCTCCCTGGCCTCAGTGTCCTTATCAATTAAATGGGGAAGTTTCCTTATCAATTAAACTGGATGGCCCCTCAGGCTGAGACCATCTCAGGATCTATGATCCTAAGAACTGGCTGCCATTCTTTGTCATCTTGCTAATTCTTAGTGTGGATTTGCCTTGAAATAAATTCTTTTCAGCAAGATTCTGATTTGGGGGACATTGTGTGGCAAATGGGAATCCCATTTCCAAGGATATCTGTAAGCTTTTTTTCCTTCAACTTTTCACTTCTTTTTCTTTCTAGAAAGCATTTAAGCTATTACTATCTCTCATATAGTAGTTTCCCTTAGGTAGAGCGAACTGGCCTTAGTCTGAAGTTCTAGGCCAATTCAGGTATATGAAAATTATATTAACTTGATTATGTACAATTCACCACTGCTGCAGTCATGTGGTCAAGTAAAAAGGGGACTAGAAGGAGGATGTTCATGGTTCATTGCCTAGAAACAGCTATCCAACATTAAAAATAAACATAATCCACATTAGCCCATATTTAGTAAGTTGTTTATTGTTTATTTCTTGTTTTTCATCCCCAGAACAGAATAATAGTCCTTATAGGAGGTGAATCCAGGGGAAGGAAATCTGTTTTGGGGATCATTTCAATAAATTAATTCATTCTACTTAGTACTAGTGTGATCTTGGACAAGTCATTAAACTGCTGGAGTCAGTTTTGTTCACTTGAAAACTAAAGGGTGTTGATTAGATGATTGTTAAGGTCCCTCATACTAAGCTTTAAATTCTATAATTCTAAGTCCTGACTAAACATCTGGGATTTGTACAGTACTGTGCTAGGGCTATGGTAGAAAACACTGGCTCTTTCTTTTAAGCCAGGATTCAGAGAAGGTTTCAAACATTTGAGTACCACCCAAGCCAGTTTAAAATGCAACTGGGAAATATCTGACAAATAAATAAGATACACTACAGATCTAAACCAATCTAATCTAGCAAGCAGTTTTTGGGGAGAGCCTAGATCTATGATTTTATTGGTTGAAAAACTCTACCGTTGCAGTTCAGTGCCTGCAATGGAATTTACTGCAGTTCATTGTATAATGAAAGTCACTGTGTAGCAATATATAATCAAATGCCCCAAAACAAAGCGAACTAGACAATCAAAGTGGTTATCAGGCATTCTCAGCTTGCCATTCAGCCGAATGTCATTACAACACATGATTCTATAAAAGGTAACTTTTCCTGCCTTATTTCCAGCTTGCACAGGGAGGTACCAATTCTCCAACAGATGTCTTCACAAACCCAGGCCAATTGAATACAGTCCTCTACACAGCCTGCATAGCAACTGTACCAGTATATCCAGACAATGTTGTAACCCAGGGAGTTATATAGTATAAAAGAAAAAAAAGGGACTGAGATTCCCATTTGAAACAACCTTGGGAAGGAGATTCATATTTACTTTAATTTTTCTAAAATAGGAGTCTTATTGAAATGAATATATTTCATGACAAATTCACACTGAGAATTAGTAAGATTACATGCATGGCAACTAGTTCATAGGATCATTCTGAGCTCTAGAATCTGAAGACCTATGTTTAAAGGCCATTTCTGCAACTAAGTGATGTTGGGCCTCAGTTTCCTCATCTGTAAAATGAGAGTTGGATTTGATGGTCTCTAGGGTCCCTTCTATTCTATATGTATCATCCAGTAGTCCCTGAGTCTTGAGGCCCTAAGGTGCAGCATTTGGAATTGCCAGGCACCCCATGTATATTATTTTTTTTTGAAGGAGGAAGGCAAGGCAATGGGGGTTAAGTGACTTGCCCAAGGTCACATAGCTATTAAGTGTCAAGTGTCTGAGGTCGCATTTGAACTCAGATCCTCCTGACTCCAGGGCCAGTGCTCTATTCATTGTACCCACCTAGCTGCCCCAATTCCAGGCATATTGTTGTCCAACAGACCCTCTAGGCTGGCTATACTATATCTAATTTGATTTAACACAAGATAAATACCTGTGTACCATCAAGAACACAATTTGCTGCCCTTAAAAACCTGTAGACTTATAAAAAAAATTAGGAAAAGATATCTTTTACCATCCCCTCAAGAGAGCTATTTGACCCTGATTCTTCTTTTTTTCCATTTTTAAAACTGATTTGTTTGTTTACTTTTAGTATACAAGATTCAGTTCCACAATCTCTAGAGTTTCAAATTTTCTCACCTTTCTTCCCCCTTCTCCCCCCCCTTGGTGGCATGCAACTAAATATAGGATCTGCAAATACTTTCACATTAGACATTAGTCTGGTTATAAAGAAGGGTTGTAACCAATGGAATAAACAATGGGAAAGAGGAAAGAAAACCGAATATGAAAAAGAAAGAGAGCAGGCAGTTTGCTTCAGTCTGCATTTAAACTCTTCTTTCTAGATCTTTCTCTGAATGTAGACAGCTCCTTCCATCATGAGTCTTTTGGAGTGACCCTGATTCTTGACCAGAAATTCCAGAGACTAAATAAAATGATAATCTGCAGCTCAATAAAGACTTAGCAAAATAATCTCAGTCCTTTCCCCATCTCTCATTCTCTCTTTTTCATCATTTCTTTCCTAAGCTTCCCCTAAGGTGGCTCCCAAGACAAGATATTCAACAACCCTTTTCAAACACCACATGTAAGTAAGTTGATCAGGAAATGTCCAGGAGAGTTAGAAGCCTTGCTTTCCAGAAGAAGCCTTCTAAAGTCCATGAATGAATGTATGAATTGAATGAATGAACGAATGAAATGAATGAATGCAAAAGCCTCTATTACATGTTCACTATGCACCTAGCAGAGCTAACCAAGCACTTCCCTCCACAAAACATGCAGCTAAATTCAGACCCTTTTTGAAATTGAAGTAGAGTGGGGAATTAGGGTGTTAAGCCTGAGGACTTCCCACTCCTTACCTTCATTTCCTCACCCCAGTTACAAGAGAATGATTTCTGAATGACCAACAGAGCAAGACAGAAGCCAATAAATGAGAAAGAGGGAGTAGTGCCAAGACAGGTCGTAAAATAACTTCCTCCTTACCACTGGCTTGATTTTATGCCTCTTTCCAAATCGAGAATATATGGCTTCCTCAAAAAAAAAAAACTACTGAGCTGTTTCTCCTGAAGGCAGTGGTGAGAAGCTTGGATTTCTTTGTAACCACAAGACCTGGGTTCAAATCTCACTCTGACACCTAACAGCTGCACAGTTTTGGGGAAGTTACTAGACTTTTCCGAGGAGGCTCAGAAATCAGATAATGTCACTTGAGCTACTTACTAAGCAGACTGTTGTTAAGGGCTGCTGCTTGTAAAGCTAAATGTCCTATAAAATGCGAGCTATTATTTACACCTTCTGCTTACATCTTCCTATTAAATGGCCAGGATGCCATGAGTCCCTTTTCCCTTGCTTCTTCCTCTCAGAACAAAGGTAAAAACTTGGCCAAGGCCACATAGCCAGCAGGGGTCAGAGGCTCTGTTCCACTTTCCACATCCAAATATAACATACAGAAGTATATATGCATGCACATATGTGTATATGTGTGTATATATGTAATGCATGTTATATATATATATATATTCTCGATTTGGAAAGAGGCATAAAATCAAGCCAGTGGTAAGGAGGAAGTTATTTTACGACCTGTCTTGGCACTACTCCCTCTTTCTCATTTATTGGCTTCTGTCTTGCTCTGTTGGTCATTCAGAAAATATATATATATATATATAAACAAAATATATATATATTCACATATTATCAGCGGGCCTGAAGTCAAGAAGACCTGAGTTCAATTCTGGCCTAAGATACCTATTAGTTGTGTGGGCTTGTTTAAGTCACTTAACCATTGTCTGCCTTAGTTTTTTTTCCTCCATAAAATGCGGATAATCATACTCACTTCCCAGGATTATTTTGAGGATGAAACGAGGTAATATTTATAAAACACTTAGCCCCATGCCTGGTACGTAGAAAGTGCTATGTAAATGTTAGCAAGTTATTACTATTGCTATTATTATTATTATTACTACTACTACTATTACAGATAACTGTGTTCAAAATAGCATGTTTGGACCTTTTACATGCCTTTATTTCTTTTATATTGACTTCTTCAAGGTATTTATCCCCACTATAGACTACAAGCTCCCTGAGGGCAGGAAACATTTATCTTGTAGTCTCCAGAACCCGTTTGCTGAATTTTAACAAATCTGAAGAGAATTTTCAAATTGCTTTCTTGAAGTGGAATTTCATTACACTGGATATATTTGCTACTTTCCTAGTGTTTAGGACTAGTCTTGCTTCTTAAATATGAAGAAGCAGAGAGTATTTTGATCTCTGTAGAGGAAGGAAATCACACTAAATGGCCCTGACTCCTTTCTCTAGGATCTTTATTGATGATGAGTGACTTGGTAGTTAGCTCATCATTAGGATTAAGGTAGGTTTAGATGGTATGTTTAAGATGGGAATGAAGGGGGTGAGATGGATTCTTCAAAATAACAAAAGTAACAACTCAGTAAGAAAAGACCTGCCCCCACCCCCAACAGAGATACTTGGGAGCTAAAAGGGAACTTCAAGGTATAGCTGAACGGTCTTTTTTTTTTTTTAAACAAAAGAGGAAAATGAAATCCAACGAGAAAGAATAATTTATCCAAGGTCTCACACCTCCTCAATGATAAAGCCTGGACTACAATAGTCATGTCCCAACATCTTTGTAGAGGGTTCTTTCCATTGGACCATTGGTGCCTCACAAATTGTTTCCTTTGTCAGAGTACTAGAAAGACAAAGGTTAAGGAATGCTCTTATTAAACAAGATAGTTATGTTATGATCACATCAATTAGCCCTAGTCTCTACAGCCAGTCTCTCAGATGGAAATGCCATCAGATAGAAGACTCTCTGCAATAGGATTTTCCCTGTTTCTCTTTGGAAACTGCTAAGTTGGAAAGCAAAACAAATGCCTTTGGAAGAATCTACGTGTCCAAAAGAACTAATATTAGATACCAGAAGCAAGATGCTAGTAAACTATTGGAAGAAATGGTAGCATCAAATAAAGCCAATGTGACTTAATTAGCACACAGAGAGGATTGCTAAAAAGCTAGATTCATACAAATCCTGAATCATGTTTTCGCTTATTTGGCCCTTCCCCTTCAAATTCCAAACAATGCATGTTATTGTTGGGGATAGTAGAGTGTTTTGTTTTGTTTTGTTCTTTAGGGCAGGGGTTGGGTTTTTGTGGTTGGTTGGTTGGTTGCTTTTTGGTTGTAAAGACTCAGTCTCCCCCTCTCTCCCAGGCTGCAAATAGAGGAGCTATTCACGGGCCTGATCCCATCACAGAACAGCAAGTGAGTTTTGACCTGCTACATTTCTGACCTGGGCTGGTTTGTCACTTCCTAGGCCAGGCAAACCTATGGCCCTCCTCATCCCCTCACCCTGTAATCTTAGGCACTCACTATAGGGATGTTATACTCAGTGCAGACACATCATTAGCATAGCTCACTTCAGTTAAAAACTCCTGAAATTCAAGAGATGTGACTCAAGAGAGCCTCAGTCCAGCAGCTAAGATTCCCACCTGCCAGCAATGTATATCATTTTAAAATCGTGGAGGCAGCTGTTTCCAGTTGCTTGAGTTATGTGGGTTTCTAAAAGTAGATTTCAAATCAAAGGACTTAAAACAATTAGCTGTGTAATTATGAGCAAGTCCCTTAACTTCTGAGCCTCAGTTTCCACATCTGTAAAATGGAATACTACCATTTGCCCTACCTACTTCACAGTTACATTGTTGTTGTTCAGTCATGTCTGATTCTTTGTGACTCTGTGGACCGTAGGATGCCAGAACTGTCTATAAGGATTTAAGATACTGGAGCACTCCACCATTTCCTTCTCCAAATATATGTACTGTTATATAATACAGTTACATTAGTACTTTGTAACTAAAATACTCCACTAACATACCGTTAGATGGTATGTTCCTTGAGGGCTGGAACCATTTGCTTCTTTTTATATCCCCAGTGCTTGGCACATAGTAAGCCCCTAACAATGTTTATTGATTAACTGATTACCTCAACAGAGGATCAAATAAAGTAGCAAACATCAAAAAGGTTTTGTACACTTACTGCAAAAAGGATGATAAAAATGTTTGGGATCATTAGTAGACTAAATTATCTTCTTGGTGCTGAACTAAGTTTTAGCTATAATCCTTACTCTTATCCTTCAGGCATCTGACAACTGTTTGAGAGAACTTTGAAAGGGAGAGAGCCCAAGAGAATGCTAGCAGCATCAGCTATGCTAAATGCAACTTCTAAAACTCAATAGTGGTTCTGGGGTAACTCATGGAACAAGATAATACTGGCAACTTCTAAAAGGGCTTTCAAAATTACTTCCCTATGGAAACACTGAGGGGGTGGGCAAGGACTTTAGTCCGATGAGTCAAGGACAGGATTCAATGTGTGCAATTGGGGCTATTGGAGGACAATTGAAACCGCCCAGCCAGGCCAGATTTCCAGGAGAGAGATTCCCTGACTCAGGTATACAGTCATCTGCTCTGCAGTGGGCCAAGAGCCAATGGGCCTGGGCCAGACCTCCATCTGTCTCTCAGTTCAGGTTAGAAAAGAAACAAGCAAAAGAAAACAATATTCAGACCTACCCTATCTCTAGACAAGTTAATATTTCATCTTAAAGAGGGCAGGAGCCCATGGAAGTCCTGGGATTCAGAAAGGTAGTTGATTTCCTGACAAGAAAACAAATCCTCATGTAGGAGGTAATGTGGTGCAGAGGAAAAAGGGTTAATCTTTGAGTTGAAGTGAGTTTGATTCCTTGCTAAGTTACTTATACCTCTGTGACCTTAGGCAAATCACTAACCTCTTTGGGCCTCAGTTTCCTCGCCTGTAAAATGGGAGATCTGGACCAGGTGACCTCTAAGAACTCTTTCAGTTATAGATTCCAAGAAGTTAAAGAAATGAGCAAAGTCCCAGACAGCTGATTACTCACTGGGTTGTGATATCTTATTCCAGACTCTTGAGTGTGATTCCACTCAAATGAGACCAAAGGTTTCTAGGTTATCTGCTACTAGCACTGAACTGGAAGTGGCCAAAGAGATCCAAAGCTTTGTCCTGCCTGTCACTAAGGCAGTATGTAACCTCAGACAAGTCCCTTAATGGTAGCTTACACTTTATTAATTGTTTTGCATGTGAAACTACAAATCTATTATGTACAATTTTCTATTCCTTTTAAATGTATAATAAAATTATCATGTAAATTACTTTTCTCTCCCCACTACCCTAGAGATGGCTACCATTGGACACAAACAGTTGTGTGTGTGATATGTATATGTATGCATGTGTATACATGTAAAATTATTCTATACGTAATTTATTATATTTATTTATTTATTAGTTCTTTCTCTGGATGCAAATAGTGTCTTTTTCCATATGTCCTTTATAGTTAACATGGCCATTCATAATATTCAAAATGACTTAGTCAAAGTCATTCTTAAAACAATATTTCTATTACTGTACACAAATCTTAAACTATAAGGCAGTAATTATCAAAACTATCTGATGTTGGCTAAGAAATAGCCAGGTAGATCAATGGAATAGAAAAGACATATAATTTATAGCAGAAAATAAATACAATAACCTTGAATTTGAAAAGTGCAAGGACAAGAGTTTGGAATAAGCATCCATTATTTGGTAAAAATTATTGGGAAAACTGGAAAGCTATATGGCAGAAACCAGGCATAGACTAATATCTTATACCATTTATATACACTTTAAAGTTTTCTCATTGAACCTCCCAATAATCCCGAGGTAGGTGCTCCCATTATATTTACATTATAGATAAGGAAACTGAAACTGAGAGATGGGTGACCTGTCCAGGGTTTTACAACAGTGTCTGAGCCAGGAATTAAACTGAAGTCTTACCTGATTCCAAGCCCAACACTCTATCCACTAATCCTTAATGGACTAATTGGTGACTAATTATTAATTATTATTGAACTAATTAGTGACTAATGCCTCTTAACCTCTCTCTTTGGGCTTTAGGTTCCTCATTGATAAAATAAAGGGACTGGGCCAGATCATCTTGAGGGCCCCTTCAGCTCTAGTGATTTTATTAACTTGCAAAGACCTTCAAGTTGTAACATTCTAGGATTCTATCCTAGGTGAACATCCTACAGAACGACTGGCAGAAGTAGAAGGGACCTTAAGTGCTCACTCAGTCCCATCTCATAAAAGACTTGCCCAGAGTCATAAAAATAATATATAGCACACCAAGCCTTTAAACCCAAGTCTCTGGACTTTCAATCCAGGTGTAGGATCCTTAATCAGATAAACACAAAGTGGATAGGCTTTGCATATTTAAAGGTCCAACTGGACAAGAGAATTTTCACTTCTATTCATGTATTTTTTGAAAATAGAGAGGAAGGCAATGAGTTCATGCAGCAAATAATCCCAGTCCTAGCTTTAGAAATTCAGATCCAAAAGACCCAAGCTCAACCTGTTCCACATGTATCAGTAATGGCTGCCAGGCCAACTACTAATGTCCTAATTTCTGATATAACCAAAAAGAATTATGGAAGTGGGGTCTCCCCTTAATTCAGAAAGGGCCCTGGAGTAGGAAGTCACTAATTATGTGACTTCCTTCCAGCACTGATTTTTATATAGGTATGTTCATAGTTTCATAAACAATTTGCTGGTCAGCTAGGTGGTGCACTGGATAGAACACTGCATCTGGAATCAGGAAAACTCAAATCTTCCTGAGTTCAAATCTCACCTCAGACACTTACTACCTGTGTGACCTTGGGCAAATCATTTAACCCTTTTTGCCTCAATTTCCTCATCTGGAAAATGAGCTGGAAGAGGACAACCACTACCACATCTCAGCTCTGGTATGAAAAGTGGAGCCAAACCTATTTTCTAATAAACAAACTGAGGATAGTTATAGTCACACAACTCTCTAAAACTGAATATCACCAAAAGTGGAATAGACTGTCTCATAATGTGGTGAGTTCCCCATCAACCATAGTGCCTGGATGATCATGTATTTTAAAAGGGATTCCTGCTCAGGTATGATGAGATGGTCTAGATGCTCTCTGACAGTTCTTCCTACTTTGATTTTGTATTTATTCTAAAGGAATTTCTTTGGACTCAGTATCATCAAGCGTAAGAAGTAAAGCTTGGGTGAGATAATCACTAAGGTTCTTTCCATTCCACATTCCTATTGTAGCCTTTGTTTTAATACAGCTAAGGAAGTGTTTACCCTGCCTCAACTCATTGGAACCAACATTGATCTCCTTTTCCACAAAACACAATTCACCCTGAAAGCATGTCTAAAGATATAACCAAAAACACAGCCATCAACACCTCCATCTCCCTATCTTCAAAGCCCTCTAGAACCTTGGGAGAGAGAAGGAGCCAGAAAGAGACAGCAAGGACTCACCATGCCCGTTGCAGTAGTAAACCCACTTCTCCCTGTTCTGAGTGGGTGTTAAGGATTTCTTCAGGCCAGCCTTCTCCACAATGGCACTGGGATCCTGCCGGGGGCCTTTCTTTAGAGTCCTCGAGCTCTTCCGAATGCTGCACACCACAATCACCACGAGCACCAGAAGGAGAAAGAGGACTATCATCCAAGGCAAGTGCTCATTGATATCAAAATGTTTGTGCAGGTTCTGCCTGGGGGACCCCCTTTTGGGGGCCTTAATGGGCGTACTGGACCGCTCCCCTCCCGTGGCCTCCATGGGGGGCAGAGGCTTTGGGACCGACTGGATATGCCGGTGGTGGTGACTTTGCTGGTGGTTCACAACCTGGAGGTTTGGGAAGGTCTTATTCACACTTCCCCTCTCCTTGACCGAGGTGGCATTTTTGGGGGCTGCTGATTCCTGGCTGCCACTGTGTACCTTTGGTCTGGCAGAAGCAGAAGAGTTGGATCCCGTAGGGTTCATACCTGCAATAAAGGAAAGCAATTTGGCATATACGTTTTTATATAAACACATAGGATTGTGTATACATAGATGTCAAAAGAAGAGGGATGGAAGGGAGGTAAAGGGAGACAAAGGGAGACTGAGAAATAGACAGGCAGACAGCCAAGAAAAAGAGACAGGGAGAGAGACAGAAAGGAGATAGAGCAGGGATGAAAAGGAATGGGAGAGAGAGAGAGGGAGACAGAAAGAAAGACTTTCCTTCTCTCCTCTCTCCTGCCCCCCACCCAGCTTGGCCCAGATAGAAGGAAGGATGATTGAATTTGAACCAAATGCCTCATTAGCTGGGCTTTGGGGAGAGGCAAGAAAAGATTTTACAATTAAACTATCACTGTCACAGAGACTGGGGGGATTGGGGAAAGGGCTTAGTAGGAATAAATAAGGAAACAGTTTGATTGCACCTCCATGCAGGCAAATGCTGGATTTAAATTAAGCTGAAAAGGAGAAGCAGGAAGGTCTGGCCATGACTTATATGGCAGCAGAAGATCATAGTGTTAGAGCACAAAAGGAACTCAGAGACCATTTAGTCCCACTACCTCATTTTAAAAATAAAGTGGCCCAGAGAAGTAAAATGACTTTCCTAAGGTCACACAGGTCATTAAGTGGAAGAGCTGGCATTCAGACGTGAGCTCTCTGACTCCAAATCCTAGTGCTCTTTCTACTCTATGTCACCTTTCAGATCAATTAGATGAAACATTTTAAAAAGGTTAAATGAATAACAGCCCTATCTCCGGTATTAAGGCACTGGAAGGGGCAACCCTGAAAAGTAACAAGGTTCCCATCACAAGAGATCTTCAAATAGAAACTAGATGACTTTACCGGTGGTTCACAACTTGGAGGTTTGGGAAGGTCTTATGGATTTGAAGACTGGATCCAGGCTTCAAATCAGGATTAATATAGAGGACCTGAGCTCTCTTCCAGCACTGATTCTGTATAGGTATGTTTATAATTTCATAAACAATTTGCGAGTCAGCTAGTCAGTGCAGTGGATAGAACACTGCATCTGGAATCAGGAAAACTCAGTCTTCCTGAGTTCAAATCTCACCTCAGACACTTATTAGCTGTGTTACTCTGGGCAAATCATTTAACCCTGTTTGCCTCAATTTCCTCATCTGTAAAATGAGCCAAAGGAGATCAGCCACCACCACATCTCAGTTCTTGGCTGAAAAGCAGAGCCAAACCTGTTTTCTAACCAAGAAACTAAGGATAGTTATACCACAGGTGATATTAGACACAGAATTATCTAACTCCACTCTTCAACTCATTGCTTAAGATTCCCTCTACAATCAACTCTTGGCTATTTAGAGAATTGTCCAAAGTCAGGGCTTATCTATCTGTAGGGTGTTGCTTCTCTTCCTTCAGACTCTACCATCACCACTGCTTGGCAGCACCCAAGAGTAGGGCAAGATATCAGAGGCAGCACCTCTCTTAGTAGGTTTAATAAATAATTTTTGAGTTGAATTGATTGTATATCTGAAAAAGTTTGCTCAGTTTGGGATATTTCTGAAGGGCTCCATGATACCTGTTTTATATCCAGGCACAACTTCAATGTAAAGTCACTTCTTGTAGGATGGATAATTGAGGAGTAAGTTTTAAAAAATAGTTAAACTCCTAAGCAGAAGAGAGAATATGTCTCCCATATGATGTTAAGTTATTCCATGTTAATTAAATAGGACACATGCCAAAATGTCCAACTTTCCCATCACTTGCATGACTCACTTGCCTCTCTCATTTCCCACCTGAGGTCACAGATATGCTTCAGCCCCTGCTCCCTTTTCTTCTCTCTCCCATAGCCCCCACATTGTTTTTTAGCCCCTTAAGTTTTGCTACATTGTCAGGATTTATAAAACTACAGTGTAAACTACTTTAAGGCAATACCCGTAGGGGAGAAATTTTGGAGTCTACTAGCACTTAATTTTGAAGGGGGTGAAGTTCCCATGATTAAGTCTTTAGTTCAGGATGGAAAGTCAACAATTAGAATGCTGGACTTGAAGCAGGGAAGGCCTGGGTTCAAATCCTGCCTGTGACGTATACTAGCTGTGCAACCCTGGGAAATTCACTTTACTTGTATGCATCTCAGTCTCCTCATCTGTAAAATGAAGTGATTGAAACAGAACGGCCTTCAAGGTCCCTTTCATGAGTCTATGATCCTAAGTTTAATTTGCTCCTGTAAACAGCTGACATGAAAAGTTTATTAGGAGGTACTCTGAACGTTATGACTGAAATAAGATCTATGGACTTACTTTTTAAAATCTGGCTCACCCTTTTATATGGATAGCTCAAGAGAAGTCAGATTTTATAGTTGTGAAGAATAGTTCTCTCCCCTTACAAGAAAGTAAGAGTTTTGGGTACATACCAAGTACCCTCATCAGGAGGACTAGTGAATTAGACAGAAACCTCTTTGGGGGCCAGTCCAACTTTACCCAGAATTCCTGGTGCTCAGACCCATCCTGCTAACCCACATTTAGCAAGGTCATGGCGCAGTTACCTTTGGGAATGTAAGTGGGAGAAGGAACTTCATGGTATTCCACCTGCTCAGGGCTGGCAAAGATGGCTGTGTCAGGGAAAGACGGAAGCGTGCCTGGGTAAGTCGGGAGCGAGCCACAGACGTTGTCTGTCTCCTTTGTCCCCAGCTTTACCACCATCAGGTTCTGGCTCAGGCAGTTGGTGTAAGTTTTGCATTTCCTCACACTAGAAGGCACATCAGAAAAGGTACCCGAAGGGCACTGCTTGCACCGCACGTCTTCAGTCTCCGTCCCTTTCTTCCGTACACCCCAACCCACGGGACAAACCGTGTGGGGGACGCAGGTACCATTAGACTGAAATGTGCCAGGTGGACAAGCGCATTCCCGGTCAGTCAAGGCAGTACAGGGTAATTTCTCAACCATTGGCTGTTGGCAAGGTTGACTACAGTTATGACATTTCTGGATGCCATTCT
>CM053593.1:214305954-214337248 GCA_028646575.1 Pseudocheirus occidentalis
CAATCACCTAGATTCAGGAGCTGAAAGCTTACAGGTTCTCGTCCAGTCCTCAGGGATGAACAGCTCCCAGGTCCTTGTCCAGTCCTCAAGGCAATCCCCAGCACACACTGAAGTTCACCGGATTCAGCACACCTCAAACCCTTCAGGACTTCTCTTGCCTGGAACTCAAGGATCAGCCAGGCCACCAACAAAGTCCCATCCTGTTCATGTCTTCAGTCAGCGTCACTGAGGAGCCAAATCCAAAATCTGTCTGTCTCTGTAAAAATTATTCCTTATAAACACTGACCTTCTCCCAAGTCCACAGGGGAGTGCCTCAGCCAATAGCATTCTTCCACATCAACAAGGGAATTCATACCTTTTCACCAATGGACAGAGTTCTGGGAATTCACACCATTTCACCAATGGACAGAGTTCTATACTTAGCCCTAAGTATCTAGGATCTACTTAACCCTAAGTATATCAAACAAATTTATTACCATTACAGTGTCACACATCTAGTAAGTGTCTGAGGCCAGATTTGAACTCAAAAAGTTCTGACTCTAGGCCTGATGTACTATTCAATGTGCCACCTAGCTGCCCCAACTGAAAAGATAGTGTAGTATTCACTGGAAAGAGTGAAGACTTAGGAGTCATGGACCTGGGTTCAAATCCCACCTCTCATGTGTAAGACTTGAATAATACACATGACTTAACCTCTTTGTTTAAATCTCCTTATTGATAAAATGGGGATAATAATGCTCATATTACCTACCTCACACAAGTTCTGTGAAGCTCAAATGAAATACTACATGTAAAGTGCTAAGCAAACTTTATAGCACAATATGTATTAATTGCTTAGTTATAATGAGATCTATTGCATAGTGTATGATACTGCTTAGTAGTGTCACCCTGGGTATCTCAATGCATCTCTCTCTGGCCCCAAGTTACCTCATTTCTTATCCAAGTTTATAGATAACCAACCATTTTACATTCTAGATCAAAGGCTCACTGATCTAGACCTAGAAATGACCTGAATAATCCAGCTCCCTCAGTTTACAGATTTGGAAAATAAGTCCCCAAGAGTTGAAATGACTTTACCTGCCCAAGATTACACAGATAACAAGTAACAGATAAGGGATTCAGTCTTGGGTCTTGTGATTCCAAGTTTAGAATTCATTTCCAGGCACCATGCTGTCTAATTATTTTGTATACTTTTATAATCAACAAAGGGCTTCCACATACTCTCTTTCATATGACCCTCATAATACTATGAGGTGGGTAGGATGACTATTATCCTCATATGCAGAAACTGAGACTTAGAGATTCAGGAACTTATCCAAGATCACTAGTGGCAGATAGTCATATTTT
Source organism: Pseudocheirus occidentalis (assembly GCA_028646575.1). NCBI lineage: Eukaryota > Metazoa > Chordata > Mammalia > Diprotodontia > Pseudocheiridae > Pseudocheirus > Pseudocheirus occidentalis. The sequence goes on from CM053593.1 coordinate 214,307,302, forward strand.
CTAAATTCAGCACTTCTTCCAGAATGAATACCATGTTGTTTCTACATGACACAAGTTGTCAAGGAACAAGACAGAGAACTTAAAGTACTTTGAAAAATCTAAAACATTTCATATTCATTTACTTGAACACCAATTGTTTCCCATTTAGACACCAATAGAATGCTAAGTTCCTTGAGGACAAAGTCTATTTCATTTTTTTTTCTTTACAGCTTCAGTGCCTAACAGTGTTCGACACACAGTAGGTAATTAATAAAGGCTTGTTACATAAACAAAATAAATATGACACACACACCTAAGGTTTGGGTGGTATTATTTTATTGTTTTTTGCTATGGTTTTTTTTTCTCGGAGAAGCCGCAAGACTATCATATATTTTGGTTGGTCTGGTGGAATGAACCCTGGTTTGGAGGCTTGACTCTGCTACTAGCTATGTGACCTTGAATAAATCCTTTCACAAGTTCACTATCAACTGATGCAGCATGAAATAAGAACTCAGGGAACAGTTTATACAATGACCACAATGATGTAAAGAGAAACAATTTTGAAAAATTCTGGAACTCTAGTCCAAAGATTGTGGTCATTTATGACTTCAGAGGGCTAATGATGGAGCATGCCCCCCTGCCATCTGGAAGAGAGGTGACTACAGATGCAGAATGAGACATACATTTTTTGACACATTCTGTTAGTGTGCTTTGATAAAGACTATACTTACTTGGTTCACAGAATAACTTCTGAAGTTATTTAAAAATGGAAAGGACCTCAGAGAACCTCTAGGTCAACCCCTTCATGTTACAGGTAAGGTAACTGAGCCCCAGGAAGATTTGATGACTTGCCTAAGATCACAAATAGAAACACTGGTGACATTTGAGTGCAGATCTTCTTACTTTAGGCAGCTATGTGGATAGTGGATAAAACACCAGGCTTGGAGTGAGGAGGTCCTGAGTTAAAATTCAGCCTCAGGTACTTGCTGCCAGTGTGACCCTGGGCAAGTCATTTAACCCCCTTTGCCTCAGTTTCCTCATCTGTAAAATGAGTTGGAGAAGGAAATGGCAAACTCAATATTTTTTCAAAGAAAACCCCAAATGAGATCACAAAGATTAAGATGGGATTGAAATGACTAAACAACAATTTCTTACTTTAGAGTCCCAATGTTCTTTCCATTAGCAGAGAAGAAACAGGAGAGGAAAAGGAAAAGAAAGAGAGGAAGAGAAAGAGAGAGGATAGGAGAGAGAGAGGAGGAGAGGGAGTGGGAGAGAAAAAGAGAGACAGAGAGAGAGAGAAAGAGAAAGAAGAAAGAGAGAGAACAAAGAAAAGGAAGTGAGAAAGAGAAATATCAAGAAACAGAAAAAATTTCAATAAAACATTTACAAAGTTCATAAAGAGACACAAACAGGGCAATTCTGCTACTATCCTGCCAAACTTAACATTTTTTTAAAAAGATGTCTGATAAAATTTCACCTTTTCATACACTTTTTTGCTTTTTGTTTTTCAGATTGTCTGTTTGTTGATTTGTTAAATTTGCTAAATTCATAATAAAAGAAAAAAGTATTTGTAATCACATCACGTCTTTAGCAAACTGGTCTAGATGACTTTTAAGGCGCTTCTCAGCTCTGATATTCTAGGATCATCTGGTTAGAACACACAGGAAGAGGCAGCCTAGCCTCAGCCTTTTAATAATTCAGATCCTGGACATGACATTAATGATGGCCTCTTCCAAGATTATTAACGAATCTGACATTGAGCCTTACTTCTGACAAATGGGCATCCTGAGGTACAGAGATGCTAGGTAATCAGACCCAATAAAAGAGAGCAAATTCATCTGGGAGGGGGCGAGGGGATCTGGTTTTAAGATTTTAATCTGATCTTACAATTACACTTGTTATTTTCTATCAAGTTCAATGTATTGTAGCCACTAATAAAGTAAAGACATCTTTATTTTAAACTGATCACATATGTAAAATTTCTAAGACTTCCTGACCCTTTTCATTATTGGAAGCAGTGTGGTACAGGGGAAAGAACACAGGTATTGGAGTTAGATTGGGGTTCGAATTCCACCTCTGATGCTTACAAACTGAATTACCTTGAACAAATCACCTAATCTCCTTTGACCTAAGTTTCTTCATCTGTAAGGTAAAGGAGCTAGGACTAGATGGCCACTGAGGCTTCTTCTAGCTTAAGACCTATGATGTCATGGGTCTCTCTCAAGTCTATCTGATCTGACTCATTTCAAGATAAGCTCTTTGAGATCACCAAACAGCTCCTGCTTCTGTTGTGTCACACTTGGCACTAAGGTCACACTGTACATGTTAATGCCAGCAGAAACTCATAAGTTTTGTTTGTCTTCTCCCCTAGTTACAGGAGAAACAAGGACAATGGTGGAGAAGGCACTAGACTGAAGACTCACTCATCTGAACAGCTGTTATTAGTGTGTGCAAGTCACAGTGCTAGGTCCAGTAATGTAATTTCTTCCCTCAGGAGCTTACAATCTAAGTGGAGCTCATGGGAACGGCAGATGGAAGTACATGTGACTTTGGACTAAATAGATGCAAGTTCTGATACTTTTGTAATATTGGGCAAGGCACTTGAGCTGCCTCAGTTTCTCATCTAGATAATGAAAGGCTAGGATCCATTCTGCATTTGCCATATTCTGGCTTGGTATATAAATGCAAAGAGGTACATACAAATGATGAGCAGAAATCAGAACCATCACTTTGGGTAGGGGCAGGAGGAGAAAGAGAAAGAAGGCTCTGTGTAGGATGTGTCTTACAGTCTCAAAAAATTTTTAATATGGTATAAGCTCAGAAACTTAGCACTGAATATCATTATAAAAATACATTTGCATATTTAACTATTTACATTTCTGTTATTACTCTATGCAGTGAAATCATCATAGCAAGATTTCAGTCACTCCTTTTACTCAAAACTTAACAACACATAGCCTCTTTCTTGGTGATTTATTTTTTTCCTGTAGTGTATAGCACAGGTGGCAAGACAGACAGATCTTCCCATTGAAACACCTGGTTAAATTCAAATTTTTTTAATCTAAAAAGCCTGTGCAATAGGATCTTCCCTTCTCTCCTAATAAGGTGTCTCTACCACCTTCAACATCTGGTAAATACAAAATTGCTTTGTAAAAATAGTCTAAAAGCATTCTCCTCCTCCTTTAGCTAGTATGTTATCATTTTTAAAAGTTAAGGCACTTTGTCAGAAACATGAAAATATACCGTTGTGGCAGCTACTTGGCACACTGGATAGAACGCTAGGCCCAGAGTCAGACTCATCTTCTGGGTTCAAATCTAGCCTCAGACCCTTACTAGCTGTGTGACCCTAGGCAAGTCACTTAACTCTGTTTGCTTCATTTTCCTTATGTGTAAAATGAGCTGGAGAAGAAAACAGCAAATCACTCTAGTATCTTTACCAAGAAAACAGGGTCACAAAGAGTCAGACGGAACAGAAATGGCTGAATAACACTGAGCAAATAAAAAAAAGGCATAAAGGCAGTTGAAAATAGGGTACAGCAGATGGAGTAAGGGATTTGGACTCAAATAGAGTTGAGTTTGAACCAATTAACCCAGCGCTGCTACTTCTTACTACCAAATGACCTTGGACCAGTCAGGTCCCCTATCTGGTCTCAATTTCCTCAACTACAAAATGACAGGGTTGAACTAGATCATCAAAGTTCTTTCCAATTCTTCATCAAATTAAAGTCTGGTCAACATGAATTTTAGAATACTCAAGACAAAGTGACCTTTAAGGTTACCTAGTTCAATATTTTCCTTTTAGAAATAAGAGAATTGAGGCACAGAGGAAATGATCTGTCCATGGAAGTATAGTGAGTGGCAGAATTGGAATTAAAATCCAAGTTTCCTTACCCTCTGTCCTTTGCTGTGTTTTTTCTCTATTACTCCACTGATGAAATATAAATTGTGCTGACAAATGCTTAAAATAGCTTAAAACTGCAATGAATCGGTGCTAAGTTACAAAGTTTTAACTCTGCTAATCGGTGCAATAATTTTACTCATAGATCTGCAATATCAGCATAAAAATAGCAATGAAATAAAGAACATTAACTACTTCAAATTTTATAGTGCTTCATGATTTAGAAGGTATTTAAGAATCAACATATGGATTCAAACACCAACTCTGCCACTTACCACCTGTGTGACCTTGAGGGGTATGGACTAGACCTCTAAGGTCTCTTCTTCTTCTAAAACTATAATCCATAAGAGTCAAGCAGTATTTGAATTATCGTCTTCATCTTACAGACTGGAAAACGAAGGTTTGAAATGCTTTTGTTTCAGAAGTCTCATGCACAGTATGTTTTGAACTTTTCAAAGTATCCTCAAATGGTGTATTATCTATAGAAAAATTTTGAGGATGCAGTTTATTGCTTTAAAGATCAGCAAAGTCCTGGTAATGAAGAGGACAGAAATATCTTGCCTACAACTAAGAAAGTCAGGAGGGAAACAGAAAAGAATTCACTGAGAATTTAAATGTAGTTCCTTGAAAACTCCCATGCTCAGTCCTCCTGACATTTCAAGTCTAAGAAGGCACACTAGTACCATTTTAGTGACATGTAAAACCTCTTCCATCATACTCAATCTGAGAATCAAATATCCCCAAATCATAGGATTGCTTCTCTATCACCACCACACTATTTTATAATTTAGAATGTTAAAGTTGGAAGAGACCTTAGGGGACCTTGTATTCCAAACCTTTTAATTTACAAAAAAGGAAACTGAGGCCTCCAATGACTCCTTCAAGGTCATGAAGTTATTGAGCAACAGATTTTAAGACCCAGGTCTAATCCAGTGGCTCTTTCCCCTATATTGTCTTCCCTTGAATTTTAAATACAGCTGATCTTTTATTCTCAAAGTTTCTAGGCTCACAAATGGTACAGTTAAGCAAAGTAAAATTTCAACAGGCATTTAAGAAAAGGAACTGGGGGGGGGGGGAGAGAGAGAGAATTGTATTATCTTTTCTTTCCTAGTTTAACCATTTCAAGTGACTTTCACTGGATTTACCCAGAGCCTCATTAACACCTCCTTAGTTTAGAAACACAAAACCATCTCCTTGGATCCTTCATTAAACCAGGTGGGTAAATTAGATCCAGCAGAATAACTACATGGAATGAGCGACCTTGTGGAAAAGTCAAAGAGAAGTCTAAAAGTACTAAACTCCATCCTACAGTTGTTTTCCATTGACCAGCATGGTTTTTTTTTTTTAACTCAGTCTCACTGACTCTGAAACAATTCTGATCCATTTAACCATGTGCACCAACACAGGTTTCAAGAATGGAAACCTGGAGTTTACCTACCCAAATATAGAAGGGGATAGAAAAGGTTCATTAGGGGCTACTAACAGAAAGTTCCCTACTTCTCACCCACCCCCAATTACACACACACACACACACACACACACACACACACACACACACACACACACACACACACACACACACACCCCGAATGCACTCAGCCATAGCAACTGCAAGGATCTGGGATCAAAGCAGCCCATGGTGGCCCAGCTCTGAGCCTTTCAGGAAAAGGAGACAGCAAGACTGCCTCTGCTATACACAAGGGAAAGACTGCCTTGAAGCCTTGACTCTTGTTTTCTAGTCCAGGCCAGTGGAGAAAAGGGAGTGAGGGGAGGTGGGGGAAAAGCGACAATTCTCTGAAACCCTGGCCCCTTGCCCAGCGTTCCCCGCAGCAAGGAATAAAAGAGAAAGAAATACTAAGAAATGTTGGGATTAATGACTAAGAAAGAAAAGGAATGAATGGGTTTAACCCTCAGTTCTAGCCCCATCATCCCTCCCCCATAGCACTCCTTCCCTAGGATATCAGAGAGTGGGGAATATGCACGGTAACGGCATTCGTCTTCGTACAGGGTTGTTTGGGGGGAGACTGAAGGCAAAGGGCCAAGGTAATTAAGGTCCTAAATCCAGACACGCGCCAGAAGCAGGTGCAGCAGACCGAGGGACTGCACCAGCTTGAAAGAATCCCAGCTCGCTGCCCGTAAATAGGAGGGGAGGGGCGGAAAGCTAAGGGAGAGAGAAGGAAGAGCTCATCTTCCTTTTTGTGTCTCGTTCCCCCTCCCCCTATTCCGAGCTCTAACGCAGTGACTGGAACTTTATCGGTTCCTTGGGATGGGTCTAAGGTTTTCAGGAGCAGAGAACCAGTCTGAGGTATTGGGGGCGGGGGGGGGGGGTCGGAGGAGGGAGAAAGCTGGGGCACGATTCGAGAGAAGACGGACTGACACTGGCGCCCTGTTCCGGAATGCAGGGCTCCTATGCACATGGGCGCTCTCTCTCGTTCCTTTTCCTTCCCCTACTGCGGTAGCATCCCGACATGACACTGCAGCTGGAACAAAAGCTGCGGCGGCCGCGCTGTGCCCGCAGAAGAGCTAGCTCCCAAACCCGGCTCCCCGCACAGCAGAATCTGGCCCGGAGGCCCGGGCACACCTGGGGACCAAGAAGGGACAGACTTGAAGCTCCTCCACAGGGAATAGTGGCACCCTAGGGATGAATAGTTGGTGATGGCTGCCTAAACCTACACCGCTCAGCTCCCCCACTACCCATTTAAACTGCGTGATTTTTTTTTTTACCTTAGTTCCCCCAAAGTCCGGCCTGGCTGAGTTCCCCAAAGGGCAGCCCTCCAGCCTATTCCCCGCCTTCGCAAGCCCCCGCCACTCCAGGCTTCCATCAATCCTCATGAATGCATCCTCTCTTCCAGGGCAGGTGTCATAGGGCCTCATACCCTGCTGGCCGAGAGGCGCCAGGGCTTGGAATCTGAGGGATTGGGAAGGGGCGTAGGAAGAAGAAAGCCACCCCTCATCGGGTCACCCACACTCTCCTGGCGTTCTATACCTTTACCGCCTTCCTCTCCCCAGTCCCGCCAAGAACTGCACTCACCAGGAAGAAGGAGCGGGTGATCATTGCGGCTCTGGGTCTGCTGGTGATCCAGCTGGAAGAAGAGGCGAAGCTGGAGCAGCGCCGGCCAGCGGCAGTGCTGCTCGCAGAAGCCCCCATGGATGGTCCGGGGGCTCGCAGAGGAGCCTGTGGCCCGCTGCCCCGCGGCAGCTACACTCCCTAGCTGCCTCTGCCCAGCGCCACATCCACCGCTGCCTCCGGGGCCAGGAGCCCATCTAACTGAGATGCTCCATAGAGACTGCGGCAGAAGAGGTGGAAGAGAGCGGTCGGATTGGGTTTGGGTGGCTTTCAGCACCTGCCCAGCGGTGCAGCAGCCAAGGGGAGGAGAGGCAGCCGCTGCAGCAGCCGTCGCCTGCCTTTCCTCGCCTCCGAAACCGGCTGCGAATAACCAGGGAGAAGGGCTGGGTGCAGGAGAACGAACGAGCAACTTCCCATAGCGAACCCTCAGTCCAAGGCTAACAACCCCCTCCTCCGCCTCTCAAACCAGCCGGCTAGGGAATGAGCTAGGGCGGCAGCCAGGGCAAAGATACACACGTGGTGGAAGAGAAGGGGGCGGGTGTACTGCCCTTTGTGATGTCACAAAGAGGCGGAGACAAATCCCTTTGTGTAGTTAGAAAGAAGGAGGGTTCCAGGTATAAAGGGGGGAGGAAAATGTTGCCCCTTGGCGTTCTCTTCGGGAATTACAGCCGAGTTTTCTCAAGTAGGGGAATAGATTTGCTAATTTCGTAATGTTTACACACTCCTACCCCATTTTTTTTCTCGTAGGTTTTTTTTTTCCTACAGCGACTTGGCCACACCACAGAACATATGTCTTGTGCAGGTTACAGGCATTCTGGATGTAATGACATTTTAGGAGCAAGGTGGTGAAATGGCCAGAGGGTAGACCTGGAGTCATGAAAACCTTAGTTCAAATCCTGCCTAAGACAAGTCCCAGATGCGTGAACCCGAGCAAGTCACTTCCAGATCCAAGTTATCTGTAATATGAGGGTAGTAATGTCGCCTAACTCATGTACTTGTGAGGATTAAATAAAAAACACATCTAAAGTGCTTTGCAATATAAATGCTAGCTATTTTTATTAATACAAAATATTTAATGGACCCTGGATAAGTAATTTCCCTGCTTGAGAATTCAGTTTCCTCCTTGGAATAGATAACTGCTACCTCTAAAGCTGATGAAACACGTGAGTTATAAATCTCAGTTTGAGAAAAGATGTTTCTCACATGAAGTTGTGTATTTTGATTAAACTGACTAATCATTTCAATCAGCCAGTCTATTCATTCTAAAAGACTGGGGTGGGATGGGGTGGAAGAGCTGACTAATTTTTTTTTCACATTAACTGGATTTTTATTTTGATAGACTTGATCAGCCATTTCAATTTAAGTCAGATTGTCAAATCAGCAGTCCATGTAGACAGACTTTGAATCCTTTATTCATTACATTTTCTAGCCCACACTTAATGAGGCAAATTAAACTCTAAATCCCTTAACTTCCTGCCTACTTCTTCATTAAAAAGACAATAAACATTATGGATTTTGACGATATTTTTAGAATACTTTGTGAAATTTGCCAGAAATTATGTTTGGAGGCCTTAAAGACATCACATATAACTCATTTATAAAACCTGTGATCTTCCCCACCCTCCCATTCCCATCTCAATAAAGCCTTGTTTTTTTTATCTTTGTGGATGTTCCTGTCATTTATTGGTTGCTTCTTTTGAGAAAAATGGGTTGGAATTAATCTCTGAATTGAGTTTTAGAGTTTTCCAAAGGGAGCAACAGAGCATAAGTCAGAACAATATTTTAATTAACAAGTAAATTGAGCAGTTGGCTCCATGCACCTTTATAGACAATCTCCAGAAATAGAATCCAATCTAGTCTTCTGCCTTGAAGTTGACAATGAAGAATAGATTTAAGTTGGTATAAGAGACTACAGAAACTCCTACAATGACTTGGTGGTAAATATATAAAAATTTAAATTATAACATTTTTTCTCTAGATAAGCTCAATTTTACTTTATGGTTTTCTCTTCAGTTTTCAGAACCTGGACATACAACACTAGGCCAATTAGATGAATAGAAGAGACAGAATTTCAACAAATCTAAAGAGAATATATTTCCCAATACTACCAATATACATGACTGTCTATATCAACAACTCCCAAAATCTGGAGGCCAACTTGTAAGTATTAAGATGGGACTTTACTGCACCTCTATAGTCAGAGGCTTTGTAGTGCTGGCTAGACCAGTGTCATCTAAAATGCAAGGTCCAGAAAAAGTTAAGGCAAGCTAAAGCAAGGTCACTGAAAAATGGCAGCTGGGAATTTTTGGGCAATGATGGGGACTACGGGTTGCCTAAGCCCCTGGAAGAAAGGGAGAACAATTAAATGCCATTCAGTCCATAATTATGGAAGAAATAACCACTTATTGTTTGATATGTGAGGCAAACTAAGGGTGGGCTGCCCTCCAATTGAGGGGCTAAACTCTGAGAGATATTGAGCAGAGAAGTGAGTGAGCAGAGGAGGGTCCAAGCAATTTTCTGCCCCCAAACAAGACTGCAGTGGAGGAAGGAATCCTTTACAAAGTTCCAGACCTTCCTCTAACTGAAAAGGAGAAATAGCAAATGGATCTTTAAATCAAAGTTAGAATCAAAAGCCCTCCAAAGAGCCAAAATCTGACACCAAAAAGGTGATGAAATCACTTTCAATTAAATAAGAGAGCTCCAGCAATTACTATTTGGTGATTCTGGACTCTGAAGCTTCCCTGGAAAGATGCAGGATGGAAGGGAGACTGTAGAGTCAGGCTTCACTTCTAGGCTTCTTGGGAATCTGGCTTTGTATGTAAAATGGGAGTAAGGTAATGATTTCTTTATTTTTTAATTTTTTAAAGTTTTTATTAGTTTAAAATGTTTTCTTTTTTTGCTTTTTTGGAGGGGGGAGGGCAGGGCAGTTGGGTTAAGTGACTTGTCCAAGGTCACACAGCTAGTTAGTGTTAAGTGTCTGAGGTTGGATTTGAACTCGGGTCCTCTTGACTCCAGGGTTGATGCTCTATTCACTGTGCCACCTAGCCACTCAGCAATGAATTCTAACTCTAATTTCTCTCCTCTTAAAATTATCTTATGGAGTTAGACTATTTTGTTTACTTATTTTATTCAACTATCCACCTAGTAAAAAGTCCAACCAATAAGTCCAACCAGCCTAGATCAGGAGCTCCCAGCCTGTGGTATACATACTTCCATGGAGTATAAGAAACTCATCAAGGAATAAGGATAATATTTGATATATAACTATGCTGTTAATAAAATCAATTGTTATTTTTATTTTATTTTCATCTACAGGTAAACTCTAGGATTTATTTCCTTCTACATTGAACAGGAAACATGAAACTATTTTGCTAAAAATCAAAAGATACAGAAACCAAAAAAAAGGTTGGGAACCCCTGGTCTATATTATGACATGAAGCTGGACAAGGTCTATTTAATTAGATTATCAATATCTATGACTCATAATCTCATACATATATCTCATCAAATCAACAGTAAATTGGATCTAAAATTCAATAGAACAGAAAAAACTGAATCACACTTGGGAAACCATGTAACACTTTCAATGATCCCAAGATTCCCTATGACATAAACACAAAAAATCCCTATATTTTTCATACCAATACTCTTTTGGTCATGCTGTTATTATGTCTGTAGGTCAATGGTTCTCAAACTTTTTGTTTTTAGGATCCCTTTACATTCTTAAAAAATCATTGAGGACTTCTCAAAAAGGTTTTGTTTATGCAGATAATATCTATCATGTTTACTATAGTGGAAATTAAAAGACCTTAGCATTATTAGGAAAACAGTTTTGATTTTGGTGACTCTAAGAGGTTCCCATATCATACTCTGCAAACCATTGTATATTGTGAAAGACCACAATCTTCAAAGCATCAAAGTTTTTAGTAAAGACACATGGTAGGTACAAGTTTGTTATGACATACTGCCAATAATCATTTACAAACAAAAAGTGTAATAAAAAAAATCTGTGATTTTATCAGGACAGGAACTCCTAGTGAAAATACTCCCTTCACCAATGCCAGCTTCACCTTCGTAACTTAGTAAATAAGTCCTAGAGAACAACATGAAGCACAGAGAGGTTAAATGATTTGCCTAAGACTGGAAAGACTTAAGAACAAAGACAAGACTTGAGCATATGTCCTCCTGACTAATAGACCTAGGACTCTACTAGAGTACATCACGCTGCCTCTATAACAAGGGTACTCAACCTGAGATCTATGAACTTGTTTTTATTATTAATATTTCGATCATTGTATTCCTTTTTTCAAAAAATTTATTTTATTTATTTTTTACATTTTGAGTTTCGAGTTGCATTAGAGAAGGCTAATATCTGACACATATAAAGATATAAATATAGATATACACTATAGATATCACACAATGTTGTGTGTGAAAGAGAGAGTGCATACCATTTACGTTTCCATATATCAGTTCTTTTTCTGGAAGTGTATCACATCTTCTTTCATAATTCCTTTGTAGTTGATTTGAATAGCCATATTATTCAGATTAGCTTAGTCACTCACAATTGACAATAACTGTATTCCAATATAATTTATTTCCTTTGTACTCATGTATGTTCTATTTTAGGCACTTAAAAACATTATTCTGAAAAGTTTATTGGCTTCACCAGAATGCCAAAGGGGTGCCTGACACAGAGTGGTTAAGAGCACCTGCTCCACTGTGAGCTGATACAACCATTCTGGAGAGCAATTTGGAATGATACCCCAAGTGCTACAAAAATGTGATTAACCTTTGACCCAGCAGTACTGCTTCTAGGGTTGTGTCGCAAAGAGATCATAAAAATGGGGAAAGGATACACATGTACAAAAATATTTATAGAAGTTTTCTTTGTGGTGGCCAAGAAGTGGAAATTGAAAGGATACTCATAAATTAGGCAACAACAACTGAGCAAGTTGTGGTATATGAATGTAATGGAGTACTATTGTGCCACAAGAAATGATGAACAGGTGGACTTCAGAAAAACTTGTAAAGATTTATATGAACTGATGCTGAGTGAAGTGAGCATAGCCAAGAGAACATTGTATATAGTAACTGCCACAGTCTACAATGACTAAGTTTGATAGACTTAGCCCTTCTCAGCACTGCAAGGACCTAAAACAGTTCCAAAGGACTAAATGATGGAAAATGCCATTCACATCCAGAGAAAGAACTATGGAGTCTGAATGCAAAATGAAGAAGACTATTTTCTTTTTTTGTTTGTTTTCTTTTGTTTTTTCTTTCTCATAGTTTCTCCCATTTGTTATAATTCTTCTATACAACGTGACTAATGTGAAAATATGTTTAATAGGTATGTATATGTAAAGCTTAGATCATCTTGGGGAGGGAGGGGGGAAATTTTAAAATTTATGGAAGTAAATATTGAAAACTAAAAACAAATTAATTAATTTTTTATAAATGAATAATAATTTTTAAAAGCCCAGTAGCTGACCAGAAAAGAAAAGAAAAGAAAAAAAAGGAAAAGAAAAGAAAAAAAGAACTTTTGCTCCATAGCTTGAAAGATATTCAGGAAATACATAATCTGAAAAAGTAGTTTGACTGGTCCCATAGCAAGTGTGAGCTGTAAGTGAGGGTTAACTTGAGTGCTGCTCTGGTACTAAGAGAATTTGCCCTCCACCTCTTTTAAATGGATAAATTGTTTTAATGCAGCTGGCAAAAATCACCAAGTATGATCTTCTCAGTCCACCCATTCCACCCCCCCCCCCAAATTAAGCAAAACAAGAAATAAAGTTTCAAACTGACAATACTTGTAGTCATCCTGTTTGTAATGTACTATTTGTTGATCAATCAATAATTCTTTATTAAGTGCCTACTATCTTCCAGGCACTGTGCTAGCCATTGGGGATATAAATATAAAACAGTCCTAATCCAAAAGGAGCTTATATTAAAAAGAAAAAAGACCATGAGCTTTAACTTTAACAAGGTAGTAGTACCCTTGTGTTTAGTAGTTGTACTCCTGTGTCTAGGCTCTCTTGTTGCTGTTGTCTTCAACATTTTCAATTCAACAATATTGCTGTTAACAGTTATATTGCTTGGGGCAGGGGGGAGGTTCTGCTTTCTTGGCTCTATATCACATTACATATGTCTTCCCATACTTTTTCATTTTTATCATTCCTTACAGTTATTCATAAAATGTTTAGAGACCGTGAGGACATGGAATGGATCTTTGATGAAAGATATTCACAAGAATAAGAAGATATAAACAAGTTGTTTGAAACCTCAGAACCATCCTTGACTCTTCATTTTCATCCCTCACTTCCAATCAGTTATCAAGTTTTGTGGACTCTGCATCTATAACCACTTTCACATCCATCCCTTCTCTTTACCTCTCATAAAGTAAGATAAATCCATAAATATTTGTAATATTTAAACAAAAACATTAAACTTTTTTTTAAAAGTAGTGGAGAGGGCAGAAATAAGGTTATCAAAATTCTTGTTTTTAAAAGGGAAAAGTAAGAAAAGAGAGTCATTATAGGACCTTGAAAATACACAAAGAATAGAAAGAAGGTCAGTAGGAAACAAACAGGACAGCTTTGAACATAACATGTTGATTTGGTACACAGTTGGAGGGTGATAAAAGCTGTGCATGAAACTGATTCACATCTGAATATTCAATCTTCTTTTTCTACTGTACTTTGTGTATGGAAATGCTCATCCTATTTGGTGTTTGTTGAGTTAAAAAGAAAATAAATGAATTCTTGGTGAATTGAATTGCATATTTGGAGGAAGTAACCACATCAAAGGATTCAGCAATCCAGTAAATTTTTAAGATGTATTCATTCATTCATTCATTCATTCATAATTCATTAATTTATTGTAATAGAAAGAGAAGCTATGAGCAAAAGAGATCTAATTCAGCAATTGTGGCTTCTCTAACTTTCTAATTGGATCAATTATTTTGGTTGAGGGAGGTGTTATAGAAATGAAAACTCCATTTTGATGGATAGGGAAGTATGCACAATTCTATTTCCTCCCATGGTTTCAATAAATTTCTCTCCACACTGAATTGATAAGCACATTATTCTTCACTCATGAAGGTTAACTTGAATCCATAAGGACTTAGAAACTTAGTTATTTAAAAATAAATTGCACAGCAGTTCTTGTGGCTCTACATAATTTCACCTTGGAAGGAATGAGAACTTAATTTGAGAAAATCACTAGTCTTCCCAAACTTATTTTTCTTCTAGATACTTAGACTTGGGTGTTTGCAGGAAGCAATCAGAAAGCAATGATGCCCACCAGAGACTTTTTTGGTTGTTAAAGTAGAGAGATTAAAATATATGAACATTGGTTAATTGATGGCACAGCTAAAATTCAAGGAGATAAGGGAAAGACAAAATTAAATGCATCTTCTCTCCTTTTTTTCTCCCTAAACTCCCAAATACACTTTGCACATTTTTGTTTCTTTTCCCTTGCTTACCCCCATTCTAAAATGATTTCCCAGCTTTTCTCTAAAACCACCTGTGTTTCAAACACCTCCTTAAGACATTCATCTTCACTTAATCCTACCTTGGCCTTATTTTCGTCCTACTCTGAAATCTTCTACCAGTTTATCTTTCATTCATTTGGCACTCATTTTATACTCCTTGGTATTGTTAGTTGAGAGGCAGCTTAATACAGTGAATAGAGAGCTGGCCTCAGAGTCAGGGAGATCTGGGTTCATATTCTGTCTGTGATATATATCTTGCTGTGAATAAATCAGTGAACTTCTCTTCTCAGTGCCCCCAGACAACCTTCTAAGACAGATGCTGCAGAACAATGTCTGATCTAAAGTTGCTGCAGGGTTAGGGGGAGTTTTCTTGGCCAGAAATTTCCACACTGTTAAAATCACAGGTCTTGACCAAGTACTAATTGCTAGTTATGTTTTTGTATAAATATTTTTTTCTCCCCACCTAGACTGACCATAAGCTGAGTGACTTTTATTTGAGTGTTGTATATTTCTTTGTGTCCCCAGGATCTAGCACAGGCACTCTCATGGTTTCAGTATCTGTTGATTGATATTAACTTGCAGATCATAATATCCTCATCACATTTGGGATTTTATTAATTTGGGAAAAAAAAGTTTTTTGAGTGTTGGAAAAGCCCATAACTGAGCATAGAATATAACTAATTCCTCTAAATGCAAAAGACAATGCATGGAAAGGACTTGAAGTGATTAATCATGATTTTGAGGAACTGATTATAAAGTATTCCTATAGTGAAAGTAGTCGATTATGGGCAAGGAATGAAGCATATTTTGTGGCCAATGGGTTGATTTTTTTCTTTTTTTTTGCTTTATTGTGCTTTTTTTTTCTATGGTGAAGTTGGGAGGGGAAGGAGTCACTGAGAAGAGACAATGGTGTTTATAAGAAAAAAGAATTGTTAAGTGTCAAGATGGTAAAGTGAAAGGTAGCAACTTTGCCAACACTTCTACAATGACCAAAGGAAACATATACCAAACCAAATTCTAAGTGAGAAAGCTAAGAAAAAGTCAGAGTGAGTCATTTTTTCAACTTAGGACAGCTCAAGAAGATAGATAGATCTGTGGACATAAAAATAGGGACTGACTGGGATGATTTCTTTGTGACCTCTAGGCTTCCATAGAATAACTGTGTAAGCAATGTTGGAAGCAGCAGCACTGGCAGGGAGCAACCCATTACCCAGAGATAGTAAGGGGACTGACCATCTGGTCAGAATGGGATGCCAGGGAATGACCATATTAGCACTGGGAGCAGGAACAACAGGTGCCATCTAGCAGGTCTGTCATCCATTACCCAAGTCACAGGTTCATGGCAAAGAGGGTCATGAGGGGACATGGGTCCTACCTATGTAAGGTGCAGAGCACAGACCAGAAGAGTAATAAACAGACCTCTCCCAAGATCACACCACCAAAAACTTAAGAGGCTTCCAGACTTAGCGATGAAAGTAGTAGGAGATAAAAGATAGAAGCTCAAACCAGTCTTATCTGCCCTACAACCCCAGAAGTAAACAGAGCCTAATTCTAAAATAAAATCTAAAATCAAAAGGTAGGCTATAAAAATGGGCAAACAATTAAAAAAGGAACTTGGCCATAAAAATCCACTTCTGTTGATAAGGAAGCTCAAGATACAAACACAGAAAAAGACAAAGACTTGAAAACATCTATAAGCAAAGCTTCAAAGAAAATTGCAGATTAGATACAACTCCACCAAGAACTCCTGGGAAAGCTAAAGAAAGATTTATTTTATTTTATTGATTTTTAAAATTTAAATAACATTTTATTTTCCCGCAAATACATATTAAGAAAATTTTTTAGCTTTCATTTTTATAAGATTTTGAGTTCCAAATTTTTCTTCCTTCCTTCCTCCCCTCCTTTTTTCTGAAAGTGGTAGGCAGTTTGATATATTTTATACATGTGGTATGATGTAAAACATATTTCTATATTTTTCACAGTTGTGGAAGAAGAAATAGATCAAAAGGAAATAAAACTATGAGAAAGAATAAAGTAAGTGAAAAAATATGCTTTGATCTTCATTCTGAGTCCATCAGCTTTTTATTTGGATATGGGTAACGTTTTCCATCATGAATCCTTTGTACTTGTTTTGGATCATTTTGTTGCTGAGAAAATTCATAGTTGATAATTGCATGATGTTGCTGATAATGTGTACAATGTTTTTTTTACTGGTTCTACCCATCTCACTTTGCATCATTTTGTATAAGTCTTTCCAGGTTTTTTTTCTGAAGTCTGTCTATTCATCATTTCTTATTGCACAGGACTATTTCATTGCATTCATATTCCACAGCTTGTTTAGTCATTTCCCAATTGATGGGTATCTCCTCAGTTCCCAATATCTTGCCACCATGAAAAGGGCTGCTATGAATATTTTTGCACCTGTAGGTACTTTCCCCTTTTTTATGATCTCTTTGGGATACAGACCTAGTAGTGGATCAAAGGGTGTGCAATTTGGTTGCCCTTTGGGCATAGTTCCAAATTGATCTCCAGAGTGGTTGGATCAGTTCACAATTCCACTAACAGTGTGTTAATTATCCCAATTTTCCCACATCCTCTCCAATATTTATCATTTTCATTTTTGTCATGTTAGCCAATCTAATTGGTGTGAGGTGGTATTTCAGAGTTATTTTAATTTGCATTTCTCTAATCAAAAGTGATTTAGAACACTTCTTCCTGTGCCCATAGATATCTTTGATTTCTTCATCTGAAAACTGCCTATTCATATCCTTTGACCATTTATCAATTGGGGAAAAGATATTTTTTAAATCAAATAACAGCAATAGTGGTAAATTAGGGAAGTGGGATAAAAAGCTATATTAAAATATTGTGAAAAGAGAATTAATAGCTTAAAGAGACACAAATATTTCTGAAGAAAATAGCTATTTTAAAAAATCAGAATTGGCCAAATGTTCAAAGAGGTACAAAAAAAGGCAAAAGAAAATAATTCCTTGAGACTTAGAATTGGGCAAGTGCAAGCTAATGACTTTATGAGACATCAAGAAACAATCAAACAAAATCTAAAGAATGAAAAAGTAGAAGAAAATGTAAAATATCTCATTGGAAAAATAATTTACCTGGAAAATAAATCCAGGATAGATAATTTTAGGATTATTAGAGTACTTGAAAGTCATGATTTTTTTTAAAAAAAGAGCCTAGACACCATTTTTTCAAAAAATTATCAAGGAAAACTTCCCTGATATTCTAGAACCAGAGGACAGATTAAAAGTTGAAAGAATGCATTGATCACCTCCCGAAATGGAAACTCCCAAGAATATTTTAGTGAAATTCCAGACCTCCCAGATCAAGTAGAAAATACTACAAGCAGTCAAAGCAGAAAAACTCAAATATTGTGAAGCTAGAATCAGACAAATACAAGATTTAGCAGCTTCTACATGTAGCAACTTCTACATCAATTATGAAGAATTACCTACCCAAAAAACAGTATAATCCTTCAGAAGGAAAAAATGAACATTCAACAAAATACAGAACTTTCAAGCATTTCTGATGAAAAAAAACAGAACTGAATAGAAAATTTTATTTTCAAATACAAGATGCAAAAGAAACACAAAAAGGTAAACAGGAAAAAGAAATCATAGGATTCAATATGGTTTAATATTTGTATTCCTACCTGGTAAAATGATATTTGTAACTCCTAAAAACTTTCTCATTATGAGGACAGTTAGAAGTATACATAGACAGAAAGCAGAGATGTGAGTTGAATGTGATGATATGAATTTCAAAAAAAAATTAAGGGACGAGAAAGAAGAATGCACTTAGAGAAGAGGAAAGGGAGAAATAGAATGGGAGAAATTATCTGACACAAAAGAGGCCTTAAGGAGACTTTATAGTGGAGGGAGAAATGGGGGAAGAATGAAGGGAAGCACATGAACCTTACTCTCATTAGAACTGACTCAAAGGGAATAATATACACACTCAGTTGGGTGTAGAAATCTATCTTACCCTCCAGGAAAATAGAAAGGGAAGGAGAAAAGAGAAGGGGGTGTACGTGATAGAAAGGAGGGTAGTTTGAGGGAGGCAAAAGTCAGAAGCAAAACACTTTTGAGGATGGACAGGGTAAAAGGAGAAAAAGAGTAGGATAAACAGGGAAAATAGGATGGAGGGAAATACATAGTTAACAGTCTTTACTGTGAAAATAATTTTACCGTGAGTTTCTATCATAAAGACTTCATTTCTCAAACACAGAAATTTAGAGAAATAAAAACCACTCCTCAATTGGTAAATTGGTAAAACGGACAGTTTTCAGACAAAGTAATCAAAGTTATCTATAGTCATATGAAAAAAATTGCTCTAAATCACTATCAACGTGAGAAATGAAAATTAAGCTACTGAGCTACTACCTCATTCCTGTCAGATTGTCTAATATGACAGGAAAGGAATATGACAAATGTTGGAGGAGATGTGGGAAAATTTAAACACTAATGTCCTATTAGTGAAGTTGTATGCTGATTCCACCATTCTGGAGAACAATTTTGAATTGTGCCCAAAGGGTTATAAAACCATTACCTTTGATCAAGTAATCCACGCTACTAGGTCTGTAACCCAAAGAGATAAAAATATAAAAAGGAAAAGGATCTATGCATACAAAAATATTTATAGCAGCTTTTTTGGTTGTGGCAAAGAATTGGAAATTGAGGGGATGTCTATCCATTGGGGAACTGCTAAACAAGTTGTATATGATTGTGATGGAAAACTATTGTGCTTTAAAAACGCTGAGTAGGATGTTTTTAGAAAAAAAAACATGGGAAGACTTACATGAACTGGTACAAAGTGAAATGAGCAGCACCAAGAGAACATTGTACGCAGTAACAGCAATATTATATGATGATCTACTAGGAATAACTTAGTTATCCTCAGAAATGCAATGATCCAAGACAATTCTGTAGGACTTATGATGGAGGGTGCTGTCCATCTCCAGAAAAAGAACTGATAGAGTCTGTATGTAGATAAAAGATACTTTTTCTTTATTTTTTGTCTGTGTTTTCTTTCACAGAATGACTTACATGGAAATGTATTCTGCATGACTACAGGTGTATAACCTACATCAACTTGCTTATCTCCTCAGTGGGGGGAAGAGGGAAAGAAGGGAGAGAATTTGGAACTCAAAATTTGAAAAAAAAATGTTAAAATTGTTTTTACATGTAATTGGGAAAAATAAAATAATTAAATAAGATTTAAAAACAAAAACATAAAAAGAAATAACATAAAATGATAGCCAGCCCCCCCCCCAAAATTTTCCCCAGGAGATTTAGGAGAAGGAATAATGATAAGAACTTGTTTATACCATCACTTTAATATTTACAATGGGTTTTTCTCACTACAGTCCTATGAAGTAGGTAGTACAAGTCATACTAACTCCATTTTCCAGAGACTAAAGCTTAGAGAGGGTAGGAAACTTGTTTGAGATCACATGGATAACAAATATCAAAGCCAGGATAGGAAACTGAGTTTCCAGACACTGAGTCCAACACTTTTTTGTACCATACCACGGATTTATAAGGAGAACTTGCCTAGAACTGAGTCAGAGGAAATACTTTAGGAGACCAAGTATGGTCTAGCAGTAGCAGTGACAACAGGTTTTGCTTATTATAAAGAGGAAAGCCTTACACAGAGTGATGCACAGATTCAGCAGCAAGTGTTATTCCCTATGGCTTAGCACTATTTCATCTTAGTCATGAATGAGAACCAGCATTTTGAAGAGTTCTTCAATGTACCTTACCTGTAAAGTTAATGGATTTGTCCAAAGTTCTGGTTCCTTAAAAGAAGTTTTTTTAAAAAAAGAAAGAATGAAAAGTTTTAGAACTTGTAGGAATATCATTAACATAGAAACAGACTGTAAAATTAAGTTCATGAGCATGAGACTAATCAAGTCTCCATGGTGACTGTCTCCCAGGGATGTGCTATCAAATAGAATCAAAGTGAGGATAGGATTGCCAGGTGTTTTCTCTACTGGGTGATTGGGTATATGGGGGAAGGCATGCAATGTGAGAAATGAAATACCCCATAATCCCTTTTCATGTCACATACAGCCTGAAAGCTAGTTTCTCTACAAGAGCCTAGTTTTCCACTTTCAAGAGTAAGATCAATTTTATTCTTCCCTATCCAGAAAGAAGAAAGCCACCATAAAGGAACAAGGTAGAGTACTTCTACTTCTACTAAGTGTCTAATTATAATGGGAAAATTTTTTAGACAAAATTTAGGCAAGCTAACTAGACTAGTTTCATCTGTCCCACTAACTAGCTGTGGGAATTTGAATTAATCAATTCACTACTCTGGTTCTCAGTTTGTCTGTAAAATGAGTGAATTTAGGAGTAGATGACCACTGATTAGGAAATGTTTAAACAAATTGTAGTACATGAATATCAAGGAATATTGCTTCCCTGTTTAAAAAAAAATAATAGTTAATGAAAAAATATATAATTATATAAAACACAACAAAATAATAAATTAAATATGATAATTAAAATGAATAAGAGAAGCACAAGGAGATGTACCAGGTGTCTTAAAGTCTTAGAGCAGTTTTGAGTTTCTCTCTCTCTTTCTCCCTCTCTCTCTCTCTCTCTCTCTCTCTCTCTTTCTCTCTCTCTCTCTCACACACACACACTCTCTCACTCTCTCTCTCTTTCTCATATTAACTCATATAGATTTAACATCTCCATTCAAATGACTCCCATATCTATATACCTAATGCCAGGATCTCCTGAGCTTCAGTCCTACATAACCAATTGCTTACTGGATGTTTCAAACTGGATACTTGGAGAAAACATAAAAATAATTATCTAGATCCCAAAACTCTCCTCTCTTCCAAATTTTCATATTTTTGTCAAAGGCATCACCATTTTTCTAATTCTCAGGTTCATTATCTCTGCATTATCCTGCACTCCTCATTCTTTCTCACCCAGCATATGCAATCAGTTCAGAATCTTGCCATTGCTACTTTTACAACATCTTTAGTATTAGACCTATTCTCTCCATTCAAATAGCTATCACCTTAGTTCAAGTCCTTATCACCACCTAAAATATTGCAACATCCTCATAATTGCTTCCCCAGTCTCAAACCTCTTACCACTCCAAAAAATACCACCAAAGTAATTTATCATAAGCATCAATTTATAATATTTGCAAAGCATCCTGCAACCATAAAGCACTATAAAGATGCACCATTATTATCTTACCATGTGACTCCCTTAAACAACTGACTTTATTGGCTTCCTATTACCTCTAGGATAAAATATAAATTTCTCTGTTTAGCCTTTCAAGTCCTACATAGCCTAGTCTCAACCTATCTTTCTTGCTTCACTGGATGTTACTCCCCTTCCTATACTCTTCAGTTCAGCCAAATTCTCTCTCTTCCTCACTTGTGACAGTTTATTAAGCATCTCTGTGCCTTTGCACTGGTTGAACCCAAATCCTGGAATGCACACTCTCCTTACCTCCACCGCTCAGGGTTCCTCTCTTCCTTTAAGACATAGCTCAAGCATTATCTCCTGCATGGAGCCTTTTCTGATTCCCCTATCAGCTAGTGTCCCGTCTCCCAAACTACTTTGCTTTTAACCATTCTATATATATTTATATTCTTATATATGTTTATTCTATATATACTTATATATTTTTTCTACACACACACATATGTACTTGTTGCCTCTCCCATTAGCATGTAAGCTACTTGGGGGGTGGTTATGGTTTCATTTTTTTTATTTATATTCCCAGTGTCTACTATGCAAGACACATAGTAGGTGCTTAATAAATATTTATTGGTGTAGTTGTTATATGAACTGATGCAAAGTGAAATAAGCAAAACCAGGAAAATTACAATCATAATGATTAAAATATAAATAGGAAGAATTTTTTAAAACAACAAAGACTTTATAATTATAAGGCCCAAGTTTTGCCCTAAAAAAAAAGAGCAGCTTCCTCTTTTGCATATGTAGGAGACCATGCGTGAAGGACATTGTTTACACTGTAAAACTTGGTGGACAGTTTTACAAAACTACATTTAGTACATTTTATGATCAGTTTTACATAACTATGTTTTTCCTACTCATTTTTATTCATTGTAACAAAGGATGACCTTCTAAGTAAGCAAAGAGGGAGAGATTCTCTTGGAAAATGAGGGTGAGATTAAAAACAAAATATAGCAATAAATTCAAAATACAATAGTTTTACCAGATGGTCTTTAAAATCTCTTCTAATTCTAGAATTCAGAGTTTCTGGGTTTCTGCAGAAGTTGCCCATTTGAGTCCCTAACTCATTGCTAATTTTACTTGGGGATGAAGACCAGTATGAAAGGCCAATTTGTGAATTTGTTTTAATTGACTACGTATACCTGTTAGAAGGGATTTCTTTTTCCTTTCTCAAAAGATATGGGAGGTGGTAGAAGAGAAAACAAGACCTGAATCTTATTCTTCATCCTTTGCTATCTTTCCTGGAACACTAAAGATAAAGACATTTTCCCTCTCTTTTCCTCTCAGAATCAAAGTTTGGACAGTCTTAAAACCATAAGTTCTTGTAAGTTACTCTTAATAGAAGAATCAGTACAAGTTCAGAGAAGCAAGGTTTGAAGTTATATCATAAGGCTATATTTGAAAGTCTACAATTTGAATTTGAGATCTGGGAAAAGATGAAATAAAGAGGATTAGTTATGTGGATATAAGAAAGAGTATATTTGACATCAAAAAAGCAAGAAAATGACAAAAATATTTATAATATCTATAAATTTTATAGAAATATTTGCATATATTTTTGTGGCAAAGAACCAGAAACTAAGGGAGTACTCACTGGTTGGGGAATGGCTGAACAAATTATGTCATATGAATGCAATTGGATGATATTGCTCCGTAAGAAATTATAAAAAGGATGGTTTCAGTGAAAGTGGGGAAGACTTATATGAACTGATGCAAAATGAAGAAAGCAGAACCAGGAAGTAAGCAGAACAAGGATAACAATTTACACAATAACAACAACAGTGTAAAACACAACTTGGAAAGATTTAAGAACTCTGATCAATATGATGACCAGTCATGCCTCCAGAGGACTGATGATCCCTTCCTGACAAAGAAGTCATGGATTCAAGGTACAAAACAAGATGAATTTTCTTGGGCATGGTGGATTCTGCAATTTATATTACTTGACTACACATACTTCTTGCAAGGATTTTGTTTTTCTTCTTTTTTGTAATATGCAGGGGGAGATGGCTGGAAAAGAAAATAAATTTTTATTCAGTGAAAGAAATTAATGTGAAGGGGGGTGGAATATGTTAAAGTGAAAACAATACCAGATTGAGTCAGGTGGAGTGAATTTTACTTCCAGTTCTGTCACTAACTGGCCATGTGGCTTGAGCAAATTCCTTGGTCTAACTCAATTTCTTTACTTGTAAAATGAGTGGTTTGAACAATAATAATAATAATTGACTTTTATATGATATTTTAAAATTTGTAAAGCACACCATGAACATCAGTCCTTTGAGTGAGATATTGCTCTTCTCTAATTCACAGTTGAGGAAACTGAGAGGTTAAATGATTTACTTACTCAGCTGCTAAATATTCAAGGTGCAGGGCCATCTTTATTGATCTTTATTTTGCCACTGGACCCAAATAGATCCAGAGAGGAGAGTGAGGCTGGTGACTTTACACAGCCCTCCCTCATTTAAATCCAATTTACTTACAAGTCATGGCATCACTTTCCTGATGTCTTGATCATCTTTGAGAATGAAGGACAAATAACAAGTGTTCAAAGTGGAAATCTGCCCCAGGTCTTCCTACATCCAGGTCCAGCACTCTTTCTACTGTGCTACGCTGTCTCCCAATTGATCTTGAGAGTTTAAAGTCCAGTACTAAATCAATGGTTGTAAGTGTTTGATTAGTGTTGAGGTTGAGCAAAGTAGGATGTTTGAGGAATAAGAAATATTTTGAGATGGGGGAGGGACAAGGAGGCATTAAACTGAAATTGAAATCAACTTCCTCAAAGGCTTCTTGTCAATCCCTTTCATATGTCATCAAGGAACTTCTTATCCTTTCCCTCTTTCATCTACTTCAATAGAAGCAGAATAGTCAATCTATCTACTATAGGACCAGAACTGTGCTATTAGCTATTATAACAAGACTTAGCAATCATAGGATCACACATATGAAATTGGTAGGGACCTCAGAACCATCCAGTCCAACTCTCATATTTTACACATGAGGAAACTGAAGTCCAGGAAGTTTAATAACTTACCTAAACTTACATTGGTACTAAACAATGGCAGTCACATTTGAACCCAGGTCCTCAGCTTCCAAAGTTAAGGCTCTTCTACCGCAAGACTTATCCGGGTAAAACAATTCAAGAATGCTTCTATGGGAACATTCAAAGAGGCTATAGTTTCACCAGTATGAGGGAACTCCCTTCCATTTACAACCCTTGAGTATGACTTAGAAGAGAAATGCTAGGGAGTTGTCTAAGGCATTAGAGATTGACTTGTCTAGAGTCACACTGATATTGTCAGAGGCAGGATTTTAATCTACAGTTTTCTGAGTTAAAACTATTCCTGAATACTGTTTACCACATACTGTTGCATCTAAGACAATTTACAATTGTGGTCATTTATAAGGAATAGGTCACAAGTAGTCTAGGAACTCAATGTAAAAGCTTCAGAAGGACTAGAATAATTGGGAAGGAATCATCTATGAAGTAGGACATCAGCAGCATTTTGAAGGATGTGTAGGATTTGGCAAGAGAAGCCAAGCCCATAAGGAAATGGCAGGGATGAATATAGTATGTTCCTGAAAAGACAAGAATAAATGTGTGAGAACTGGGCCCAGATGTATTTCCTGGAAATCCCACTGTATAAAGAGGAAAGGACTCAGGGACAGGGCATTTCCCACACAGTATGTGAGGACAAAGCCTTTCATATTCACTGGTACCTCAACATTGATGGATGTGTAATCTTATCAATGAGAGTACTACCTCCAAAGGTTCAGATCACTGCCTTATTAACCTGTATGATTTTTCTCATGTAATCCCACAAATCACACATAAAGAATCTACATCTTGCGGTGGCAAGGTGGCACAGTAGATAAAGCATTGGCCCTGGAGTTAGGAGGACCTGAGTTCAAATTCATCCTCAGACACTTGACACTTCCTAGTTCTGTGACCCTGAGCAAGTCAATTAACCCAAATTGCTTCACACACACAAAAAAACCCAACAACAACAGAAAAGAATCTGCATCTTGGAATCTTGCTCTAGTCTTTAATAGTCCCTGAATGGCCATATAACATTAAGCTATAATATCCTGTTATTGTACTCCAGGCTTTATCTGAGGCCATGAGTTTCTGAGTAGTGATATTTTACCATACCTACCCCAACCCAGACTCATAGTGCCCCTCTGGCATTGTCATGCCATGCCTCTGTATGCATGTTCACCTCTAGCTCTGGATAGAGTAATCACATTAACACTACCACTCCTGGAAGAAACCAGTCTTTCAGATGCCCTTTGACTCCAATCACTACCCCTGTGACTTCCTAGACTAAACCATTCTCCACTGGCAACCGTTTCTCTGTATGTACTATCTTCCACCATTGAGGGCTTTCTTTCTGGAAGGCCAGATTTGGAAGGCAAGAACCAGTGTTCAAACCCTGGCTCTGCCTGTTACTTGCTTTTGTGACATTGGACAAATCATTTGACCTCTCTAAGCTTCATTTCCCTCCTCTTTAAAATGAGGGAATTTATATCAGTATCTCAAGCATTTAGTATAGTGGCTGGCATGTAGTAAGTGCTTGTTAATTTGACTTGAGGAGAATGGACTAGATGGCCTCGAAATTTTCCCCTAGCTCAAAATTTATCAGCCTATAATACTGACTTGGGACAAGATTAATTGTAATTATATAAGTTCTATCTATATATCTTATAGAGAAGAAAAAATTATCTTGAGGTCTACTCAACCAGTTTTTATCAGCATTACAAAAGTGTACAAAACCTAATTCTTAATTTTTTGAGTTTCCTGGTCTTGGAATATCAGAGTAGATTACTCTGAGTATATTCATTAATGAGTCACTCTGAGTATATACATTAATATGTACAATGGGCATAAGCACAGCCTTTGGACGATGTGGCTGTCATAAAAAAAGGATTTGGGGTTTTTAAAAACATTTTTAGGTAGAAATGTAAGCTTCTTAAAGGCAAAGAATGTCTTAATTTTGTATTTGTATCCCCAGAATTTAACACTATATTCACCTTGGCATGCATCAGGTACTTAATAAGTGCTTACTGAATTGAAGAAACAAAGGATTGTTTGGGTAGAGAGATAGGCACAGTTCCACTATTGGTACTATTCTTTAAGTCTTTGTCAATGTTAAGAGGCACAGAAGTATGACTTTATATCCTCAGCTACGTGTGAAGAAAAGGATCTACAGCAAGAGGATCATTGGAACATATATAGCAGTAGCATTAAAAAAAATAGATAGGTAAGGAAGACAAATACATCCTTTTCCATCAAAATCTTAGCACTACCATTAGGCAGCTAAAATGTTTTTCAAAATGGTCAAATGTGGTAGAACATACATGTAAATATTTTACATAGGAATTTGAAAAACCTTTAACAGAGAGTTAATTTTCTGCAATATTTGCTTATGTTGACCTATCACAAGAACTTCCAAGGAGGCATGAGGACCCAGAATCATGCTTAAAAACCAGTTTCCATGAATTACTCTAAATCAAGTTGATTTACCTACACTGTTTGCATTGGAAAATGATTATGGTCAGAATTTTCCCCTTAGTCTAAAATAGAAAATATAGATAATTACAATTGGAAGGGACTTTAGGGGACATCTGGACTCATCTCCTTGTATGACGAAGGGTACAACTGAAGCCTAGAGAGGTCAGGTTGTAACAGTAAGTATCCTAGCATATCCAGGATGGCTACTAGCATAGGTTCCTTGATTTGCTTTTCTAAAGGAAAGCCACTCAAAAAAGGTTAATGATAATCTTACTTTAATGAAACTTATGTATCATTTACTTAGTGTAGGGGAAAAAGTCAACACCTTGAACTTCAGAAAATACAAACAGAAATTACAAGCAGACAAATACAGACAGAAAATAACACAATTCAACAGTCCAACAGACAAGGCTTCTAGCTATCTGACCATTATATACATACATAGTTAGTTACCAGAGAGAGAAGCAGCAACAACTGGGTTTTCAAAATCAGGAGGTTCAATGGCTACCTAGAGTCTCATCTGGCCAAATCACACAACTCATCCCATATGTGAGCCCCAAAGCAAAATCTCACTTCTAAGTATATATACCCTTCTTCAGAGTCAGAGGATATCACAACCTTCATGACCCATTGCCTAATTACAAAGTAACAAAAGCTGTGGGCCTTCCTGGAAAAACAAGCCTCCCCCCAATCAAGCCCCTCATGTCGGGTTCCACTTGAGTTCCATTAAGGGGCAAAAAAGATCTTCAAATTCCCTTACCATTACACAGGTGACTTGACCAAGGTCACTCAGCTAGTAAGTGCCAAGTCCAGAACTCTAATCCTGGTTCTCTGACTCCAAGTACATTTCTCATTCCATGAACTTTGAGCCTGGTTATAGGGATTTTAAAATTCAAAAGCTCTACATACAGAAGACATCTGTGTCATTCAAGAATCTTTCTCAAAGTTGATTTAGGATCAAGCATCCTTGGAAAGTAATCTCTTCTCTCCCCACACAGCAAAATTTCAACAGAGATTAATTTTTTATTAAAGAGCTATTAGGGGTAGAAGCAGCAAGGTCCCACAGCTCCCACACCGCCACCCCAAACATCCATTAAATTATGAGCCCAGATTAAGTCTAGGAGTCTCAGACTCACAAAAATAGAGAGAACCCATCTCTCCCTGAAGGCAGCTTGGCAGCAGGGACTCAGCGCAGCGGCCTGGAGCGGAGACTGAAACAGCCTGAAGCTGAGACCGAGGCCAGGCCTGGGAGGGTGGGAAGGAGCCAGGCTAAGCTGAGCCAAAGGGGCACCGCAGCCAGCCTTCAGAGGTTCTAGAGCCTCCAGCACCTCCACATCTGCCAAGGCGTGAATATCAGGGACAGGAAAGGCACAGCTCGCACAGCAAAGACCCAGCCAGCCCCAAACCCCAGCGAGGAGCCTCCCAAACTGCAGTGTGAGTCTACTTCAAAGAAAATCTAAAGCACATGCCTAAGGGTATCTTTAAAGCCTCAGAGTCCATTAGTGAAAGTGAAACTTTGAAAATTAATTTGGGGGTGGTAAAAGCAGTTCAGCCGTTCTGCCCCCGGGGCAAGG
Source organism: Pseudocheirus occidentalis (assembly GCA_028646575.1). Taxonomy (NCBI): domain Eukaryota; kingdom Metazoa; phylum Chordata; class Mammalia; order Diprotodontia; family Pseudocheiridae; genus Pseudocheirus; species Pseudocheirus occidentalis. The sequence goes on from CM053593.1 coordinate 214,336,062, forward strand.
AAGCAGTTGGGGAAGGGAACTGCTGGAACCGGTGGAGGCCCCCACCAGGCTGCTTCAGAGCCCCTGGCCTGCGGACTCCGTAGGGGGGCTGAATTGATTGATCAAGGCCAAGTGCTCTTGCGTTGAGTGGCCTGGATCCGGATCGTGGTCTTGGGTGGTGGTCCTGGGGTGCACTTTCAGCAAGCCAAAGCTGGGGGGACTAGCAACACCCCCTAATAGCTCCAGCAGTTGGGAAAACCCCAGCAATTTGGAACAGAGCTTCCCCCTCTAGAAGCAGAGTTTCACAGACCTAAAAAAAACCAACCAATGAATTGACTGGACAACATGAGGAAAAGAAGGCAAAAAAAAATACCCATAAAACTCTAGAATCCTTTTTTATGAATAAAAAAGGGCAAAGCATGGAAAAGGAGGAAGAGAGCCCAGAACTCAGAACTCCCACACCAAATGCTTCCAAGACAATTGAAGAATGCCTAGAAGCTATACATCAACTGAAAAAGGACTTTGAAAACCAAATAAGAGAAGTGGAAGAAAAATTGGGAAGAGAAATGAGAATGATTCAAGAAAATCATGAAAAGAGAGTCAACAACCTGACTGAAGAAAACAACACTTTAAAGAATAGATTAACTCAAATGGCCAAAGAGGCCCAGAAAGCCAATGAGGAGAAGAATGCATTAACAAGTCGAATTTCCCAGATGGCAAAAGAATCTCAAAAGCATTCTGAAGAGAATAATCCCTTCAGAATTAGAGTGGAGCAAGTAGAAGCAAACGACTTTATGAGAAACCAAGATACTATTAAACTGTTACAAAGAAATGAAAAAATAGAAAGCAATGTGAAATATCTCCTATTTTCCACTGACCTGGAAAATAGATTCAGGAGAGACAGTTTTAAAATTATTGGTCTACCTGAAACCCATGACCAAAAAAAGAACCTGGAAAGCATCCTTCAAGAAATCCTGAAAGAAAACTGCCCTGATGTTTTAAAATCAGAGGGCAAAATAGAACTTGAAAGAATTCACCGATCACCTCTTCAAAAAGATCCCCAAAAGAAGACTCCTAGAAATGTTGTTGCCAGGTTCCAGAATACCCAGTTAAAGGAGAAAATATTACAGGCTTCCAAGAGAAAACCATTTGAATACTGTGGAAGCACTATCAGGATAACCCAGGATCTGGCAGCTTCTACACTGAGG
>CM053593.1:214337748-214360415 GCA_028646575.1 Pseudocheirus occidentalis
AAGTGTTAAGCTGGTTTCCCCCTTAGGGAAACCAGGTAATTCTTTTGTTCCTTGTTCTAGATATTGTGACTTTTTGTAAATACTGTGTTAAATATTGTGATATAATATTGAACTGTGAATATTGTACTGAATCTTGATTTGTAATGGAATAAACAGAGTTTTCACTAATACTGTGTAATCTGAATCTTTAAAGCTGTTCCCAGTAGCATTCTTTTAGGAATCTACTGCTGCTTGGCTTTACAAAAACTACTTGAAACAATTAACCACTTGAGAAAAGATGCAGAATATTAAATAAAACCACATAAATCATCAGCATTTCTACATTTTGCCAACAAAATCCAGCAGTGGGAGATAGAAAGAGAATTTCCATTTAAAATAACTGTAGACAATATAAAATATTAGGAACTCTACCTGCCAAGACAAACCCAGAAACTATATGAACACAATTTAAAAACACTTCACACAAATAAAGTCATGTCTAAACAATTGGAAAAATAGCAATTTCTTGTGTAGGCTGAGCTAATACAAAAAAAATGTCAATTCTACCTAAATTTATTTATTTATTCATTCAGTGCCATACCAAATAAGCTACAAAAAATCATTTGAAAAAGCTAGAAAAAATAATAACAAAATTCATTTTTTGGTCAAGGTAATTAATGCAAAAAAAAAAACCTCAAAGGAAAGTGTCTTAACTATACCAGATCTAAAACTATATTATAACGTAGCAATCATCAAAACTATTTGTTACTAGCTAAGAAAGAGTGGTGGATCCACGGAATAGGTTAGATACATAAGACACAGTAGTAAATGACTATAGAAACCTACTATTTGATAAACCCAAAGACTTCAGTTTCTGGAATTAGAACTCATTATTTGATAAAACTGCTGGGAAAACTGGAAATGAGGCATAGACAAACATTTTATATCTTATACTAAGATAAGGTTGAAATGGGTACATGATTCAGACATAAAGGGTGATACCATAAACAAGTTAGGAGAGCAAGGAATAGTTTACATGTCAGAGCTATGGAGAAGGGAAGAATTTATGATCAAATAAGAGACAAAGAACATTATGAAATACAAAATGGATCATTTTGATCACATTAAATTAAAGCTTTTGCACAAACAAAACCAGTGCAACCAAGGAAAGCAGAAAGCTGGAAAACAATCTTTACAGTCAGTATCTTTGATAAAGGCCTAGTTTCTCAATATATAAAGAACTGAATCTAATTTATAAGACTATAAGTCATTCCCCAATTGATAAATGGTTAAAAGATATGAACAGGCAGCTTCCAGAGGAAGAAATTAAAGCCATCTATAGTTATATGAAAAAAAAAATCCTACATCACTATTAAATGTAGAAATGCAAATTAAAACAACTCTGAGGTACCACATCATAGCTATCAGATTAGCTAACAGGATAGAAAAGGAAAATGATAAATGTTGGAGAAGATATGGGAAAATTGGAACACTAATGCATTGTTGGTAGTGTTGTAAACTGATCCAACCATTCTGGAAAGCAACTTGGAAGGCTAAGAAACTGTACATACCCTTTGACCAGCAATACCACTACTAGAACTGTGTCCCAAAGAGATCATAAAAAAGGGGAAAGGACCCACATATACAAAAATATTTATAGCAGCTCTTTTTGTAGTGGCAAAGAACCAGAAATTGTGGGCATGTCCAACAATTGGGTAATTGCTAAACAAGTTGTGGTATATAAATGTAATGGAATACTATGTGCTATAAGAAATGATGACCAGTAGGATTTCAGAAAAACCTGGAAAGATTTACATGAACTGATGCTGAGTGAAGTGAGCAGAACCAGGAGAACATTGTACACAGTGACAGCAACATTGGTGATGAACTATGATAGACTTAACTCTTCTAAGCAATACAATGATTCAAGACAATTCCAAAAGACTAATGATGGAAAATGCTATCCATATCAGGAGACGTATGGATTCTAAACGCAGATTATTGAAGCATACTATCTTCACTTTTTCTTGTGAGTTTTTTTTGTTTTTTCTTTCTCATGGTTTTTTTTTCTTTTTGTTCTGATTCTTTTCTCACAACATGACAAATGTGGAAATATGTTTAATGTGACTGTACATATATAACCTGTATCACATTGCTTACTGTCTTGGGGAGGGTAGAAGAAAGAGAGGGAGGGAGAAAAATTTAGAACTCAAAATCTTACAAAAATAAATATTGAAAAACTATCTTTACATGTAATTGGGAAAAAATACTATCAAGTGCAAAAAAATAGAAAGTCAAATAAGAGTGGTAGAGGAAAAGTTGGAGAAATAAATGAGAGCAATATAAGAAAATCATGAAAAGAAAATTAATAACTTGGTAAAATAGGTACAAAAATATTAAAGAAAATAACATCTTAAAAGCAGAATTGGCCAAAATGGTAAAAGAGGTACAAAACCACATTGAAAGTAATCATTTCTTAAAGGGCAGAACTGACCAAATTGGGGGTGGGGGAGTGGGGAGATACTAAAGAGCTATTAGTTTTTCCAAGAAACAAGTTCATTTTTTTGCCAGATTATTAGCAGAATGTCCAAAACAGCAGGATCACATGCTCATTTTGCATTTTAAATATACCTGATGCAGAAAAAAAAACATTTTAGAGTAAGTTTTATATTAAGAAATAGTAAATTTAGGGCAACTAGGTGGCACAGTGAATAGAGTACCAACCCTGGAATCAGGAGGATTTGAGTTTGGATTGGACCTCAGACACTTAACACTTGCCAGCCATGTGACCTTGCGTGGGTCTTTTGGCCCCAGTTGCCCTGCCTTCCCCCCTCCAAAAAAGAAAAATAATCAACAGTAAATTTAAAAATATTCTCTGATACTAAAATAATTTAGATTACTTTAGCAAACATTTTAAAACACTTTAATGCTTTTTAATAACCTTATCTTTCATTTCGGTTTTTTTTCCTACTTAAAAATTTTGTTGTAACTAAATTCAGTTGCTGGAATCCACTCTACGTGCTACCTGTACCAGTTACAGCCCTCCAACCAACCACTCTCAATACCCTACCCCTCCTATATTTTTATCTTACCACCACAGTCCCAGGCCACCACCCACCACCACCACTCCCTCTTTAGATATGAAATTTAAAGCAAACAAAGAGAACAAGGCACAATTAGAAACTTCCTCAAAAAGTTTAATGAGCAAACAGTGACTTTTTTCTGGAAGACAGATGGTCGGCACAAGATATACTTGGAAGACACTCCGTCCTTTAAAAACAGAAAAAAAATAGGTGACGATGATAAAATCTTTTCTTTTTACACTGACGGGAAGGAGCAATTTTTATTTCCACTTCATGCTAATATCATAAGCACTTGAATCAAAGATATGTCTTTTTAACAACAGTATTTTGCCAGTGATATTGTAAGTTTCCAAAGAACCAAAGTTGAGGATCATTAAAAGGACATGGGTGTGAACAGGTGGCAACACATTGCAAAATGAAGAATTATGCAAGAGATGGAACGTAAAGGAAGCATTCAGAGAAAGGTATGACCAGGGGGGAGAAAAAGACAGGCAGTTACATAGCAATAATGAGGGATATCGAAATTTCTTTTCAATTCTATCAGATCATAGTCAAAGGGTTTAGTGATAGAAGAGGCCTGGAATGACCAACATCTTTTTGATGTAAGCCCAGCATTCTGAATCTGACATTCTAGGCTTTCCTTGACCTCCCCAATGACTTGGTGTCTCTAAAGCATCAGGTCCCATATGTACATGAAATACCTCTCAATTACACCTCTTTCTTTACATTCCTACTCCACTGCTCTAATCTAGATTCCTAACTTCCAGGCATCCAAATACTACTCTTTCTTCAGGACCCAGTCCTAGTACTGCCCCTTCTACTTTGAAGATTTCTATAAACATAGCAGACTTTAGTGGTTTCTTCTTTTCTGTGAACTCTAATGGCACAGATCAATTTATGATTTTATCTTGATTGAATTGGTATATAGTATATGTTTAATTAAATTGTTTAATGATTGATTAATTCTGTGAGAGCATGTGCTCTGGCCTCTTACTGATGGGTCCCTAGGTCTCCATGATGTGATTACATTAAAAAAAAAATCTATTCATGATAGTTAGGAAGAATTGCTCATTAAGTAGATTGTCTGCCGAGAAAAAGTTTTACTTGTCACACTTTTTGGCATCCTTCAGAATGCCTGCAAGTGTCTCAAACATGGTAACTGTTCAATAAATAATTGTTGATTAATTGAGGTTCTTTTTTATGTCTAGACCTTGAAATTTTAGCCTTGGAAGAGATCTTAGTGATCACAAAAGACAGAATGGAACAGTGAAACAATGAATAGGACATTAGCCTTGAAATCCAGCCTTAGACACTAGTCATAAGAACTTCTCTGTTTCCCTATGGAATATAACTTGCAGAGTAAGTGCCTGCCTGCATTGGCAGAGGAAAGTGTCTTCACTGGAAGTTCCTCACACTGACAGAAATCACAGGGTCTAGTTTAAAAAAAAATCAAACTTAGAATGTCAAGATTGGAAGAGATATTAGAGGTCACTCAGACTAGATCCTTTGGTTTCCAAATGAGGAAATGGACGCAGGGAAAGAAAGTCATTTAGAAAAGAAGGAAAGAAGCATACTAAATGCTGAAAGCACCCACTATAATCGAGATACTTGCCAGACTATAGGCAAAGCACTTTGCAAATACCTTATTTGATCCTGACAGCAACACTGGGAGGTAAATACTATTGTCACCCCCATTTTACACTGAGAAAACTGAGGCAAATGAAGTTAAATGACTTGTCCAGAGTCACACAGCTATTTAGTGTCTGGTCTTCCTGTCTCCCGGCCTGCGGCTCTATCCACGGGGCCACCAGCTGCTTCCCTTTCAGGCCGGATTCCCTGGTCCTCATTACAACTGGAGATTCTATCCCATGACTTAGAAAGTTTGTAGGTTTTGAGGAGCTGGGTGTGTCTATGTAAAAATAACATCCAAGCTATTTGATAGCTAGGTGTTTCTCACTCTGGGAAAGCCAAACCCTTGCCACTATCCAAATATTGTAACAAAGACAATAAATCCTCGTGCAGAACTGGTGACGTTTTTATAGCTCGTTAAAGTCGACAAGGGTCTTTACACCCACTCTCTGATCTGAACCTCACCAGGAGGAAAGGGGAAGAAAAGGGAAGGGAATAAACGTTTGGATGGTACCTGTTAGGAGGCAGGCACCATGCTACGTGCATTTACAAATATGATCTCATTTGATTCTCACAACAACCCTGAGAGGTAGGTGCTGTTATTACACCCATTTTACAGATGAGGGAAGTGGAGTAAAGAGAGGTTCAGTGATGACCAGGGTCACACAGCTGGCTACCCCAAGAGGTTATGGGTATTATAAGCTTCATTTTTCAGACCAGGAAACTAAGGCTTAGAGAGATACTGGAGAACTTGCCCAGAATCGCACAAGTGTCAAAGGCAGGATTCAAAGCCATCTGTTGTTGTTTTGTTGTGGTTCAGATGTGTCTGACTCTTCATGACCCTATTTGGGGTTTCCTTGGCAGAGATACTGGAGTGGTTTGTCATTTCTTTCTCTGGCTCATTTCACACACATGAGGAAACTAAGGTAAATAGGGTGAAGTGACTTGTCCAGGGTCACACAACTAATAAGTCTGTGAGGTCAGATTTGAGCACAGGAAGATAAACCTTCTTGACTCCAGGCCTGGTGCTGTATCCACTCTGTGTGTGCACGCACGTGCCCTCAACCAAATCAGAATTTACCTGTTTTTTTTTGCATTGGAGGGGGGAAGGCAAGGCAATTGGGGTCAAGTGACTTGCCCAAGGTCACACAGCTAGTAAGAAGTGTCTGAAGTCACATTTGAGTTCAGGTCCTCCTGACTCCAGGGCCATGCTCTATTCACTGAGTCACCTAGCCACCCCAGAATTTACTTCCTTAGGTTAAAATTTTGAGCTTCTCTTGAGAATAAGGTGTTCCAATTCATTTTTTTAAAGATCAATGTAATTTCATTCAGATATTTATGCAGTTGGATTCCTATCAGAATCAGAGTCACAGAAAATGACAGATTGGAATAGGCCTAGAAACATGACTAGTTCGATTTCTCATTTTACAGATGAGGAAAATGAGACCCAGTGAAGAAGAGTGACTTGTCCATGGTCACCTGACCTGAGGAGAACCAAGACTGGATAAAGATCCCCTGATTCCTAGGTCAGTGTTCTTTTCACTGCTGACCAAAGTTTCAAACCCAAGAATACTGACTCTCCTTTATTTTCTTCTAGACAAACATGAGGGCAAATGAAGCCACTCATCCACTTGATATTGGAGTTGTGTGTGTCTGTCTCACTGCTAATTAGTCCATTTCTGGAGGTCAGGAGCTATGCTTTTAATCAGTTTTATTCTATCTTCCCCAGCACCTAACAGAGTGTTCTACACAGAGCCGGCCCTTAATAAATGAATGCAAAATAGCAAATTCCCTCATGGGGAGGGAAGCTCACTATCTTCAAAGTGCTTTGAATTTTTACCTTGTTTCTTGCCCTGGAAATTACTTCAGTATTTGGGAGTCTTCCCTCACCCTGGAAAAGACCTCTGTCCTTCCTGCCTCTTCTCTTTGGTGAGTTCCTTTCCTGGATCTCCAGTTTGGGGGACAGGCCCAGGCTGGCCATGTTTCATTCTCTTCCTGACTGTCCATCTGACTCTGAATTTCCCACCTTACCGCTAGAGGGAGGAGGGGGTACTGCTCCCCTCCTCAGTCCCACACACTCCATTAGAATTTAAGCTCCCTGAGGTCAGGAACTATCATTTTTTTCTTCCTTGTATTTGTATCCCCAAGCACTTAACATGGTGCCTTACTTATTAAGTAAGTGCTTTATAAAGTCTGGCTTTGTCTTTTCTTGTTTATTACAACGATACTGTAAAATTAGGTAGTATTATTATTTTCAATGCAAAGGTCATTAAACTGAAGCTTGAAAACGTTAAGTGAGTGGTCTAAGGTCATACCACTAGAAAGCAAATTACTCAGGGGAGAAATGACTGACTCCCCATCAGCGGTTCTCAACCTGTGGATTGTGACCTTTTGGGGGGTTGAATGACCCTTTCACAGGGGTCACCTAAGACCATAAGAATACACATATTTCTGATGACCTTAGGAACTGATGGTCTTAGAGGCCGCTCACCTATGGCGGGTTGACCCACGTGCAGATACGCCCACATACAAGTATTAAAGGGTCATGGCATTAGGAAGGTTGAGAACCACTGCCCTAGATCATACTATCTCTCTGAGTACTGGGAGTTTAAGAGAGAGAGTTCCTTATTAAGATGATATAACATTATTCTGGTTGTCAATCAATGAACACCATCTGGAGGCTGTCATACAGGGGAAAAGAGTGTTGCATTTGGAATCCAAAGACCTGAAATCAAATCCTAACTCTTACCATTTGCTGCCCATGCAACCTTAGTCAAACCATTTGGGGCCTTCAGGTTTCTCATCTATAAAATGAGAAGGCTAGACTAAATGGCCTCAAAAGACCTTTCCATCTGTCCTATTATGTAGTTCTGGTTATGGGTTTATCTAGGTGACATAGAGGTTAGAGAGCTGGATCTGGAGTCAAGAGGATTCACCTTCCTGAGTTCAAATTTGGCCTCAAACACTAACTGGGTGACCCTGGACAAGTCACTTAAATCTGTTTGCCTCAGTTTCCTCATGTATAAAATGAACTGAAGAAGGAAATGACAAACCATCCCAGTGTCTTTGCCAAGAAAACCCCAAATGGGACCATGAAGGGTTGGAAATGACTGAACAACAACAAATGGATTCATCCTTGTGCTTCTATAAATGTGGACAGACTAGGGAAAGAAAAGAAATGGAAAATGTTTCCTTGTCCTTAAGTAACTTTTAGCTTTACAAGGGTAATATAATCATTAACACACAAAGTAACACATAGTCACCCACTAAAGAGACTGACTCAGAGTCTAAAGTCTATACAGATCCAGTTTCTCTCTATAAAACATGTGTTCATAACATACTTCTCATACATTCTTCTCATGCAGTAGAGTCATCATGTTGTAGTGAAAAGCCTACCAGACTTGGAATCAGGGCATATGAGTTTAAATCTTTTTTTTTTCCTCCTCTTTTTTTTTTTGCTTTTTTTTTTTTTTGGAGGGCAGTTGGGGTTAAATGACTTGTCCAAGGTCACACGGCTAGTTTTTTGTGTTAAGTGTCTGAGGCCAGATTTGAACTCAGGTACTCCTGACTCCAGGGCCGGTGCTCTATTCACTGTGCCACCTAGCCGCCTCTGAGTTTAAATCTTAACCAATTTCAAATCTTGACATTTTTAGATTGTTTTAAGAGTAGCAAAGCACTTTACAAACATCTCATTTTATCTTCACAACAAACTCATAAAGAGGGTGCTATTATTATCCCCATTTTACATTTGAAGAAACTTCGGCAACCAGATTAGGTGACTGGCCCTGAGTCAAACAACTAGTGAGTAGCCAAGACAGGATTTGAACACAGCTCTTCCTGACTCCATATCCAGATCCAGCACTCTATATGATCCTACACCAGTCACTTTCCTCCCAAGGCCTTAACATCCTTATCTGTAAAACATCTGGTATCAGATCTGTAAATCTCACTCCCCTTTCCAACTGAAATTTGACTTGAGTGCAAGAATTAATAGTTATTTGTACAATAGGTGCTCAAAAATGTTAGCTGATGCTTTTGAATTAGAGACTCTAACACAGCGGTTCTCAGTCTTCCTAATGCCATGACCCTTTGATACAGTTCCTCATGTTGTGGTGACCCCTCCCAACCATAAAATTATTTTTGTTGCTACTTCATAACTGTAATTTTGCTACTGTTATGAATCATAATGTATCTGATATGCAGGATATATTTTCATTGTTACAAATTGAACATAACCCACAGGTTGAGAACAAAACCTGATCTCTAAAGAAGAAAAGAAAATCACAACTTAATATCAAAAGTAACCCAAACAGATGCTACCAGTCCATGAAACCAGAAAGCTCTCATTTACACAATTTGTCTCAAATTTACTAGAGCTAAAGTTTAACATCTTTGACTCTGGTAAGGCATCATAACACCCATATGATTTTAGGGTTCATTGACCTCACAGCATCATGGAAGGGAGACTAGGTTTGTATTCAAAGAATAGGTTCGAATCTTTGCTTAGCTATCGTGGTACCTATGTGACCCTGGGCAAATCACAACCTTCCCCTGGACTCAGTTTCCTTTTATGTAAAATTTGGGGGTTGGACCAGAGAACCTCTAAGGTTCCTTCCCACTCTAAACCTTGTAATTCTATGACTTCTGTTTCCTGACAGAACCTTGGAGATAAATTTAGGCTTCCTTAAGGCTTATATCTTTTAGTTGCCAAATACTTGAATAGTAGGTTCTGAACTGGCTTCCTGTTTTATAGAAGACCCAGAGTGAGTGACTGAATCTCTTCAGACAATACAAATAAACCTCCTGTGTAGTATCACTTCATCTTACCAAATTCACATTCAATGACTGTGAAATTAATCTAATAGCCTTGTTTGCTTGATGGATTTGACAAAGGTAGGGTGTTTTCATCTGTCAAGGTAGTTACTTGAAGGCTTATTGGGTTGTGCAGGTGACCACCCACCCTTAGGTGCAATAGCTCACAAGCTCCTAATGTTATACTGTCTACACTATTAGCAAATACCAATTAGTCAGCCAGACTTAATTAGCTTTTAGAAAGGGGGTATTTACTAAAGCCAACATATAAAACCACCCAAAAATCAGTGACACACTCACCTATCAGTACAGAGCTCTGGAGAAAGTGGGCTCAAGCTTAGAGTACATGGGACAAAGTAGATCAGTGACAGCTTTTGGAAGTCATCTTGAATCCTCAAAATTTCCCACCTTAGGTATGCTGTAGCTTTCTTCAGGGTACTTAATGGATTCCTGAAGATAACATTCTTCAACATATCTAGTTTACTGTTAGCTGCTAGTACCAATATGGTTCCCTTGGGATGCTGCTAGAACAACAATGAGACATCCAAGTCCTCTGACTTTCCAAGGTTCACAAGATTATTCATCAAAGGGGAAAGAGGAAAGAGGGTCTCTGCTCCCTCTCCCCAAGTGATTCTGGAAATTGGCCAGAAAGCCCAATGCTTGAATTTTAAACTGACTTGCCATTTTGTGGAAGACCCATAGTGAGTGACTGAATCTTTTCAGTCAATAACAATAAACCTCCTGGACAATATCATTTCACTTTATCCAATGGCATTCTATGGCTGTGAAACTGATCTGATGGCCTTGTTGTTTGATTGATTAATTGAATGAACAGAGGTGAGGTGTTTTTACCTGGTTAAGGTGGTTACTTTAACTGGGAGAGGGTTATCGATGAATTCAATAGAGACACCAAGACCTTTCAAATGCCTAGTTCTATCAGTGAGAGGTAAATATCTAACAACCAGCTCCCCCCAAAACAAAACATAAGCACTATGCACTTTCAAGTTGAACATGCATTATTAGCATTTTCTCCATTATTTTTCTTAAGTCTAGGCAATCAAAAAAGCAATAAATCAAGTCCTGACCTTTTGCATTTAGCAATTTCCAAGGTATAAATACTCACACTGAAAATATAACAATCAACCACATTTGGACTAGTCCCAACACACTCCTGCTTTCTTACCTCTGATTAATTCAATTTAGAAGTCCAGATGACCACCCGCCCTTGAATGTACAGAGCACATACAAAAGGAATACAAAGTAGTTTGAAATGGGCAGGAACTAGTTAAATAGAAACTTCATGGACTTAAGAATGAAGTAGACAGGAAATAGTTAAGTGATACTTTGAGAAATTAGAAATTAGCAAGTTAGAAGACAATGAACCTGCCTATGAGCCAGGCTGGGGTGTGGGAACCCATCTAGATTTTCATTTTTCTTCTCCTACATGCCCAGGTCATCATGCTCTGTACCCCTCTCTGCTTCCAGAACTAGCCTGTTCCCAATTACAGCATCCTGTTCAAGGCGCCTGCATCTTGGCAGGACAGCCAGAACCATTGCACCCACCTGGAGCCTTGTAGCTAAGGGTCCCACAGATCTGCCAGCCAATCAAAACCCACCCCGTAGCACCTGTTTTAGTAGCTAAGGATAAAAAGGACAAGGTAGAAGGCATCTGGGTTCCACCTAATTGATCGGGTGGGACCCAGGTTCGAACCTGTCAATAAATTTTTGCTTTGCTTTAAAGCTCCTTGGTGGTCATGACAATTACTCTCGAGCATAGTGGGAAATACCATGTTACATAGTTGAGTTTGTGGCTGTTGTTTTTTGTTGTTGTTTGGCAGGGAGTTGGGGGGACCACCAGTAACTAGAGAGATCCTAAAAAGCTTTGAGTAAAGGATGATGCTTAAGCTGAGTCAAAACCACAGTTTTCAAGAGACAGAGGTAAGGAGGAATTATATTTCTGATATGGGGGATTGCCAAAAAAAGGCAAGAAGACATGTCATGTGTGTAGGCCAGTGTGGCTTCATCCCAGATTGTGGAAGAAAGGAGAAAAATGTAAGAAGGCTAGAAAGGTAAAAAGGGACCAGACTGTGAAGAAGCTTATATATGAAACAGAGGAGACCATATTTGAAGGGATAAGCTCCTTTCCAGTTCTGATGTTCTATGATTCTAGGGCCATCTCTGCTTTTTAACTCTTCATACCACTTACATGTATAATCATTTTGTTTCATGAAAGATGGGTGTTCCCAGGTACCTGACACCCTCTTGGAAAGTATTGCTGATGAGGTGTAGGCTCTGGGACAACCCCACCCCCCTTGAGCTCTCCATGAAGTCTGACTGAATCTTCAGGAGGCATTTGCAGAGGCCATGGGTATTTCATTGTGGCTGGGCCCAAACCTGTTACTAGCCTGGCCCTCCATTGTCCATCTGCTTCCCACCCTGGAGCCTATCAAAATATCAATCCACTCTTGCACTGACCTCATTAACTCCACCTGAAGACCCTCCCCAAACTCATTACTGGAGTCTGACCTCATTGGCTCCTCCTGAAGACCCTCCCTAGGCTCTTCCTCTAAACCACCCCTAGATTCCTCTGTATATAAGACCCCATCTTCCCTCCGTCTGGGTGAGAGCACTGTGAAATGGCCTAGCAGAGACTTGCTCTGTGTGAAAGCTCCATAAAACAACCTAGCATAGACTGGCTTCTTAAGAGTCTACCCCATATCTTTCAATAAACTTTACTTTTTCTTTGGCTGAGAAGACTTGAGTGGAATTCTTTCAGCAGGACCTGGCATGTTGGTATTTTGGGGTCTCAGGCAGCCCTAACCCTCTTTGGGCACCCTCTTCATTGTCACCCCCTCCCCACAATGTCCACTGTTAATTCCAAAGGCATTTCTCTATCCCAATTTAACCTCTCCTGTTTCTCTTGGTGTCTGCCCTTTTAATTAGTTCCAGCTGTTCAAGCTTCTATTGTCCTGGCCTATCACAGAGGCTCCTCCTTGAGCCAGAGGAGTGTTCATTGAGGATAAAGTGACTGATTAACTGAGCCATGAACCCAGGCTCCCTTAAGAGAAGGAAAGCCTAAGATTAAAAAGGTTGAGAGCTTGCCACCCTGTGGGTTTCCACAGGGTCTCCTCCCAGGAAAGTAAACACACACGCCCCTTCCTGCCTGGGCCTTTCAAAGGCTGTGCCACGAAGCTTGAGATGGGGAAATAAAAGGAAGTCGAGTGTTTCCCTCACTCATACACATCAATCAGAGAAGACATCGTGGGAAAAGTACTGGACTTGGAGTCAGAAAATGAGCTCTCCCACTTACTGTCTGTGGGACTTTGGACAAGGTGTAATGGTCTAGAACTCATTTTCTTCACTTGTAAAATAAGAGAGTTGGACTAACTGCCTTTCCACTAGATCCAAGTCTGAATCTTTGATCCTATGATCCCCTTTAGTCCTCAGTCTCCTTATCAATGAGAAATTGATGAGATGATTGGGCTCTCTGGTCCCTTCTAGTTCTGAATTCTGAAGACCTCATTTAAACATAATGGCCAGGATGCCTCAAGTATTAGTGCAAGAAAATAGAAAGTAGCTTATAAATCAAGCAGGCTAAAACTCTAAGCAACTATGTGCAAGCAGGTATTAATGCAGATGAACAGAATACTTAAATATTAACACTCTCTTTCCCCCTCCCCCCAAAAAGACCCCACTAAAACCGTTACTCTGACCAGAGGCAGGTATGCCCTTTTCTTTTGCCTGCCTCCTACTTTGGTGTATGAGAATGGAGTCAAGGTCACTCCAATCATCAGAGCTGCCCTATTCTTCCCCAGAGTTGACCCCAATAAACCTGGCTTCTAAGCCCTGGCCATCTTCCCCAGTACTGGCTCTAACTACCATTGATGAGGTCACTGACACACCCCCTCCCATTTACAGCCCTACTTCCAGTTTAATATTTGTCCCCACCCTGGCTCTAATCTTGCTTTGGATGCTTAACTGGAACTAAGCAGGTGGTTCTTGGTCCCCCACCCTCACATCATGTTACCACCCTCAATCCTGGCCAGATGGGCAGCCACCACCACAAATAAGCTATTGGTTGGCTTATTTTGCACTGGCAATCCACTATTCCTGGAATACTCTGGACCGCACCCCCCCACCACCCCTGCCTTTCAGTTTCCCCAGCTTCCTTCACAACTCCACACAAATCTCACCTTCCTCTTACTTCCCACTTTCCCTGCCTTTTTACATCCCTGCCTTTCCCTCTAAATGAGACTGCATCTACTCTGTATAAATCTATGTGCACTTATTTACATGTTATTTCCTCTATCCAAGTATGAGCCCTTTGAGGGAAGAACATTTTTTGCCTTTTTATACCCACAGTGTTTAGCTTAAGGAAATTCTTAATAGATGTTTGTTGACTGAATAACTACAGCCTTCTCCCCCAAAATTACCTTTTTAAAATTTTATATAGATCTTGTATCCCAAGTGAGTAGGACAGTACTTTACCTATAACAGACACTTAATAAATGCTTATACATTTATTGATTGCCTAAGATATATATGTACATGTTCTTTTACCTGCTAGATACTAAGCTGAGGGATTATATTTATTTTTGTCTTTCTATCCCCAGGACATAGGACAGTGCTGGAGCATGGCAAATACTTAATACTATGTTGATTGATTAATTGATCTTTAAAATAAAGGAGTCATTCTGTGCATCCCAACTGCTGTTCTGCAGAGTAATGCAGGAAATTGTTACAAGTTCATCAAGCTTTTCCTACTTAAAAGCCTTCCTTATTTTTTAAAAACTCTATAAACTTTAAATGTGGATGCATGACATAGAATGTAGTCTGTTGAAACAAGTTCTATACTTAGAGTCAGGAAAGTGGAAAACTAAATTCAAATTCCAGTTTCTGACACTAAGATGTTTGACCATGGAGATGACTCCACCACTCTGGACCTCAGTCTTCTCTGTCAAGCCCTGCTCTAGAAAAGGCCAACATATGTCTGTCTATAAATGAGGAAAACTTCCAAGTTGGAAGCTGGGAAGGGTAAGTTTCATCTTGGGCCCAAAAACTGAGAACCAAGTCAGGAGGTGAACAAATATGATCTGAAAGCCAGGTCACATAAGTTCTAAAGATTAGGAAGTCAAAATATAGGGATTGCCATTCACTTTGACAAAAGCAGCTTCCTTGAACTTTAAGTCATTTTTTGTTTTGTTTTGTTTTGTTTTGTTTTGTTTAATAGAAACTTGTATGTCCTTCTCCAGACTGGAACTGCTTCCCTGAGTGGTCCTAAGCTGGGTCTGCTATTTCCTCCTGACTTAAGTGTGAGTCTCTACATTCTCATCTCTAAAACAGAAGTAATTGGCTAAATGAGAAGAAAATTCCCTAAAACTACTGAGTAAAAGTAGGGCCAGAGTCAAAAGGAAAATGTGGAGAGGGAGATAGCAAAAGTCTCATAGGATGATAGCTAAGATCTTGGAACACAGTATTGTGGGTTTGGCACTAAGGAAGTTGATCAGCAGAAGAAAGATTAACACAGAGTTTGTAAAGACACAGTGAGTATGGATCTATGTGTAGTATTTCATAAGGAAAGTTGTTTTTTTTTGACAAAGATGATGAGTTTACAGAGAAGCTACCTTTTACAAGGGATTTTATCATGATCTTTCTTGGAAGGGTGTGGAACATGCCTATTGACAACTTCTTGGAGAGGATTAAGAATATCTCCTGGTCATCAGGGATAGTTCAAAGGACTCTGCTGGTATAGGAAAGAGTGGCTTACCTCTTTGGGCTAGGTACATAAAAGGGAGTCTGTAGAATTCAAGCTTTCCATTCCTTTTTAACCCTCCCCCCTTTTCAGGATAGATCTTAAGAGTACAACAGAGCTAAGAGGGGGCCTGGACCAGGTTCCTGAGAAAGTAGAGGATAAATGGAGTTCCCTTCAGGAATATGTGATGCCTGCTGTCAGATTGGGTTACATGAAAACTGCAAGTACTCTTACCCAGATATTGGAGAAGAACTCCTCTGGACTGAGCCTCTGGCACAGTCTCATAGATGTAATGGCATAATATTGCACCTTAAGAAATAGTACCTGTGGAGAGATGACCCACATGGCCAAATGATGGGAGTTTCTGAAGCCCAGACTACTGGGTAAGGAGGCAGGGGGGGGGGAATGGGGGTGGGGAACAGTATGGAAATAGCATGATCCTCTGGAATCCAGACTTTAAGTGAGAGAAGAGGAATTCCTGAGCAGTGCCAGGCTTGGGATTGTCTCTGTAGCAACATCAAGTTCATGATTTCCGGGCTGTAGTCCCAAGAGAGAGGGAATGGGCAATGTCAGCCAATGGAGGGAAAGGTGATATCATACATAGTCCCAAAGCTGAAAGTGTATCAGGAAAATCTAAACCATGATATGAGAGAAAGAAATATTTAGACTTTGCTTTGCATTATTATCATGAATGACAGTGCAGGTCTGATGGGACCACCAAAGGGTAATCTGTCTAGAACCCCAAGTTTGTTTCCCTTATCAGGGATGGTCTAAGTCCTCAGATTAGTATCAAAATCAGAATGTTTATATATGTCTCTGGTATGAAAATAAGACTCACCTGAATTTGGGGGGTTACCTCCCTAACAGTACCATATTTGTTTCCCTTCTGAAGAAATCCAAACCTCAGGTGGTGCTCTGAATCTAGAAGACTGGTGGACCCTAGGAAGGTGGGACTTACCCAAAAGTCAAGGCATGGAAAGAGAACTGGATTTAGATTCAAAGGACCTGGGCTCAAATCCCAGGTCTGTTGCCACTTCCTGTCTGTGGGGTACTGGACAAATTATATCACCTCTCTGAACTTCAATTTCCTTCTTTGTACACAGAGTGGGCTGTACTAAATGATCTTGAATGTCCTGTCTAAAGCTAAAGTTACACTCTGATCCTATGAGAGGGGAGAGAATTGTATTGTATTGATTTTTCATCTACGACACTGATGTTCATTTGCTACCTTCATTTTTCCATGGGATTAAATAAATTCCAGGATCTAATATTCATTGAGTGCTTATATAGCAGATGGGGAACCTTTGCCCACATTTATACCTAGATGAGAGCTACACAACCTGTATTCAGAGGTTACCCAGGGGCTATCTGGGTGGAGGCAAAATGAACCAAAAGGTTATGCTTTTAGCCACACCCAAAACTGAACTCAACTCATTAAACCCAGAACAAGGTTCTGGGTCATGGGTTACACATGTCCAACCTAGAGGAGGAGATTAAGATCACATTTTTAACAAGAGCTGGAAAAAGCAAAGAATTTGTTCATGTTCACACACAGTGGAGAAACTGCCAGATTTAAAAGTAAAGACAGAATCTATGTAGGTTCCAAGGGAGTTTGGTTCAGAAGGAAAAGCACTAAACTTAAAAACCAAAAGATTTGGGTTTGAATTCTTGTTTTTATACTTACCAGCTGTGACAAATAATTTTGTATGTTTGAGTCTAAGTTTCCTCTTCTATAAAATGATGATAATACTTCCATTGCCTACCTCCACAGGGCCGTTGTGAGAAAAGTGCTTTATAATGTGTAATTAGTATGTAAGTCTACCAACGATTGACTTTTTTTTCGCTTTTTGTTTTTGGAAGGGAGAAAGCAAGGCAATTGGGATTAAGTGACTTGCCCAAGGTCACACAGCTAGTAAGTAATAGCTGACATTTATGTGGCATTTATGTATATGATTTTATTAATCCCTTCCACAAATCTGTGAAATAGTGACTATAGTGAAATTACCTCCATATTACAGATAAACAAAAAGTTTAAGTGACTTGCCCATGGTCACAAAGAAAGTGAGGGTCTGGAGTAGGAGCCAAGCCCTATTGAAAGTCTGTACTGATCTCAGGCAAAATTCTCTTTCCAATACACCATGAAATATCAAGGTTGCCACAACCCTTTGATTTGAGACAGTAGCATAATTAGCAACTGACATCTTCCACTTATTTGAATATGGGGGC
This sequence comes from Pseudocheirus occidentalis, assembly GCA_028646575.1. Lineage (NCBI taxonomy): Eukaryota > Metazoa > Chordata > Mammalia > Diprotodontia > Pseudocheiridae > Pseudocheirus > Pseudocheirus occidentalis. Next base: position 214,355,230 of record CM053593.1, read on the forward strand.
AGGTGGTTAGCTCTGTCAACCAGCTCCAGCTAATGTAAGGAGTCCATAGAAGGTCAGAAAATAAGGGAGTAACTAAGATTGAATCTCCTTTGATTTAGAATTATAGTCTCCAATAAGTCATATGTTGTTGTTGTGTGTCTTTCATTCTCAAAGAGGACCATGACATCAGGGAAATGATGCCAAGACATGCAAGTGTTCATCATTGAGCTGTTTCCCTCTAATAGTTCATGTGCTTTATAATTGTAAACTTAGAAGAGATTTGTATAGACATTATTGAGCTAATAATTCTTTCTATAATTCACTTGCCAGATATGAAAAAAATAGTTTTTATTTTGTGGAGTTCATCTTTTGGACATTGTCATGTTCAATGCCTAGAAGAAAAGGAAAGAAAAGAACTGTGTTGCCCAACTGGCTAGTTCCAGTTGGGTCCCCAGTGGGGCATCTCCTCTTTCTACTCACAAAGGTTGTTGATTGTCCTTCATCCTCAAAGAAGACCACATCATTAGGGAGGTGATGCCATGATATACAACTGAATTGGATTTAAGTGAGGGAGGGCTGTGCATAGTCACCAACCTCACTTTCTCCTCCAGAGCCATCTAGATCCAGTTGTGAGGTATAGATCAGGATGACTGGAAATACTCCTCACTCTGGAGTTAACTGATGAGGCAAAGCCTTGGGTCATAATAATAATAACTAGAATTTATATAACACCTCCTATGTACCAAGCACTGTGTTGAGTTTTACAAATATCCCATTTGATCCTTACAATAATCCTGGGAGATAGGTGCTATTATTATTGTCATTTTAAAGTCAAGAAAAGTTGAAGCAAACAAAGGTTAAGTGTTTTGCCCAAAGTCACAGCTGGGAAGCTGTCTAGGGCTACATTTGAACTTGGGTCTTCCTGACTCCAGACCCAGCACTCTATAAACCACACCATTAGACTAGGACAATTCACCTAGAAAGTCAAGTCAACACACATTTATTATCTACCATGTGCCAGCTGCACTGTGTTAGGAATGGGGGATTCAAAGATGAGCAAGAAACAATTCCAGCTTTCCAGGAACTCACAGTCAAAAGGGAAAAACAATGTACAAACAGCTTTGTAAAAAAAAAAAAAACAAAAACAAATGGAGAATAAAGAACTGAGTCAAATTTATAAGAATAAATGCTATTCCCCAACTGATAAATGGTCAAAGAATATGAACAGGCAGTTTTCAGAGGAAGAAATTAAAGCTATCTATAGTCATATGAAAAAAAATGCTCTAAATCACTACTGATTAGAGAGATGCAAATTAAAACAACTCTGACATACCATATCACACCTATCAGATTGGCTAACATGGCAAAACAGGAAAATGATAAATGTTGGAGAAGATGTGGGAATGTTAGAGCACTAATTCATTATTGGTGGAGCTGTGAACTGATCCAACCATTCTGTAAAGCAATTTGTAACTACGCCCAAAGGGATATAAAAATGTGAATACCTTTTGACCCAACAATACCACTTCTAGGACTGTATCCCAAAGAGATCATTACAAAAATGGGAAAATGGCACACATATACCAAAATATTTATAGCAGCTCTTTTTGTGGTGACCAAGAACTAGAAATCGAGGTGATAACCATCAATTGGGGAAGGCTTAAACAAGTCGTGTTACATAAATGTAATGTTATTGTGGTGTAAGAAATGATAAACAGGCAGACTTCAGAGAAACCTGGAAAGACTTGTATGAACTGATGCTAAGTGAAGTTAGTATAACCAAGAGAACATCGTACATAGTAACAGCCAAATTGTATGAAGACTGATTTTGATAGACTTAGTCCTTCTCAGCAATGCAAGGAACTAAAACAATTCCAAAGAACACATGATGGAAAAATAACAGTCATATTCGGAGAAAGGACTATGGAGATGGAATACAGAGAGATGCAGACTTTTTCCTTTTTTGTTTTGTTTAATTTTGTTTTTTTTCTTTCTCATGGTTTTCCCCATTCATTATACTTCTACTATGCAACGTGACTAATGTAAAAATGTGTTTAATAAGAATGTATGTGTGGAACCCACATCAGATTGTAAGCCATCTTGGGGATGGAGCAGGGAGGGAGGGAAAATTTAAAACTTATGGAAGTGATTGTTGAATTCTGAAAGTAAATAATTTAACAAAAAAGGAGGGGTAAGATAAAATAAAAAACAGGTATAGACAGGATAAATTGGAGATAATATTAAAGGGAAGACATTAGCATTTAGCAGAAAAGGGAAATATTCCATGCAGAAAGTGAGACAAGCTGGGACCTGAAGGACATCAGGGAATTTGTGTTAGAGATAAGGCATTGGAAACAGCCAGTAAGGATGTGGAGTCAGGATGTGGCATGTTTTCTTTGAGGAAAAGCAAGAAAGATCCTGTAACTTGGTCACAAAGTAGATGAATAAGGTATAGAGAGGACAGCTAGGTGGCACAATGGATAGAGTACTGGGCCTGGAGTTAAGAAAAACTGAATTCAAATTTGACCTCAGACACTAGCTATGTGTCCCTGGGCAAGTCACTTAACCCTGTTTGCCTCAGTTTCCTCATCTGTAGAATGAACTGGAGAATTGGCAAATCATTCCATTATCTTTGCAAGAGAACCCCAAAAGGGGTCACAAAGAGTTGGACATGACTGAAAACAACAAAAATGTATAAAGACAACTGAAAAGGTAGAAAGGGGTCTTGTTATGAAGGGCTGTAAAAACAGAGGATTTTATATTTAATCTCGGAAGTAACAGGGAGGTAATGGAATTTATTGAGTGAGGAGATGATATAGTCAGACCCATGCTTTAGGAAGACTGGAAATAGCAGGTGGGACTTCATCCTGGTATTTTGGGAGTTTTTACTCTTGACTTTACTCTCTCCTTGTTGGAAGGAGAAGTTCTGCTTTGATCTGGCTCTTTCCTCTTCTGAGAGATGGAGCACTAGGGAGCATATGAACCCTAAAGGCTCTGAGGGCAAAAGTGATTAGGAGGCCACCTCTTGATGGACAAAAGAATTACCAGTAGTATCTCAATCTCTCTCTCTCTCTCTCTCTCTCTCTCTCTCTCTCTCTCTCTCTCTCTCTCTCTCTCTCTCCTTCTCTCTCTCTCTGTCTGTCTTTCTCTTCTCTCTGTCTTTCTCTTCTCTCTCTCTCTTCTCTCTCTGTCTCTGTATTTCTCTCTGTTTCTGCCTGCCTGCCTGCCTGCCTGTCTATCTGTCTCTCTCTCCCTTCTTCCCTCCCTCCCTTCCCTAGAAGTTGGGAAATCTATATGACTTCATATCCAGGCAAGCTCCGCCCAGTCTAGTACAGTTATCACTAATTCATTATCAACTCTTTCCAGGAAACGTGTTTTATATTTTCAGAATTATTGTAAAGGATAATGTTCATTATATAGGAATCATTTTTCAAATTGTTTTGTATTCATTATTGAGCTAATTGTTCCCCTCTAATAGTCCATGTGCTTTATAGTTCTAAACTTACAAGGGATTTGTATATACATTATTGAGCTAATAATTCCTTCTGTATTTCACTTGCCAGATACGGAAAAATTAGTATTTTTATTTTCTGGGGTTAACCTTTTGGACATTGTCACATTCAGTGCCTAGAAGTTCCCAGAAGTACTGTTTCTCAATGGATGAGAAGGCAGGTATGTCTCTCTCTTCTAGAACCACTGTGAAACAATGTTGCTGTTGTTCAATACTGTCTCATATTTTGTGACCCCATTTGGAATTTTTTGGGTAGGTTTGCTATTTCCTTCTACAGCTCATTTTACAGATGAGAAAACTGAGGCAAACAGGGTGAAGTGACTTGCCCAAGGTCACACAGCTAGTAAATATCTGAGGCCGGATTTGAACACAGAATGAGTCTTCCTGATTCCAGGTCTGGCACTCCATTTTATGAGCCACCTAACTGCCCAATAAAATGTTGCTTCTGTTTTCCTTGAAACAACAAGGCACAATTAACATAGGACATTTGGGGTTAGTTGGTAAGACCCAGGCACACTCTGTTAGTAGATGTATACATCATGATTCAAAGCCAAAAGGAATGATGCCAACATCACCACCACTTGACCGCCATCTTTCCTCAAACCCTGATAGAAGCAGTCCAAGGTTTTGAATTGGAGTCTTAGGAATAAAAATGCTTCTAGCCTAATTCCATCAGCCATTATCCTGGGTATCAACTCCTTTTGACATGCAACCTGGCAACTGCTCCTACAGGTGCTGCAGTCACATCCACTGAAAACCCAGAAAAGAAAATTCTTGTCACCAAAGTCTTTGTCAAATGGGTCAACATCAGAAACTGACATGATTTTATCAGTGGAAATAGCATTAAAGAAAAGGTATTACCATCTGTGTTGCATCCTAAGGACAATGGTACCATTCCTTATTTTTTTGGAGGGGAAGGCAGGGCAACTGGGATTAAGTGATTTGCCCAATGTCACACAGCTAGCAAGTATGTCAAGTGAGTGAGGCTGGATTTGAACTCAGGTTCCCCTGGTTCCAGGGCAGGTGCTTTATTCACTGTACCACCTAGCTGCTCCATTTCATTCCTTTAAAAAAACAAGCAAACAACAATGTAGTGATGAGTTAAGTGACTGTATGCATTCAATGCTTCTGTGATTGACTCAATTTTTGCCAGTTTCATGCACCCAGACTCATTGAACTAGAACTGACTGTGCAGTTAGGAGAAAGAGCCAAGATTCTGATTGGATTAATCAGCACTAATAACACCCTCTAGGTAATGAAGGAAGTAGCTGCTATCTTCTGCCCCTCATGGCACCTTTCTTTTCAGCTTGTAACTGAATCCTTCCATAGGTGTGGTTTGCCCAGCCAGAGTGTGAACTCTCTGAGGGCCAGACGTTACTGTTTTACTTTTCTGATCATGTGAATCCTCAGCATTTAGCACAGTTTTTGGCACTTAGTAAGCATTAATAAATGCTTTCTTCATTCATGCATTCATTCATTTTTACTATAAAGAATAACAGGGGTGGAGCCAAGATGGCAGCAGAGAAGCAGCAAGGTCTGGCCGCTCCGACACCGCCACCCTAATCACCCATAAAATATGAGCCCAGACAAAGCCTAGGACTCTCAGACTCACAAAAATACAGAAAACTGTAAAGCCAATCAACAGTAGATTCCTGAGAGAATGCTACTGTGAACAGCTTTTAAGATTCGGATTACA
>CM053593.1:214360915-214386604 GCA_028646575.1 Pseudocheirus occidentalis
ACAGTCACAGATACATCATATGTGTGACAACCAACCTTGATAAACTGGACTCTTCTCAGCAATGCACAGTTAAAAGACAGCTCTACAAGTCTCAGAATGGAAGGAGGTATCTACACTCAGAGAAAGATCTAGAAAAACCAGAGTTCAAAGGCAAACCACTCCAGTACCTTTGATTTTTAAAGCACCTGTTGTGTGCAAGGCATTGTTCTAGGATCTAGAAAGAGAGACCAAAATGAAATAGTCCCTGATCTCAAAGAACTTACAATTAACTGGGGTTATATGAATTATATATGACATTCGTTGCTGCAGAAATGATGTAATACTTTCTATTCCCCCCACTTTTCTGGAAGGGATGGAACTGAACCCTGGGCCTCATCTGTCTCTCCCCTCCACTCTTCCTTTCTCACATCTGATGCCGAGTTTTAATCAGCTACACTCTGTTCCAGCATTTATCTTTCAACCTATAGGAAATATAAGGTCCTCACACTGACAGGTTCCCTTTCTCTGCTAATTTATGGAGTTAGTATTAGATAAAAAGTTATGTTTATTAATACAAGAAAAATAGCTCAGAGCCCCCAGTTAGGAAAATCTCTCATATTCCTACAGAAGCTTGACTCTCCACCCTAATTTAAATTAAGTTTATTTCTATCTAATCCTTGGTTTCTTTATGTGTGAGGCAAACATTAGCACATGGAGTATACTTGCACTTTGGTAAAAAAACTGAACAGAGTATATTTTAGTGCCTATTTCTGGACAACCATAGGGAGGGAAAGTTGGAGGAAAAGTAGATCTTTTAGAGCTGCCTTTGGTTCCTGAAGAAGTGATTAACCTTTGCAGCTTCAGTCCAAGTTCTCTGTTCCAAGATGCTGGAAGGGGCTTGATAGCCCACCTCAGTCTTTCCCTTGTCTGCTGTAACTCTGCTCTTCTTGCAATTTCTCCTTTTGCCTGTTGCCTCAAGCCAAGATTTTTTTTCCAGCTCTGCTCATTCTGTCTTCTACTCCCACTGCTCAAATCATATAATCTCCATTCCTTCCTTTCAATATGCTCTCTCTAAGACTGTGTCTCCTTTTGCTCTGCTCTCTCTAAAACTATGTGTGTTGCTTTTAAAATTCTAGGCTGTGACTCAAATATGTCTTTTAATTCAAAGATCACAGGAATTCAAAATTATTCTCATGACTGAAAAGGAATCTTCATCCCTTTGAATTATCAATTCTAAGATGCCAGTCAGTTCTCAAACATCCATTATTATACAAATGCAAGATATTTGAAAAATAATTTCAATTAGGAAATTGAAGTCAGGGTAGGGGGTAGGGACCAGTGAAGCTCTTATATAGGAGGTGGCATATGAGTTTTACTTTGAAAGGAGTTGAGGGGTTCTATGAAGTGGTAAGAAGGAAATATGTTCCAGATGTGGAAGACCACTTGTTCAAAGCCATAGGGATGGGATATATGTGCATGGGGAATATCATTCTTCACATTAAAAATTTTTATTCCCAGCACCTAGCCCAGTACCCCCCATATAGTAAACACTGAGTAAATATTTGTTAAGTTGTGAAGTGAGAGCTGATACCTTCTCATTTTCTTAAGTTAATTGAATCCCTTGCAACATCTGTCAAAAATAAATACCTTTCAGGGTGGTGAGGTGGTGCAGTGAATAGAGCACCGGCCCTGGAGTCAGAAGGACCTGAGTTCAAATCCAACCTCAGACACTTACCACAAAAACTAGCTGTATGACCTTGGGCAAGTCACTTAATCCCAATTGCCCTCCAAAAAAAAGCAAAAAAAATTATTTAAGGGGCAGCTAGTTGGCACAGTGAATAGAGCACTGGCCCTGGAGTCAGGAGTACCTGAGTTCAAATCTGACCTTGGACACTTAATACAAAAAAACTAGCCGTGTGACAAGTCACTTAACCCCAATTGCCCTCAGGAAAAAAAGCAAAAAAATAAGTACCTTTAAGGGGAATTATACTCATGTACACATGAACAAATATGCTGGAGTCAGATCAAATTGACTTAACAGAGCTGATTGTTAAATTTTTGGTGTGAACATTTACACCTTGGAAATCAAGAAATGCTATAAATGAAGGTTTGATTTATTTTGTTTTGTTGATTGTCTAGACCAGGAGTGTGGAACCTGAGGTGTTGCTTCTGGGTCCTTGAGAACAGCCTTTTGACTGAGTCCAAGTTTTACAGAACAAATTATTTTTTCATTAAAGGACTTTATTCTGTGAAGTTTGGATTTAGTCAAAGACCTGCACCTAAGGAAGGATCTAGAGGGCCACATGTGACCTCCAGGCCACAGGTTCCCCAACCTTGGTCTAGACTTAAGAAAGTTATGAAGAACATGTTAATGATGCAAATTAAAGCTAAAACAATATCATGCATGATTTTTTTTGAACTCTAGCTGCTAAACATTTACCAACATATCCCTGTATGAACTATTTGTTTCTGCCTACCATTTGACTGTGAAGGTGATGCCCAATTCTTCCTTACAATGGATTCTCCATGATTTAGTAATCCTCTTGTACCCTGCCTTTCTGGCATGAACTCTTTCAGTCTACCAGTCAATAATAATTTCACCTTCTCTCACGTGTGTCTCCCTAAGCCCTGCCTTGGTGTAGATATAGCCATTTCACTTTACTGCAAATTACAGGAAGTTAATCTTTAAAAAGATTTAAATTCTTTTTATTATTATAATAAAATTGACAAATTTATGTAATAAAACTGACAAAAAATATGAGCATTTCCTTATATGAAGGAGAATAGACAATAAAGACTATAAATGAAAATTCGAATCTCTATTATTTACAGTTTTTTAAAAGTATATATTAACATATTTTTAAAGCATATATTAGATCTAACAGTAGTTCTAATACTACCCAAGCAAGTATATCCTTGGAGGACCAAATCAATCAAATCCATCAAACTTCTTCAATCCATTCTTCCCACGGCCATTGGAATAATCTTGCTAATGTGGAGAGAAGACACTTCTTTGATCAAAGCCCTAGATTCCTACCCATACTCTAGAGAACAACTCAAGTTTCAATCTTCCTCATCTCCCCAGAGAATGACATAAGGCAGCTAGGTGGTGCAGTGGATAGAGTGCCAATCCTGGTGACAGGAAGGCTCATCTTTGTGAGTTCAAATTTGGCCTCAGACTCTTCCTAGCCATGTGATCCTGAGCAAATCACCTCACCCTGTTTGCCTCAGTTTCCTCATCTGTAAAATGAGCTGGAGAAGGAAATGGCAAGCCAAGTCATGAAAACTCTGTAAACCTGAAATAAAGGATACTACCAAAGTAGTAAAAGCTAGGGCCTTTAATAAGGGGAAGGGGATTCCAATCTGGGGCCACCTAGCACCATAGTAGTAGAGTCACCAAGAGAGACAGAAAGGGGCAAGGTTAAATAAACTTCAGCAGGGAGGGAGTACCAAAGGAAACACAGTCTCTGGAAGCTGCCATGCATGTTGTTTTTGATAACAACTGAAAGTCCACAGAGAAGGGTAGGGGAGACTGGAGAGTGGTGACATCTGGTAGGAACTGGGGCTCCTTTCTTTTTTTAGCTGGTTTCAAGAGTTCTCCTTTTAACTGGTTTCGATTGCCCTCAAGCAATTTGCAGCTCTGGGATCAGGCAAAGTCAAGTTCATAGTCAGCTGCATTCAACAACCCCAAATGGGGGTAACAAAGAATTTGACATGACTGAACAACAACAATGTTGAAGCACCCCCTTCTGACTTTGGCTCGGTGGTGGAGGAAGGGAGGAAAGGGACAAGAAGATCGAAGATGAAAGAGCAGAATGGCAGAGGGTTCTCTGGCTGATTTGAATACACTTGTTTTCTTCCAGAAGACATGAGCCAGTCTTACTGAGGCAGGGAGAAACTGGAGAGAGGAGCAGAGCCTCCTAGAAGTAATGGATAAGATAGCACTCAGGAACTGTATTTTATTGCATGGATCAATCAGTAAATATTTATAAAGTACTTACTATGTGCTAGGCACTCTGCCAAGCACTAAGGATGCAAAAAGGCAAAAGATAGTTCCATCTAAAAGGGATGCACTGTCTTGTTTATGGAAAATCTAGGATGCCAGTGTGACTGGATTAAAGAGTATGTGTTGGGGAGTAAGGTGTAAGAAGACTGGAAAGGTAGAGGGAGCTAAATTATGAAGAGCTTTGAATGACAAATAGAGCATTTTGTATTTTTCCCTTGAGGCAATAGGAAGTCAGTAGAGTTTATTGAGTGTTAGTGGGGTGGGTGACGTGTCTGGACATGGTGTTTTAGGAAAATCACTTTACTGGCAGAATGGAAAATGGATTGGAGTAGGGAGAGATTATAGGGAAGCTGACCCAACCAATTAATTAACCTAACTGACCTAATCGACTATTGCAATAATCAAGGTGTGAGGTGTTAAAAGCCTGTACTAGAGTGGTGGCTGTGTCAGAGCAGAAAAGGGGGGGGGGGGTATATTTGAGATATGTTGCAAAGTTAAATCAGTAAACCTTGGCAACAACTTGGCTTTGGTGAGTGAGAGTTAGTGAGGAATCCAGGATTATTCCCAGGTTAGGAGACTGAGGAATTGGGAGGATGGGATTGTCCTCTCCATAATAGGGAAAGTATTTGAGTGGTGTGATTTAGGGGGAAAGATAATGAGTTCTGTTTTGGACATAAGTTTAAGTTCACTAGATAGCCAGTACACAATGTCTGAAAGGCAATTGGAGATATGACACTAGAGGTTAGCAGAGAGATTAGGGGCAGGATAGATTGATTTGAAAATGATTAGCATGGAGATGGTAGCCAAATCCTTTCAAGCTACTGAGATCACCAAGTGAAGTAATATAGAGGGAGAAGAGAAGAAAGCCCAGGATAGAACACTGAGGAACACATATGGTTAGAGGGTGTGATCTGGAGGAGGATCCTGTAAAGGAAACTGAGAAGGAACAGTCAGATAGGTAGGAGGAGAACTGGGGCAGAGTAGGAAACCTAGAGAGAAGAGAGTATCAAGGAGGAGAGAGTCATCAACAGAGTCAAAGGCATCAGAGAGATCAAGAAGAATGAAAACTGAGAAAAGGTCATCAGATTTGGCAATGAAGAGATCATTAGTAACTTTGGGGAAGACAGTTTTGGTTGTGGAATGATAGGGTCAGAAGCAGTATTGTAAGAGGATAAGAGAGTGAGAGGAGACAAAGTGGAAGCAACTATTGTAGATGAACTTTTTGAGGAGTTTAGTTACCTAGGATGCTATAGGCATAGAAGAATCAAGGGAGGTTTTTTTCGGGATGTGCTTGCTTAAAGGTAATAGAAAAAGAGCCTATAGACAGGGAGAAATTGAAAATAAAGAGTGGGTATGAGAGAGGGGACAACTTATTGGTGGAAGAGATGGGATGGAATGTGATCAATTGAACAAATAGTTGTTGTTTGTCCTTTGTCCTCAAAGAGGACCATGACATTAGGAAGGTGATGCTGTGACTTGCAAGTGACTTGGATTTAAGTGAGGGAGGGCAGTGCAAAATCACCAGCCTCACTTTCTCCTCTGGAGTCATCTGGGCCCAGTGGCAAGATATAGATCAGGATGAGTGGAGATGGCTCCCAGAGGGGCTAGTTAGACTTAGTAAGAAGTAAGGTCACTTCAACATGTGAAATTGATATAAAGGAGTACGAAGTGACAGAAGGCACCTGAGTGATAGGAGATGAGGAAAGGGGGAAAAGGGGGAGTTCATAGCAAGTGGGCTCATTTTCTTTTCTGTAAAATATGAGACAAGGTTCTCAGCTGAGGGGGGAGGGGTAGCCACAAGAAGTTTGAGGAAGAATGAAAAGATTAGGCAGAAGTTCTATGGAGAGTGGGATAGTGAGTTGATGTGGGAGGTATAGTAGGATTGCCTGGCAGTGGTGAGGGCCCAGTTGAAGTTATGTGGCATAAATGTGTAGTAGTCCAGTCAGAATGGTTGCATGATTTTCTATACCTTGATGTAGCATCACTAATATATGTAGGCAGTGAGGTGTGAGAATGGTGGGAGTGATTCAAGGCTCAGGCTTAGTTGAAATTAATCAATGAGTAGAGTTAGTAGGGAATCAAGATATGAAGACAGTGTAGAGTTGAATTGGTACACCAAAGAGTCAAGATAGGGTGAAGAGAAAGTGGTTAGTATATGGGAGATGGCCTAGGAGAGAAATGAATTGTTAAGGAACTGGAGGTCACGATGAAGATTTAGAGTAGGTTTATGTAATAGAAGGCAGAGAGAGAGAGGTAAAAAGCCAATTAGATTATGGTCAGATAAAGATTTCAAAATTTTTTAACATGGAAGTGATAAGTTTGTGAATAATAGATCAAGAGCATGACCATCTTTGTTTGTGACTGAGGTATAGAGGTATAGTTCATGGGAGGTAAGTAGGCTGAAGAACTGAGCAGTTAGGGTATTTGAAGGGGAATCAATATGTATGTTTGAAGTCCCCCCTCTGGACTGTACTTTGTCAAGGTATCTAGAATACTAAATCTACAGTCAAGGCCATTAGTTTTCAAATCCTTCCTCTCATCTAATACTTGTTAGCTGTGTGACTCCAGGCAAACCACTTCACCTCTCTGAGTCTCAGTTTTCTCATCTCTTAAATGAAGAAAATAGCATGCATAATACCTCAGCAATGGGGCTGTTGTGAGGATCACATGAGATAATATCTATAAAATGCCTTGAAAATTTTAAACCACTATATAAATGTCAGTTATTATTGTTATCTGACTTTTCATCTTCCCTCAGGCCTTAACACAATGTCCTGAACACAGTGAGTGTTTACTAAATGTTTAACTGAATAGCCTCGTGTTATTACTTAGTCATACAATTTGGAGCTGGAAATGACTTCAGGGATTACCTGGCTCATACCTGTCATTTTACTGTTGAGAAACCCAGGCCCAAAGAGAGCATACAAATTGCTCAAGATTACTCGGGTAGCAAGGAAAGCCAGGATTCAAATCCAGGTGCTGGACCCTCAATTCAATCCCATCTCCACTGTCTGATGCTGCCTTTCAGTCCTGCATTCCTTCACAACTTTCTATGGCAAAACTCCACAAAATGACTTTTAGCCCTTTTTAGCCATAGACCCACTGGGGCTGCCCCTCATAGACAAGATGTGGCATTTAAGGTCAGGACTCCTCCAACAGGCCCAGGCAATGAAGAGCTGCAGAGGAGGTTGTTTCTTCTTTACTTTTTTTTTTTTTGGAGGGCAGTTGGGGTTAAGTGACTTGCCCAAGGTCACACGGCTAGTTTTGTGTGTGTGTGTGTGTGTGTGTGTGTGTGTGTGTGTTAAGTGTCTGAGGCCGGATTTGAACTCAGGTACTCCTGACTCCAGGGCCGGTGCTCTACTCACTTCGCCACCTAGCCGCCCCTCTTTACTTTTCATGGAACATCTCTTTGTTCAAGAAGCCTCTAGGGCAGCAGACAGGCACCATTTAAGTTCCTGATAGATAGGAAGACAGATAGTCACAAACACTGTTTTGATCTCAAGTAGGACTGTGGGTAGATGCTTCTCCCTCCACTTCCCTAATCTCCAACTGTGCTCTAGAAATTGTGGGAACCTGAGGGGAACTACCTGTGCCCACTAAGGGACCCACAAACCCTCTTATGTAGAGAGCTGTCAGGATAGCTTAAGCACGTTAACACTTCTTTCTCTGTTCCTCAAGCTCAATTCTTAATGTACAAAGACAAGGACTGTCCTAGTGATTGATATCTTTATGAGGCAAGAGTAGGAAATGCTGAAATTGATTTTTAAGCAAATATTTTGCTGCTCAGTCATTTCTAACTCTTAGTGACCCAATTTGGAGTTTTCTTGGCAATGATACTGGGATGGTTTGCCGTTTCCTCCTCCTTTGGATTAAGAGAAACCATTTAAGTGACCTGCCCAAGGTCACATAGCTAGTCAGTATCTGAGTCCAGATTTGAATTTAGGCCTTCTTGACTCAGACTGGTTGTTCTATTCACTGTGCTACTTAGCTGCCCTTAAGCAAATATATTACAACTTAAATAGGCAGTTATACTTGGGGTGGATTACTGTCTTGGAAATGACTCAAGTCAAAATGTCATAAATGAATCTCATTTTCTCAGAAATACAATGTTCTAATTCAGGATCTAGGTTCCAAAATAAAGGCCTAACGCCAATTTATTACAGCCAAGAGGATCAGGGATGGGGGCAGGGGGTCCCTCCAATAGGAAACACTAACTTTGGCCTAGCATGGATCATGTGTAATCTTGACAGTGGTAGTGACCCCTAAGAAAGGAGTCAGGTGGTTTTTTCCACTCACCTCATCTCTCTGATTCATTTCCCCCATACCAGAGTTCTAAGGAAAAGTTCACATGTAGGGCATCCCCCAAGTAATTAATAGGGTCCATTCTAGAAAGAAAAGTTACTCAATGTATAAAGGGAATATCAGATATAGGACAATTATTGATTTTCTCTACCACAAAACAAAGTCTTAAAACACAAGAGATTCATGAACACATTTTAACAAATTCTTACAACACATGTCACCTTCATCATAATCTTCCTAAAGGGTATAGGTACTTAGTATTATCTTTGAACAGATGTTTCAATATCACCTATGACCTGTTCAGCTTGTTTAAGGCCAGATCTTCTATCCAGACAGAGCATGGCTCAGATTTTTTCAGTCTTGTCAAGTAAAGCATCTTCCTAGTTGTTACTGTTGTTGTTGTTGCTTTGCCTCTTGATTAACTCAGTTCTGTTCTGCAACTAGTGCCAACGTGAGAGCCCAGGAATTCTCACACTCACAAAGTAGTAATCAACAAGACTGAAAATGTCCATCTTTGAAAATCGCTGTTTGGTCACCTGTGCTTAGGGAAAGAAACACAGAACAGTTATGGGGGAGGGAGAAAAAGTGAGAAGTAGAGGCATACGCTTAGATTGTGAACATGGATGACTGGGTGGATGGTGGTATCCTCAACAGTAATGGGGAAATTAGGAAAAGGGAAGGTTTGGGGGGAAGGAAAATGAGTTCATTTTTGGACATGTGGAGTTTAAGATGTCTACATGACATCTAATTCAAGATGTTTAAATCTGTAGTTGGATTTGTGAGACAGAAGGTCAGCTGAGAAGTCAAGACTGGAGAAGTAGATCTGAAAGTCATCTGCATAGAAGTGATAACTGAACCCTTGGGAGCTAATGAGATCATGAAATGAAACAGTAGAGAGAAGAAGAGGAGGGTCCAGCTCAGAGCCCTGCAGACCCCTCCCCCCCACTGTTAACTGATGTGATATAGATGAATCCTATTTGGGGTTTTCTTGGCAGAGATACTAGAGTGGTTTACTATTTCCTTCTCCAGCTCATTTGATTGATGAGGAAACTGAGGCAACCAGGGTTAAGTGACTTGCCTCGAGTACAATGGCAAGCACACTGGCATACCCAGGTCATACCTAGCACAGGTTCTTAGATCTGCTTTACTAGGAAAAGATAACTGTTGAAGGGCTCAATAATCTTTTTTTAATTGCATTTACTAGTTCAAGGGAAATGTCAGCACCCTGAACTTCAGAGAAAATACCAACAGAGAAATAAAGACTAACAGACAAGGCTCTGACTGCCTGAACCAAAGCAATATTGCTATACACTTTACATACATCCCTGGATCAAGAGAGCCTTTATATCTGAGCAGTCGGGAACATCTGAACTTATGACCACTCAGAATCTCAACCAGGAAATCACAGGATCCTTCTCATAAGCAAGTCCCCAAAGCCAAATACCAATCAGAGCATACGTACACTTCTCAGAGCCAGAAGGCATCACTGGTGATCACTCATGACTCTGTGCCTAAATCGAAATTAGCAAAAGGTGTAAAAGCCTTCCTACAAACAAGCCTCCCCTAAGCAAGTTTCCCTTAATGGATTGGGAAGATCTTACATCCTATTAACATTACACAGGGTCAATCATCTAGAAAGTATCTGAGGATAGATTTGAACTCAAGAAGATGAGTCTTTCTGACTCCAGGCCTAGCACTCTATCTACTGCACCACCTAGCTGCCCTTCAGTAGTATATAGCTGGGGTTTGAGTGATGAGAGACTTTAGGTAGGGAAACCAGTCAGGAGGACACAATAATAATCCTAGTGAGAGCTGATGAGGGCCTTATAGCCACTGGAATGGAGAGAGATCAGAAGCATTAGAAATGGTAAGATTTGCTATTTTATGGATACATGGGTTGAGAGAGAGGGGCAGAGAGAGAAAGAGACAGAGACAGAGAGAGACAGAGAGAGATAGAGAGAGAGAGACAGAGAGAGAGAGAAAGACAGAGACAGACAGACAGACAGACAGACAGAGGAAGAGGAAGAGGAATGAGAAGTTGATTATAATGCCAGGGTTAAGAACCCAGGAGACTGGACTAGGTGTGACCACAGAATAACATGTTGCTTAAAAGCAACAATAACAACAGAAAATATAGCAGAACTTACACACCCAGGTGATTACTGTCTCTCTTACATCATCTTGGGTGGACACATACTTATTCCATTGAAAAAATGTTTGGAATTCCTCTTTGGGAATGACTTTCCACACCTGTAAAAGATTAATTTGACACACATCTTTTTTATCTTCTGGGGTATTTGCATGTGTATATACATATACAGATGTGATATGTATATCTATATCCATCTATCTATCTATCTATCTATCTATCTGTCTGTCTATCTCCTCTGGCATATACATATATGTATATGTATATCTATACATATAACATATATATGTACATATATCTCATTTAAGGCAATGCATATATATACAAATTAATAATATGGATGTTGTTGCCCAGTTGTATGTGACTCTTCATGACCCCATTTGAGGTTTTCTTGGCAGAGATACTGGAATGGTTTGTTATTTCCTTCTCCAGTTCATTTTACAGATGATGAAACTGAGGCAAACAGAGCTGAGTGACTTGCTTAGGGTTACACAGCTAGGAAGTGTCTGAGGCCAGATTTGAATTCAGGAAGATCAGTCTTCCTGAGTTCAGATTTGGCACTCTGGCGACTACACCATCTAGCTGGCCCCATAGTATGTATGCATATACATTTATCTTCTTGGGTATATCCAGGTATGTACACATATACATTCAAGATCTAAATGTACATGTATATACAAACATTTATACCATCACATACACATACATTATATGCACACACATTCATATACCCCAGAAGACAAAAAAAAAATGTGTGTGAAAATATTGCGGGTATTGAAGACCAAAGAAGAATTTCAAAAAAATTTCAAAGAAATATGCACTACCTCAAGAAAGAAATACTTTGCAAATAGCCAGAAGCCATTTGAAGGAAATCTGATGAGTAAATTGGGTAAATAAGCTTAGGACTACTATCTGGGGTTCAAAAGATTATGAAATGCCTAACAGTTGCATTTGGGAATCAGGGGTACTAGGTTCAGATCCTTGTGTGACTTGGAGTAAGTTACTTCACCTCTTTTGGGCCTCAGTTTACAATGAGAGCATCATATAAATAATCTCTAAGGTCCTTCATGTGGGCAGCTAGGGGGTATAGTAGATAAAATGCTGTGTCTGAAGTCAGGAAGATTCATCTTCCTGAATTCAAATCTGATGGTCTCAGAAACTTACTAACTGGGTGACCCTGGGCAAGTCACTACCTGTTTGCCTCAGTTTCCTTATCTGTCAAATGAGTTGGACAAGGAAATGACAAACAACTCCAGTAGCTTTGCCAAGAAAACTGCAAATGGGGTCACAAAGAGTCAGGCAAACTGAACAACAACAAAATTCCTTCATGTTCTGACTTTCTGTCACATCACCTTGCTATGATACTTAGGACTTGAGATTTGCAAGGACAAAGGCTTGGGAACTTTCACTTCAGCTGTCATGATGAGGGAATGAGGATTGTGAGATGCTCAAAGGTATAAAATAGGAAGGGAACTTGGAGTCATTCAATCCAATCCCCCAGAAACAGGGATCCTTGGTTTCTTGCCCATACTATGAATGTTACTGGGTTTGTGATAGAAAGCCAATTGTTTTTGTATTTGCTGGTTAGAAGTTGGGTGAGCTTCGCTTCTGGGATTAGGTTCATTTCATAGAACCAGCGTTCTGGGTTTTGTGATAGGAAGTAATGACATAATTTTTTAAAGAAGTGAATATTAAGATTCTCACCTTGTACCTGATAACAAAGGTCATAGATATAGAGACAGAGATAGAAACGACCTTAGAAGCCATCTAGTCTAATCTACTCATTTTTCAGATGAAGAAATTGAGGCAAAGGTAGGTTAAGTGACCTGTCTAATGTCATAAAGGTAGTAAATGACTCAATCAGAATTCAAATTCAGGTCCTGTCATTCTGAGTGTGATGTTCTTTCCACTTTCAGCAGAGGCAGATGGTGACACAGTGGGTAGAGGGCTGGACCTGGAGTCAGGAAGACCAGAGTTTAAATCTGGCGTCAGAAAGTTACAGGCTGTGTGACCCTGGCCAAGTCACATAACATCTGTTTCATCAACTGGAAAACAATAGCAGATACCTCACGTCACTGCGCAGAATTATTTTGAGAATCAAATAGATTAATATTTGTAAGAAGTTCTTAGCACTATGTTTGGCACAGAGGCTGATATGATATCATAGGATATGACATGACATGATATAATGTGAATATTATAATATATTGTATTGTATGCCATAATATTATACTATACAATACCATGTAACGCAATATGATATGATATAATATAGTACAATATGATACACTATAATATAAATGCTTATTCTTTAACCTCCCTCCTCTTTTCACCCTTTAACCCAAATGGGTAAAGGAAGATAACTCAATAAGCATCTATTAGGCACCTACTGTATTCAAGATATTGAGTCAGGCATTGGAAATAGAAGGATAGGAGTGGGGGGAAAAGTCCCTGTACTCTGTTGATAATCCTCAATTTATCCCATGTTTATCTTAGTGCTTAGCTAACTTACTTAGCTCAGTGCTCTATACATACTAAGTGCTTAAATAATTCTTATTTATTCACTGACTGCCTTCAAGGAGTTCATATTCTATCAGTCTGTACAAACAAGTAAACCAAGTAAGTGATTTATAGCAGAGGAAAAACCTAAGGTTAGTGGAAAGGACTAGAAGTTAAACTTCTCTCCCAGTTTGCTCTCTGGCTTTGGGTGGATCCCTGTCCTATGATTTCTGTCTTATCTCTCAATTCATTATATGTTATGGGTGTTTGAGCCTGTGTGATGGGTATATGAGCACCACTCCTTCCCATAAAGAGTGTAACTCTGATGTCAGGAAACTCCATTAGCTACTGTTTGCTTTACACAAGATGGAACACAGACTGGTGTAAAACACCATTTAATTATCCATCTGCTTACATGCCAGGTGCCTCTCACCTCACTTTCAGACAAAGGTTGGCATCAAACAGGACAACTAAATGAGGAAACGTATGACCAAATAGAAACAAAAAAGAGAAGGAAACCAAGAAGATGATGTGTCAGTGATGAGTCAGGAGAGCATTGGACCCAAATGTACAATTTTATCTCTTTTTCTTGGTAGCAAAGAACCCCAAGTTCTCTTTTACGCACAGGTAGAGGGAATGGGCTACTTGTGGAGAAGAAATCTTTGTATTTAAATACCCAGAGAGCCTCCCCATCACAAATTAGACTGATAAAATAAAAGTTAAAGAGAAAATTTGTTGTTCAGTCATTTTTCAGTCATGTCTGATTCTTTGTGATCCTATTTGGGGTTTTCTTGGGAAAGATGCTAAACTGAATTGCTGATTCCTTCTTCAGCTCATTTTACAGATGAGATCACAGAAACAAACAGGGTTAAGTGACTTGCCCAGTATTAAACAGTTAGGAAGTGTTTGAGACTAAATTTGAACTCAGGAATATGAGTCTTCCTAACTCCAGGCCTGACACTCTATCTCCTATGCCACCTAGTTGTTCAAAAAGGATATTTACCCAGAACTAATCAAAATTCTATTCCAAGCTCATTTAATTTGAGATAGAGAAGGAATAGATTAAGAAGAAATGTTTTGACCTGATAAAGTATATTTTACATACCCTTTGGATAGTTATAATGGTAATGGAATTTGAAGATCACTTTGTATTAGAAAGCTGACAAGTACTTAGCACCTAGTTTCAAATTAAGACTTTGTAAAGAAACAGGAAGTATGAACCCCTGACATGACAAGAAAGGGCTGAACAGGGAAGACCTGCACCATAAGGAAGAACACAAGCTGAACAGTCAGAACTTCTTGGGATAAGCTTTGAGGAGGCAGAACAGCTGCTGCCAGGGAGAAAGAGAGAATTTTCCTCAGTGAGCATCTGAAGGCTGGGCTGCTGCTACTGGACTGGAACTTCTGTGGAGAAAGTGATTTTGGTTTTGAGAACAGAGCTGCTGAAGACTTCCGAGGAGCAGCTGGAGCTATCAGAGGAAGCATAACTTTGGCATCAATATTTTGTCTGTCTGTGGCTCTGTTAAGTTTTCTCTTCCCAGGAACAGGAAATGTGAAGGACTTGAGGTAGACTGGATACTGTGAGCTTCAATACAGAACAGGAACTGCACAGAGAGCTGGACAAGGAACTGAGAGTTGTCTGCCTTTGAACTCAGGTGACAACTGGTTAGATTTGGGTGGGAACTGAGACCATGGAAGAGGAGCCATGGAAGCTGAAAACCTGCCTGGAGTCAAGATGAAAAGACCTCTCCACAGGTACTGAGTAGCAATCTGATGAGGGAGGAAGGGAAAGAATCTAGAATTTAAAGTTCTATAATCAAATGTTAAAATATATACATACATATATATGTATAAAAATTATTATTAATATTAACTACATGCAACTGGGAATTGATATATAGGCACTGGGGTAGGGAGACGCATCCTACCATAATGAAAAGTTAGAAGGGCTATGGGGGAGGACATAGGAGGGAGCAGATCAGGGGAGGGGCTTTACACTGGGTTTGCTGTTTCGGGGTGGGGGTAGGGGAAAGATGGGGAGAAAAATTGTAACTCAAAATCTCATGGAAATGAGTGATGTAAAGAAGAGTGTAAAAAAATTGAAAAAAAAATTAAAAATTAATTGCCTGGAAAAAAAAAAGATGAACTCAAATGGCAAAAGAGCTCCAAAAAACCAGTGAGAAGAATGCCTTAAAAAGTCAAATTTGCCAGATGGAAAAAGAATCTCAAAAGCTCACTGAGGAGAATAATTCCTTCAGAATTAGAGTGGAGCAAATGGAAACAAATGACTTTATAAGAAATCAAGATACTATTAAACAGAACCAAACAAATGGAAAAATAGAAGGCAATGTGAAATATCTCCTTGAAAAAACCACTGACCTGGAAAATAGATCCGGGAGAGACAATTTAAAAATTATTGGACTATCTGAAAGCCACGACCAAAAAAGGAACCTAGAAATCATTGTTCAAGAAATTCTCAAGGAAAATTGCCTTGATATTTTAAAACCAGAGGGAAAACAGAACTTAAAAGAATTCACTGATCACCTCTTGAAAAAGATCCCCAAAAGAAAACTCCCATGAATGTTATAGCCAGGTTCCGGAGTTCCCAGATAAAGGAGAAAATATTACAAGCTGCCAAGAGGAAGCAATTTGAATACTGCGGAAATACAATTAGGATAACCCAGGATCTGGCAGCTTCTACATTGAGGGATTGAAGGGCTTGGAATATGATATTACAGAAATCAAGGGAGCTAGGATTAAAACTGAGAATCACCTACCCAGCAAAACTGAGTATAATGTTCCAGGGGAAAATATGGTCATTCAGTGAGGTGGAGGACTTTCAAACATTCTTGCTGAAAAAACCAGAACTGAAAAGAAAATTTGACACTCAAATACAAGAAGCATGAGAAAGTAAACATGGAAAAGAAATCATAAGGAACTTATCAAAGTTGAACTATTTACATGCCAATATGGAAAAATGGTAATTGCAACTTATAAAACTTTTCTCAGTATGAGGATAGGTGAAGGGAATACAAATGTATATTTGTATGTATACACACATATGTCTTTGTAGGAGGGTTGATATATGTGTATGAACACATATCTGAGTATGTGTATATTATATGTACATAGAGGGCACAGGATCAATTGAATAGGAAAGGATGACACTTTAAAAGGTGAAATTCTGAGGTGGGAGAGGATTAGAATGAGAGGAAACAGGGAGAGACAGAATGGGATTGATCATCTTGTATGGAAGAGGCTAGGAATAATTGTTGCAATGGAGGAGAAGAACAAGAAGTCAAAAGGGAAAGAGTTGACCTTACTCTCATTGAATTTGGCTTAGGGAAGGAATGACATAAACTCTAAACTGGGTATCTTGCTACACAGGAGAGTAAGAGGGATGGGGATGAGAAGCGGGATGACAGAGGGGAGGGTTGCTGGAAGTACACACTTCAGTAATGGGACAGGGACAAGGTAGAGAGTGGAACAAGGTGGGGAGGGTGGGATAGGAAGGAGGGACAAGTAATCAATCTCTCACAATAAGTCCACTGTGGAAATGTTCTGTGTAATTACACATGTACAGCCTGTATTGTGTTGATTGTCCTTCTAGTGGAGGTGGGTGATGGGGGAGGAAGGGAAAGAATCTAGAATTTAAAGTTCTATAATAAAATGTTAAATATATAATAATAATAATTATTACTATTATTATTATTATTATTATTAACTACATGCAACTGGGAATTAAGATATATAGGCACTGGGATAGGGAGACCCATCGTGCTCTACCAGAAAATCAGTGGGGCATTGGGGGAGGACACAGGAGAGAGCAGATTGGGGGAGGGGCTATCCAGTGGAATCGCTGTTTTAGGGTGGTGGGTAGAGGAAAGATAGGGACAAAATTTATAACTCAAAATCTCATGGAAATGAGTGATGTGAACAAGAAAATAAATAAATAAATTCAAATGAAAAAAAAAAGACTCAGTTCAAAAGCCACCAGGTGCCTTCTCTCTGTCTTTCCCACCCTCACTCCCACCCTCACTCCTCTCCCCATCAGATAAGTTTTTTCCTTCTAAGGATACTCTTGGGGCGGCTAGGTGGTACAGTAAGTACATTTCTGAGGAAGATGTAGGGGGAATTCTGTCAGGAAAAAGGGGAACAAAGAACAGAATGCTCTATGAATCAGGCCTTTATGCTTGCCCAGGGAACAGATCCAAAGCAATATTAATATCAGAAGACAACCCACAGTCTAAATCAATGACAAGAGAAAGATAATGGATTGAGGGAGCACTACATTATTTACGGTAAGACACTAAATGTCAGGGTCAGATAATGAAAGCAAATATCTTGGAAAATCTCCACTGAAAAAGCAGTTTTACGCTAAACAAAACAAACAAACAAAAACACCCCAAAACCCCACTTCAAGCCAGAGAGAAATTATGCTGATTTCTCATTGTATCTATAATCAGGAAAACAACAGGGGCAAACCAGTCTTTTTGTTCCCTTTTATTTTCTCCTGCAGAAGTCTTATCGCTCCACACTTTCCCCTAATTCCTCAAAAAGAAAAGAAGCTAAATACTGTGCTTTGCATCTCTTTCCCATTATATAATCAAAATACAAGGGTTCCTTTGCTTCATATGGTAAGATTGCACCAGCCCCTCTGGAGGGGTTCTGCTTTTCTTTTCTCTTCTGAACAACAACAAAAGAATTGAAACTGAATCCTACTAAATTATAGAGACCAAATTAAAAGGACTAAACAATAAAGACTTTAGTTCCAAGGAAGAATCATAAAGAGACATTGCCAGGCTTTCCCCCCACTTCTTGGCAGAAACAGGAGACCATGGGTGTGAAATACTGCATATATGAGACTTTTTTTTTTGGATATCTTGGTTAATTTTGTGGAATCCTTAAAAAAAAAAACTTTCTTTCTCTTTAAAATTTTTCACTATGTGGGATGGGTATACAATGGAAAAGGTAAGTGATGTAAAAATAAATATCAACAAAAATTATTTTTAAAGAATCATAATCTCAGTTAGCTCGTTAGTGATTAGTCTATAAGTGAAAAGATGCCAGCACATAGACTATGTGCTCCCCTTTCCAACTCTCACTGGACTAGCTGTTGCGTCCGCAGAGGGAAGCTAACTAGTTCTCCCCCAGAGTTCTAGGGGTAACCCTGAGAGATTAAGGTTTCTAATCTTACTACTCATGATTCCTTCCCACCTCCAGGCTTTCAAATCTCAATTAACCAATTAACAAAGGGATACTGATTGAGAAGATAAAGCAAGAAATAAGTATAACAAAAACTTCCCCAACTGGGGCATTCACTTCCTTTTCTACATAGTGTTTGGGGAGTGTGTTCTCAAAGTTAAATTGGTTGCTGCAAGACGTCATTAAGAGTACTAGAGGAGGAGGTGGAGGAGGACCTTCCTGACCATGGGAGTCTTTTTCTCCTTTCTTGGAGTACCCATCAATTTCAATTCTAGGTGTGGCATAATTGGGGGCAGGGGACTTGGGACATTGAGGCCAATATGTGGCCTTTTAAGTCCTTGGGTGTGGTCTTTTAACTGGGTCCAAGTTTTACCCAACAAATCCTTTTATTAAGGGAATTTATTCTGTGAAGTTTGTCATAATTGATGGAGAAATCACTCCCTTGCCCAGCAGGACTGAATCAAGCAGGCCACTTCTCTGGGCTGTGGCATGGATTCAGTTACTGCTACCATGCATTTCAGGACACCAGTTCTCAGTAATATCTTGGATAGCTTTGCTGGATCTCTTGTTCTCCCTTGTCATTTGGGCATTCCCATGTCAAGATACATTTCCACTTAAGATTAGAAAAGAAAAAACACCCAGAATAGAGGCATTATGTGTTTTGTTGAAATTGTTGTTGTTTCAGATGTTTCTGACTCTTTTCTGTGATCCTATTTAGCATTTTCTTGGCAGAGATATTGGAGTCGTTTGCCATTTCCTTCTTCAGCTCCTTTTGCAGATGAGAAAACTGAGGCAAGTAGGGTTAAGTGACTTGCCCAGGGTCACACAGCTAATGAATGTCTGAGGTCAGATTTGAATTTAGGAAGATGAATCTTCCTGATTCCAAACCCAGTACACTATTCACTGCACCACCTATTGTTCTTTGGTAATTCCATTCCTGACTCTCCAGAATTTTTTACCTTTGATCTAGTGTACCTTCTTACCCTAGAAATGCTTCCTGCCTCTACCCCTACCTCCTTCCTCCTACCTCCTCCAATTGGTGAGTTTCTATCCAGACCACCATTTAAGAGTATGCACAGGCTATCTCTGCTCATTTCTCTCTTAGCTCTGCTCCTGATTCTCAGGACTTTTCCACCTTTTCCCCTCATTAGAGAGCACTCCCCCCTTCCATATCTCTCATATATATTGTTTTCCCCCAAATAGACAAAAAGCTCTTTGAAGATAGTTGTTGTTGTTTTTCCCTCATTTATATTTGTATTCCTAGTGCTTAGCACAATGCCTGCTACAAAGAACTTAAATGCTTCATCTACTTTCCTATCTACCAACTGACCTACATCAGTCTGTCTATCAGATAGATTATCTATCTATCATCTATCTTTCTTTTTATCTATCTATCTATCTATCCATCTACCATCTATCTATCTATCTATCATCTATCTATCTATCTATCTATCCATCTTCATCAGATAAGAGGCAGTTAGGTGGCACAGTGGACAGTACTAGACCTGCAGTCAGCAAGACCTCAGTTCAAATGTTGCTTTAGACATTTACTACCTGTGTGACCTTGGGTGAGTCACTTAACCTCTATTTGTCTCATTTTCCTCAACCGTAAAATGAAAATAATAATAGCACTTACCTGCCAAGGTTGAGGATCAAATGAGATTATGTTTATAAGCATTTGCATAGCATCCTGCACATATTAGGCTCCATCATCATTATCTGTCTGTGTGTTCATGAGCACAGAGTGGCCAAATAAAGGAATGAATTAGAGTAAACTGCTGTTCCTTCTCCCACCTGAAGATTGTCAGCAGTTCTTCCTCCTTGAAATCTGTCAAACAAAATTATTGTTTGATCAAGCCTCTTGTTTGCACATTCAGTTCTCATTTTGTAGCCAATTAAAAAGGCTTTTTCTGTACTATGTAGTAAGCTTATAGGAAAGAGTTGAGTGCTATGAGGGGTAGAGGGGGCCCCTCCATGATACATGCCTGGAAGCAGTCTTGCCTTCCCTCCAAATGGATTAGAAACAGACAAGGCATATTACACATGACTTAAGGACTGGGTCCTCATTGGCCAGTTTTCCTCTTACATTACTATGATTCAAGCAGATGTGGGGCATCTATATGCCTGTTTTGGTTTTGATGCTGTGGTTCTTTAATAAAAAAAATTAAACACGTTTTATTTTTATATACATGAAAACTGTCTATAATTTCTACATGGAGATAATAGATACCAAGCTTATGGCAAAATTGCATGAAACTAACAAAATTTATATTTGGGCTACATCAGAAATGAAATACATAACAGATTTTTAATCACCTAAATTCTAATTTAATTTGCTGTGATTTGTTAAGTGCCTAATTATGTATGCCACACTATAAAGAGATTCTTGAAAAGATGCTGGATGGTGTGAAGTGAAGGTATGATTTCATGTGTTTTACTCCTCAACAGACTGGAGGGGTGCAGATAGGTGAAAGAAAGGGGAGAGTGCTGGATAGAAGTTGTGAAGACCTGAATTCAAATCCTGCCTCAGACCATTTGCTAGTTGTGTGACCCTGGGGAAGTCCATTAGCCTTTTTATGTCTCAGTTTCCCCATCAGTAAAATTAGGGAGTCAAACTCAATGGCTTCTAAGCTTTCTTTTAGCTCTCAATCTATGATTCATTGGTCCTATGTTCCTGAGAAAGAGAAGGGAAAGAAGGATAGTCCAGAATAGGCAAGGAGTAGCTAAAGTCTATTTTGCTCAGACATGTCCCCATTCTACCAGCTGGAGAAATTCAGGAGTCAAAGAAATCCTCTAGCATTTGTATAATACCTGCTATGTGCTAGCCACTATGCTATGTGCTTTACAAATATTATCTGGCAATAATCCTGGGAAGTTGGTGCTATTATTATCATTGCCATTTTACAGTTGAAGAAACTGAGGCACAAATAATAATAATGATGATGATATAACGTTAGATTAGTCAAGCAACAGCCAGTACCCCAGGGAAGCTATATTCATTGGCACCTTATTGAGTGAAGACTTGGGGCTGTATAGGGTTCACGGTGTTGGTCTAAGACAGTCCTACCCCAGAAGGAGGAAATGATAAAAGAATGAATCAATGAATGAATGAAATAGCATTTAGGAAGGCTTTGTGCTAAGTGCTAGAAAGACAAAAAAAAGAGTCCCTGTTCTTATATTATAATGGAGAGAGAGGTTAGAGAGAAGGAGGGAGAGAGAAAAAGAGAAAGAGAGAGACAGAGAGACAGAGACAGAGAGAGACAGACAGAGACGGAGAGAGACAGAGAGAGGGGAGGTTTGATAAGAACTTTTACTCCCTGGAGAGGCATAGTGTCCAAGAATAAGATGAAAGTCCTACAGTACTCTGCCCTAGTCATAATCCTTAGAAAGCAGAGGTTCTCAAACTCTCTTTTGTTCATGGCACAACATTATTCTTTGCCATGAGAAATCCTGGCCCAGTAGAGGAGAGTCAGGAGACTGGAACACGTACATGCGAATGTAAGTTTTGTACCATTGGGTGACAGTTGGGCACTCACTTGAGCTTGAGGCATGCTTAACTGAAATTGCTGGCACATCTTTTGAGGTCTTTTACCCCCAGAGATGTTTAGTCTGGTGAAAAGACTTGAAGGAGATAGGGTATCTTCCTTCGAGTATTTTTAATGGCATTAAATATTTTAAATGGTTAAATGGAAGAAGGATTAGATTAGCTTTACTTGTCTCCAAAGGGAAGAACTATGTGTAGAAGTTGCAAAGAGGCAAAATTAGACTTGATGTGAGAAAAAAGTTCCCAAGAACAGAGATAGAGAAAAACAGAACAGGCTACCACAGGAGGGGATATATTGTCCCTTACATGGGCTTTTTTTGTCTTTTTGGAGGGGGGAAGGCAGGGCAATTGGGGTTAAGTGACTTGTCTGAGGTCACACAGCTAGTTAAGTGTCTGAGGCCAGTTTTGAATTCAGGTCCTCCTGACTCCAGGAGTGGTGCTCTGTTCACTTCCCAACCTACCTGCCCCCACCCCTTACATGTTTTAATGAAAATATGGATGATCACTTCTCAGGCTTACTACCAAGAGGTCCCTTCTAACCCCTAGATTCTAAGAATCATGTATGTGTTGGTTCTCTTCAGAGAATGTAAGCTCCTTGAGGGCAGAGACTTGGAAATTTTTTACTCTATCTCTGGTGCCCAGCAGAGAACCTGGCATACAGTGAACAGCTGATAAATGCTTGTTGATTGAGAAGAGATTTCGGCTTGTGGAGTAATGTGTGGATACCAGGAAAAGATCCAGAAGAAGATGGTGTCAGAGATAGAAGGAAATGGGCTCAAAGTACAGATTCAAAAGGAGATGCAAATGGGGGGGTAAGCATAGGCAAGTGTGCACTTCAGACTGTAAGGGTTTGGTGACAGGAGACATACACAATATACAGGAGATATGCAAGTTGTAGTGTTCTGATAAATGTTTAACAAACAGTTCTCCAGAAAAATATAGCTATGATATGCTTTTAATTTTAATCTGCATCGTTAATACTTTAATTCAGTACTTTAATTTTAGTTTAAATTTTAATTTCTCTCTCACTTTCTCCAGTCTACACAATTCACAAAAACAATAATCAAGCCCTGATTTGTAGCTTCTGCCCATTTCAGAGATACGACTGTTCGTATTGAAAACTTAACAACTGATAAGCTGGCTCTAGCATCTCCCTGCACAAGGATCACAAAAACAATTTGTTGTACTCAGAGATTACATAGATGTATCACAGCTTTCATCCCTTCCAATCCCCAGTTAGCTGGGGGAATGCCTGACTATTGTTTCTGCTTTCATTAGATTCCATGGAAACTATGGGGCAGCTGACATTGTTTACAGTCTGTCAGCTGGACCAGTCTCCCAACACCTGCCTTCATTAACCTCCCTGTAATTAATCAGATAATGAATAACCCAGAAAAACAGAGGCTATTCCTTTTTATTCAGACTAGAAAAATTTGCAGACCATTACATTTGGATGGGATTTTGGAGATTATCTAGTCTAGTATTTCTCAGTCTGAGTTATTCTGGGGCCTGAAAAATCTTAAGTTCTACCAAGGTCTACTGAATTTGCATATGAATATTACATGATTTGAATTGAATATAAATTTAATATAATTTACTAAATTCTTCCCCAAAAATTTAAAAGTGAACTTATATATCTTGTGTCTACTGCTTTTATCCCTGAAACAAAACACAAAATTGAAACTAAGAAATCATTTTAGGAAGATTCATAGTGTCGTGTAAGAAGTAGTTAATAACATAAATTATAAGAATATTGAAGATAATCAGTGTGATTGTTATTTTTTTCCTTCAATGATTTTTCTCTCCTTGGAGATACAGATGTCACTCCAAGGCCAAGGAGAAGAATCAAATACAACAGATTGCTTTGCTTTGATTTTATCATGGTCAAAATGTTTCCCCCTTACAAATGTGAAAAACAAGTAAATATAAAGACTTCACAAGTGATTTTTCAATTAATAAGCATATTAAAAAGAGTTCCGTTGACATTTCATTTCAAGAGCTCTTCGTTTAGAAAATAAATTGTTTTCTTTTTACTTCTGAAGGCATTGATTTTTTTTTTAATGCTGGAAATCCATGCATAGCTGTACTGAAAAATGTTGACTCTCAGCCATAAGGATATGGAGGTAAGATGGTAGAGGAGAGAAAGGAGGGCCTTGTTGTACAGTGGGAACTCCTTAAAAACATAAAAGATACCAGATAAGCAGGGCTCGGCCCAAGTGCCACAGTGAGGAAAAAGCTACCAGGCTCTTAGGTAACTGAGCCAGAAAAACTGCAGAATGTTTTCTCATATGCTTAGACCCTTTATCTCTTTGTCCTATGCAGTTCCCTTTTTTCTTTTGGCTTAATTATTGTCTCTGAATTTAGCTCAGGAAATCACAATAGCTATATTAATACTAATTGCTTGTCATCTTGAATATTTTAAACTTTATTATTCACAAATAAATTTATACCTCTTATTCATACTATTTGTCAGCAACTTTTCATTTTAGGCAATGTCTATTTTGTAGATAGTGCAGTGAATAGAGTGCTGGGTCAGAATCAGGAAGATTCTTCTTCCTAAGTTCAAATCTAACCTCAGATACTTACTAGCTATAGGACTCTGGGCAAGTTACTTAACCTTGTTTGCCTCAGTCTCCTCATCTGTAAAATGAGCTGGAGAAGGAAATAGTAAACCACTCCAGTATATTTGCCTAGGAAAATCCCAAATGGGATGGAACTCAATGAAGAGTTGGACATGACTAAAACAACTGAACAACTCTTTTGTAAAACAGGATTTTAGGCGTGTAGTGAAGATCAAGCAGATGAGCTGAATTGGTGCCATATAATGTAAGATGTGCAAAGTATCTTAATTACTTTAAATGTTTTATATTCCATTGCAAAATCACCTCAGGATGCTGCTAAGAATTAAACGTGGATGTATTTTTTACATGTAATTTTATCTAGCTGTGGCAATGGATAGAGCACCAGATTTAGAGTTCACTAGTTGTATAATCCTAGGCAAGTTATTTAACTGTGCCTCAGTGTCCTTATCTGTAAAATAGGAATTTAACTCCAAGAGTTGTTGTGAGGGTAAAATGAGATATTTATAAATTGATTTCAAACCTTAAAACTCTATATAAATATGTACTATTTTTGCCATCAAGATATTGAATTATCAATATTTCTTAGTCATATACAGAACAGTAAATGTATGGATTTATAATTTTTTTATCCCTTGGTGATCAAATTTGTTAGAAGTTCGACATGTATTTTCTGGATTATTGTAATAGGTACTTAATTGGTCTCCCTGTTCAAGTCTCTACCTTCTCCAATCCATGATTGACACAACTTTCAAATTGATTTACATTAAGTATGGGTCTGACAACATCACTCTTTTCTTTAATAAATTCCAAGGACTTCTTGCTGTCTCTAGATGGGATAGCTCTTCTGTTTAGCTTTTGAAATCCTTCAAAATCTAGCCTAGTTCTACCTTTCCAACCTAATTACATTACTCCCCTCCTTATACTCAATGGACAGGCCTAACGGGTCTTCTGTCACACACACACACACACACACACACACACACACACACACACATACACACACACACACACACACACACCACTTCTAGCTCCTGTCTCCTCACTTTTGTCCTGGCTACCAGCAAACCTCCTCCTCCCCCATCAGTGCCTAGAATGCACTCCCAAGTCACCTCTACATGTTTTTTACTTCTTAACTTATATATAAATGACATATAATAATAATAAAATATATGCTATGCATTTTATTTCTTTATGTATGGTTGTTCTCACTCCCAGTTTTTGTGCATGGTTATTATACTTCATTATTCTTTTTTCTAATTTTTTTATTTTTAAAATTTATTTATTTTTTAATTTGTTTTCTTGTTTACATCATTCATTCTCATGACATTTTTGAATTACAAATTTTCTCCCCGTCTTTCCCTGCCCCAACCCTAAAACAGCAATCCCACTGTAAAGCCCCTCCCCTGCTCTACTCTCTTATTTT
>CM053593.1:214387104-214423358 GCA_028646575.1 Pseudocheirus occidentalis
GGTTTCTGAATAAAGACCTTGGTTCTGCCTTCCATGTGGAGAGTTTGCTATATTTTGTGATCCAAAACTACACCAACATATTCATAACCATCATGGGTGTTGTGAATATCTCATTATTGATACAGATGCACAAGTCTTCAGTAGTAAGTGACTGCTGTTGCTGTTTCCAACTCCATTCCTCCCTAGGACTCCTTGCCAAATCTGTCAGTCTTAGTCTACTCTAAAGTCTCCTAGAATTATAAGCTTGTCCTCTTTTGGCACATTGATGATAAGGGTTTCCAGGCCTTCATAAAATTTTGTTTGGCCTCATCAGTGCTCATCATGATGGGAACATAGGCACTGATGATACTGGTATGATCTTTTCCTAAAAGTTACAATCACATTGTCATGAGCTTGTCATTCACTTCTTTTGGTAGACATACAACCTTCTTGACTATATTCGTTTTGAGGGCAAAATCTACACCAGCTTCATGGCACTCCCCTTCATTGCATGTATCCAGCTCCAGCTTCAGTAAGCTGGCTGTCATTTACCAGCCTTGTATCATCCAGAGTTACTCTTTGGATGTGATACCTGTTGACTTCTCTTGCAACAAGAGCTGTTCATTTTTCAGGTCTGCTGGATTTCATGTTGTCTATAAGTGTATACACATCCCAAGTATCAACAGTGAGATCATCTTTGCAGACATTTTTGTACATTCTTTTGTGTTTTGACCTCAGGGTGGCATCACTACCTGCTGCAAATATCAGGTCAGGGTTTGGTAAGCAGACAATTTTTAAGCACATTTTCTAGCCCCTTCCTCACACTTGGAGGTGAGCGGTACAGAGTCAAGATGACTGGTGATGGGTCAAGATGCAGTAGATGACCTTAGCATTTTTGATGTCTAACCAAGCTCTAAGCGCTCCATGGTGCCTGCTTCAGCTGCCTTGATGGTCATTGAAACAAACTGTTCTCATCTGCCTATTCCACCAGGGGAAGTCTTCACATGCTGAGGGTAGAAACCCCCCTAACTTACCAATGGGTTTGAGATGTTGCAGTTATCCTCAACTTGGTTTAGCCTGTCTGCCAAAATGGTTTACCAGGGTGTGGCCACTGTACATGCTACAGCTTCTTGGAGCCATTCATAGGTGAGAGTTAGGTGGAACAGGTGAGCACCAAAGGTGGAAAGCAGCCCTTTAAAGGGCTCAGTAGCCCTGATACCAGAGGTACTAGTCTTCCTTGAACACACTCTACACCAAGGCACTTCCTAAAATATTAAGACCCCACTGCAAGGACCCAGTTTACAGTATTATAAAAGACAGTTTTAATAAAAGAAGCCAAAAGCTCCTTGAACAAGGAGCTACTGGTCATCAAAATATATATAAATCTTCAGTTCTTTAGAATTCCAAATGTGAAGACTTCTCTGACCAGTATCCCCTATAAGTTCTGTCTTTACCCAAAGCCTGATATTTAGGACTTAAAAGAAAGAGTGAGTAAGGATAGCACTGCCCCTCTTGTTTTCTCTTTCACTTTCTTCCTGCCATTCCTCCGCTTTGGTCTTCTATCATCCATTGCCTCAAAATGCCTTCCATACAGTTCCTCAGAGAAGAAACAACCTCTAGTTTCTCCATCCAATCTGGTCCAATTTAATTCAGCAAGCACTTATTAGGACTTGCCATGAGCAAAGCACTGCACTTTGCTCTGAAGATACAAAGACAAAACAAAATATCATCTCACCTCTTATGGAGGTTACATTCTACCGGCAGGATACAATGTGTAAGTAGATGTAGCAACAGAGAATCCCTGGCATGTGAGGCTCTCAAAAGGTCTACAAAGGTTGAAGGTGCTGTTTGAGTCTTTATTTACTCAAAACCATAACTCAAGAACACCCAACCAATGTATTTAAGCAGTCAGATAACAAAATTAGTTCAAAGTAAAAGCATTAATGAAATTAATTAAACATAATAAGAGACACTGCAATAAAATATTTGCCCTATAAACCTACTGTATACTATCCCACAAATATAGTAGCATTAGTAGGAAAAAGAGAAGTTACACATAGGGATTGAATGTGGATGGAATATATTTGACCAGGGTACATGCCTAGAAGGAAACAGGCAGCACATATAAAGAGAGCACAAGTGCCCAGGACACACAATAGAAAACACATTTATGAAGAGGTGACATATCTCTCACCCTGTTATCACTAATCTCTTCTGGCAAGAATATTGTATTAGTCCTTATGTATCTGATGTCCATTGGTTTTGTGTGGCTTGCAGTCTTTATAGGGCAGATTCTACTGGTCTTTGGTCATTTTAAGGAGCTGCCACATTGGGCATGTAGTTGTGCCAGTTAGGTAATATAATAACTAGTACTCTGACCTTGAAGTGAAGAAGACATGAGTTCAAATCCTGCCTCAAACACTTACTAGCTGTGTGACCATGGGAAAGTCATTTAATTTTTCTCAAAAGTGGGGATTATAATAGCAATTACCTCACAGAATTGTTAGGAGGTTCTAAAAAAAAAGGGCTTTTTTAAATACACATGTCTAGGGTGTTTTGGAAACCTTAAAACACTATGTAAATGCTAGCTATTATTATTATTGTGGAACTTTCTCTCTGCTTCCCATTTCTGGCTTCATGTATAAGGCGCTACTTCTTTCCCATAAGAAAAACAATGAAGTCTCACATTTCTTTTACTTTGGAGCCTGGAAATACAGGCATCAGCAATTTTAGGGAATCAGACTCTACACATCTAGTATCAGACTAGGGAAAAACTCTCAGCTCCTTTCTCCACTATAAGAGAGATCTTTTTGTTCTCAGAGCCTTGACCATATAACTTTTTTTACTTTCCCAGAAGGAGAGTCTTCACTTCCAAGGCCCAAATTCCTTTGGAACACAGAATAGTCAATTAGCTAAATAGTACATTCAGGCATTTGTTTTATCTTTGAACCTTACTCCTTCCTGCTCACCATGGACAACATTCCTGACCCTCAGTACCTCTGATGTAGGGTCTAAATGTGGTAGAGTAAAGGCAGGAATCCACCTAAGCTCTCCCAAATTCACCTTCAAACAACATTAAAATAATGCTTCAAAAAGAATTCTGGAGTGACAGAACGAACAAAAGGATAGGATGGAACAATTTTTCAGCCCAAGACAACTTGGAAGGTTAGCAGGAAAGATCTGTCACACTGGTGTAAGAGTGGAACATAGTCCAGTGTACACCAAGCCTGGAAAGCCAGCACCAGTCCTTGGTGTGATTGAATTGGCAGTAGTGACTGCAGTTTCCAGTAAGAGGGTTGGATGACTGGTCAGATGGAGATTAAAGGGAACTCTTTCCTGGCACTGGGAGCAGGAGTCTGTTGTATTGCCCATACATGGTTCCAAGTTATAATCTCAGAGCAAAGGGGAGTACCAGCAGGAATGGGGACCCTGATCATAGTTCCATGGCAAAAAAAGAATGCTTGTAGTCACTCACAGACAAGAGTATAGGACAGGAGAATGGTAAACAAACCTCTCCTTAGAGCATACCACCTTGGAAGAACTAAAAACTTAAAACCACCAGAATTCTTTGAAAACATTGATACAAAAATTCTAGAGCTTGGTACAGTTCCCCCTCTTCCACCGAAGCAGAGTCCAACTTTAATATAAGCTTAAATGTCAAGAAATAAGTAGTAAAACTAAGCAATGACAAAAAACTGATCATGAAAAGTTACTATGGTGACAGGAAATGTCAAAACACAAACTCAGAAGAAGACAATAAAAATTTTAAAAGCAGTTACATGCAAAGCCATTGATCTAAAGCTCTGGAAGAGTTAAAAAAATATTTTAAAAAGTAAATAAATGATGTAGAGGAAAAATTGGAGAAAGAAATGAGAGTGAGGCAGAAAAGCATGAAAAAAGAACCAACAATTTGGTAAAGGAGGCACACACAAGAAAATGTTGTAGAAAATAATACCTAAAATAATAGAATGGTCTAAATGGCAAAAGAGGCACAAAAGTCCACTGAAGAGAAGAATTCTTTAAAAAGCAGAATTGGCCAAATAGAAAAGGAAGCACAAAAATCTCACAGAAGAAAATAATTACTTAAAAATTAGAATTGGGTAATTAGAAGCTAATGACTCCATGAGACATTAAGAAACAACAACAAAAAAGCAAAAGAATGAAAACAATATAATGCCATGAGACATCTCACTAGAATAACAACATACCTCAAAAAAGAGATCCAGGAGAAATGATTTAAGAATTATTAGATCATTTAAGAATTATCTTTCAAGAAACTATAATGGAAAACTTCCTTGATATCCTAGAACCAGAGGCTGAAATGCAAATTTAAAGAATCCACCAATCAACTCCTGAAAGAGATCTCAAAATGAAAACTTTCAAGAATAATAGCTAAATTCTAGAGCTCCTAGGTCAAGGAGAAAATATTGCAAGCAGCCAGAAAGAAATAATTAAAATATTATGGAGCTACAGTAAGGATAACACAAGATTTAATAGTTTCCAGGTAAAGGAATGGAGGGCTTGGAATATGAAATTCTAGAGGGCAAAGGATCTGGGATTGCGACCAAGAATCACCCACTCAGTAAAACTGAGTACAATTCTTCAGAGAAGAAAATGGATGTTTAATGAAACTGAGGACTATTAAGCTTCCTAATGAAAAGACCAGAGCTGAACAGAAATTTTAACTTTCAAAAACAAGACTCAAAAGAAGCACAAAAAAGGAAACAGGAAAGAGAATTTATAAGGGACTTGCTATATTAAACTGCTTAATTCCTATATGGAAAAATACTTATAACTCCTAAGAACTTTATCATTATTAGGGGAGTTACAAGGAGTATGCAGAGACAAAAGGCAGAGGTGTGAGTTGACTATGTTAGGTTGATATCCAAAAAATAAAATAAAATTAAGGCATGAAAAAAGAGGTTGGCTTGGAGTAAATAATCTCATATACAGGAGGCATGAATGAGCTTTTTTCAGTGGAAGGGAAGATAGGGGCATGGCAAGAAACGCTTGAACCTCACTTTCATCAGAATTGACTCAAAGAGGGAATAACATACACATTCATTTGGGTATAAAACTCTGTCTTGCCCAACATGGAAGTAGAAGGGAGAGGGGCCTGATAGAAGGGTAGAGTTTAGGGGGAACAATGGTCAGAAGAGGTAGAAGTTTTAATAATTCCAATTCAATTCTGATTGCCACCTGTAACCCTTCAGAATCATTTCAAGGATGGCCTTTTTAACAACCCACTGAGGGTTATCTGATATTAAGTGTTCTGGTTCCCCCTCCCATTCCCAAGAAGCACTCTAGCTTGGTATCCAAATGAATAGAAGGGGGAGGGGTAGAGAATGACCAAAAACTATTGAGTGGAGATATTTTAAGGCATTAGCCTCAACTTCAATACTCCCCTCCAAATTCTTAATTTTGTTATGTATATGTGGTAAAAACAAAAAAACCAAAAAAACCAAAGCAAAAAAAACCTTCCTCAAACACTATTTGAGCTACCCTAGATGGATGAAGATGGATGGAAAGATAGATAGATAGATAAATAGATAGATAGATAGATAGATAGATAGATAGATAGATAGATAGATAGATAGATAGATAGATATGTGTATGTCAGTGTCCTGTCCTCTAATGAATCAAGACTTCCTGCCTCAGTAGTGTCACCATGCCCCTCCCCACTCTCAGGGTAAGTAATTTACTCAGGGTCTGCAGGTAAAGTCTCAGGTGAAATTTGAAAGAAAGACTCCAGGTCTTTCTGACACTGAGGTCAGTTTTCTATCCATTACATTATACTGCTTCTCGCTGATGTGAACAATAACAAACAAATAGCATTTACTTAGCACTTTAAGATTTGCAAAACTGTTTTCATATATTATCTCATCTAACAATCAAAATTAAAATACAGGTTTTAGCTTCATTTTATAAATAGGGAAACTAAGGCTGAAAAAGATTAGGTGACTTGCCTGTGGTCACAGCGGTCTAAGTGTGACAGTAGGGGTACAAGCTTAGGTCTCTCCTGACTCTGGAGCTAGATCCCTTTCCACTATACCAGGCTGCATCCTAAGTCAGCTGACCATGGAGCTTGAGGGGAGAACAGAAGTAAAGGAGGAAGGGACAAATGCAAGAAACCAGCAGGAGTTTAATAATAACAGAAGAAAATGTGTAATTCCTTGGTTTCCAATGGCCCTCAGTCTCAAATCTTTCCAAGATGGAACTGCTAGAAAATGAAATGGCCCCAATGACCTTGTGACAGGTTTCTTGTGAACTCATCTGTATGGATAGAACAAGCTGGCAAAGCAATTGCTCTGTGGAGTCCCTGAAGGTTCAGATCCATAAACATCAGCCTTGTGATGGGCATCACATCGCCAGTATAAACATACTGTCTATAAAATGGAAAATGTCTTCTTTTTGAAAGATAAACACGTAACCTAGCAGTGACAGGAGGAGGAAAGAAACTGAATAGGATTAAAATGTTTCATAAGCAACAGAGGAGAAAAATATTGAACTTTCTCTAGAACCCTGCTGTGATGATTTTGGAGGGGAAACTACACAGTACATTGTTCCTGATTGTAACTGTTTTCATTAGCAACACTATGGCTACACCAACCAACCTGACTAACCTGGTTGTTTTTCCTGTCAATGGAGTCAATAAAACAGCTGTGGCCCTCAGGAAGCAACACATTCACACCTGCACAAAAGTGCAGGCACTCCCTCTCTGTGTCTCTTTCCCTCTCTGTCTCTCTCTCTCTCTCTCCATCTTTCTCTCCTCCCTTTCTGTCTCTTCCCCCATGTCTCTCTCTTCTTCTGTCTCTCTGTCTCTCTCTTTCATGTCCGTGTGTACAGGTGTGCACACACACACACAGACACACACACACAGACACACACACATTCTTCCCAACTTAACACTTACTAATCCTTTTGGTAGTGAGCTGGATAAATGAAAACTATTGTCAATTATTTTGTTCCTTTAGACAAGTACTTAGAATGCAGGATGCTTAGGTGCTATGATGAAACGACTTTTATTGAGGTGTAGTATGCCATTTTTTTTTAAATTCAGAAGCACCAATAAAGTTACTAGGGAGAAAAGGTGAGATGTAGCATTCAAAGAGAAAGCAAATAAGTTACCAGGAGAGTGGGGAAATTATGGTAGGCAATTTCATCTAAAGTGACAGCTATGATGTGTTAGGGGGAGGGGGAATGGAGAAGGATCCATCCCTCTTATTTTAAAGAGGAGGAAACTGAAGACCAGAGAGAGGTTAAGTGACTTGCCCAGGGTCACACAGATAGTACATAGTAAGGCAATCAGTTATTTAGTGAACAGGCAGTTAATCAACAAGCATTTATTAAACACTTACATGTCATGCCCTGTGCTAAGCTCTGAGAATATAAAGAAAGGTGAAAACAAAGTCCTGGTTCTCAAGGAATTCATATTCTGATGGGAAACAAAAGGCAGGATCTGAACCCAAGTCCTATGACTCAAAATCCAACACTTTTCCCTTGAAAGGTGAGATTTAGGGTTAGGGTGACAAAGATTACTGTACTTTAAAAGACTCATAGACTGCTGAACTTCAAGTGATGCTGGAGTTTTTGTTCTTTCAGAATGCCAGGCTTCCATGGAATTTTGTCAGATACCCCTTCCCCTTGCCATGTCAAAGGAAGTTTTGGATTGTTAAATATGAATTCCACCAAACTCTCCTTTTCTGAACCATGCTGTAAAGCAATGCTTATAGAAATATGGCAGCAAAGTTGCGCAGTGGATAGAATGTTGAGCCTGGGGTCAGGAAGACCTGAGTCCAAACAAGACCTCAGATAAACACTAACTTTGTGACCCTGGGCGAGCCACTTAACCTCTGTCTGTCTCAGTTTTCTCAACTGTAAGATGGAATAATAATAGCACTTACCTCTCTGGGTTGTTGTCAGGATCCAAAAAGATAATATATGTAAAGCGCTTAGCATGGGGCCTAGAAGATGGGGCCTAGGTCCTCTATAAATGCTAGCTATCATTGCTGTTGTAGAGGATGGATATTAGAATCAATTCTCTTCCAAAAATCCTTCGGACTTTGAGGACAGGTTTTCTTTCTTTGCTTCTTCCTCCCTCCCTTCCGTTCTTCCTTTCTTTCCAAACTTGAAAGACTACTCACTCTGACTCCACTAATCATCAGCCCAGAAACTTTGATCTACTCCATGTCTGTTTAGATACCTTGGTGATCCCATTCTCACCTAGATCACGGGAACTTATTATATTAATGTCAGGCTTAGTGCATACACCCAATGAGCATTTCTCACTTCTCACTTCTGGTCCATGTGTGCCGCTAGAAAAGATTTCTTTATTTCCTTTAGGTAGTAAGGTTGTCAGGGTAAATGGAAAGCCTGGAATTCCCAAGCACCAAATATCATTCCTATCTTTTCAGTCCCCTATTACTATTCATTAATCGTTCCATCAGTACAGAGTTTTAATCACTTTCATCACAACATTCACCATGAGGTAGGTAGTGCAGGAATATTCATTCTCATTTAAAATTAAGGAAATGGAGAACCATTTGTCCCAGGCAGAGCCCAGACTCCAATTCACATCTTCTTACAGCAAACCTGTCACCCTTTTTTTTTTTTTTGCTTTTTTTTGGAGGGCAATTGGGGTAAAGTGACTTACCCAAGATCACATGACTACTAAGTGTTAAGTGTTTGAGGCCAGATTTGAACTCAGGTCCTCTTGATTCCAGAGCCAGTGCTCTATTCACTGCACCACCTAGCCACCCCATGTCACCCTTTTCATGACACAACTTTGCTTCTATCTAAAAAAAAAAAAAACCTTAAAATTGATTGCTCCAGTTTTAATGTATCCCTGTTTCAAGTCTTGCCTTGATTCAAGCCACTTCTAGGTAACAGAGACAAAATCTCCTTCTCCTTCCCCCCCCCCCTTCTCTCTCTCTTTCTCTCTTTCTCAGACTAGGTTGCTTAAAAAAAAGACTGCAGCATCTTGGAAAAATCTGCCTGAGAAATAGTATGGCCTCATTTTTAGGCTTTGCAACTCTTATAACCTTGTGAAAAGAATAATGAATCTTGGAAATGAGTCTGAACCTTGGTCCCAGGAGCAAAGTAAAAATGCTTGACTAAGGGCTTTTGATGAGTATGGAAAGCTACAAAAAAAGAAATGTCAAAAGGTGCTGAGAAACAATGGTAATGCCTTCCACTTACAGAAGGAACACATGTGCCCTAACATCATTCCATCCAAGGTCAAGAGCAGAAAAGGAACCTCAGAGGCCACTTACCCTAACCCTCTCATTTTTTGGATAAGGAAACTGAGGGCTAAGGTTGAATGACTTGTCCATTATCACATAGGAATCAAACAGGTGAGAAGCAAGATTTATATACAGATCCTCTTGACTCCAAAGTCAATGCTCTTTCCACTCTATCATGCTGTCCATCTGATCTTCACAACAACCTGAAAAGGTAAGTAAAGGAAGTATTATTGTCCCATTTTACATATGAGAAAATTAAGATGCAGGAGTATTAAAAGGAAAATTCTTTGCCTGGGCTTTTGACATGATTAATGAGACAAAGCTCAGGGGAAAAAGAGAATTAAAAAAGAGTTTATTTAAAAATAATATTAAGGTACGGGGCAGCAAGGTGGCATAGTGAATAGAACACTGGCCCTGGAGTCAGGAGGACTGAGTTCAAATCTGACCTCAGACACTTGACGTCCTTGCTAGCTGTGTGACCTTGGGCAAATTACAACCTCAATTGCCTTGCCAAAAAAAAAAAATACATCAAGGTAGCAAAATGTTGATGAGCTGATCACTAGAGATCAGAAATTCAAAATGAAGTCAGCTTTCATGGATAACTTTTATAAAGAGATAAACACAATCTGGATAGGTCCACATTGGCCATTGCACCTCAGCTCCCTCCCCAATTGCTGGTAGGTGCTGGCTAACATGTGGCAGATGACCTGTTGCTTCTGAAGAGCAGGTAAAGCCTCCCTCAACACTGATTAACAAGCAAGCCTGGAAACAATGGGCTCGCTAAGCCAGAACTTTCAATAGAATTATTAAATTATTTACTCAATGATGCATAGTTTGCATTAGAATGAGAACTCCTACAGGGCAGGGATAATGGGTTGTTTTTGGTTGGGGCTTCCTCTATAATCCCAAGGACTATATAGTGCCCAGCACATAGTAAGCACTTAACAAATACTTGGGGGCAACTAGGTGGTGCAGTGGATAGGATTTGGGGCCTGGAGTTGAAGAGGTATAGTGAGGGAATGCATTTCTAGGAAATCCTTTGAGGGTTCTGAGTCTGAAAGAATTACCAGGTCGAAGCTCTCTTGGAAAGTTTGTAAAAGTTTATTAGGTTTTTCAGTGGGCAAGGGGGTGTCAGAAAAGCCTGCAACCTGCAGGAATTAGGTATACTGATTATATAGCAATAAAACCATAAATCTGATAGTCATTATGCTAACTAGGTATGTAAAGAGGGATTTGGGAGGAGTTAAGGAGTGGTCAGTGCTTAAAGGGACAGTTTTTATATCAACTGAGCAGGCATATTGCCCATAATTCACTGGGAAAAAGCCCAAGGGGGGGGCTATCAGGTGGTGTGGTTTTTGCCTTGAAATTTCACTGAGTCAGCCAGCAGTCAATTCTGACTGAGAGGTGCCCAGTCTGTTAGCCATCAAAGTCCCTTTTGACATGATGGATGTTAGGAAGCTGGGTTAATTGGGGATTCAGTATGTGTCTAATTGTGAGGAGTTTCTTTATTGATAATGCATTGAAAGATTCATAGTTTGCAGCTGGCCACTAGAACAAAGGAGGTATACATTTCTCTAACTAAGGATTTGTTTATAGAATGCTTTTGAAGGATTCATAGCTATGGCTTGTTATTATACCAAGCAGGGATAGTTATAGCTGGCAGAGCTAATGGTTTCAGGGAAAACACTTTTAGGCTGGGAGAAGGGGAGAGGCAGAGTTAATGCTTTATGGCTGGGGGGAAGTGTGATTTTTACAACTTAATTGCACAGGCTTATTACAAACTGATGTTACATACATAGGTACCCGAACACAAGTGAGGTTTTTACAGAATGAAGTTACAACAATGTTACAAACAAAGTTACAAAGGCACCCCAGCACCCCATCAGAGTCAGGGAGGCTTCTCTGAGTTCAAATCTGACACCAGACAATTACTAGCTGTGTGACCTTGGGCAAGTCACTTTATCCTGCTTGCCCCAATTTCCTCATCTGTAAAATGAAGTGGACAAGGAAAAGGCAAACTACTCCAGTATCTTTGCCAAGAAAAACCAAAAATTCATGTCCCAAAAAGTCAGACATAACTGAAAATGACTGAACAGCAACAAAATAAATAAATGCTTATTGATTGCTTGATTGAT
This sequence comes from Pseudocheirus occidentalis, assembly GCA_028646575.1. NCBI lineage: Eukaryota > Metazoa > Chordata > Mammalia > Diprotodontia > Pseudocheiridae > Pseudocheirus > Pseudocheirus occidentalis. Next base: position 214,398,461 of record CM053593.1, read on the forward strand.
TGCTACCTGGATTTTCCTTCGAGTTCCTTGGGAGCAGGGGTTGTCTTTTGTCTTCTTTTGCACCTCCAGTGTTTAGCACAGTGCCTGACCAATAGTAGGTGCTTAAAAAATGTTTATTGAACTGTCTAGTCAATGTTGTGTGTTCTTTCTCCTTCACATATGTACCACTTAATTCACAGGCTTGTTGTCAAGGAGAGCACTTCATAAACCTTAAAGCATTGCATAAATGATTATTATTATTATTATACCCATTGCTTCAATCTAAAATCCTAGATTTTTAGAGCTGGAGGGAATGTGAGAGATCGTCTTGTCCAAAAGGTTCATTCTCTAGGTGGGAGACCAGAAAAAGTGAAGCCACTTTCTTGAGTTCATGCAGCTCAAAAATTCAAAAACCAGGTAGAGCTTGTTTTCTGTATGGATAACATCCAGCAGCTTGACAATGTTGGGGTGATTAAGTTCCTTGAGTAGAGAGATCTCTCGAATGGCAGTACTGGGGACGCCCTCTGTCTCAGTGTCCAGACGGATTTTCTTGAAAGCTACTACTTCACCCATCACCTTGTTCTTTGCCTTATACACCACCCCGTAAGTGCCCTCTCCGATCTTCTCCACCTTTTGGAAATTATCCATGGAGAGCCGGGGAGCGGGGCCGGCACGGCCCAGGAGTGGGAACTTGGGAACGGGTGGGAATCCTGAGAAGAGGAACCTGGCTCTGGGGACAGAGTTGGAGGGCAAGGGGCCGGCGCGGTGGCCCGAGCCCGGATGGAAAGCTGTGTATCCTTTGCCCCTTGTCAGTCAGTTTCCTGTGGCAGAGCCCAATGTCTGATTCCTATTCCATTATTCTTTCCTGTGCTACCTCACTGCCTCCTCTCTAGAAGTCACAGGATAGATCTTGGCTCTGGTAAATTTAGCAGATGAAATCCCTTTTGCTGGCAAAGCTTCTGTTCCCCTGTGAAAGTGCATTCTCATTCTGCATCCTGCAAAGCCAGAGAGCCTGGGGTAGATGCTTCAATGGTACATGTGTGATTAAGCAAAGGAGTAAAGATTTTTTAAAATACTCTCATTTTTAATCTCTCTTTCATCAAGCCTAAAGGTATCTTTATTTTGCTAGAAGTTGAATTGTTTCATCTTTCTTTCGATACATGTAAGAAACTCAAAGATTACTAGAAAAGCTGAGGTCTTGGTCATGGTTATTCTCAGCTTAGGGGCAGAGAGGTAGATAAAGCACAGGACTTGGAGTCAAGAAGATCTGAGTTCAAAACCAGAAGGTTATATAACCCCTATTTGCCTCAGCTGCTCATCTGTAAAATGCAGGCACACTGGAGAAGGAAATGGCAAACCACTCCAGTATCTTTGCTGAGAAAACCCCATGGAACAAGGCAGCTAAGTGGTAAAGTGGACTGAATACCAGTGCTGGAGTCAGGAGGACCTGAGTTCAAATTCAGTCTCAGATACTTACTGTGTGACCCTGAACAAGTCACTTAATTCAATTGCCTCAAAAAAAAGGTTTATTTGGACAAAAAATCCATAAGGTCATATAGAGTTGGATATGAGTGAACAATAAAATTCTCAGCTCTATACTTCTCTCTCCCACTGTTCTATGAGGTACTTTCTTGGGATTTGTCTAGTTGGTCTATGTAATTTAGACACATTATTCCAGAAGGTAGCAGTCATGTAGCAGAGAGGAAGCAAAGCACAATGAGAAGAGCATTGGATTTGGAATCAGAAGCCCTGGATTTAATTCAGGCCTCTTCCACATGCTACCTGTGGGCCCTTGAGCATGTCACATCTTTGTTGAGCCTCTAAATTGGTGACACTGTAAGAATTTGTTTCTGAGATTCCCAAGGACTTTAGCTAAAGCAAGTGTTCTTAATCGTTTTTGTGATAAGGACCCCTTTTTCAGTCTAATGAAATCTATAATGGTTTTAAATGCATAAAATAAAATATTTAGGATTATAAAGGAAACCAATTATATATTATATATATATTGAATATACATTTCTATATAACATATATAGAAATACAACCATTAAGATATTAAAGAAAAGAAAGTTCTAGGAGGGCTAGGGAAATCTGTGTTCAAGTCCTACCACTGCCACATACTAGCTGTGTGTGACCCTGAAGAAGTAACTTACCTTCTCGGTGCCTCCATTTAACTAACACTATAAGTTGCAGAGCAAATGCCAATCTGCATTAGTAAAGGAAGTTCTTCACCAAGAGCTCCTTATACCAATGAAATCACAGGCTTAGTTTAAAAAAAAGAAAAGACCACACCTGAGAGTGGTCTAGTAACACACCATTTAGTGGAAAGAGGATGGGATTTTAAATTAGAAGATCTTGGTTTAATCTGGCTTACCCATGTGGCCTTGAGCAAGTTATGTCTCATCTCAGAATCTAATTTCTTCATCAGTAAAATGAGTGTTACGTTTGATGATCTCTAAGGCCCACCCTAGTTCTCAACCCTGTTGTCCTATATACAATTGTTGCCTAGTCATTTTCAGCCAAGACTGACTTTTCATCTCCCCATTTGGGGTTTTCTTGGCAAAGATATTAAAGTGGTTTGCCTTTTCCTTCTCTAGTTTATTTTATAGATGAGGAAACTGAAGCAAATAAAGTTAAGTGATTTGCCCAGGGTCATACAGTTACTAAGTATCTAAGGCCAGATTTGGACTTATGAAGATGAGTCTTCCTGACTTCAGTCCCAGCACTCTCCATTGTACTACCTAGCTGCTTCTATATCTTATATGCAAACCTATTAGCAAAAACATTATGTTTCAACTAAACCATGTCCTATAAATTATCATTGTTTTAAATAGTCCAGTTCATTAAAAAAAAACAACTTTCATCAGAAGTCTTTTGTCCTACTGTTCTCTTCAAGAACTCCAGCAGGTCACAGTCTCTCAAAAGCTAATTGTGGGACAGTATACACCCATAAGAATAATTTCCAAGAAGTCTGAGACTGGTGGATTTTTTAAGCTTAGGAGTTCTGAGCTGTCGTAGGTAAAGCTGATCAGGGATCTGCATTAAGTCTAGCATCAATGTGGTAAGCCACTAGGTTGCCTAAGAATGGATGAATCAGTCCAGGTCAGAAATAGAACAATTTAATGCTTCTGGGTAGATCAGAGGTAGCATTGGGTCCGTAAATAGCCCCTACACTTCCATCTTGGAGAAGGAAATGGCAATCTACTCTAGTATCTCTGCCAAGTAAATCCCAAATGGTGTCACAAAGAATAGGTCACAACTGAAGTGACTCAACAACACTTCAAGCTTGAGCAATATAAGAAGACCCAGTCTTAAAAAAAAAAAAAGTCACAGGTGCTTGAAGGTAGATTTAACGACTGGAGGATGCCAGGAATTACCAAACAGGAACTAACTTCAGGCCTACTCCAGGTGGCCTCCCCTTGAGAAAAACAGGAAACTGCAGAATATGGAGAAATAGGAAATAGAAAAAAAAATGAAATGATGTCTTAATAATAAAAAAGCATTAAAAATACTGATTGGAACTATGTATGTAATAGCACCAAATTACCTCTTTTTTTCCTTATTGGAGGGGGTAGGCAGGGCTGTTGGGGTTAAAGGACCTACCTAAGGTCACATGGCTAGTAAGTGTTAAGTGTCTGAGGTCAGATTTGAACTCAGGTCCTCCTGACTCCAGGGCTGGTGCTCTATTCACTGTGCCACCTAGCTGCCTCAACAAATTACATTTTTAAAGACACAGAAGGAAGGCAGCTAGGTAGCACAGGGGACAGAGCACCAGCCCTGGATTCAGTAGAACTGGAGTTCAAATCCAACCTCAGACACTAACTGTATGATCCTAGACAAGTCATTTAACTCTATTGTCTCCAAAAGTAAGTTAAAAATAATAATAATAACAATAATAATAATAATAATAGAAGTAGTTAGGTGGCATAGTGAAAAGAACACCAACTCTGGTTTTAGGAGGACCTGAGTTCAAATCCGGCCTCAGACACTTAACACTTACTAGCTATATGACCTTGGAAAAGTCACTTAACCCCAAAATTGCCCTGCCTTCCCCTCTCCAAAGAGACAAAAAAAATAAAACACAGAAGAAAAACCATAGCCAAACAGCATATGTAAACAAGTAGGCCAATTGTGTTACTACTTTGTTAAAAATTAATATATATACTTTCAAAAGACAAATTATTTTGTCAGCCTCAGGGTGATGGTTTTGGAATGTCTTGCTTTTTTTTTTACCATGGTACTCTCAAAGACCACTTCCTAAAGTGCAGATCAGTGAACTTGTAGATCTTTGAATTACTGAAGTGTTGTTTCACATCCAACTCCAATGTAACCCACTCATTTCTCCTCACATCCTCCCATAACAACCCAACAAAACAACCCATTGTTTTGTATGTGATCTCTTTGGGGTTTGTTTGTTAGGGTGGGTTTTTTTAGTTTGTTTTTGTTGATGGTTACTGAGCTCAGAATAAATTGTTTAAAAATTTGTTATTTTTGTTGGACTTGCCGAGAATCATTTAGTCAACATGTGTCAGAGAAGGTCCTTGAATCTAAGTTTTTGTTGACACCAAGACCAACTCTAGTTAACAATCTGCTTCTCTCAGTATTTTTTAAGGCCAGCATCAGATAGAATCTTCTCATTCGATTACAAGAGTAATAATACTTTATGTAAAGATCCTGATACTAAAAACCCACCTAGAATAAAATAAAAGCTTGGAGAAAACTGAGGACTTAGGGAGAGGGATTGTACTTGAATGATCAAATAAGATAATGTCAATGTAGGCGATTACCATTAGCTATTCCTACTCTCTTCTGTCCCAGCCCTTGCTCCCAAGGCTATTGGCTATGGCTCTAGAGTGGGGACCCCTGGTGGATAGATGGGTTCCAACAGAACACAACAGAAGGTTCGAAAGAGAGGAACCCGAGAACCAAGAAAGGAAGCCCTGCTTTAGTCGGTTGGGGAACCTAGTGAAAGCTGTAGCCAACTTCTACAGCTGACTGTGTTCTGTATCCTTGTGTTACTGAGGCATCCTGAGCAACATCTAATACATTTCTGGTGCCCGATCAATGCTTATTCATAACAATCCATTATTTATGCTTGTGTTTATATAGAGTTTTTGTTCTAGAATTCCCTGCAAGAACATAGACATGGTACCTTTATGTTAATTAAGTTAAGCCCTTGAGATCTGTGGGAGAAAATGTGCCTTACTGAAATGTCATGTTTAAATAGCCCAAATATTAAAAAAAAAATCTACTGCTGGCTATGCTCAGAGGAGCTAAAAGCATGACAGAACGTCTGGTCCAAGACTGATATTAGAGAAGAATATAAACAAGAAATAGTTAGGCCTTCATAGGAAAATAGGATTTAAAACTAAAGAGGGGAGGAGGGTGGGAGAAATTGGCAATACAATACACTGGGGAACCAGGCTGAAAATACAAATAATGAGTTGGCTTTGTATTACCAGATGAGAGAAATGAGGTTGATAAATGTCCTTGTAAGAGCTCTCTGGGAGAGCCACTCTGCAGCTTAATGTTGGGTCTCCTAGGACCACTGGAAGGCTTTGAGGATAATCATCTGTGACACAATAAGGCTGTCCTCGTGACACAGTTTGAAACAAGCAACGTTATTTCCAAGCTTTGTCTGCCAGAAAAGTGAATGCCAAAAACGGAATCCTGCTCAGTGGGAACCACATTGATTCTTCATGTCTCCAAATTGGGTTGGTAATGCTTGCTTTGAACTCTTTCATCCACTTATGCAGAAATAATTTGAGGTCATCTAAGCAGTGCTCCCCCCCAATGTCCCCTCACGTGGAATGTAGAAGTTGAAGGACTGGCAGCCTCATGTAGTAGGAAAAGGACAAGACTTGGCACAGACCTAAACCAGCTACTAACACCAAATCATGTTGAAACTCTTTCCTTGTCTGTAAACTAGTGATTATGGAATGTGGCACTACCACCAGGGGGAGCTTTGGGTATCAGCCAAACTGCCTGTTCCTCTCTATCACAGATACTCAGGGAAGCTGGTTATCACCTACTGGTTGTATAGGCTACCAGAGTATTGATGTCCTTTAAAGCAGAAGTTCTTAACCTAGAGCCCATGTACTTTAAAAATAACTTTTTTTAAAACTATATTTCAATCTAATTAGCTTCTTTGGTAATCTTATAAATTTCATTTTATTTGTGTAAAAACATTATTTTATGAATAAGTCTATAAGCTTCACCAGACAGCCAAAGGGGTCCGTGACATACAAAAAAGTTAGGACTCCCTGGTCTCTCTGGAGGTAACTGTGTGTCTACCAATCAAAATTTCTTGACTTGGCACCCGATCCTTAGCCTTTCCTTCATAGCTAACGAGCAAAAGCCTCTGAACAAAACATCAGTTAAACCATTTAACTGGATTAGATAAAAGGTAATTAGATGCAGAATCATTACTTTCCCCTAAACTGCACATTCCATTTTATTCCAACCCTGGTCTTTCCCAAGGGATCATACAATATTATATTCAGAGCTGGGGAGGTGGAGAGGGGAGATTTTATTAGGTCCTTTAGCCCAATTCCATTATTTTATAGACGAGGAAACTAAAGTTATAAGATATTGAATTTCTTGCCCAAGGTCACACAGATTTCAAGCTCCCAGGTTCTGGGACTCCAAATCTAGTATCCTTTCCACTATGCCATGCCAATATCCTTTCCAGTATGGGATGTGTCTCTTTCTTTCTTGTGTTCTTGATGCTAGATAAATCAATGTTATTTTTAGACTGTCTTTCTTTTTTCTTTTCTTTTCTTTTTCTTTTTGGAGGGGGGAAGGTAGGGCAATTGGGGTTAAGTGACTTGCCCAAGGTCACATGGCTAGTTTTTTTTGTGTTAAGTGTATGAGGTTGGGCTTGAACTCAGGTCCTCCTGACTCTAGGGCCAGTGCTCTATTCACTGTACCACCTAGCTGCCCTGGAGGGCAAGGCAATTGGGATTAAGTAACTTGCCCAAGTATACTGTCTTTCAACAAAAAGAAAATGAATGCATGCAATTAACTCACAACTAGATTATAAAGCACTGAAGACATTACAATAATATTCAGAGGTGACAGTAGCATGATGCCAATCCTAGGATCCCAGGAACATTTCTCCCCAGGATCAAAACTTTTCTATCCCTTGGTCTATTTTCACCATCTCACAATGAAATAAAGTATTTAAAAAATGCTCCAGAGGCTCACCCTTAATCCAACACAGCAGTACTGCCATAAATCCAACACAGTGGACCAGGATAAGGCACAGACCCAGCCATCGTTGTAGCCTCCCAAATTCCACTTGATTTCGAATTCAAAGACTTGCATTGCATTGCATTTCTCCATAAGTCTATTGTGGCATTTTAAAAGTACATGAGAAATAGTTTCTGGGTAATTTAATCATTTTATTAATAATGCCAGCATATTTATTCATAAAAGGATGGTCATTTGGCCATCTCTCTTAGACCAAAGACCCCTCATAGTGATGGGCTCAGTTCATATACTTTTGGATAAGTAGGTATTCCCTAAGAGTGACAATCAACTCTGATTGGCTAATGATGAGAAAACAAATATTACAATGAGGGGTTGGGCTATATTACAATGAGGGTCTCAGTATGGTGGTTTGGATCACCCAAATCTTGGTCAAAGAGATTTATCAATGTCCATATCACCTGTCTGACAGAAAGGTGAATCTGTACTTTTCCTCACCTGCACAATGAGGAAACACAATGAGTCAGAATGCACCCAGTAGCCTAAGTTTAGAATTTGTTTTACTGTCTGATTAGGTCTTGGTCTGGGTAAATCTTTCAGAAAGATTTTTCACACTGCTTGATTTCTGGATAAGAAAGTAGAAAAGTGGAAAAACCTTGGTTCTAAGACAATAATTAGTTATTAAATACAAGAGAGAAATAATCATTTCTCGCACTATAAAATAAAATTCAGTTCTATACCAAGGAGCATTCACCAATTATTCTGTCCCTCTGCATCTCAGATGAGCGGAGGATTATAGCTACATTTCATCACTTCTCCATACTCATATTGTCTACACCTTAAGGTTATGTAAATCAAATAAGGTAATGCTTATGGTATATATTGAGAAATACCTCCTGAACTCTTTTGTCTCATGTTATTCTAAGTAGTCCTGCTGGGGAAAACAAGCAAACAGAACAAAACACTAGACAAGAATCCCAAGATGTAACCAGTGGACTAAGAGCCAACCTCAGGCATCAGTGGATTAGGTTCAATCTTGGGGACTGCTCGAGATTGCATTGTCCCCATCCAGGGATGCCTCTGAAAAATGTCAGAATATAGTTTAAGTATGTCTCCTGGTTTAAGTCTTTACAGATGTAGGTTAAAAGGTCCCTAAAACCTGTTCAAGTATTTAAGGCAATAATGCACATTGGATACAATATAACTTTATTCTACTCCACAGAAAATGCATAAAAGAACCACAGTAGCCCATAAATAATCAATGCAATTTACTTCACTTTCCAATGGCTCCTGTTGCACCCCCTTCTCCATATTGAGCCTTAAAGTCTTTCAAATTTAGAACATCACCTTTTCTCTTGGATTTGCATCAGAAGAGAAATAAGCAAGGTATCACTCACAGAACACACTCTCACCCAACAAGCTGGTGATTCTCATCCTATCCTAGAAACCTATAAATCATCCAGCCTTATGCTAATTCATATGGAGGGTTGAACCTTCCCCGTAAGGAAACAAATTTGGGGATGCAAGAGGTAACTTTCTTCCCACCTGACCTATAGTGTCCAAATAACTCATAGTATAAATAGGAATAAAGCCTAGATCTTTTTGTCCCTGTGTTAAAATTGCAACTTGTTCTGGTCCCCTGGAACACCCCCTCTTCTTCTAGTCAGTATATTAAATCTACAAGTAGCCAGCATAATAGGAAGAAGTAAGATTACAAAGGGGAAGCTTGAAGTCAAGTACTCCCCAAAGACCAAAGAAACATAATTTACAAGTTGTGTCATATATTAACCAAAATTCACATCCTGGTAACACGCTAAATAGAAGGCACTAGGCACTGCTATTAGGATTCTGGCCCCGTGATACGTAAATTCCAGACTTTCACAGTTCCAAACTAGCAGAACATTAAAAGGTAAATGTTAGTGAACAAATCCCAAGGTGGTACAGGTCAGAGTTAGTTTCCCCCCACCCAAAAAAACCCCCATAAAAATTAAACCTCAAACCCCTGCTTCCAACTGCCACCCAGTACCCTTCAGTCTCTATTTGGGTGTTTAGTGCTCCCAAACTCTAAACCACATACAAAAGTAATTATCTGTGTCTCTCCTCCTCCCTCTCCTCTTCCCCAATCACTGCTTGTCTCCCTTTACCATTCCATCCTTTGTACCTTCACCATGCCATCTGCCTTGGTACCTCTTTTGCCTCTTGTCTCTGTACCCTCTGTGCTTAATTAAAGTGTGATTGCCACCATGCTTCCTATTGCCAGTTGTGGTCTTTCCCAGAAAGTACTGGGCATGCCTACCCCCGTTTCATCATTTCATAAATTGTCAGTCCAGTTCCATGGCTTAGACTCCTCTACTGATTACCCAACTTCAGTTACATATATTTGTCATCTTCTTTTCCCTTGAACAGGTAGATGCTGTCCAGTAACTCATTTTTTCATAAAAGACTGGAAGCGTAAGCTCTTCAACCTGTAGTTTCTTGATAGATGATCCCCAAGGCTGACGCTGTCCAGAAAATCTCTTCTTTTTGAGGAGACAAGAGTCTGGGATCACATTGTCCAGGGAATCATCCTTCCTCTATCCAGAAGTTCAGCCGTGTGATTTTTTTTCTCTCTTGGAGCTACAAGAGATTAGGCCTCTTGAGTAACCATTACTGCTCCTGGGGCAACCCCTTTGGGTCCCTCCAGGATACAACTTTACTCTGTACCACATAGTCCAATCCCCTGGAAAAGGAGGAAGGGGAAAAGATGTGACAGATAGTGTTGGCTATGTGAACACTTTGTGTTGCTTCAGAAGTAATAATCCACACCTGACTTAGTCCTCACTTTCTACAACTCACAGAAAATTAGGCTGTCACTCAATAAATAATAAATTTAACAACCAGGGGATGTGATATGTAAGTTGACCGCCAGGTGGCAGTACCTTCAGGCCAACAGTTCAAGGGTATTTGATACACTTGCACTGTGTTTTCTAAGGTTACAGTACCACCTCTGTGCACCAGATGGTGCTCAACCTACAAATTTAGACTATTCCTACCAATCCTGAGCTTATAAAGCTGGTGCCACCTGGGTGCTGACTCCATTCAAACAGACCTAGGAGTATGATATAGAACATATAACAATTACTAGAACAGGAAATGCTTCATAATTATTTTTAAACCTCATCCCATATTTAGTCAACCTCTTGCTTTTGACTGACCAGATGTAATCCTAAACTTCACACAGATATAAAGGGCCACGTGAACTATAAAGGTAAACTACTATTATTAAATTATGGAGTCAGCATATACAATATTTAATAGGCAGATTAGACACAAATGTCTCATTTTTCTGCTTTATTTTCCTCTTCTTCTATTGCATGTATAATAGTAATAGTATTCAACAAACTGAAAGATTTCAATACTCATTATTCAACCAACAATGCTGAAAAAATTTGAATTTCATATGTAAGAAATCAAGTTTAGACTGACAGCTTACATCATATGCCACAATAAATTCAAATTGGATACATGACTTAAGTATAAAAAGTCACATCTGAAACGAACACAGAGAAGGAAATAACACTCTACATGAATTATTTATAGAGGAAGAGCTATTAGACCAACAGGAGGTTCAATCAGGAAAGAGGGAAAAATAACAATCTGGATTACATAAAACTGAAAAATGTTTGCTCAAACAAAATACTGTTAGAATTATAGCAAAAACAGTTCACTGGGGTGGGGGTGGGATCTTTGGGCCTAATAAAGACCCAATATCCAAGATATAGGAGAAAGAGTAATATAAATATAGAAGAACAAATATTATTCCCCCCAATAGATAGTCAAAGAATATGAACAAGAAGCTCTCAAAATAAAAACAACTATGTGAAACTGTGTTCCAAACCACTAATCATTAGAGAAATGCAAGTAAAAATAATTCTGAAGATCTACCTCACAGCCATCAGACTGGCAAAGATGGTAACACCAGAGTGTCTTCCCCTATCAGAATGGCCTTAACAGTCCTAAAGCGGTCCTTTAAGAGTAGATCATCTGGGTTCCTGGGGAAGGTGGAGGACAGCAGGACAGTAAAGGAGAGATTATGACTGCTCAAGGGTTAAAGTGTGAGTCCTTCCTATTTTGCATTAGCTAATAAATGAAATTCTATGTGTGATGTGGCAAACTGAATATTTGTCAGGGAGTTGATGATTCTTTTAAATTACCTGCTAAGATATAGAAACAAACTATATTCTGATATTTCCTAGGGGGGAATAAAATGAACCAAATTTTGTTGCTTTTAAGGAAAATAGCAAATGGAGATATGAATCAAAAAGAGACTAATTTATGGAAGCCTTTAGAATGAATCTAATTTGCATAAACCTAGAGTTTCAGTTCTAGGTAATATTTTACTTAACATCAGCAAATTTAACCTTACACAATATCTTTACTCAGATATCTAAGATGTCCAACAAGATATTAATTAAACCTTTACTCAATTATATTATTCTGACTAGTCTCTGTTTTTCTTTTTTTTATGTTTTTTTTTTGAGAGGGGAAGGCAAAACAATTGGGGTTACGTGATGTGCCCACACCTAGTTGTGTCAAGTATCTGAGACTGAATTTGAACTCAGATCCTCCTGAATCCAAGGCTGATGCTCTATTCACTGCACCACCTAGCTGCCCCCAATTAGTCTCTATTTTTTAAAAAATCGAGGAAAGATGATGCTGGAAACAAAGGACAGCTAGATAAAAAAATTATTTTCTTATCTTGATAGCAAGGCCTGGTGCTCTTAACTTATATTTCCTTTATACAGTTTCAGGAAAATGTCTTTATAATTTAGAATGACAGTGATTTCTAATTAAATAGAAAAACAGAAACAAATTTTCCCTCAGAGGTTTTGACAAGCCATGCTTTCTTTCTCTGCCTGTGAGAGTTTAACCTGGGGCCTCATGGTCTCACATATGGGGAAGGTACAGAAGAGGAACAGCCCAACAGGAGGGAGTTAGTGGAGAGGGGAGGGGAGGGGAGGGGAGGAGAGGGGAGGGGAAGGGAGTGAATTCTATTTGAATGAAGGTCATGAAGAAGAAGAAGATGTGGAAATACATCCTTCATAGAACCATGGAATGTTAGAGGCGGAAAGAAATGTGGAAATGGTCGGGCTCAACTTTCTCTTTTTATAGATAATACAACTGAAGCTCAAAAAGGGTTAAAAAATAATCAGATCATAGATGTAGAGTTGGAAGGGACCTTACAAGGCATTGGAAAGGTTAATGATGTGTCCAGGGTCACATAGCTAATTAGTAGCATAGCCTCTACTAAAATCTAGGTTCCCTGACAAGGGTACCATTCTTTCCAGCATGCCATGGTACATCATTTTTGTTTGGTATACTTCAGACAGTGAGAATACTTTAGACATGATGTGCTAAATCTTCATTTATTCCTTCCCTTAAAGTAGGGATTCCATCATCCATTTTGTTAATTATCCTTCCCAGTTTTATGCCATCTACAAATTTCATAAATAAGACATCTATCGCTTGAAAAGAACTATGACAAGAATAGTTACCCAAGGCATACCAAAAAATACCTCAGTTTGACCCATTAATTACCACTTTTCAGTTCTAGCCATCCAGTTCATTTGTACTATCATCTAGGCCCCATTTCACCCTCGTCTACAAAACTATGATGTCCACAAAATTTTATAAGATATCTGACTGAAATCCAGGTGTATATACTATTTATCTGACATTGCTCTGCTCTATCAGTCTGGTGACTCTGTCTAAAATAGAAAATGAAGTAACTCAGACAGAGCTATTCTTGATGTTGTCATGCAGGTAATCACCACTTGTCTTTCCAGATGTTAATAGACTATCCTTTGAGAATGCATTCTAAGTCTTTGGCTCCTCCCTCTTGGCTTGCCTCTTTCACTGACAGCACCTATCAGATATCATGCTATGGGAGGAGAAGTCATGGGTTTTTCTTCCAGAGGTCAACATGTGGCAGCATGAAAATATACTATATCCTTTTGCCTTTGTCATCTGTTTTCTTCCATTTTAGGTAAAGGATACAAAGTTTTGAAAATTCAACAGAGTAAACCTACCTGTATCCTAGTGTCATGGTACATGAATCTTGCAGTTAACCTGACGCTGATGCCCCAAAGACCAGAACTCATCAAACAGTGATACCATCTTTGAACATGAACTTGGTGAGACCAATGTTATGTAGAAACTGTGCTAAATTCAAATCTAAGTGGCATATAGGAGAGTGTGCCCTTGAAATGTGTGGGTTGGGAAAGTTAGTATTTTCGTTATAGTTATATCTTTGGAGTAATTATCCATTTATGAAAGTTTCTTTTAAATGAATGAATTCTAGAATACTTTGAAACTATAATGACCTACTTTGACTTTGAAGAAGAAATATAAAAATATCCCTTACCTCACTTCTTTGAAGAGGTAAGGAGGCATGCATATATTGTCAGATTTTTTTCAATTTGTAAATTAGTTTGATTAATTTTTTTTCTTATTTTAAGGGATGGCCCTCTGAGAGGCAATAATGGGAGGGAAGAAGGGAGGTAGGTTGGGAAGCATACAGTAGAACATGTAGGTGATATAAAAAAAAGATGAAAAAAAATTTTTAATAGAGAATACATTCCATATCTTATCAGGAATTGAAGTCAAGTTCAATGGCCTATGTATCTTCTTCCCCTTTTAAAAAAAATGAGGCTATTTGTCCATCTCTAAACTTATGGCACTTCTCCAATTCTCCAAAATTTTTCAAAGAATGCTGAAAGATTAGCAATTCATTTCAGGAGTTATTCTAGAACTCTGGCATGTGATTTGACCATGCCTGGTAATTTGAATTTATTCAAAGAAAGTAGGAACTCTTTTATGATCTCATTTAGTTTGGGTTTTAATTCTCTATTAATTACTTTTTGTTTTTTCCCAATCTGAAGATCATTCAAAGCAGAAATTAAATGTTATCATTGTTCTATATGTCCTAAGTACTGGGCCTATTCCTTGAAAGTCCACAAAATAGTTTATTTTTTTAAAAAAAAGGTTTCTAGTCTTAACAATTGTTGCAAGCTTCAGGATATTCTTGGCATTAGATTTTCTGACATTATTCTTACAGGACTGCCTTTGTATTCTTCTTCACTTATTTGCCTGTACCTTCATCTTCTGTTCATTCTTTTTTTGTCTTAAGTTGGGTCATGAGTTCCCTGTGCATATACATCAATCTCTAGAAAGCTTCTTTTCTTTTTCAATAGTATCCTTTTTGGTTTGTGCTGTAAGAATTCATCCTTAAGAGCACCACCAGCCTTCCTGAGCTATTGACCCTGTGGGTCAATTGAGCACCTACTATGTGTCATCACTGCCTGGGAATACAAAGAAAGGCAAAAGACAGAGCCTGCTCACAAAAAGTTCAAAGTCTAATGGCAGAGACAACTTGTAAACAACTATATACAAAGAAGAAATATACAGGATAAATTGGAGATAGTCAAGAAAAGGAAGACACTAGCATCAAGGAGAATCAGGAAAGGCTTCCTGTAGAAGGTAGGATTTTTTAGGTAGAAATTGAAGCCATAGAAGACAAGGGATGGAATTCCCAATATCCTACCTATCCCTTAATTCTTTGAGATCTGTCATTCTAAATGCTAGGGTACATATCAGACTAGGTCCCATTTCCCTCTCCTATCTTTGTATCAGCAGAGACAGCGTGACATCTCAACCCATTGATTGAGAGCTGGCCTCAGAGTTAAGGAGGCCTATTTTTGAGTCTTATTTCTAACACACACTGTCTCTGCGACCCTCAACGCTCTAGGTCAGAGGTGTCAAACTCATGACCCACCTGAAAATCTCCTGAGTGAGGCCTGAAACAGATTAAAATATAACTGAGAAATGTTCAGAGTGGCAAGGTGATGCAGTGAATAGAGCACCAGCCCTGGAGTCAGGAGGACCTGAGTTCAAATCCATCGCTAGACACTTGACACACTTACTAGCTGTGTGTCCTTGGGCAAATCACTTAACCCCAATTGCCCTTCCCTCCCCCCTCCAAAAAATAAAAAAAAGAGATAAGTAAAAATATAATTGGACATAATGTTAATATTCAATTTTATAAATTAATATGCAGCCTACAAAGATCCCTTCTATTTGACTTAGATAATACTGATCTAGGCAGCTCTCTAACTAAAACTGTAAGTATCAAGGGGGGGTATCAACTGCATTGATAAGATAGTTTGGTCATTTTTCCCACTAAGATTTTTATGATTTCCATTTCAGCAATCAGTTCTTCCTAATTAGTAAAAACTTAGGCCAAAATAGACCAGGTCCCTTTTTTGTTGAACCAAATTACTATTGAGATAAGTCCAAAATTTATTAACTTGAGGGGCTGAATCTAGCTTTTGCCTCAAGGAGAAATATTAAGATTTTTTAAAATTTTAATTCCCTTTATTTTTTATTATTAATTGATTTTTAGTTTTCAACATTCACTTCCATGAGATTTTGAGTTCCAAATTTTCTCCCCATCTCTCCCATCCCCCTACCCCAAGATGTTGTACATTCCGATTATCCCTTTCCCCAATCTATCCTCTCTTCTGACACCCCCAGCTCCTTCTCTTATTCCCTTCCGTCCTATTTTTCTGTAGGGCAAGATAGATTTCTATATGCCATTGCCTGTATATCTTATTTCCTAGTGGCACATAAAAACAATTTTTAGCATTTGTTTTAAAAATTGAGTTCCATATTCTCTCCCTTCCTCCCAATCCTCATTGAGAAGGCAAGTAATTTGATATAGACCATATATGTGCAGTCATGAAAAACACTTCCATAATAGTTAGCCATGCTGTGAAAACTATATTTCCTTTTTTCCTATCCTACCCCCCATTTATTCTATTCTCTCCTTTGACCCTGGCCCTCCTCAAAAGTGTTTGCTTCTGATTACCCTTTCTCCCCATTTGCCCTCCCTTCTGTCATTCCCTTCTCTCTTATCTACTTTCCTTCTACTTTCCTGTAGGGTAAGATAGATTTCCATACCCAATTGAGTGTGTATGTTATTCTTTCCTCAAGCCAAATCTGATAGGAGTAACGTTCATGTCCCCTCTCTTCCCCTCTACTGTAAAAGGTTTTCTTTTTTTTTTTGCCTCTTTTATGCAAGATAATTTATCCCATTTTACTTCTCCCTTTCTCTTTCTAGTATATTCTTCTCTTACCCCTTAATTTCATTTTTTAGATATCATTCCTTCATATTCAACATACCCTGTGTTCTCTATCTATATATGAATGTGTGTATATACATATACATATCATATTCATATTCATACACATGCAATATACATGTACATATAGTCCCTCCAACTACCCTCATACTGAAAGGTCTCATGAGTTACAAATATCATCTTTCCATGTAGGAATATAAAGAGTTCAACTTTAATAAGTTCCTTATGATTTCTCTTTCCCGTTCACTTTTTCATGTTTCTCTTGAGTCTTGTATTTGAAAGTCAAATTTTCTATTTAGCTCTGGTCTTTTCATCAAGAATGCTTGAAAGTTCTCAATTTCATTGAATATCTGCATTTTCCCCTGAAAGATTACACTCAGTTTTTCTTAATAGGTGATTCTTAGTTTTTAATCCTAGCTCCACTGACCTCTGGAATATCATATTCCAAACCCTCAGATCCCATAATATAGAAGCTGCTAAATCTTGTGTTATCCTGAATTGTGTTTCCACAATACCTGAATTGTTTCTTTCTGGCTGCTTGCAATATTTTCTCCTTCACCTGTGAATTCTGGAATTTAACTACAATATTCCTAGGAGGTTTCCTTTTGGGACCTCTTTCTGGAGGTGATCAGTGGGTTCTTTCAATTTCTATTTTCCCTTCTGGTTGTAGAATATCAGGGCAGTTTTCCTTGATAGTGTCTTGAAAGACGATGTCTAGCCTTTTATTGATCATGGCTTTCATGTATTCCAATAATTTTTAAATCATCTCTGAATCTATTTTCCATGTCAGTGGTTTTTCCAATGAGATATTTCACAGTCTTCTATTTTTTTCATTTTCTTTGGTTTTGTTTTATAATTTCTTGCTTTTTATAGAGTCAGTATCTATTCACTCCATTCTGATTTTAAAGAAATTATTTTCTTCAGCAAGCTTTTGGGCCTCCTTTTCCATTTGGCCAATTTCGCTTATTAAGGTATTCTTTGCTTCATTGGTTTTTTGGACCTCTTTTGCCATTTGGGCTAGCCTGTTTTTTAAAGTGTTATTTTCTTTGGTATTTTGGGGGGTCTCCTTTAGCAAGCTGTTGATTAATTTTTCATGATTTTCTTGCATTGCTCTTATTTATCTTCCCAATTTTCCCTCTACTTCTCTTACTTGATTTTCAAAATCCTTTTTGAGCTCTTCCATGGTCTGTGTCCAATTCATATTTTTCTTGGAGATTTTTGGATGTAGGGGCTTTGACTTTGTTGTCTTCTACTGGTTGTATGTTTTGATTTTCTTTGTCACCAAAGTAAGATTTTATAATCTTAGGTTTTTTAGGTAGGATTCTGCTTCCAGTGTAGGGGAGGTGTACTGTCCCAAGCTTCAGGGGTTTTATGTAGCTGTTTTGAGAGATACTTATACGGACCTGTAAATTTTCAGCTCTTCTAAGATGGTATGATCAAAGGAGAGGTGTAAACTCCTTTCCTGACCTGTGTGTTCAGATCTGTGAGTGACCACAAGCACTCTTTTCTGCCTTGGAACTATGAGCAGGATCCCCTCTTCACTGCTGCCACAAGCTTCATCAAGCCAGTGCTACTCCTTACCCTAGGACTGCTGCCTAAGACTGTGTAACACCATGCACCAGCAGATTCCCAAAAGAATGCTTCTGTGAACTGTTTTTAAGGTTCAGATTACACAGTAATAGTGAGCACTCTGTTTATTCCATTACAAATCAAGGCAACCATTCAATCAATTCACAATATTCAGTCTTCCACTTGTGGGGCAAATCAATAATAATTCAATTAATTAGTAATACAATAATCTAACTTCCACTCATGGGGCAACCATACATCAACTCAATCAATCACTAAATACAATCATTAGAAAACCACACAAATCCTCCACCCCTCGGTGTCCAGAAATCCTCAGTTTCATCCAAGGGGAGGCCTTTTCTTCATCTTGACTCTGAGTGGTCTATTTCCCTGGATCCCCTTCCATGGTCTCAGTTCCCTCCTGAATCCACCAAACAGTCACCTGGATTCAGAAGCAGACAGCTCCCAGATCCTTGTCCAGTCCTCAGGGCAGTCCCTGGCACACACTAAAGTTCACAGGATCCAGCACTTCTCAAACCCTTCACCACTTGTCTTGCCTGGAAGATCAGCCAGGCCATGAACAAAGTCTTATCCTGGTCATGCTTCTTCAGTCCTCCAGCAGCACAGCTGGCCCTAGGACCCAGAAGGAATATCAGCTTTCTGGGTGGCCTTCACCAGATTCTGGTCTCAGGAAAACTCCCATCTCTTTTCTCAGTCAGCTTCCAGATGCTGGGAGAGAAACTTTCTCTCTCTCTCTCTCTCTCTCTCTCTCTCTCTCTCTCTCTCTCTCTCAAGAAAACTGCAACTCACTTCCAGCAGCCCAGCTCCCAGATGCTGAAACAATCCTGCTTCCTCCACAGGAAAATTCCAATTCTGTTTCTCTGTCTCTAGAATTCTTCTTTATATATGCACTGGCCTCCTGTCTCAGCCAATCCCCTTCTTCCACCAACAGGGGAGTTCACGCCTTCTCAACAGTGGACAGGACTCACACATTCCAGACAGGGCTCACACTTTCCATACTTTAGCCCTAAGTCTGCTAAACTGATTGCTGTTACAGACTGTGACCCAGATTGAAGCATGGGCAAAGCAAGAGAATCCTGCTTCAGTGCCAGCAAAGAGATCCCTGCAATTCCCCACTGATCAAGCACTCGATCCCTACACCGTCTGTGGGCCAAGAGCTCTGGAAGCAGCTGCTGCCACTTCCACCACTTCAGGGCTGGGGCCTGACCAAGCCCCTCTCTCTCTGGAAACTGCCACAGCTGCCAGTGATTCAGTCCTCTGAGGTCTGCTCCAGCCGGTTTATGCCAGTGTGGCCCACTCTGGACTTCACTCTTCTCTCAGACTGGTGCAAAAGACCTTTCCTGTCAACTTTCTAAGTTGTCTTGGGCTGGAAATTTATTTTACTCTGTCATTTTATGAATTAGGCTGCTCTAGAATTTGTTTAGAGTTATGTTTTACAGGTATTTGGAGGGTTTAGGGGGAGAGCTTAAACAAGTCCCTGCTTTTACTCCACCACCTAGAAGATAAGAGACTTTAATCAGTAGCCAAATTGAGCTAATTGCTTCCAGACAAGGTAAAGGGAGTCATGGGATGGGGTTTATGAGGTTCGAAGTGATTCTGGTGGTAATCTTGACCTCATAGTCAAAATACCATACAAATCTACATTTTTATTCTTTTTCCTCAGTTCTATTTATTAATAAGTTGTATATTGATAAAAATAAAATTTTCAGTTATTTTGCTTTTAGTAAAATGAGCACCCTAGGAGATGTCTTGACAATTGAAGCAATAACTCCCATAGGGAGGCAGCTAGTACAGTGGATAGAATACTGGGCTTCGAGTCTGTCAGTCACTTACTAGCCATGAGACCCTGGGCAAGTCATTCAACTACTCTCTGCTTCAGTTTTCCTAAATGAAAACTGGGGATAATAATAGAACTTACCTCTGAGAACCATTATTGTAAGGATCAAATGATATAATATTTGTAAAACACTTGGTACATAGAGTTGAATAAGCGAATTGAATGCTGAATAAGTACTTATTTGCTTCATCCCATATTTACTATATCATACCTCAGTGACAGGGTTATGAGCTGTCTATACAATTCATTATCCATATCCTTTTTCTGGCTGTATGGTCAGTAGAATAGTATAGTATGCATGCTCTTATCATTTCAGTGAAATGGTTTCAGGTCTACATTTAGAGGTCTAATCAGTCAGTGATCTGGAGAGGGTGTTATTGGTACAGTCTCTGCCATACATTAAGTGGCAGAATTACAGAGTTAAGTTATAGGCAAGGCCTATAACTGAGGCTTTTTTAAAGATTTGTGAAAACTTAAGATCTCTTAATTTACTTACTCAAAAATTAAATTGTATTAAGAGGACTAGTTCTCTCTCTTGCCATTAGAGTTCCTGACATTATTCTTGCAGGACCAAGCTACCTTCACATCCACCCTCATTTATTTGCCTGCACTTCCATCTTCTGTTCATTGTTTTTTTAGTCTTAAGGTGGATCATGAGTTCCCTGTGCACGTACATCAGTCTCTTTAGAAAGCTTCTTTTCTGGGATGGCTAGGTGGTACAGTAAATAGAGTACCAGCCCTGGAGTCAGGAGAACCTGAGTTCAAATCCAGCCTCAGACACTTAACACTAGCTGTGTGACTTTGAGCAAGTCACTTAAACCCAATTGCCCTGCCTTCTACCCTCAAAGAAAAAAAAGTAACCCCAGTCCTCTTGGGGGGGATGATCTCATCAATTATGTTCAATTATGTTCAATTATCATCTCTATTATTGATGAATCTCCCCAACATATCTATGTAACTCACATCTCTTGCCTGAACTGCAGTTCCACATTACTGTCTTCTTTACTTCTCCACTTAAATATCCTATGTGTATCTCAAACCCAATACTCCCAAAACAGAATTTAGCATCTTTATCTCCAAAGTCACCCCTTTCCCTAACTTTCCTATTTCTGTTGAGTATACCACCATCTTTCCAATGCCCAGGTAATAGCCATGAGTGAGGCATCTTTGCTGCTTTCCCTTCCCTTCCCACTTGTGTTGCTGGGCCTTGTTGATTCTCCTTCCATGATGTCTCCCCTACCAGTGCTTTCCTCCTCACTTGAACAGCCTGGCCTAGTCCAGGCACTCATCCCATCTCACCTGGACCACTGTACTCACCTTCTAATTGGACTCCTCCTCTCAAACCTCTTTTACTCCTTCCTCTACACACCTGACAAAATGATACTTCTAAAGCACTGCTTATGGGACTTCAGAGGCTCTATTACCTTTAAACTAAATAATAATAGCTCACATACATATGTATATATGTATATGTATGTGTGTATGCATGTGTATGTATATGTATATGTGTATGTGTGTGTGTGTGTGTGTGTGTGTGTGTGTGTGTGTGTATAAAGAAAGAGCGCGCGCTTTTGGGAGCAACTAGGTGGCGCAGTGGATAGAGCTCTGGACTGAGTTGGGAATACCCAAATTCAAATCCAACCTCAGATATTCAACCAGCCGTGTGACCCCAGCAAGTGATTTAACTCTATTTGCCTCAGTTTCTCCATCTGTAAAATCAGCTGCAGAGGGAAATGGCAAACCACTTCAGTGCCAGGAAAACCCCAAATGGGGTCATGGAGAATCAGACATGACTGAGACTATTCAACAACAAAAATATAGCACTTTAAGGTTTCCAAAGCACTTCATAAATTTCTAATTTTATCCTCAGCCCAACCCTAGGATGTAGATGCTATTATTATTATCCTTGTTTTATAGTTGAAGAAATTTAGGTAAATAGAGGGTAAGGGACTTGTCCAGGGTCACATAGCTAATATCTGAGGCTAGATTTGAACTCAGGTCTTCTTGCATGCAGGTCCAGTGCTCTAGCTAAAGACTTCTTTGTTTGGCATTTAAAATCCTTCACAATATGACTCCAACCTATTTTTCCAGATTGATTTCATATTACTCCCATTTACATACTCTATAATTCAGCTAAACTGACATTTTTTCTAATCCCCTGCCTCCATGCCTTTATTCAAGTTGCTCGTCCACAAGAGTCTCCCCCTAACTGCTTCTTGGAATTTATAGGTCCTTTCAAAGTTCAGTTCAATTACCCCCTCCTACTAAAGGATTTTCTTGTTCTCCTCAGTTGGTTGTGCTTTCACTTTGCCGACTTCCCTGTAATTAATTGCCTTGGTTTTATTTTGTCTCTATAGTGTATTGATTTATGTGGGCACAGGTAGTTTCCCACCCACCCCCAATAGAAGGTAAGCTCATTAAGGCCAGGGTCTGTTTCCTTTTTCCTTTTTTGTCTTTACATCTTCTGCTACTTGCACATAGTCATTGTTTAATAAATCCTTGTGAAATTGAATTTAGGTTTGAAGCTAATCTTGAGGAATTAGGGCGAAAGGGACTAATGACCAGTGTTGAGTTTAATGAGTGGAAGTTTTTGTAAAATGCTTTGGGCTCTCATAAAAGATGCTAGATTGATACAAAGCATTCTGTGATAGAGACAGGCAGTGTTTATCTCTGAACTGCTGCCAGAGGGGCCTGGCAGAAATTTTTACAGTCTCTGCCACAGTTTCTTCCATCCAAAACTGTGAATAAATGAAGGAAGCCTCAGGAACCATAGCTGCTGTGACAGGAAGAGTCAGGCCAATGGCTGTCTGGACCGTGAAGGGCACATATTGGCAATCCTTGAGAGAAAAATAAATCCTTGAGAGAGAGAAATCATGATGCATAAAAGGTGCAAAGCCTGAGTTTTCATAAATGTGCTTCAGAAAAGTATTTTACCACAAAGTTCAAACACTGATCCATGACTATGTAAATGATAATTCTTTTTAAAATTTGCCTTTAGACCCTAGGGGATTGTTGTTTTGTTTTTACTAATATTAGGATTTCCCAAAGCTATTTAAACATCTGCTGAAACATCCCAAATTTATTGTCTTCCTTAAAACAAATATTTTGATCTATTAAGCCTAAATCAGATAAGATGCCGAATAATACAAAAATTGTTATTTTAAAGATTTCAATGAATGTGTTAGTCATGAACCCATACAATATTGCTTCAAAGCTTTAAAGTTTGCTAGGGTTTCTTTTTCAGTTTAAAGGAGTAATGAATCAGTTCTGACAATTTGAGGGGAAAAAGTGTAGTTTAGGTACATATGTCGCAATCACCAAAATGGAAAAAAATACACTTTTTAAAAACTTCTCAAAACTTTAAAAGTTTTGAACCTAAACAGGCATTTGAATGTTATACATAGCTCAGTGTGGGAATATTTTGTTTTGTATCTTTTTAACAAGGAACTAAAAACTTCTGCTTTAATTTTCAGTTACCTAGTGTATGAATAGTTTATCAAATACCAAAAGTTGCACTAGCTTTCTTGACTCTCTCTCTCTCTCTCTCTCTCTCTCTCTCTCTCTCTCTCTCTCTCTCTCTCTCTCTCTCTCTCTCTGTAGGTATGCATACACATATATATGGACACACACACATATACACACATATATATACCATACATAATATAGCATATATACATCTAGAGCTGGAAAGGACCTCACAGGTGACCTAGTTCAACTCCCTCATTTTACAGATGAAGAAACCAAAGCCCAGGAAAGTTAAGTGACCTAGCAAAGGTCACAGAGTAGGCTTTAGAAGAAAAGTTTTAACTTAGGTCCTCTGACTCAAGAGTAGGTACTCATTTTTCTATACCACACCATAGACTTTCAACGCTTTGATGGAGGGGAAAGGATAGTAAAAACATACACGTAAGAAATCAAAGAAAGAAAAAACAGCCTGCTGTGCCACCTAGCCACCCTAGTGTTTGGTACTGAAGATGATAGGGAGTCACTTAGAGTTTGAGTGGGAGGCATGACATAGCTATATTGACACTATAGAACTATCACTTTGGTACTGAAAACAGGATGGACTGGAGTGGAGAGAATCTGAAAGCAGGCAAACCCACCAGCAGGCTATTGTAATGATCTAGGTGTGAGTGTATGCGGGCCTATACCATGGTGGTGATAGTATCCAGACGAGAAAAGGGGGCATATCGGAAAGATATTACAAAAGTGAAATTGAGAAGGCCGTGGCAAGTCATACTGGCTTTCTGATCATTGGTAAGGCAGTCAATCTATAGTACCATAGTAACTCTAAAATGTTAAGTTTTAAGCCTAAAAGTACCTTGGCAACTCTCGAAAGTTATGAAATTATAAATAATCACCCATCTGTAATGGAAGAGAGTTAGCTCATCTGGGAGCTCCCTAGATCAATAAAACCATAGGTCCAATCTCTATCCCTCTCCCTTGATATGAGTATTAGCACAGTTGATAGAAAAGGGAGAACAATCTTCTTGGAGATCGCATTGTCATTGGCATTTGACATCTGCAGGCAGAAAAATCATACAAGTCATAGAGGCAATTTCTGGGCTAAAGGTGATGAATTCAGACACTGCTCTGTTTGCTAGTTAATGCTTGTTTTCTAAATGGTCCCAATTTAATTCCTTATTTTTCACCACTAGACAGTAATGAAATTGCTAGGGAAGGCAAACACAACATGATTAATTGGCAAACCAAAGAGCATTTTTTTTTGTAGAGTGGGCTTTAATAGACCATTCAGCATGCTTCTGTCCACCCCAACCCTTTCCAATGCTCCTTGTCTGAAGATTAAGTGACTGCTGACCACCTCCTCAGCCTGCCAATGAAGAGGTGCAAAGAAAGCAAACCAGCTTTGGATAACTGTAGACTAGAATTGCTGGAAAAGAAAGAGTTAATTATACAAATGAGGTGCAAGAGGAAGAACTGATAAGCAGGAATTAAATGGAGTAGGAGGGCTGGTAGTTCTGGTAACCTGCTTTCATCCAGAGTGGGTTTAAGAGGGAACTCTCTCTCTCTCTCTCTCTCTCTCTCTCTCTCTCTCTCTCTCTCTCTCTCTCTCTCTCTCTCTCTCTCTCTCTCTCTCTCTCTC
>CM053593.1:214423458-214459278 GCA_028646575.1 Pseudocheirus occidentalis
CAGAAGAAATAAAATGGTAGGGGCATAGGGAGGGGGAGAAGACAAGGGAGAGATCTTTAGAGGGGAGGGTGAGGAAGTAGGTAAATACGGGTATAGAGGGGTGTTTAGATTTATGGGAATGGGAGGATAGGGGAGGGACCCTTGGAGCAGGGTAGGCAAGTTATGGGAGGGCAAGATAGTGAGTAGAAGTAAAGGAGAGGAGGCAGGAGGGATAGGAAACAAGAGAAATGCATATACATAAATACAAAGATCTGAGTAGAATAGGTTTGGGAAAGTATATGTCTACATATACGTGTGTGTGTATGGGTATGTGTGCACACAGACACAGACACATCGGCACACACACACACACACACACACATATATACAGAAAGAGAGAGAGAATGAAAGAGAGAGAGAGAGAGAGAGAGAGAGAGAGAGAGAGAGAGAGAGAGAGAGAGAGAGAGAGAGAAACATATCTAAACATTATTGTAGCCTTCGTGGGGTATCATATATTTATAGCTATAGATAAACACATCTAAACTTTATTGTGGTCTTCTGAGGAGGGGGGTTAATTTAATTTTGAAAAGAAGAAATGAAAAAAAGAGAAAGGGTTAAAATGGAGAGAAAGCTCAATAGGGAAGTTACCTTTGGGATCAGCTTGGCCAGGAACCAGACTGAAAAGCCTGATCAATGAGAGCTGACTCTACGGAGACCTAGCTTATGCAAGACAATAAAGGAGTGCTAGTGCCCAAACTTCATGGATTTGAAACAATGACTGCTGTGAATGTCACTTTCTGCTGTGGATAGCTGTTTTCTTGTTACAAAGCCACACTATTTTAGGACTAAAAGGCAGAGTTCAA
This sequence comes from Pseudocheirus occidentalis, assembly GCA_028646575.1. NCBI lineage: Eukaryota > Metazoa > Chordata > Mammalia > Diprotodontia > Pseudocheiridae > Pseudocheirus > Pseudocheirus occidentalis. The sequence goes on from CM053593.1 coordinate 214,424,301, forward strand.
GAAAACAAAGTGAAGGGATTCTTAAATGATTAAAATGCCAATTATGATAATGTAACCTAACCCCCAAACCCCATTCCTGTTTGCAGAGCAATGCCCTGCACCTCCCTGAAGGGTGGGCAAAGCTGGCAAGAGCCGGAGAGAGAACTCTTTGAGCTCAGGAGACTTTTCAGGTCTCTTTGGTATCTTCAAGCTTTGGGTACTTTTGGCTTCCAACTTTGAGAGAGAAAATGAAAAATGCCAGCCCCACTGGAGGTTGCTGAAGGGAAGATTCTGGGAAGAAGCTACCATGAGAAGAAGTGACATTCTCTAATATGTCCCTATTCCTAGCTTACTACTCTAAAGACTTTAGGAAACTTCTCCCTTGGATGAGATATAGCTCTCTAAGTCTCCCAGTCTGTGTGTGTATGTGTGTGTGTGTTTGTGTGCCTGTGTCTATGTGTCTGTCTGTCTGTCTCTCTCCCTCTCTGTCTCTGTCTCTCTAAATGACCTTGCTCATAATGGGAAAGTTCTTTCACTTTCACTCTTTGTTGCCTGATATATATTTTCTCTGATTTCTGTTTGCTATGGATTTGAATAAATCTCTATGCTACCCCCTATATATGTTCATTATAGAACTGGTATTTGGTGGAAAAGGGGTCAAGCTTTGGATATAAAACTAATTGATGAAACAATGGTCAAAAGTCAGCTAGGACCTAAAAACCACACCCCTAGATTAAAAATATGTAAGAGAACAGATAAATATAATTCTAGTACAGTACCCTCTCTTTCTGAGGAAAGCAAATTGGCCAAACTTCTGGGCCCACCTTCTGTTCCCCCTCCTGGCAGAAATCAAAGTCTTCCTTGGAGAAAGGTTTTGGGGGAAAAGTTACAAGAAATGTCTCCACCTCCCTTTAATTCATACAGGATATGCTACATGTGGTGGCAATCCTCATTACAATAACTCATAGTTATATAAAGCATTAAGATTTCCATAAGGTGCTGTATGAAGTAGCTAGGGTAAGAATTATCTCTATTCTACTGAGGAAAAAACTAAGTTTGTGAGGAGTGACTTATCAAATAAAATTTAATGATTGGTAGCTTCTTGGGGTTTCTAAGAAGATTTCTAAAATCTAAAATGTACAATAGAAAGAATAATTATTCTGAAGTCAAAAGGCTTGGATTCAAATCCACCCAAAAAGTTTATTCCCTGTCCAAGCTTGAGTAAATCACTTAATCTCAATTTCCTCATCTATGAAATGAGGGATTTGGACTTGGTGGCCTTAGAGGTCCCTTTCAACTCTAGATCAAAGAGCATGTAAAAAGATCTGATAAATAAACATTAATTCATTAAAATGCCACCAACTAAAATTAAATGGATTTTTTCCTCAAATTGATTTTTTTTAAAAAAAAACACCATTTATCTAAAGCCATTTAAATAAAACATTATTTGTAATGGAGATAAACTGGAAACCTTCCCAGTAAGATCAGGTGTGAAATTCCAGCAATAGCAATGAGAAAAGAAAAAGAAATAGAAGTAATCAGAATAGGGAATGAGGTAATAAAGCTATCTCTTTTTGCAGATGATATGATGATATACTTGGAAAATCCCAGAGATTCAACTAAAAACTTAGTTGAAACAATTAACAATTTTATCAAAGTAGTAGGATATAAATAATCACCATTACTATATGTCACAAACAGAAACTCTATAAGAAGAGATAGTAAATAAAAAAAATACTCCATTTAAAATAACTCCAGACAGTACAAAATATCTAGGAGTACACCTACCAAAACAGACCCAGAGACTATATAAACAAAATTGTAAAAAATTCTTCATAGAAATAGTCAGATTTAAATAAAGTCAGAGAAACATTAAATATTCATAAAATGATAACTTTACCCAAACTAATTTATATATTCAATGTCATTCCAATTGAATTACCTTTTTTTTTACTAAATTAGGAGAAACAACAAAATTCATTTAGAAAAACAAAAAATCAAAAATATCAAAGGAAATAGTATTTTAAAAAATGTAAAAGAAGGAGGTTTAGCAGTACCACATCTTAAACTGTATCATAAGGGAGTAATTATCAAAGCTTTCTGATACTGGCTAAGAAATAGAAAGGTAGATCAATGGAATAGTGTAGACATAAAATTTACAGCAGCAAATAAACATAATCTCATATTTGACAAATGTAAAGACTTCAGATTTTGGAAAAAGAAGTCATTATTTGGTTAAAATTGTGGAGAAAATTGGAATTTTTTAGTGCAGTGGAAACTGGGCATAGAACAATATCTTACATTTACCAAGTTAACATCAAAATGGATGTATGATCTAGACATAAAGAGAGATTTTGCAAGAAAAATAGAAGGACGTGGAACATATTACTTATCAGACTTATGGATAGATGAATAATTTATGAATAAACAAGAAATGGAGAGCAAAGTTAGGTATAAAATGGATCATTTTTATTACATCAAATTAAAAAGATTTTATACAAATGAAGCCAAGATTTAAAAGAAAGCAAAAAAATTGGGGAGGAAAGTTTTATAGGCAGTTCATCAGATAAAGGTCTCATATCTAAAAGATATAAAGAACTCTGTTGAATCTATAAGAATTCAAGTTATTTTCCAACTGAAAAATAGCCATTTTATACCTATCAGATCTGCTAAAATGATAGGAGAGAAGGACAAATATTGGAGAAGATGTAGAAAAACTGGAACACTAATTCAGTATTGGTGGAATTGTGAAGTGATCCAACCATTTTGGAGATCAATCTGGAATTATGCCCAAAGAGTTATTAAACTGCCTAACACACTTTAACCCAGCAATACCACTACTTGGTCTATTTTTGAAGATAATTGGGAAAAAAGGAAAAGAACCCATATGTCCTAAAATGTTTATAATATCTCTCTTTGTTGTGGCAAAAAACTGGAAACAGCAGGAATGACCTTCAATTGAAGAATGGCTGAACAAGCTGTGATACATGATTGTGATGGAAAACTACTCTATTAAAATCTGAACACACAGGAAATCTCATTAACTCTCTCTATATATTTTCAAGAAATGAGTGAAATTTTCAACAACATTTTATTTAATTAGCATAAATTTTAGCCATGACAATTTCATATGGAATGAAAACTTTCATTAGCTATTGGGGTCTGTTTTCCATATTAATGAGATCAATTTAATTTAATTAATTAATGAGATTTCCTACGTGCCTACTGTGTCTTCCTATGAAATCTCATTTATGTACTGTAAGAAATGATGAATTCAATTATTTTAGAAAAACATGAAAGACTTGCACAAAATAATAGAGTGCAATGAGAAAAACAAGAGAATATTATATACAGTGACAGCATCATTGTTTTAAGAACAACTTTGAGTGAATAAGTTATTTTGACAATTAGAAATACCCAAATTAACTATTTTATATATATAATATATATTAAGACATATAAAGAAAGATGCTATCTGCATCCAGAAAAAGAACTGATTGACTGAAGTATGTATAGAATAATTTTACATACATATCTATTAGTGTCTAATGGTAGCCATCCCTTGGGGGAGGAAAAAAAAATTTATATGATGATTTTGTTGTATATTTGAAAGGAATAGCAAGTTGTGCTTAGTAGAGTTACAGATTCACATACAATCATCTTCTTTTTTATTGTACTGTTTTAGAAATGTTATATTCCATAAATTAAAAATAATTTTTAAAATTTCATCAGAATAGAAATATATAGAAAGAAATATTTGGGTGGTAAACAAATACATGTCTAGGGCATTGACTGGATGTGTAGGCTGGCCCAAACTCTACACATGCCACTGATTATAAATACTTCAATGAAAGGGATGCCAATCATTTTGGAATGAATTAATTAATTCATTAATTCAATAAATTTTTATAGCCTTCTGAGTCTTGTGCTAGGCTATATGAGATAAAAAGTGAATATGAGACATGGAGACAGATGCCTATACTCCCCCTATTAAGGAGGTTGAGGGTTATGACCTTTTGATCCTAAAAGTTTCAAGTGCAGTAGGTTAAACCAATTGAATATATATACTAAACATGCATATGGTATATGGTGAGCTCTTGAGTTCAAGGGGCTACCAGGTTGCCTCAGGGGGGACAAACTGGTCTAGTAGGTTGAAACTCCTTTGCTGATCAGAAGTGTGTGAGAATGATGAAGTCACATTGCAGGAATTTTGACCTGTGAATTCAGGCACCAGGGACTAAATGTGGCAGTATAGCTTCATCAGTCAAGCATATGCTTAATGGAACTCAACCAAAGGCCACCAGTTGTGGAGAAATTGCAAAACGATTTAACTCTCTCCCAGGCTTCTCTACCAAGGCCTGCTTCAACACAGATGCTTCTATAGCATGTTTCTGACTGTTTTAAAAAGTTGTTTCTATCCCTTGATTTTCTTTCATACAAAAATATTTTTGGCTTGTGATATGTGTGTATATATGTATACACATACATACACAAATATACATAAATACATATACATTTATATGTTAATTCAGTGCCATGGCTAGCAAAATGGAGAACCTCAGTGAATAACTGAATTTAATTTCTATCTGTGAGTATACTGAATTTAATCAGGTTAGAGACTGAAATACCTGTCTAAAATATTTGGGTTTTTCCCTAAGTGGGTGATTCTAGAACTGAATATGTGGGATGATCTTACAGTAATTATTTCCTATTAATAACTTTTTGTAAACTTCCCTAAAAGCAGAATTAAAATAATTTTTTCTTGCCTTAGGCAAGAACTGGAACTTTTGTTAGAACCAGTAGAGGCCTCAGTACACGTGGGCCCAACTGGGAAATTCCTGCTTCTGAAGAGGAAGGTCAGGAATAGCATGTAAACCAAAGAAAGGTCGTGACCCAGAGCCTCCAAAAACAGAAATGGTTTCAAAGAGTGAACGTTCTGCATTAGAAGCTGACTGAGATTTCTACAGTGGGAAAGAGAAACCTAAGTACTGTTTCATTTCCAGTTTCTTTGAGACAACTGGGACCTTTGCCTCACAGTAACACCTGTTGGGTATAAAATATATATCACATAAAAATTCATTGAAGAGTTAAAAACAGAATGCATGTGAGGTTTGATGGAGAAGGTCATTATCAGGGGGCAGAAAAGGGCAGAGGAAGACTTTGTCCCAAATGTTTATTTGTAAGTCGATTGTTTAAAGCTCAAAACCATTTTCCAATTGAAATATTATAAAATGTTAATTAGGTTGTAAGGCCAGTGTCTGCTTTGGGCAGTGGCTGGGTGCTAACGCCCTCTTTGAAGGCTGGGATGTTTACAAAGTCAAAACAAAGCTAGAGTGGCAGCTGGAGGCACTGTGGCATTTCTTTACAGCTTAAACTGGTAGTGACCAGATTATCCAGGTTAAAGTCATTGAGGTACAAGGTAGGCAGGTATAGTTAGAGGCAGGGCTTGACCAGTTAAGAAAAAGTTCTGCACAAATAAGAATTCAAGTTAGGGCAGGAAAAGCAGGAACTGAATCTTGGCAATGAATGAGGCAGATGATAACATGTTGTGTGAACAGATCAGGGTGTATGCTGAGAGATCCAAGACTGCACCAGAAAATACGCAAGCCAAAATTAAATGGGACACAATCCAGCATGGGTAAAGTGAACAGGTAAAACAGAGATCTAAAGCTACGAATGGTGAGGCAGGAACCAGATGGAAGTTGGAAAAAATATAAGAGTGAATTTCCAAACAAATGAGTTGAGTTGGTGAAGGTCTGTTGACAGTACCTCTGCCCCAGAGGGGACAAGTTGTCTCAGTCTTTTGAGAGGTTTCCATTAATTAGAATTAGGGGGCTGTGTAATTTCCTCTAGAGCAGCAACTCTCCAAGTGTGACCTGCAAACTCCTGAGAATTGCTGAGACCCTTTAATAGAGTCCTTGAGGTCAAAACTATTTTTATAATAATTCTAAGATATTATTTGCCTATTAAAATACTCCTCCCCTTTCAAACTACTTATCTGTGTCAGGCTGGATTTCCTTCAACCAAAACAATATATCACAACAGATTAAATGCAAAAGCAGATATAAGAATGTAGCCATCTTCTATTAAGCCAGAAATCAAAGAGATATTTAAACCTTGGACTTCATAATTCCCAGCGAGTTATAGATTCCTTCTGGTCATACCTTTAGTCCAAACATAAATTTCCAATCAATCAATCACTGAACAATTAAGCATTTATTAAGCATTTATCATATGCCAGGGAATACAAAGAAATAACTCTTGCCCTCAAGAGGCATACATTCTATCAAGGGAGACAAGATATGATCAGATTAAAAACATATACCAAGTAAACATAAAAACACAAGGTAATTCCAGGGGCCTGGAGGCTCTGGAAACTAGAGGGATTTGAAAAAGTCTAATGTAGGAAGTGGATTTTGAGCTAAACTTTGAAGGAAGCTATGGATTGTAAGAGGCAAAAGACATTCTGGTCTAAGGCACAGAAGCAAGAGATGGAAGGTCTTTTGTGAAGTAGGCCAGTTTGGCTGGGTCATTAAAAGGACAAAGGGAAGTAATATAATAGTTTGAATAGATGGAACAAATGGTGAAGGACTTTAAATACCAAGCAAACAAATTTTTATTTGATCCCAGATCTGAGGTTTTTTGCCTAGGGTCTACAATTTTTAAAAACACACACATTTTGGCAATAATTTCAGTGCAATGTATTTCCTTTGTAATCCCGTGTGTTTCACTTTATGTATTTAAGGACATTGTGCTAAGGAAGGGTCTAGAGCTTCTGGCCAGATAGACTAAAGGGGTTCATGACACAAAAAAGGTTAAGAACCCCTGTAGAGGCAGGAGAGTGACATGGTCAGACCTTTGGTTTAGTAGCAAAACCTGAGCATATATGTGGACTATGGAATGGAAAGGAGAGAGACTAGAGGCAAAGAGATCAGTTAGAAAGCTGTTGTAATTGAATAGTTGAGAAACTGGCAATAGGTACTCTATTTGAGAAATTGGTAATAGGTACTCTATTTGAGAAATTGGTAAGGGGGTGGCTAGGTGGTGCAGTGAAGAGAGCACCGGCCCTGGAGTCAGGAGTACCTAAGTTCAAATCCGGCCTCAGACACTTAACACAAAAACTAGCCATGTGACCTTGGGCAAGTCACTTAACCCCAATTGCCCTCCAAAAAGCAAAAAAAAAAAATCACCTTGAGAAATTGGTAATAGGTACTCTCTTTGACAAACTCAGGGGTGTTCATTCTCATATCCTAGACAGAGGTATACTGGAGAGTACTCAAAAAGACTCTTGAGCTGATTGATAAATTTTCATTGTGATCATTTGCAACTTGGAAGTCAGCACATTCTACAGATCAGTCATTGTCCGCCAGGGGTGGGGAACCCTGAGGTCACATGTGGCTCTCTAGGTCCTCAGGTGAGGCCCTTTGGTGGAATCCAAACTTCACAGAACAAATCCTTTTATTAATGAGGGATTTGTTCTGTGTAGGTTGAATTCCATCCGAGAGCCAAACTTGAGGCCCTAGAGGGCCACATGTGGTGTCAAGATCTACTCTAGACTTAAGAAAGTGACAAAGAATATGTTAATGATGTAGATTTAATTTAGGAGCGTGCCCAGCCTTTTCAGACAACTGGTTTTTAAACATTTGCTCACACACCCCTGCATAACTCCTAGACAGCATAGTTCCTTATCCTTGAAATCTACTTCGGATGAAGTGGCCCTAAGAATAAAAGGTCAGAGGACATAACCGTTGTAGTCCTCAGCTCTCTACCCTCAGCCACCTTCTGAAAGAAATTTATGGAAGAATTTCAGAAGGAAAGATCTGAATGGTTATCAGAGAAGCCCCCAGATAATCTATCAGATGTGGTTGGGGTTGGGGTTTTTTGGTTGTTGTTTTTTTGTTTTTGTTTCTGTTGTTTTGCTTTCTGTTGTGTTGTGTTGTTTTTCTACTTAAACTCACTAGACTAGAAGAAAACAGTGAATAAGCATATATGATACCCCTCTCTGGTTCCTCACCTGAGTGGCACAGTGAGGTAGGGGAGCCAACCATTCCTTTGGGAAGAAAATGGGTGAGGCTGGGCTTTAGGGGAATAATATTGTTCTTGTGTGAACATTTTAGGGTTTGCAAGATGGAACACAGGTGTGGAACCCATGGGGAAAGTTTTCCTTGAATGCTTCCATCTAAGAGGAACAACTGAACTGAGGAGAGGCTCATTATATCACCATTTCTACCAGAATATTTAGGGATACTAGAAAGAAGAAAGAAGCCTGGTGTGTTATGATCTGATAGTATGTGAAAACGCATTCTTGGGAGTGGGAGAACACAGTACGGAGATGACACACTAGGTAAATCAGTGAAGGTTGTAGGGAACAGTTACAGGAGACGAGAGTCTCTGAGGCCAAGAGGTACAATCCTTGTGGTATCCTATCACTTCTGCTTGTGCTACTGTACTGCGGTGTGTGGGAGCATTTAGGAGAAGGTTTGTTGGTCTGAACCCATGATTTGTACAGCTCTAAGACCCCCACACAGCATTTAATAGAAATGGAGAAGTAAGTAAGTATGAGAGCTGTGGTTAGATCTAACTTAGCTCTTCTTAACTTCTCATTTCCAATCCCTAAAGAAGGCCAGGACAATAAAGTTCATGGGGTAGTTTCACTGGATAGAGGGAGAATATGTGGCAATGTACAAACCCATGGTGCTTATGACCAAGTTATCACTTGTAGGATCCTTGTGCAGATTTGACATACTGCATTGGTCCAAGAAAGAGAAGCAACTTTGTGTTGTAAAGAGCTGGCCCCCTGTCAGGAAAACCAGGGTTCAGTCTGTCTCTGCTCCCTCTTGATTATGTGAGCTCTGCTAAGTCTTAACTCCTCAGTGCCCTCTGGACAACTGTCTAAAATCATAAACCACAGAGAAAGTGCTAATAAAATCTTTGATGGAAAGAGAGGTTCAGTAAGAGGGAGAAAGACACAGAGAGAATTAGTGCAAACATAAAGCCAGTAGGGTGTTAGTGGATAGGATATTGGGTTTGGAGTCAGGGAGAGCCAAGTTTATATTCTGCCTGACACTTACTAGCTGTGTGACCCTGAGCTGGTCACTTACCCTACAAATGCCCACCCAGTTCTTCAGGACTTATCTACTAAGTCTATCAGCTTCAGGTAGAGCGAGTTCTCATTCTAGGAGTTCCCTGGAGATAACAAAACTATAGATCCTTATAGGATCATAGAGTTAGAAAGGATCTCAGAGATCATCTAATCCAACACCTTCATCTAATTTTTTTTTTTTGGAGGCGGAAGGCAAAGCAATTGGGGTTAAGTGACTTGCCCAAGGTCACACAGCTAGTAAGTCTGAGGCTGGATTTTAACTCAGTTCCTCCCGACTACAGGGCTGGTGCTCTATTCATTGTACCGCCTAGCTACCCCACTTCTTTTTACACATGAGGAAATTTAGTCTCAGGGAAATTAAGTGACTTACTCAAGGTCATATAATTAGTAAATGGAAGAGATGAACTATGAACTCAGGTTCTTTGACTCCAATGTTGAACCACACATAAGCCATAATTCCCCACCAAAATCTGTGTGGTCTTTAACCAGCATTATTTTCCTGTGCATAGTCATATCTGTATATACACTTTTTATTGGACCTGTGATTCCATTCAGGAAGGAAACTCTTCATCAATGCAGATCAATACCTACTCTACAGTTTAGTCTCAAGAGAACTGAATGGCAAGACTAAGTGGTTAAGTGACTTACCAATGGTCACACAATGAGCATGTGTCTTGACTTGAGCCCAGGTCTTCCTAACTCTAAGGCCAGCTTAGACTGACCATCCACTATGCCACAATGTTACTACATGAGTGCAATGTATGCGTGTGTGTGTGTGTGTGTTTTGTTCATTCATTTAAGAAATCTCACATGAGGGATGTAGTCTATATGCAGACTACCAAGATATAGCTTACCCTTGCTCAACCAAGGTTACAAGAATCAGAGATAGCCTGACAGAGATAACTAGCATTCAGAACCTTTCAGGATAATTTCATTTTTCTTTCCACACCTCTAACCCCAACACTCGAATAAACTTAATAATAACACAGAAAAATATCATTAATTTCAGATTAATCTGTATTAGTCAGTTAGTAATTCACATTTAATTGGTGAAAAATCCAAATTATGTTTTCAAAAGTAAAAGAAATGTATTTCTAATACTTGCAAGCATATTAAGTACTAGCAAAATGTAGCCAAGAAAAAAAAAACTAAGGCCTGGAGACTCAATTATTAGCACCTGAGTTGTTTACATGCAAATTAGTACTGCTGAGATACATGGGAACAGTTTATTCTCTTGGGTAACAAATACTCATATTGAAACCCTTGAGGAAAGAGACTCTGGAATTTTGACTTTGTATCTCCCATTTCTAGCACATTATAGGAAATTTATAAATCTCAAATTGTTTAGCTAAATCTTGGAATTCTAGATCCTAGGAGCATAAATTTAAAATTCAAAGGGACCTTAGAGGTTAGCCAGTCTTCTCTCCCTCCCCTCCTCTGCAATCCTCCCATTTTACAGTTGAGTAAAGTTCTAAGATTAAGTGACTTGCCTAAAATCAAACAAGGAGATTATCAAAGATGAATTTATTTGATAATTCATTCTCTACTTTTCTTTTTTAACAGGTAGGAAAAGGGTGAATTTCAGCATAGTCCTGGTAGAAGCCATGGGAATTCCGCACTAAGTAGATTTTTAATTACAAATGATTAATTTTAATTTATTTCTCCCAGCAATTAAATCCCAGGAAGGCTAAGGAGCAAGGAGAGACAAGGGATATTAAGAGCTTACAAACTAAATAATCAGCCTCTTCATCAGTGAAAATTGACTGTAATGGGGTCATGAGGCCCATGAGATGGCAAAAGCAAATAAACCAGAAGTGTGCATTTTTAAGTGAAAAAGTCTTATTTTCTAAAATGTAGACTTGGTCTGTTATTTCAGAAAAAAAACAACATTTTTGAACACTAAACACAAAATTACCAAATTTCAAATATCCACTTTCAAGTAAAAAAAAATTATATTCTAAACTTAGTATCTAGCAATAAAAACATTCCATTACAAACAAAATGTGTTCTCACATAAAACAACTTTAACTCAAAAAAATAAACTTCATGCTTATTTACATCTCTAATCTTTCTTTTGTGTATTGTTCTTGTTTTATTACTATAATTATTGTCATCACTTATAGTCATGATTAGTGTACAAATATTCTGATTCTGCTGTCTAAATTTCCTACCATTTCATAGAAATCTAATTTTTTAATTCTTTGTACTAGTCCTGACTTATGGTGTGATACTGATGAACCACAAATTGTTTAACTATTCCCAGTCATTGGATGTTCTTTCTAGTTTTTTGTTTTTTATTTGTTTTTGTTTTGGGGTTTGTTTGGTTTTTTTTGGTGGGAAGGCAAAGTGGATAATAGGGAGGCAGTCCTTAGGACAAACTGTACAAGCTCAAAGGACTGAGTCTCTTAGCCAGTGGTCTATCACAATGGTATAAAGCTATAAGTATTTTTTGTGAGTGTGAACACACAGGTTTTTCTTTCAGTGGCCTCTTTACAGAGTCCTCAGACTTAGTAGTAGGATCACTGAATCAAAAGGTGTGAGCAATTTAAAACTGTTGTGTCTTCTATATGGAGAAAAACAAGGTGTTGGCTGGAAATTGGCTTTGATACTTTGGACCTGTAGTTGCTCCCTCTACCAAGGATGAGCTCAACTATTCAGGCCGTGTCATAATAAGACACATTTATATAGCACTTCACAGTTGGTAAAATGCTTTATATCCATGTCTCAATTAGGTACTGCCCTATACGCTAGATACAAAGGGTATTATTATCCCATTCTAAAGAAGAGGAAAGTGAGATTCAGAGAGATAAAGTGACACCTGTGACCACACAGCTAGGAAGTGTGAGAGGCCAAGGTGGAACCCAAGTCTTTCTGACTGAGTCAAGCTCTCCTTCTATCAATTTTTTTATTTGTATCTCTTTATAAATCCTTCCCCCAGGCATTTCGCCAAATTCTACAGTGCCTCCTCTGTTTCTGTTATCATCTTTGGCATACTAGTTTGGAAAATGGAGCACTACATGGCCGGGTATACAAAATAAAAGTAGGGAAGAGGGGGAAGAGAGCTGTTGGCTAAGGATTTGGCCTGTTCTCCAAACGTATATTATTTTTAGACAATGAAGTACACAGTCCATTAACTCCTGCAGAGTAGTGATGAGAGGGTTTGGACAAATGGAGGTAGAGAAAATGAGAGTAATATTTAAAAGTCTGAAAGGAAAAAAAAAGTTTGGAAAGCATAGTCTCCCTGACTCAGAAAGAAATAAAGAATTTTAATGTGTGCTTTCAACCTGAAAGGTGTCTAAGTCTAATTTGCTACTACAATGGACCACCAGGAGGTGATAGTATTTTTAAAATACATCAGCCCAGGAAGTAGAAGAAAACAGCATTCAGAGCCCCAGTGGATTATTAGTCATTATTTCAAGTCCTTCACTTCCTTTCTGGTTTGTTTGAACCTCTTTTCTTGATTCCTTTTTAACATTAACCATTCTTCCTGCAAGGAAAAACAATAACAAAGGGACTGCTCTTTGGGGGGCAATTAGCTTTGGAGGACATTCTTCCCATCCAGGGGTCTAATAGCAACTGTTCCCATCCCCCAAACCCATTCTAGGTCTTCTGCCTTTGGTCACAACTGGGTCTCACCCCAAGACTGCCTTTGTTGTGAATAATACGAGGAAAATCTTCCTTTCCCCTGAGTATAATCATTAACTAAATTATCGAAGCAGTCATTTTAAACCAGAACAGTATTAACTCTTCCTTTCCTAAATCACAGCAAGAGAGAAAGATTCTGAGATATTTTGGGGAGACTAAAAACAAACAAGCAAAAATACCTAAACCCATCATCAGCCAGGTTTCCAGAGGGGTGGTGGGGATCACCAGTTTCCTTTTCCTTGTTAGTTTTTTTTTTTCTTCCTTACAAGAAATGACCAGAAGCACTCCAAAGCTGGTGAGGTACTGAATTGTTTCTGGACAATGAGAAATTCCCCTTGGCAATAGAACAAAGATTCTACTTTGTTGCGAAGTTTCATAGATTTAAAGGAGGAGAGCCCCCCCTCTCCCGGAAGTTATCCTGCGTAGGACAGTGGAAAGCACTTTGCAATTGGAGTGCTGAGCCTGGACTAGTGAACTACAATATCAACTCTGATGCTTACCAGCTATGAGACTTTGGGCAAGTCACTTGATTTTTCGGTGGTTCTGTTTTTTTCATCTGTAAAAAATGAGGGGCTGAGACAATAAGATCTCTATTGTCCCTTCCCAATCTAAGTCTGATTCTGCTCAAATTTAATTTTACAAATTAGGAAACAGATGCTAGAAAGATTAAATGACTTGACTAAGTTCCCATAGTTGATGATGGCTCAAATTGGTTAAAGAAAGACAAAACTACACAAATTGAATAAATGAACATGCCAGCTGATTAGTTTTGAGTGCCTATTGTGTATTTAGTTTCTGTGCTGAGATACCAAGTTCATGTGCTGTGGAAAGAGTTCTAGATTTGAACAATGGCTGTAGGCTTAGATCAAGAAGGTTGTTAATCTATTCCCTTCCTTTTACAGATAAGGAAACTAAGGCACAGGGAAGTTTTGTTGTAGTGATAGTAGTAATGGTAATAATAGTAGCATTTATATAGTGCTTTAAGGCTTACAAAGTATTTTACAAATGATATTTCATTTATGAAAATAAATGACTTGACCAGGGTTAGCCCCTCAAGTGGGTAGTAACAGAGCTAAGCTATGAATGCATGTCTTTGACTGCAAATCCCATGCCCATGTTTCTCACTCATAGTCAGAGAATCATAGTTCCACCACTGACCACCTGTGTGACTTTGGACAAGCCAATTTAATTTCTCTTGATCTCATTTTCCTCATCTCTAATACAAAGGGGTTAGATTAGATGATCCTTAAGGTTTATTCCAGCTTTAAATGCATTCTTCTATGGTGGAATATCCCAAGATCTAGATTATTTTCTAGCTGGTTTCAACATAAAGATGTAAAATTTCAATGATGAATTCAATATTTCCTGCTTTTGAGCTTTATAAATGGCTTGTCATTGTGTTAGAAATTGAGATTGTCCTGAAAGCTATTCCTTCTGTAATTTTCAGTGTATTGTAAAGAAGTCTTGCCTGGGGAGCAGGGGCTCTGGTCAGCGTTATTAGTAGTTACTGTGCCACTAACAAACTGTGTGACCCAGAGGAGTGAGTGAATCACTTCCCCTCTCTGTCCCCTGGTTTGCTTCTCTGCGAAAATGAGGATGTTCATTCCAAAGGTCCCTTCCAGCTCCAAGAGACAGTTATTATCGATTTTGTCTCTTTCCCTGTTCTATTTATCTACTCAAATTGTACACAGATGAAATTATTTGACTCCTCTCTCTCTCACCACTTGAATGCCTAAATATGCTTTGGAAATCATTCCAAGAGAATAACCTCCAGGTATCGGGTCAGACACCCACTTAATCAAAACATCAGCTCTAAAATATTCAGAGTTGCCAGGAAAACAGCTGTGGGTGGCTGAAACACCAACTTTCTGAATTGTGTGAGTCATCCCCTACCTTTCTCTATCACCCCATCCCCTTACAGAATGAAATACAATATTGGTCAAAATAAAGGGACCCCTAAAGTGCATTTATTTTAACATATTTGTGTGTGCATATGTACATATGTGTATGTATATGTTTGTGTGCAATGTTTTATGCAAGTATTAATCTATTAAGCAAACAATAAGTATTTATTAAATGCCTATTATGTGCCAGGCACTAGGATATAGGTATTAAAAGAATGGAATCATCCCTACTGTTAATAAGTTTGTACTCTTTTTTTTGTGTGCGTGTGTGTTTTTTGCAGAGCAGTTGGGGTTAAGTGACTTGCCCCAAGTCACATGGCTAGTTAGTGTGCCAAGTGTCTGAGGCCAGATTTGAACTCAGGTCCTCCTGACTGCAGGGCTGGTGCTCTACTCACTGCACCACCTAGCCGCCCCCATAAGTTTGTATTCTAATGGGTAAGAAAAGTGTAAATAAAAAGCATACGTATTTTGCTAGGGTAAAAGAAAATATCCTAAAAGCAACAGGATTGCAACATGCACAGACATACAAAAACAAAACTAATAAATAAACAAGCAAACATATATATATATATACATACACACAAATGCATACATACATACATACACACATACTGTGTGTGTGTATCACTCAGGGGACAGATAGATGGTTCAGTGGTTAGAGTGCTGGGCCCGCAATCAAGAAGACTCATCTTCCTGAGTTCAAATCTGACTCCAAATACCAACTATCTGTGTGATCCTGGACAAGTCACTTCACCCTGTTTGGCTCAGTTTCCTTATTTGTAAAATGAACTGGAGAAGGAAATGGCAAACCACTCTAATATCTTTGCCAACAAAACCCTTAAATAGGGTTGCAAAAAGACAGACATGACTGAAGTGAATAAACAACAAAAATAGGCACAAAAAATAATTAAATGCAAGGTAGTGTGGGAGGAAGGGCATTGGGAGTTGGGGGTGGGATCATTAGAAGGACTTTATGCAGAAAATGTTGTTTGACCTGCATCTTAAAGGAAAACAGAGCTGAGGACAGAGTACATTACAAGCATGAGGGACAACCAGGCAAAGACACAAAGAGGAGAAATGTCTTGAGTGAAGTACAGGGAAAAGGTCAATTTGACCAGATTTGCAGAACACAGGAAGGAGAGTAAAGTCCAATAAATCTGGGAAGGTAGTTGGGGTTGCATTTTGCAGGGTTTTAAAAGCTAAATCTGGGGCGGTTAGGTGGAGCAGTGAATAGAGCACCCGCCCTGGAGTCAGGAGGACCTGAGTTCAAATCTGACCTCAGACACTTGACACAAAAACTAGCTGTGTGACTTTGGGCAAATCACTTAACCCCAATTGCCCTCCAAAAAGCAAAAACAAAAACAAAAAGGCTAAATCTAACCTCAGACACTTACTAACTCTTTGTTACCCTGAGCAAGCCACTTCACATCTGTTTACCTCAGTTTCTTCAACTATTGAATGGAGATAAATAATAACATTGATTTCCCAGGGTTGTTATAAGGATCAGATGAGATAATTGTAAAGCACAGTGCCTAGCACACAGTAGGTGCCATATAAAAATAGTAGTGGTGGTGGTGGTGATAGTAGCAGTAATAGTAGTAGTAGTAGTAGTAGTAGTAGTAGTAGTAGTAGTAGTAGTAGTAGTAGTAGTAGTAGTAGTGGTAGTGGTAGTAGTGGTAGTAGTAGTAGTGGTAGTAGTGGTAGTAGTAGTAGCAGTAATAGTGGTAGTACAAGTAATATTAAAACAATAGGAATCCTTGGAGTTGATTGGATAGGGGAGACAACCAGTCAGATCTAGGCTTAAGGAATATTACTCTGTCAGTAGAATGCAAGGGTTCATTGCAGTGTAAGAGACTCAGAAAATAAGAACAATTTAGGAGGCTGTTGCAAAAATTTAGGCTAGAAGACATGAACCTAGATTATAAGTGTGAGTAGAGAGAAGAGCTCAGATGCATGAGATGTTGTGAATGGAGAAATAGCCAGATCCAGCAACTGATTGGTGAAAAATAAAATCATAATAGACTGTATTTGGGTTTTGCGTGGGTCAGATGGGAGGTATTATATTTAGATCAACTTATAAGAAAAATATGATAGTGTACAATCAATTTACCTTAAACTTTATGTTACCTTGAATAAAATGGTCATTTGACTTCACTGTGGCTAGAGTTCCACTTGTCTTCGCAGAAAATCTCTCTCTCTCTGAGGGGTTCAGACTAATTTTCTGTGAACCCTGAACCTGGATGACTATTCAAAGAAAATGCTATGTTGATAAGTTTATTTTTTACTTTTAAAGTCAAGCAGATCCTCTGCTAAGAGTTCCAGGAAAACCAAACTAGCTGAGAGTCAGAGAGCAATTCATGACCCCTTGCCAATGCTCAGGGTTGGAATGTGGTCAGTTCACACTTGTAGTCAACTCTGATTATCTGGGTGATAACCTCTTGATAAATGATCTCTAACAAAATTTCTCCTGAGGTACTTTCTGTTTGTCACTCAGGATGTGTACTGGTATAATGGGGAAAGCAATTCCTCTGGAGTCAGTGAGTATCAGTTTAAATCCTCCCCTTCCTTTAATGTTTAGTACCTGTAACGCTGAGGGAGCCACTGACTTTCCTTGGGCCTGTTCCTTCATCTGTAAATTGAGGGGGTTGGACTATCTGGTCTTTGAGATCCCTTTGAGATCTGTGGTCAAAATGAATTTTAATATTTATGAGAACAAAAGAAAATATTATAAGAGAAAATCAGCAGGATCACAACATGTACATGTGAACAAACTTGGGTTCAAATCCCAACTATGATATTTAGTGTTTCACCTTTCTGGGTCTCCATTTCTTCATAGCTATAATGGAAGAATAGTATAAATACTTCACTCAACCGATTGTTCTAAGCAAAATGTTTTGTAAACTTAAAACATATTATAAGGATTAATAATTATTATTAGGAATAAATTTTTTTTCACTTAGGTAAGGAATTTTCAAAGAAAAAATCCCTCCACTGATATAGATCAGTACCTGGTTTGCATCTTAATATCTCAAGGAGTTGTCCTGGAAGTAGTGAGAAACTGGGACTTGTCCAGGGTCACATAGCCAAGTAATGTCAACTGCAGGACTTGAACACAGATCTCCTTGATTTTGACATCACCTCCCTCTTTGTTATACCATGGATATAACACAATAATACACACTTATATATGTGTGCATGTATGTATGTAGAGTCTATATATCTCTCTATAGATGTATGTCTACATCTATAGAGATATGACTATAGAGAGAGATTATATCTCTCTACATATGTATGTGTATATATATGTATATATGTATGTCTAGGTCTATAGAGACAGGTCTATATGTATATAGAGGTTATATATCACTACATATGTGTGTCTATATGTCTACAGAGATATCTGTGAATATATGTATATAGAGATTATATATCTCTCTGTGTACATATATGAATGTCTATGTGTCTCTCTGTATAACTGTATATAGAGAGACTACATGTCTTTCTATATGTGTGTCAATATATGTACAGAGAGATACTATCTCTCTATAGTCATATATGTCAGGAGATATAGAGAGATTGTATGCCTCTTTATGTGTATGTGTAAATGTATGTCTATAGAGACATGTGTATATATATATATAGAGAGAGAACAATATATAGTCTCTAGATATGCATATAAAGACATACACATATATACACATACATACATTCATACATGAATACACACTAATGAGACATAGTCATGGTACAGTTGAATGGAAAACTGATCTCAGAATCAGCAAGTTATTTCACATCTTAGCCTGTTTCTGCTTCTCTAAAATCACAAAACTGAACTAGGTAATCTTCACAAATTTTCCAGGCTGAAGAAACAAGCAATAACAATGATATATAAGAAATACTAAAGTAGCTGGGAATGTTGGTCCATCTTGCAATTCCGACTACCAGGGAGCCTGAGCCTGGTGGATCTCTGGATCTCAGGAGTGCTGAACTACAGGAGGCTAAGCCATCAGGTGTCCACACTAAATTTGGCACCAGTACGGAAACTCCTGGAATGGAAGGGTCACTAGGCTGCCTAGAGGGGTAAACTGGCCCAGGTAAGAAATAGAGCAGGTCAAAGCTCCCATGCTTATCAGGAGTGGCTGCTGTACTAGTCTGGGAATGATGGGGAGACCCAGTTTTTAAAGACATTTTTATTTAAAGTTTTGGGTTTCAAATTCTATCTCTCCCTCCCCTCCCCATTCCCTGAGACAGTAAGCCATCAGATTATAGGTTATACACATACAATTACATAAAGCATTTCCACATTAGTCATTTTGAACAAGAAGATTCAAATTTTAAAAATGAAAAATTGCATGCTTGTATGTATTCAAACAACATCAATTCTTTCTCTGGAGGCAGATATGATGATACATCATTAGGTCTTTGGGATTATCTTAGATCATTATATTGATGAGAATAGCTAAGTTATTCACAACTCTTCATTGAACAATATTGCTGTTGCTATGTACAACGTTCTCCTGATTCTGTTCACTTCACTATGAATTAGTAAGTCTTTCCAGGTTTTCTGAAATCATTCTGTTTGTTATTTCTTATACAACAATAACATTCCATTGCAATCATATATCACAGCTTGTTTAGCCATTCCCTAACTGATGTGCATCCCTTCAATTTCCAATTCCTAGCCACCACAAAAGGAACTGCTGTATTTATGTACAAATAGGTCCTTTTCCTGTTTTTTGATCTCTTTGGGATATAGAGTGGTATTGTTGGATTAAAGGATATGCACAATTTTATAGTCCTTTGGGCATAGTTCCAAATTGCTCTCCATAATGGTTAGATCAGTTCACAACTCCACCAACAGTGTATTAGTGTCCCAGTTTTCCTCTAACATCCAACATTTTCCATTCAGTCAATCTGATATATGTGAGGTGGTACCTCAGAGTTGTTTTAATTTGCATTTCTTTAATAAGTAGTGATTTAGAGCATATTTTCTTATGACTATAGATAACTTTGATTTCTTTGTCTGAAAACTGTTCATATCCTTTGACCAAAAATTTATCGATTGAGAAATGACTTGTATTTTTATAAATTTGACTCAGTTGTCTATATAGTTGAGAAGAGATGCTTCTTAAAAAGGACAAGAAATGCTAAGATAGGATCAAGGAAGCAGTGGAGAGGAAAATACAAAATGGTGAATGATTCAAATATTTTATTTTAGGATAGATAATAAGATACGCATTTTCCTAGCCCAGACCTGTGATTTTTTAAGAGTGCAGGGAGTTCTCTATGAGGGACTTCTTCTACGACAACAGATTCGAACTCTCTGTCCCTGTCTTTACCCCTGTGCCTGTATGTTCCTCTCTCTGTCCCTGTCTCTTTTCCTGTCTGTCTGTTTTTCCACCCCAAGCACTTATGAAGTACTTACTATGCATCAGGTACTGTGCTAAATACAAGAAATACAAAGACAAAAATAAAACAGTCCCTATTTTCAAGTAGCTTATGCTATATTGTAGGAGACAATTTTATATATAAAAGTGTATACAGGATAAATACCAAAATAAATATAGTTTATGAAGGAAGAGGAGTGGAATTTGAGGGAATGAGGATTCGTGCTTGAGATAAGTCTTGATCATAATAATAATTAGAGTCCTTTGGGCATAGTTCCAAATTGCTCTCCATAATGGTTAGATCAGTTCACAACTCCACCAACAGTGTATTAGGAACTATACACAAAGACTATAAATATGCGTGTATACAAAGACTAGGTATAGACCACACATGGAGCTTCTGCATTTGTGTGTGTGTGTGTGTGTGTGTGTGTGTGTGTATACACATAATGTTCTTGAGCAAGGGAAGTAACATGGTCAGACCCTACCATTGTCAACCTTTCCTACAGGGGGTGTACCATCTTTCAATTTAATCAAGGGCCAGTTTTGCCTTCCAAATCTCTAAATCTCCTTTGTCCTTGGACACTATAACATAGCTAATGTACCTATTCTTCATTTCTATCTTATATTTTCTAGAAACTCATGAATGAAAAGATTAATTTTATTATACATAGTTACAATGAGAGTTCACAACTCACTTTCAATTTTGCTTCTTAACAACAATCAATAAACATTTATTAAATGTCTACTATATGCTAGGCATTATGCTAAGTCTGGCCAACTCTGGTTATCAAAGTTAAATGAAAAGAAGCTGCTCCTTTCTGGGGCAGTTCATTGCATTCCATTGCCTTAGTGTTTTTTTTTCATATTCTTCTCTGCCATATATCTTTTCTTTCTTTCATTTATTGACTCAATTTAAATTTGCATAGAGATGTTCATTTAATGTCTATGTTCATTTCATGAAGTTAAGGTTAGCATTATTTTTGTTCATTTTAACAGTTCCCTGTGCCAATAAAATCACAATTTCAATAAAAAATTTTTAATAGTATTATGCATTTTGACTCAGTTTGTATTCACAATTCACAGAATGCTTAAAATCCAGACTTTGATGAAGTTGGATGCACAGTTTGTAGAACTGATCCATTAGTACATATATCTTAGACAGATACTCACAATGGAGAGTGAGGTGGGCCCATGGTTGAAAAGGAAGAGGAGAGGAGATGGATTGCTCTCAGGAAAAATGAATGCGCAATGCTATTAATGACCCCAAACTTCTCCCTAAAAGAACAATGGCAGCAGCAGCAAATCATCTTTTAAACATCAATTTTGTTCTGGTGATGCCATTTGGCAGCAAATGGTGGAACACTGTAATCTCCAAAGAGGCGAAAGTGTAGGTTACCCAAAGAGTGATGCAGAGATGAATAATAGGCATAAATAGACTGTGGCATGATTACCAAGGAAGAATTACCTCTAAGAATCTGTGTAAGAGATTTTTATCATAATGCTGTATGACAAGAAAAGGAGGCAGGTCAGTCCAAGTAAGCAAAAACAAGGGTAACAGATGGATAACCCAAGCTTTCCATCATGGCAATGTCAAAAGAGCTAGAGATGACTTATTATGTACAATTTTATGCATTCATGTACACACACATACATATATAAACAAACTGTACATAATAGAGATTCATAGTTTCATACAATCTTCTTTTCCTTTTTTGTCTGTGAAAATGTTCATGTTGTTGATCTTTGCCAAGTTCATAAAAAGAGAGAAACTTTGGGATCTGGGTCAGGGCAAAAGGGTTAGACAAAGGTTTCTGAGATATTGGGTGGTTCCTATTGGAGGACTGACAGCAGGGTCTGGACAGGTATTGCACAGATGAGAAGGTAAGTATGGATTGCAACCTGCACCCACATCAATGAGAAGGAAGATTCATCAAAGTTTTGAAGAGTCTTTGTGTAGCACAGTTCACTATAATTCATTTTAATAGTATGAATCCTATTCAAAGAATTCTCTTCCTGGAAGGAACTAGAGACTCAAAAATTAGATCTGGAAAGGGAATTTAGAGGATATCCAGTCCACTCCCTCATTTTACAGATGAGGAAACTGAGGTTTAGATTGGTTAAATGATTTAGATCTTGATACCACCCTATTACTCATAATATTTATCCCAAGGAATTCTTTTAGTGAGGTTTCAGCTCATTATTTAGAAGGACAGCAACCACGGTAAGATGAGTTTAGGAGATAAAGTATTACACTCACCTACTGGGTGTTTATTTTATCTTAATCAAATGATGATGAAGAAAGGAAAGCAGAAGTCTGCATGCAAGTCCCTTTTCAAAGGAAGATCCCTGCACTGCCATGCCCTTGGAGATTTATTTTCATGTGTTTCATTTCTGCTGACATCGCCTCCTCTCTGGAGACTTCCTCATTCTATGAAATTCTCATTCTTCCTATCTATGGTCTTGGGATCACAGTTGTTAAAACAGATCTTGTCAGTAACTAATTAAGGAATACTGAGAGCACCTGTCAGAAAGAGATCAGAATTATCACTGTCATTTTGTTTTGTTTTGTTTGGAGAAAACTCCAAACCCCAGCTAAAAATTTAAGTGATTTCTTTCTCATTTCTGAAAGTTACATTGTCAAAGTCACTATTTATAATAAGGCACCTAATTCAATACTTTATCATAGAAGTATGACTTCCAGATGATTCTAGCACCTTTACTTATTTATCCAGTTAAATATTAGATCTGGTTGCTCATTTGCACTTCATTCTCTTGTTTGTACTTTATCTAAAAATGGAAAAATTGTGTACCTGGGTGAGTCAATCCCCAGTATTTACTGAGTAACTACCAGCTACAGAAGATGCAAAATAGGGAAATGAGAAGAAAAGAAAAGAGATCTCTTTCACCCTCCAAGGGAATTTGCAATTTAATAGAAGGGAAAGGGATAAACATATATGTCTATGGACACAAATAAATGAGCTAAGATACCCCATAATTACAATCCTTAATAATTACACTGTTGCTGAGAATGGTACCAGGTGCAGTTAATCTAAGAATGTTCTTGGAAGAGGGAGGTTTAAAAGGGAGGGACATGTTTTAGTGTAGGGGAAAGGGTGGGAGGAATGGCATGTGTACTGGCTCAGAGGTGAGAGAGAGGGTGAGTCATGGGGAGGGAATGGTATTTCATAGTTTAATGAATTTGTGGTCTCCTCAATGTGGGTAATTCTTCTTTCTACCTTATAACCCATCCACACCTTTTGATCCTGGGTAACTATTGGTCATTGCCTCCCATAAATACTTCCCCCAATGTAAAAGATGCTTTCCCCTATATCTCTTGACATTTCGTGGATACCAGCAGAACATACTGGTTATCTCTAGGTCATACCTCAATCTCTGGGCATGGCTGGCTCACCTTCTTTGCTAATCGCCACTAGTGTCAGAGACAGAGGGGGGGGAGAGAGAGAGAGAGAAAGAGAGACAGAGACAGAGACAGAGAGAGACAGAGAGAGAGAGAGACAGAGAGAGAGACAGAGAGAGAGAGAGAGACAGAGAATCAGAGATAGAGAGACAGAGTAATGTGGTAAGCTTAGAGTAGGAGGACCATGGTTCAAATTTTTTCCATTGCTACTTATTACATCTGTGACCTTGGGCCATTTACTTAACCTCTCAGACCTCAGTTTTCCCATCTGTAAAATGAGGTTGCACTAGTTCATCTGTAAGGACCTTTCTAGCTACAGTGCTATGATCCAGATATTATGTATCCTTTATTCCAATTTTCCTGCTCACTTGTACATTATCAATGTGTCATCATCCATCATGTAACTTTCTATTGCCCTCTGAAATGACCCAAAGTTTTAAGTCTTTGGAGCCTAGGGTGTTCACTGAAGAATATTGACATTGCAGTGATAGAACTTGGTTTCAAGAAGAATCTTGGGATCATTATCACTGTAATTTCCCAAAGGAAGTCTAGCCTCCTCCCATTTAATTCTGGACCCAGTTCTTTGTCCATCTTTGATATTTGTCCACGGTGCACATAGTGTGGGACCAGCTTTAGGGTTGTGGATCCAACTGCTTATCTATCCTAGTTTGGAAAATCGGCATTTTTCATCCACTTCATTTTTCCTGTGTAGACAAACCAAAATTTTTTGAGTAATTATGGGTCTCACTTTAGAGGTTCTATAACATTCTGAAGTTTGAGGAAAATAGCACAATTTTGTCCAGAAAAAAAGGAGTACCTAGGTAGAAACAACCACTAGTATTTTGCTTGCTGTAAGACCAAGACATATTTTTTTTATTGATACATCTGACCATATTGGATAGACTCCATTCAGAAGGTTCTTAGCATCAAGAATCTCTCAAAATAGTTGAGTAAAGCAAAACTTTTTTTTAAATCTTGGGGACAAAAAATAGCAGAAAGAATAGCATCAAATGGCATGTAGGGTACATAAGGAGAAACATAGATGAACAACTATATAGAAATATTTAATCAACGAACATACTCAAAGTCAAAACTTCTAATGCCTTCTATGAGAGCCTTCAGAAAATGGGATAATATTAACAGACAGTGGATTATCAAAAATTACACAAATGAATAGCACAAGCCTAGAAACAGAGGTTTTCTTAGAGTCTCCCAGGATTTAAATGCCTAACCTACTCAAAGCCCTTTGCACTAATGATAAGTTTCTAGAAGTACAACAAAATAAGAGGTTGTGGTAGGGACAATACCTGCTGGTGTACTGGCAATGCTTTCCCAAGGTAATTTTCCCCTGAAAGACAAGGAAGCTGTCCTCAAGACCTGATTGGTCCTTGATACTAGGGCTCTAGTCATTGACATGCCTTCCTACTCACCTAGGGAATTAAAAAAGTCATCAAGGGATGGCTAGGTGGTACAATGAATAGAGCACCGGCCCTGGAGTCAGGAGGACCTGAGTTCAAATCTGATGTCAGACACTTAACACCAAAAAAAAAAAAAAACTAGCCATGTGACCTTGGACAGGTTGCTTAACCCCAACTGCCCTCCAAAAAAAAAAAACCACAAAAAAAATAGGTCATCGACCCTCAGATTTTACTTCTAGAGGAGTCAATATACTCTTCTGACTAGACCCATTTTTATATGGAGACAAGGTCAGGCTGTTGTCTATTGAAACCAGTCCTTCCTTAGTATCCTTTCCATGCTATCTATTATACTTAAGTAAACTTCCTTTTTGCTAAATGTTTTATGGTCAGCAAATATCAAATTTCTTTCCAATCCTGAGTGTGAATCACCAGAGCAGCCTGAGTCAGGCCTAGCCCAGGATATAGACTTACAATCTAAGGGTTCTATGCTCTTCATTTCACAATATTCCACATTCATCTGTACTCTGCAGAGGACTCCTTACATTACAGTGACAAATACTGGTGACAAGAATATGTGTCCCTATTTTGTGCCTCTCTTGATATTAATACTCAGAGAGTCCTTAAAATTATCTCTTGTTATGTCTTTCAAGGAAAGTCATATGATTTTGATGTAAGGATATGAGGCTTTGAGTGGCCCATTTTCATATGAAAAAGTCAGCAAAAATACCAGGGATTGGCAGACAATTAACTTGCCCCCTAGACATAGATACCTGGGAAATTTTAAAATTCTGCAGGGTGTCAGCATAGAGTAAGAATGTTGCTTTGACTCTGAGACTTAAGGAGGGTTCCTGCTGGTCCTAGGGTAAGTATTCTGGTTGTCCCTGAAAGAACCTGTCTTGGGACCTTAGCTGAGCCAGAAGCTGACTCTTCTAAAGACTGCTAGGAAAATAGCAGAGATCCCTGCTCAACCCAGAAAGAGTGACAGATCCAGAGAGGAGTAGACAAGAGCATCATAATCAGAGGTATAAGTTGTCCTTCCACATTTATTTACCATTGAAGGGATTTCATTCATGAACTATACTTGTTCATCATTGCCACTGATGGTTATATTTACAGGTGAGTTTCAGGAGCAATGCTCATCAATATCAATACTTTTACTATGGCACTTCAGTAAAATTTGTTCTAGGCTAACTAAGTCCTCTGCTCAGGCACCCTAGTACACTCTGGAAGAATATTACCACTGACTCCTGGTCACCCTATTTCCCATACAGGAACTGGAAGTATTCTTTTATCATTGTAGCCAATGAGAATACTTCTTCAGGGTGCACCAGATACCTGACTGATGCCCTATGTATATCCGTGGTCCTTGGACTATCCATTGAAAGGTAAATATAGGGGCGGCTAGGTGGTGCAGTGAATAGAGCACCACCCTGAAGTCAGGAGGAGCTGAGTTCAAATCCGGCCTCAGACACTTAACACTTACTAGCCATGTGACCTTGGGCAAGTCACTTAACCCCAACTGCCCTGCCCTCCAAAAAGAAAAAAAAAGGAAAAGGAAATGGAGCAATGAGGGTCTCAAATCCTATAGTTTTAGTAGAGTATACCCATAAAGTACCGTTAACCTGAAATAGTCATTCTAAGAAACCCACCCTGAAAATATGAATGGAAAGTAGGGGCCACAGAAATGACACTAATGAGCTACATTTGGTTAGAAGGGGAAGTTTTTCTCATCTGCATCACATGCTTTTTTATAGTTAATAAGTAATCATCATAAAGGGATCTTACATTTTCTATAAGTATCAATCCATTCCATAACTATACAGTTGTCTACTGTAGAAAATACAGGCTATTTCACTTGATATTTAAACCCTTTCACGTCTTGCTCCAGCCCATCCTTCGAGGGTTATTTCACATTGCACTCCATGAAATCTACATTCCAGTCTAACTGACCTATTTGTTCTTTATTGAACTCAGAATTTCATCTCCATCTTTAGTACTTCTTCATGGATTGTCCCCTATGTCTAGGGTGTCTTCCCTCTCCCCTTTCCCTCTGGAATCCCAAACTTCTTTGAAGACCCAACTCACATGTTACCTCCTATGAGAAGTTTCCTGATCCCAGTTAAACTCTTTCCTACCTCAAATTATTATGTATCTTCCCAGTAGATAAACCCAAATGAACCTCTTCAGGACCCAGGAACTGGTTTTTTTTTTCATTTTTCATTTGTATTTTTATCACGTAGCATAATACTTTGAATACAGTAGGTACTTAATAAATATTTATTGGATTGGTTTGGGGAATATTATTTGTATAAGCCTTATTTTACCAGCCAGGGATATCCTTGATGAAAATTATTCTACATCTTTAATGTGGATTTTTTTGTAAAGATTTTACAGAGAAAGTAAAACAGGGTAGGTATTATTAGTTCTTAAGTTGTCTTAAAATGTAAAATTTGGTATTTTGGTATTTTCCAATAAATAAAATTTGGTATTTTCTTCTTTAAGGTATCTTGAGAAATTGTTCAGTGTCTTCAAAACTATGTCTCTATACATACTTCCTCTGTGTAACTGGTCTAAGTCTAGTTGTGGGTTTTTTTTTCTTTTTTCTTCCATCCTTGTTTTCTTAAGTCCCATCTTCACATTCTGTCCCAGGGGCTATTATCTTAGAGTCCAGATGTGGTGGCTCCATTGTCACTTGTGGATAAAGAAATTTGTTAATAGCATCTTTATAAGTCTCTCCCATTTTTATCTGTTCATTGTCTTTTTTCCAGTCTCCTTCTTAAATTCCCTTAGGATCACCTAGCTAAGTTGTTGTTAGGTATGGTTTTTTTAAACCAAACTTCCTGTGAACTCATTCTCAATCCACTTTTTCTCAGTTTTATGAGGAGATATTACTTACAATATTCTACGTTCTTCTTCCATAAGATTTTGGAAAGGAGTTTATTTCTTAAACCAATATTATTTTTGACTTCCATTTCTCTCCGATCAACAGAGAGATTAAGTGCTTGGTGGATATGGTTTGTGGGATGGTTCAGAATCAAGTTATATAATTTTAAAACCAATGGTCCCTCAGCAGAGTTCATAGTGTCATAGATTCAGAGATCAAAAGGGGATTTAGGATCCATAGAGTCCAAAGTCTTCATTTTATAGATGAGGAAACTGAAGCATAGAGAATGATTTTTGAGGGGGTGGTACAGCTAGCAAGTATCCAAGGTGGAATTTTAACCCATCTTCCTGATTTCAAGTCCCATGCCCTATTTACAACATTATGCCCTTAACTGTTTTTCTTCTCAACCATTTCCACTATCTCTGTCTTCTAAAATGCAAAATCCATTTATATACATGATGGGCAGCTAGATGACAGTAGATAGGGCACTAGGCTTGGAGTCAGGAAGACTCTGGCTTCAAACACTTACTAGCCGTGTGACCCTGGACAAATCACTTAATTCTGTGTTCCTCAGTTCTGTAAAATGAGCTGGAGAAAGAAATGGCAAACCACTGCAGTATCTTTGCCAAGAAAACCTTAAATGGGGTCATGAAGAGTGATTGAAACGACTGAATAACAACAAACAATACTCTAATAAGGAAATTTTCTTCCAGCTACAGACATACTTTAGAATGCCATGGATAAGGGATTATGGAATATTGTTGGTGGTACCTACAATGGTGCATCGTGAGATCTTTCTGAATACATTAGATTATAGGACAGAGACTACCTCCATAGTTCTTTATTTTGCAGGGAGTTTCTCCAGCAGAACCCCAGGCATTTAAAGATTAGGAGAGCTAATTTGAAGATATGGGGAACTAAGTTGGAAGCAAAAGCTAACTCTGCACTATCTCTGCTGCCTCCCTAACACCTCTGAGATTGTAACTTCTACTTAATTAGGGGAATTGAGGAAAAGAAGTAGGAGAGGAGAGGAATTATAAGAAATCTCACAATCTTCCACTACTGTCATAAGAATTCTATGACTTAATGAGACCTTACTAGTGAGTTTGGGACTTGTTATTGCAGTAAAGGATGAGGCACTATGGAAAATCTAAAGGCAAGTCACTCAGCCTTTCCCATATTTTGCACCCACTCACAGGAACTTCTTGGCAATCAGTAAATTGGAGCTCATCAAATTCAGGTCTGAACATATGTGGCACATAGTTGAGGAGTGTAAACACATACTTGGAAAGCTTTCACAATACCTATCAGGAATTTGGGACAAAACATTGGAGTAAGAAATTATCTAGTTTAATTCCTCCTTACATTCTGGCCTCTAATTACACATATTTTCAGGAAAATAGTTAATTATGACAGTGTCATCTTCTGTCAAATGAGAAAGAAAAACTTTGTTTCAATGTGGTTTAGGAGGAAATACATAAATAAATAAGGTTTTAACTCATAAAATAATAGAATTTTTAGATCTAGAAAGGATCTCAGATATCTGGTCCAACTTGCTCATTTTACTAATTAGTACACATCAAGGTCCAGAAAAGATAAAACCAAAGTTGTGCAGATTACTAAGTAGCAGATAGAGGATTTTGACCAGGAGTTCTTAAACTGGGATCCACAGACTTTCTTTTTTTCCATCACTTTTTTTAATGTATTGACTTGTTTATTTACTTTTAGTTTGCAAGATTCAGTTACAGAATCACTTGAGTTTCAGATTTTCTCCCCTCCTTTTTCCCTTCTGCCCCCCCCATGGTGGCATGCAATCATGTATGGGGATCCACAGACTTTCAAAGGGTCCATGAATAGATTTCAAGGAGTCCATGAACTTAGAGAGGAAAAAAATAAATCTTTATTTTCTCTCCCCTCCAAGAGAAAATGGACTTTTCCTTCAATTATTTAGAAGCATTCTTCTGAGAAGGGGTCTGTAGGTTTCACCGGATTGCCAAAAGGGCCCACGACATCCACAAGGTTAAGAACTCCTGCCATAGTGGTCTTCTAACTCTTAATTCATTGTTCTTTCCACTACACCGTATTGCCTCCCCTTCTGTGCATTGTCTTAACAGGGAATACAAATTATTAAGCTAAAATTACCATCCAGGTAATTTCTCAGTGGGTGGGGGTGGAAGAGGAAAGAGGATCTTCTTCCAGGGTGTGCTGGAACTAAATTTAACTGACTTGCCAATTGTTTCATTTTTCAGTGTCAACATTTATACCTTGAAAATCCCTATAAATCAGGGCTTGATTTACTGTTTTGTTGATTGTCTAGTTTTAAGATATTTATGGGGAAAAATGTTAACAATGGAGCTTAAACTTTAAAATGTATTGTACACATTTTTTTTTCTGTAGAGTCCCATTGTTAAACATTTACCAGCATACCCCTGTATTGCTCTATAAACATTGTTTTGAGCTCAGCAGGAGTGAGATAGAAGTCTTAGGGAATGAAGTAATCACCATATGGGAAGCCTGGTAAATGTAGGCTAATAATAATGTAACAGTAATTATCCGGCTTCTCCATTCCCCCTCCCTGTCACCAACGTTAGGCTTGTACAGCTCATCCCTCCCCCAGGTACCCTTAAAGGAGGTTGGGGATACATAGTCTCTGTTATTGACTCAAGCCCCTACTGATGGCATTCCTTCACTGCCCCCCCCATTTTAGGAGTCCTTTGTACCTCAGTTCCATTTAACCACTTAACAATCAGGTTAGTTTTCACCAAGGTCTATTTATTTCAAAGGTACAAAAAACCCAAACATATTCCCCAATCCATCACTTGGGGCAGGTATGAATACCCACTATGCTTCCTCAGTTTCTGTAGAGAGAAAGGGGATCAGATGCATATATTAAGCAAGGTCCTCTTTAGATAGCATAAGTCTCACCAAGTTCCAAGTCCAAATCCCTCCTGGCCTCAAGTCCCAGCAGTCTAACTTCTCAAGACTTCTCTGCTGGGCTGGCTACACTATCCAGCCTGAAATTCAGTCTCCATAGTCATCATGGCCAAGAGTGTGGGTCTAGAGACTTCCCTGTTTGTACCTAAGATTGAATAGGATGAAGGAAATAGATCCAAATCCCAAGTCTGATTCTCAGAGCCACAGGGAATAAAGCAGACAATTGGGGTTAAGTGACTTGCCCAAGGTCACATGGCTAGTAAGTGTGTCAAGTGTCTGAGGCTGGATTTGAACTCAGACTCCAGGGCCAATGTTCTATTCACTGTGCCATCTACCTGCCCCAATTTGTTGCTGTTGTTTAGTCATTTCTGATTTTGTGGTCCCATTTGGGGTGTTCTTGGCAAAGATACTGGAGTGGTTTACCATTTCTTTGTAGCTCATTTTACATATGAGGAACTGAGGCAAATTTGGTTAGGTGACTTGCCCTGGGTCATATAGTAAGGGTCCAAGACTAGATCTGAACTCAGGAAGAAGTCTTCCTGACTTCAAGACCGGCATTTTATTCACTTCACCATCTAGCTGCCCTACCCTGATTTAAAACTGCAAGAATATTGCCTCACTACCTTTTCTAAAAGATACAGTGAATGGACGTTGGATTAAGGCCTCAGTGTCTCCATGTTCCTTCCCCAATACCACAGGTATTCTAAATCACAAATCTGAAATTTAAAAGGAAATCTTTCAATTACTTGAATATCATCTCCCTCACATAAGCTCCCTTAAAGGAGTTTCCATCTTAAAATGGCCTTGAGAATTAGGATGAAAAATGCAAACCATCTCCCGAGAAAGAATTGGTGGAGGCTGAATACAGATTGAAGCATATTTTTTACTTTCTTTTTCTTCGGGTTTTTTTTTTTGTTTTGGTCTGTGTTTTTCTTTTACAACATGACCAATATATAAATATGTTTTGCATGACTACACATGTATAACCTATATCAAATTGCTTGAATTCTCAATGGCGTAGGGGTGGGGAGAGAGGGATAGCATTTGGAATTCAATTTTTAAAATGAATATTTAAAATTGTTTTTACATGTAATTGGGGAAAATTAAATACTAAATTAAAAAAAATTAAAATGACCTCAAACATATCAGATGTTTAATAAACAGTGCCTCCTGCAGAACTTAGTACAATGTCTGACATACAGTTAATGCTTACCAAATGCTTAATTGATTGATGAGCATTTGGTGAATTGAACTGAATCAAAAGACAGAAGAAATAGTAGGAAACCTTTAATCCAACTTAATTTAGCACTGCTTGCTTTGTAATTCTAAATGAATTGACATTGTTTTTTAGAAAATGATAAGACTGGCCAAGAAAATTGTCAAAGATGATGGTGGACCAGAACTCTCTTTGCAGTCGCCCTCCCTAGCCCCATCACTCTAAGAATAAACAAAGAATGATAATAGTAAAGAAGTAAAAAGCAGGAGAAGGTAAATAAAAATGCAATACATGAAGTGTTATTTAGTTTTAGTAAGCCTTCCTGTTTTGCTATTCTTAGAGTAAAAAATGTTAGTTTTTTAAAGGTCAAAAAAGGAACTGTGATATCCAAAGTACAATGTCTTGCCCAATATGTCTGTGACCTCTGGTAAAATTTGCTGGATTTGCTGATATTTTGTTAAATCAGTTGGTTGTGGTTTTGTTTTTATTCCTAAGACTTCCCAGTTTCATTTTGCAAAATGGGATTTTCGTTTATCTATTCCACCCTCCTATCATTATAATGAACAAATGAGTGATGTAGTATTTATTAGGTACTTGTGCATCCATTTAATTACTTAATAGATTAGCTTTTACAAAGGAATATTTACTTCAAAGTTCTAATAAGAACAAATGCTAAGGGCGAAGGTTACATCAAGAAAAATAAGAATTACAAGATAAAGTCATACTCTGAAAGCATTGTCATCGTTATATGAACTAAAGTCTATTACCTATAAAGGAGATGCATGTAAGATCATCTTAATAAGTCAGAATCCTTAATAAGCATTATTTCATCAAGTGCTCTTTTAAAAAGTGGATTTTCAATCTCATTTGAAAGGTTCACTTAGAAAACATGGCTTCTTATAGACTTCATGTCAGTGAATGTTGGATAGACTCTTATAGTACCTGCAACTAAATATTGAACTTTTCTTTATTTTATAATAGAGCTTCTATACATCATAGTATGAAATCTCTTGAATGTGCTGCTTAATTTGTTTTTAAGATGGTTTCCTATATACAGCTTTTTCAAGAAGGCATATTATCACTACTCTACCCACCCTTGAGGAACTTTTTTGCCTCAATTTTTTTTCCAATTAAAATTCCATTAAAATGACCTTCATTAGCATATCAATTATTCCTTGAAACGTCATATGGTAATCTTTGCTGTAAGTTTCTCTAAGAAAGGTCTCATTTCTAAGATATATAGGGAGCTGATTCAAATTTGTAATAATAAATTTATCAATTTTTCAATTGATAAAAATGGTCAAATAATACGAAGAGGCTTTTTTCAGAAGCAGTCTAAGTTATCAACAGGTATATGAAAAATATTCTCCAAAGTACTAAAAAATTGTTGTTGTTCAGTCAAGTTACTGTTGTGGCCAACTCTTCATGATATCATCCGGGGTTTTCTTGACAAAGATAATGCAGCAGTTTGTCCTTTCCTTTTCTAGTTCCTTTCATAGATGAGTAACTGAGTCAAACAAGGTTAAGTGACTTGCCCACGGTCACACAATTATTAAGTGTCTGAGGCTGGATTTAAATTCAGGAAGGAGGGAGGTCTTCCTAACTTCAGGTCCTGTGATCTATCCACTGTGCCACCTAACTGCCCCCTAATAATTAGAGAAATGCAAATTAAAACAACTCTGAGGTATCGCTTCACACCCATCAGATTGACTAAGTTGGCAAAGAGGGAAAATGTCAAATGTTAGAGGAGCTGTGGGAAAACAAGTATATTAATACACTTTTGGTTGGACTGGAGGGGGCAGGGAAGTGGTAGAACTTGATGATAGAACAGCAGGAAGAAGTACAATGAACACCCCAACTACCATGCAAAACCTCTCCAAACAGACTTAGAAAAATGTACCATGGTGTTGGGGCTCTTGTTGGTTATGGGTTGAACCGTCCTCAACTAACAGGCAAGTGATCACCTCGGGGCAGAATGCGAAGGTTGCACCTGTTTGCAATAAGCAGGATTATCTCTCTGCATCACCTGGCTCGCTGTGGCGACTAGGGCAAGGCCAGGGGAGGAGCCCTAAGGGGCCCTGGAGAAAGGACTTAAATACAGGCTACCCAGAGGCAGAAGGAAGTCCAGCCACCACCAAGCTTAGAGAGCTAGAAGCAAGTGTTGTGTTCTGAAGAAGAGTTCCAGTCCCACTCTAAGCTTAGAGAATGAGAGAGAGTTCAAGCTACGCCAAGCTTAGAGAATGAGAGGAAGTTCCAGCCACGCCAAGCCTAAGAGAAAATAGCAAGAAGCAAGCCCTGTGTCTTAAATTTTCTGTGCAGCTGTTTCTCCCGGAGAAAGTGGAAGCCAGGAGCTGGGGACGCCTGAAGCCTGTTGAGGAAGGGTATAGGTGAAACCTATACAGCCTGACCCCCCAAAACTGTAACAATAGGGAGCCATTTTTTCCAGTCCAGGTCCTCATAGAGAAATAAACAGAGTTCATGGATATTAGAGAAAGGGTTCTGACCAGAAACAGGAGTAAACACTCCTGTCCCAATGGAGTACTCCCACTTATGGAGAGAAAAGCTGTGTACCAGGTAAGAGGAAGCCCCAGATGCAGCAAAGAGGGGCCTAGATGTGTATGGGGTACAATATCAGGTATAAATTGATAGTCACTGACTGACTACTCAATTTTGGGCAGCAGATACAAAGAAGAATGAGGAGAAGACCTATGCTCTGAGTCCCTGTTGAAGACCTGAAAGGATGGAGTTCAGAAGAAAGCAGCAGCTGTGTAATTCATGCCCCAGGAGGAGAGTGAGATCTCAGTAGTTGTAATGGTAATCAATTTGTTTGATCAGATACTTAGGGCTAAGCATAGAACTCTATCCATTGGTGAAAAGGTGTGAATTCCCAGAACTCTGCCCATTGGTGAAAAGGTGAGACTTCCGCTGTTGAATGGAAGAATGCTATTGGCTGAGACATTCCCTGTTGACTTGGGAGAAGGCCAGTGCTTATAAGGAATAATTTTATAGAGTCAAGACAGATTTTGGATTTGGCTCCTCAGTGGCTGACTGAAGACATGAACAGGATGGGACTTTGTTTGTTGGTGG
>CM053593.1:214459778-214506510 GCA_028646575.1 Pseudocheirus occidentalis
GAGAGAGAGGGAGAGAGAGGGAGAGAGAGAGAGAGAGGGAGAGAGAGAGGGAGAGAGAGAGAGAGAGAGAGAGAAATAGTGTTGATTTTTATAATTGATTTGCCACATTTTCAAGAGAACATTATGGTCCTCAGAGAGTGGATCTTTTCTTGGGAATGTGTCATTTGAATAAAATAATTTGAAATAATCTTATCTACAGACCATGTAGCATTTTCTAAAAGAAAGTATTTTTAACAGCTCCCCACACAGATATATGGATACAGTTTCCAGTCAAATTCTGGGGACAACTTCAGCAATATTGGTTTAACTATAGTTTACCAGGGCCTACCACTTACATGCTAAGAGATACATAAAACATGTCAATTCAGTTATCAAATAGTTTCTAAGCTGTTCATACACACACACACACATACATACATACATACATACACACACATACATACATACATACACACACATACATACATACATACACACACATACATACATACATACACACACACACACACACACACACACACACACACACACGGCCTTGGTCTTTCCAGTAGAAGAGTTTGCCAAAAATAACACTATGCACTATGCTCTTGGAAACTCATCTTTTCAGGTAGCTCATGGATTCTCCCCATGTATATAATGTTTTAGAAGACATACCAGAGATTTAGCAAATGCTAGGTTTGATGAATTGTGAACAAAATCTGCAGACAGGATTCTGGGCCACTTAACATGAAGCATGATAGGCACTATAGAAACAGGGAAAGCAACTGGAGGATTGACAAAAAACCAAAAGCTTCATTACTGGAACCTGGAAACCAGGTTTGGCTGGATCATATTCTCTCTCTTGTATGGAGGTTGTTCTAAGCTTTAGATGATGGGCCTTTACTCTTTCTTAGCAAGTGAAATATGAGATTTAGGAGATAAAATGACCACAAACCTGGATGAATCATAGTTTCCTCAAACAGGCATATTCCACTGCATTTTCATAGAAGCCATGAGAATGACCCACTCCTATGTGAGTTGAATCTATGGAGGAGTATGAGATTTAGATTTTGGATGGCCAACAAAAGTTGAGTGATATTATCTAATTTAGTGGAAGGGACATGGTCTAGAGGGCCACACATAAGAAATGTGTCAGTTAAAAAAAAATCTGTCCCTCCTTCTTAAGACATTTCACCAGAGATATAAAAGGAATTGTAACCATGCTCCCTGGGGAAGTCATAGAAAGGGCACACTCTTAGCTAGTAATTAGACTGCCTCAGCTAGTATGTGAGAAAAACATTTAGATGGACAGTTAAGTAAAAGAAAGGGCAGTTTCTACTGGAACAACTTTAAATTTTTCTCCCTTTTTTTGTGTATGGAGGGTGTGAATTATTAAACTGACTATAACCATATTTCCACTGGGTAGATTTGGCTTTTTGCAGAATGAGGGCAAGATCCAAGTAAGCATGTAGGCTTCAAAAGGATATTGCTGTATTGTTTGGGTATCCTGGAGAATTTCCTTTCTGCAGGTCTAATGCATGTGTGATCATGAAACCACTCCCACCCCTCCCCACTCAAAAAACTCCAGTGACTTCTTCTTGCCTCCAGGAGGAAGTACAAAATACTTTGTTTGCCATTCAGAGTCCTTTATTCCTAGCCACCCACTACTTTGCCAGTCTTCATGTATCTTACTCCCCAACTTTGTACTCTTTGATCCAATGACACTAACCTCTTGATTGTTCTGCAAACAACC
This sequence comes from Pseudocheirus occidentalis, assembly GCA_028646575.1. Classification (NCBI taxonomy): domain Eukaryota; kingdom Metazoa; phylum Chordata; class Mammalia; order Diprotodontia; family Pseudocheiridae; genus Pseudocheirus; species Pseudocheirus occidentalis. The sequence continues at coordinate 214,461,511 of CM053593.1, forward strand.
CCATCTGTCCCCTGTGCCTGGAATGCTTTCCCTCTTCCACTCTAATGACCTTCCTGGCTTCCTTTAAGTCCCAAATAAAATTCTACTTTCTATAGGAAGCTTTCTCCAACCTCTCTTAATTCCAGTGTCTTCCCTTTGCTAATTATTTCCTGTTTATCCTATATATAGCTTGCTTTGTATGTAATTGTTTACATGTTTTCTCCCCTATTAGATTGTAAGCTTCTTGAGGGCAGGCACTATGCTTTGCCTCTTTCTGTATTCCCAGCACAAAGCTCAGTGCCTGGCATATAGTAAGAATTCAGTAAATGTTCATTGATTGATTGATTAAATTAATCTGCAGGAAGGTAGCCAGGGTATGAAGTTGTTTACTTCCCCCCCCCCCATTTATTAGTTACTCATCTTGTATGCTTTCACTATACTTTATACCTTCTCTGGTGGTGACTAGAGGGAGAAGGTGTCAATTTCCTGAAAGGCATTTTTTAAAAAAATTAAAGGTAAAGGAATCTATGATGACAAACCTATTCAAATACAGCCAAGGTATGACACATATAAGCCATGATACATTCCTCATACCATAATTGTTCTCGGGCTCTGTTTCACTAATGTGAAGGTGTATTTGAGAGTCTCAGAAGTAATATTTTTAATGTTTAATGTTTAACTTATCTAAGACTTATGTTAGCAGAACCCAGCAGAAAATATCTTTTACTCATTCTGACTCTTCCTTGCATCAGAAGTTTTCTAGGTTTTATTTGTTTTGATTGAGCTTTAGGCTTTGGGACTTCAGAGCAGTGTTGTGGCTATGTGAAAACATACTACTTCTGACTAGTTCCCTTGTTGGGGGCATTAAAAGCCTTTAATTAGCAACTTACCTTAATTATTATGTCTAGAGCTTTATCTTCTCTTGTATCCTGCCACTCCCAGGGATCCAAAGGCCCTACCAGAAGAATCTTCTATTCATATTTATGAGAAGACAAGCACATTCTTACACTTTGGATAGAGCTGGGAATTGGTTCAACTATTTGGCAGTTTGGAATTATATAAGAAAAAATAATTAAATTGTTCATACCCTTTTACCCATAAATACACTACTACTGGACTCTGATCCCACGGAGGTCAAAAGGAAAGGTTCCATATAAGATCAAAATATTCATGGCAGTACATTTTGCAGCAGTAATAACTTGAATAATAATGGGCAATCCTTGTTTGGGGAAAGGGTGAATAGACTGGCATATGAATGTTAAATAATATTATTGCACCATGAAAACAATGAATATGAGGAGACTTGTATAGGCACCCCTCTGGACTCATGCCCTCCAGCCTGTACTCACATTGGCAGGCTGGGGCCCCAGAGAGTGGTTAAATAGCTCTACTCTGAGGCTTCTAGGAATAACTTTGAGTGTCACAGGGATTACTAGTGTTATTACTCATGAAACCCTAGTTCACCACTGTGTTCACCACTGATTATTAGCCAGGCTTAATTAGCTTTTAAAAAAAGGTATTTAGAAATATTTATTGAGAAAGGATTTTTCAAGAACAATTGGTACAAAACATCCCTCCAAAAGTCTTGGGGCACACTCTTCCTCATTTACACACAGGCCTAAGGGAAGAGATGGTTATAGTTCTTTATTTATGTCTATGCTTTTTCTCTCCCTCCCTGCTCCCAGAAAGATGCATTGTCATCTACTGTTTCAGTCTCTCAGATGACACACTCAATGGGGGAGTAGAACTCTCTCCTTTTCCCCAGGACATTTCCTTTCAGGACGCTGGCTCCAACTCTTGCACTGAAACCTGTTTCCAAACTTAAGTTCACTATTAAGTTACTTCTGACATCAGTTGAAATTCCTTCAGCTCTTTAAAGCCCCCTCTTAGGGCTTTTGGTTAGTCATTTTCCATATTGTTTTAATAAGAGATTCAAGTTTCCTATAGAAATCTCTTGGTGGGAATCACTGTGGTAATCATTTAAAACTTCATCAGGGGCAGCTAGGTGACACAGTAGATAGAGCACCTGGCTTGGAGTTAGGAGAACCTTAGCTTACATCTAACCTCAGCCACTTATTAGCTAAGTAACCCTGGGCAAGTCACTTGACCCCAATTGCCTCCAAACAAATCATCATTAAAATTTTTTAAAATTTATTTTTAGCTTTCAACATTCACTTTTATAAGATTTTGAGTACCAAATTTTTCCCCTTCTTCCTTTCTCCCCTCCTCAACATAACATGCAACCCGATATAGACTATATATGTACAATAATATTAAACACATTTCCATGTTAGTCATGTTTTCAAAGAATCGAAACAAAAAGGAAAACCACGAGAAAGAGACAACAAAACAAAAGAGAAAATGGTGTGCTTCAATGTGCATTCAGACTCCATAGTTCTTTCTCTGGATATGGATAGCATTTTCCATTATGATTCTTTTGGAATTATCTTGGATTGTTGCATTGCTGAGAAGAACTAAGTCTATCAAAGCTGATCCTCGCACAGTGTTGCTGTTACAGTGTACAATGTTCTCTTGGTTCTGCTCACTTTACTTAGCATCAGTTCATGTAAGTTTTTCCAGGTTTTTATGACATTTACCTGCTTATCATTTCTTATAGAACAATAATATTCCCTTACATTCATATGCCACAGCTTGTCCAGTCATTCCCCACTTGATGGGCATCCCCTCAGTTTCCAACTCTTTGCCACCACAAAAAGAGCTGCTATAAATATTTTTGCACATGTGGATCCTTTTCCCTTTTTATGATCTCTTTCGGATATAATCCAAGCCATCCTTATTGATGACCTTAACTGAAGTGAGGGTGTGGAATACTCTTCTCCCCCACCCTTAAACTTATATGAATTGATGCTGTTTGAAGGAAGCTGAACCAAATGATTGTAACAATAAAGAAGATAACACATAGAGGCACTAACAGTGAAGTCAAATACAACAGATAATGTTAAAAAAAATGCTTTCTTTATATCTTCCTCTCTCTATTTAAAACCCTTGTGTCTCTTAACTTTTACATGGTTAGTTAAAAAAAAAAAAGGAAGCCTCTTCTCCACACCCTCTCACCTTCATTGCCCTATGTTCTATATGCCAAATTTCTCCACTAACAGCTTTCCCTCTCATCAGAAAGGAGTTTACAATGGTCACTATGCTTACCTTTCACTAATTCTTCCTTTCTTCATTAACTGTGCTGTCTACTAAATAGAAGTGACAGTTTTGGCTCATTTCTCTTTTTACCACAGACTATTTCTTTCTTAAATGAGCCAAGACCTTTTCTGAGCATTTTAAAAAAAATGTCTTGAATTTAAAAGAAATTTTAAAATAATTGTAGAATGGTTTCCTCTCTGATATACAGAATGGTTAAGGTCAAGAATGTCTATATTAACTACTAGGTCCATGCTCCTTCTAAAGAAAATAATATACTATTATAATTAGATAAATTTCTCCATAGATTTGCATTTTTTTCGCTGCATATTTGGATTAGTGGTTTAAACTGTCATAGTGAAGTACATATACATAACACATACACACGTCTCCATTTTCATTTATCCACTGAAGTTTATGGTTATCTATCACCTCCAATACTGATACTTTCTTCAACACACTATCATTATTGCCAGGTACTATGTAAAAGTAAGAACATAATGTATTAAGTAATGCCCTAATGAAAGCTTTTAACTGCTTGAAATGATTAAGAGGTGTGTAACTCTAAAACCCTGGGAGTTCTTGGTTTTTTCCAATATGAATTTAAAAGAAGAGAACAGAGGATGAACAGAGGATCTCCCTACAGTTGTCGTCATTCATCTTAATGTTCTGAAAATGTAAGCATTTCAGCTACAAAGAAAATAGAAACTGCACCATTCATTATCTTGTACTACTCTCTCCAATATTATCAATAAAATTATCAGCCAAGTTGTCAAATCCAGTGGTTTTTTCTCAGTCCTTATCCTTATTGACCTCTTTCCAGCATTAGCTTCTGAATACGCTGAGTGGATTATTTTCTCCTCTCTGGGTTTCCTAGCACTGTTCTCCCTAGGTTTTCATCTTATCTGTCTTACTACATTCTTTTTTTTTTTTTTTTTAGTCTTCTTTGCTTCTAAGCTTTTTGGCTTATCCATATCTCATTTCCTAACTATGGATTTACCTCAGGGCTCTGTCCTGGACTATCTGACTTGGTGATCTCATAAGCTCCTGTTGTTGTTGTTCAGTTGTTTTCAATTATGTCTGACTCTGTGTGACCCTGTGTGGGGTTGTTTTGGCAAAGATACTGGAGTGGTTTGCCAGTTCCTTCTTCAGTTCATTTTACAGATGAGAAAACTTAGGCAAAGAGGGTTAAGTGACTTATCCAGGGTCACACAGCCAAGAAGTGTCTGAGGCCAGATTTGAAACCAGGAAGATGAATCTTCGTGTTTCCAGGTCTGGCAATCTACTATGCCACCTAGCTGTCCCTCATAAGTTCACATGGTTTAATCATCACCATATTTATAGATGATTTATAAATCTATAAATATAAAGATGCCAGCATATTTTGTCATTTTTTAATATTACAAAATAAATGGCTTTAGGGTTATTCTGATGTTCATGCAAGCTCACAAATCACCCTATCATTAAAACAGAACTTTGAATAAGTTGAAAGCAAAAAGAAACTTCAGAAACGACTTTTGCAGAGACAAGAATTGAAAGCATATAGGGATAATATTGAGGAAAACCCTGAAATACTGTCAATCCTTCAAATTTTATAATTTAAGTAGATTTCTAACTTAAGTAGTATTGGTATTGATAACAGGTCAAACAATAAAAATAAGCATGTGCCTTTCTGGCAGTGGATAGAGCAAAGGGCCTGGAGTCGGGACAGCCTGAGTTCAGATGTGACCTCAGACACTTGTTGCTTTTGTTGCTTTTGTGACACTTCCTAGCTGTATAACTCTAAGCAAATTGCTTAACTTCAGTCTGTCTCAGTCCCCTCAACTGTAAAATGGGGGTGATGATAGCACCTACCCATCAGAGTTGTGAGGATCGAATAAGATATTTGTAAAGCACTTAGTATAGTTGGTGCTTAATAAATGCTCATCCTTTTTTCCTAAAGGTATTAATGTTATGGGAAGATTCCCTACATCTCTTTTGGTGTCTCATAACAGTGAGTTATTTTAGTCTAGAAGAGCACAAAATTAATTGATTATATAAAATCTTTTTGTGGGAGGTAATGACCTTTTAATTTATTGTGTTATCTTCTATGTTTGCCTTTCTTCAGAGGAACTCTAGCTCTGACCAGATAAATTTCATTAACCTTCAGAGCAGCCATTTGAGATCAGAAAATATAAATATTCTCTTTTTTATTTGCAAAATGGAAAAAATGGAGGTTAAAAAGAGAATAAGCAGTTTGTCCAAGATCACTTCAAAGTGAGTAACAAAGTCAATTACCTTATTTCAACAGCTTGTTCATTATATGGCCTCCTTTAAGCATTTATTAAGAGTGCCCTCTATATTCCAGGAACTGGGCTGGATGTTAAAGATGCAAACATGAAAAATCCCATCTGCAAGAAGTTTACATTTTATAGGGTGAGACAACACAATGGGTTGAGACAAAACAATGAATATGTGTGTGTTTATGTACATAAATGTATGTGTATACACACACACACTTATTTAGACACAAGGTAGATACAAGGTAATGGGGGAAGGTGGAAAGACCTCATGAAGGAGACACTGATTCTTCCTGTATGATACCTTCATATCTGTCTCCTCTTCACTCACAGGGGCACCACCCTATTTTAAGCCCTCACTAACCCTTACCTTTTTAGGAAGAAGAGGTGAAAAGAGAGTACATTCCAGGAGAACGAAACAGCCTCTACCTTTGTAGAGAAGAGATGTGAAATGTCATATATGAGGACTAACAAGAAAGCCAGTTTGTTTTGACTATAGAGTTCATGAAGGGGGAATAATGTGTAATAAGCCTATAAAATAGGTTGGAGCCAGGTAATAAATAACCTTAAAGGCTAGAGAACTTTGTTTTTTATTTTAAATGCCATAGGGAACTCTGAGGACTGACATGATCAGAACTGTGCTTTAGCAATATTACTTTGGCAACTATGTGAAGGATAAACTGGAGAGGCAGAATGACTTGAGACAAGAAGATCAATTAAGAGGGTGCTATGATAGTCTATGTCAGAGGTAACAGGGACCAGAATTAGGGTGGTTTTCATGTGAGTGGAGAAAATGATTCATATGCGAGAGATGTCTTGGAGAAAGAATAAAAAAATCTTAGCAGCTGAATAGATATGTGTAGAAAGGGAAAGAGTTAAGAATGACTGCTAGGCAGGAACCAGAATATTGTACGCAGTAACAGCAGCACTGTGTGGTGATAACTTGGAGAGACTTAGCTTTTCTCAGCAATGCAATGATCTAAGACAATTCTAAAAGACTCATGATGGAAAATGCTATCCTCATTCAGAGAAAGAACTATGGAGTCTGAATGCAGATTGAAGCATGCTATTTTTCCTTTTTTTTGTCATGGTTTTTCCCTTTGGTTCTAATTCTTCTCTACAGCATGACTAATGTGGAAACATGTTTAATATGATTGTACATGTATGATCTATATCAATTGCATGCCATCTTGGGGAGGGGGAGAAAATTTAAAACTCTGAATCTTGTAAAGGTGAACGTCAAAAACTAAAAATAAATAAATAAGTAGATATTTAAAAAAAAAAAGGATGACTGCTAGGTTACAAATGAGGTTTACTAAAAGTATTGTGGTAACCCTGACAGAAAAGGTAAAGTACAGAAGAAATAAAGTATAGGCTTGGTAGCAATGATGAGTTCCACTTTGGAGATGTTAAATTTGAGATGCCAATGGAACATGTAGTTTGAAATGACTAAGTAGTTGGTAATGTGGGACTAGAGCTCAGGAGAGAGACAAGGGCTAGCTAATGTAATGCTTGGAGGTAACTAGAGGGCTCAGTGCTGGACCTAGAGTTAGGAAGACCTGAGTTCAAATATGGTCTCAAATACTAGCTGTGTGATGCTGGGCAAATCACTTAACCTCTGTTTGCCTTAAGCCACTGCAGAAGGAAATGGCAAGCTACTACAGTACTTTTGCCAAGAAAACACCATATGAAATCATGTAGAGTTGGACATAACTAAGCGACTGAACAACGACATTTGTGATTCTATGTAAAAAGTGCAATTTTCCAATGTTTACAAAACATATTTCAGTTTTTTCAATGCAAGAAAGAGTTTCTGAAGGCCCTAGTACATCTCTCTAGTCCTAGCATCTCCTGATTTCTCACAAGATTTTAGAATCTGCCATGTATTAGATGTGATGGTGAAAGCATTGTTTCTAAACCAGTGCATTATAACACTTTTGGTATGTAACTAGCAATGATGGAAAGGTGCAGGAGAAACACATTTACCCTTGCTGTCATTGGTGTAGAACATGCAGCACCCATTTCAAACTCATGTCATTGCTTTCTCTCAAGTAATTATTTGTATGCTGTCTCTCCCATTAGACTGTAAGCTCCCTGAGAGCAGGGACTCTCTTTTGCCTTTCTTTATATCCTAAGCATTTAGAACATAGTAGGCATTTAATACATGCTAACTTACTGATTAAACTGGCAGTTTACACTTCTTCGTTGTTATTCAGTCATTTTAATTATGTCCGACTCTTAGGGCCCTATTCTTGGCAGTAATATTGAAGTAGTTTGCCATTTCCTTCTCCCGCTCATTTTATAGATGAGGAACTGAGGCAAACCAGGATTAAACACAGCTAGTAAGTATCTGAGGCTACACTGGAACTTGGGAAGATGAGTCTTCTTGACTCCATGCTCTATTGCTCTATCCACTGTACCACCAAGCTGTTCCTTACACTTCTTCAGCTCTGCTCAAATTCTAGGAGAAAATCCTGCTTAAAATAGACATATATATGTATTTATTTTTAAAGACCATCTAGTTATACTGCTAAAATTAATACTTAAGTATTTGTTAAAGTTAATAAATTCTTTGAAATACTTAAATCTTTATTTAATGTTGCTATTACAATGAGATAATATATTGTGCTTGATCCAATGCAATAGATATTGCTTACATTCCAAATATATGAAGAATATTGAGTTAAGTGCTGAGAGAAAAAAACATTTAGATAAAATTTGTTATCTGCCTTTACTGAGTTTATAGTTTAGAACTGGGATATGGAACATATGCAGATAACTAACACAAAATACAACACCCACGTAGTAGAAGAGTTTCATAAAAAGGGTGCTTAACTTGAGCACTGAAGGAAGCTTTCAAAGCAGTGGAGGAGAGAGTACATTCCTGGAATGGAGGATGATCTAAAACAAAGGAAAGGAGATGGAAGACTGAGTATTGTATGTGGAAAATATCAAGAAGGCCAGGGTGGTTAGACAATGAGTATGAGAAGGGAAGTAATGTATAACAATGCCAGAAAGGTTGGTTGGGGCCAGGTTGTCAAGTGCTTTGAAGGCTAAACAGAGGAGTTTATACTTTATCCTTGAGACAGTTGAAAACCATTGGATTTTTTTGTTTGTTGGTTGGTTGGTTTGTTTGAGTAAGACAGTGACATGGTGAGACTTTTGTGCTTTAAGATACCACTTTGGCAACTGTGTGAAGGATGAATAGGAGTGGGGAAGACTTGGAGTAGGAGAACCAATTAAGAAGATTTTGCAACATTCCAGGTAAGAGGAAATACGGACCTGAAATGGGCGGCAGGAGTTTGGGTAGAGGGAACAGAATTGATATGAGACATGTTACAAAGGCAGAAATGGCAAGATTTGGCAGTGGATTTGATATGTAAAGTCAGGGAGAATAAACAGGTAAAGATGATGCTACTGCAAAGTTTGAGAGCCTAGTGGTATTCTTAACAGAAACAGGGAAGTTTGAAAGGAAGATGGTTTGTAGTGGTGGTGGTAGTGGTAAGATAAAGAGCTCTGCTTTGGGCAGGTTGAATTTGAAATGTTTTTGGAACATTAGGTTTGAAACATCTCATATGTAGTGGTTGATATATAACTGGAGCTCAGGAGATAGCCTGGATTTGGATATATAGAAATATTAGCCATCTGTATAGGGATGACCATTAAACCTGTGAAAGCTGATGAGGCCATCAGGTGAAAGAATGTAGATAAAGAAGTGAAAAGGGCCCAGGACAGTGCTTTAAGGTATACTCACACGTAAAAGTCACAATAAGGATGATGATTAGTTAAATGAAAGCCAGAAACAAATGTAGTAGTGTTCAATAAATAAATAAAATTCATTGGCAAAAGCATTCCCTAATGGAAAAGAACTGCTGAGGAAAATGGAAAACAGTATGGGAAAAAATAATCTTAGACCAATATATTAAACCAGATACTAAATAAGCTACAAATGAGTAAGACCTGATCATAGAATACTACATCATGAACAACTTAAAAACAACCAAAGAGCCCCCAAATGAAATATTAAAAAAAAAACCAGAAGGGAATAAAAGGAGGTTCTTTCCAGAGTTGTATTTCTGAGGGAAATGAATAACCCATTACGGGACAGAGAAGATGAGAAAGGACAAAATGGATGTTTCCTATCATATAAAGTTTAAATGCTTTTTCAAGAATAGATTGATATAATTAGAATAAGAAGAAAAGTTATTCTTTGGGGAAAAATTCTTCACATTAAATATGTCTGATAAAGGGTTAATATCCAAGATATAAAGAGAATTGATATAATCATACAAGGCAACATTATTCAATAGTCAGTCAAAGGATATAAACAGTTTTCAGAAAAAGAAAGGTAAATTATCAACAGTCACATAAAAATGATCTTAAATGAAAATTTAAAAAACCCTGAGGTTTTACTTCAACCCAACAAATTGGCAAAAGTGATAAAAGATGGATAATAGATAAAAAGTATTTATTAAGACTTACTATGTGCCAGGCACTGGCCAAAGCCTTGGGAAAACAAAAAGAGGAAAATAAGACAGTCTCTGCTCTCAAGGAACTTACATTCTAATAGGAAAGACAAAACATAAAAAAGAGCTGGAAATTAGGAGACAGGGATAAAGGATGGCACTCATATGGGCTGCTGGGGGGGGGAAGACCAGAAAATAAGGTTAGTTTGGGGTGAAGTGAGCATCTCTGGAGCCCCTCATGAAATGATGATCCTGGTGAGGGACTCACCAATCAGGAAAGCAGGCCCTAGAAGAGACAGAAAATAGATATTGCTGGGGTTATAGAAAGACAGGCACACTAATACATTGTTGGCATAGCTGTGACATGGTTCAACCTTCCTGGAAAAAAAATGGAAACTGTTAGAAAGTGACTAAACAATTTATACCTTTTGACACAGTAAAAATGGGCATATACCCAAGAAGGTCAAAGACAGAGGAAAAGTTCCACATGTATCAAAATATTTAATAGCAGAATTTTTAAAGATACCAATAAACTAAAATCACACAGGGTGTCTATTGAGTGGGGGAAAGCTGAACAAATTGTGGCACATGAATATAATGGATATTGCTGTATGAAATTATGAATATGAAGATTCAGAGAAATTAGTGAATATTTGTATAAACTGATGCAGAGTGAAGAAAGCAGAACCAAAAGAACAATAGACACAATGGCCACCAAGTTGCAGAAGTAATATGGGAAAATGAGAAGAGAAAGCCTGAAATAGCTGCTGTTAGAAATTCAACAGAGTCATTTAGGGAAGAACAAGGGGATTTCCCTGAACTAATGAAAGACCAATTGAAATCATATAATATATGCCAAAACAGAGAATGATTAGGAAAGTCCCTGGTCAATTTTATGGGTTCCACAATTAGCCTGACGACATTACAGGGCAAAAGTCATTGCCTGGAAGTATCTGAAGGACATTTCCTAATGGGGCGTATCATATGAACTACAGTCTTGCTGAGGGGACAGAGGGAACTCCTTGTGATTGCTTGAATAGGAATCAAGTCTCCTGTTAAAGAGCTTTCTTTCTCTCTGTTTTTTAAAAACAAATTGAAAGATGAGTTCATTCTCTTGTACTTCCTTTTCTCCTTCCATTATTCAGAAAGACCAGTGTGCAGTAGGGCAGACTAACATGCTTTACATGGGGAAATAAAGGACCTATACTTATGTGAAATTCTCCCTTGTATCTGACTTCCTCCAGCAACATTCAATAGCATGTGAATGGAAAGAAATAAGATAGTGATAACCTAGGGATGGGAGCTGGCAAGTCATAAGTGGCAAGATGATAGGACGGCAAGAGAAACAAGAGGTAGAAGAGTATATATAACTCCTATACTTCTCTTTTTTCACACAACCAACACCTATTTCAGGTCCTCATTATCTCTTGGGTAGATAATTGCAAAATCCTCCTAATAGGCTTCCCTACTTCAAGTCTCTTTCTAATTCATCCTCCACACATTTGCCAAAGTGATTTTCCTGTAGCACAGGTCTCTAAGGGAAGAAATCAAGCTAGAGCAGGGGATGTATTGAGAAGGATCTATTTGGAGAGCAAGGAGCAACTGAGAGACCTGATATTATGTTGAAGACACAGCAGGTATGGAAGAATGAGGCAGAGGGAGAGGGAAGGATGGGACACTGTGACAGGACGGAGGAATTTCTGAGTTCTGAATCATTGATATTGAGCAATACAAGTGATGGTGAAATGAAGGGTGTCATTTTCATGTGTTAAGTGAAATGGTTATGTGCTTTGAATGCCAGTGTGTTTTAAGGAGGTATCACTGTATTCAATGATGTCCCAGAAAATGATGTCAGAGGGAGTGGTAGAGGGAAATGCTCAGTCAGGGCCTGAACTTCTTGAGAAAGGAGATAAGAAGGATCTGGGCACTAGCAGATGACTTAAAAAAAGATGCATAGGGTGATATGGATGAAATGAACCTCAAAGGAGGAGAGGTTGCTAAGTGATCATAGAAGAAAGATCTGAAATGGTAGTAAGGAACAAGGCTTATGACTACTCCCTGCCCTACCCCAATGTGTTCAGGGCAAAGTACTGTGATCCCATAACGGAGAGAAACATAAAAACTAAGTTCCTGAGCAGGATCAGGCATCCTTTTTCAAAGATGAGGAACCTGTGATGTTGTCCTGGCTCCTGGCCCAGTTCTAGGTGGGGTAATAGCAGGTCTCAGGGTTAGACAAACCCATATACGTCTCTGTTAGGTAATGGTCCTCAGATACTGTAGGAAAATACCTGTGAATGAAACTTAATTTTTTAAATTAAGACACATTGTGTGGCAGTTTTACTAAAAAGTCAATAAGCTTTTGTTAAGAAGCTACTATTTGTCAAGTGCTATGTCAAGTGCTGAGGATAAAAAAAGTAGCAAAAATATTGTCCCTGTCCTCAGAGAGTTCGCATGCTAATGGGAAAAGCAACATGTAAAGAATTATGTACATACAAGATCTGTAGAGAGTAGATGGAAAGTAATTTCAAAGGGAAGACACTAACATGAGTATGGGAGGAAGGGGAAATGTTATAGGGTCTTCTGCAGAATGTGGAATTTGGACTCTATCTTTCAGGAAGCTAGAAATTCTAAGAGATGGAGGTGAGGAGGGAGAGTGTAACAGGCATGGAAGACAATTGAAAGGCAAAGAGTTGGTAGATGGAATGTGTGTTTTGTTAAAGGAAAAGTGAGAAGGAATGTAGAGTATTGAACTGATAATTAATTTATAAAATTATGAAAAAAGGGGCAGGCATGCATGATTCTTTAGGAAATACCACAATGGCAGTAGGAAATGGGGCTGTAATCACACTTTAATAACCACAGAGGGTGGGGAAAAATAGCACAGAAAATAGAGACAAGTGGTGAAAGGGGTACAGAAGCAAATGGCATGGGGATAGGGTATGGGATCAATAAGGAAGGCAGACAGTGATGGGAAGAAAATGGGGAGGGGGAGAGGCATTGAGTAATGTTCACATAATCATCAATTAAATAGAACTGGGAATACCAGCTAGCATAAGACCTGATGGAGATGAAAGAGGTGGGGAGGGAAGAAGAGGGCAGGAGTTTGGAGGCTCATTTTTAGGTTTTATTTTTTTGGGGGGATAGAATCTTATCAATACCATCTCAATGTCAGTTCATTAACATATCCAAACCACTTCAAAATTGTAAGTAAAACTTTAAAATTAACATGCCCATGTCATCTCAAAATTATCAATACCATTCGACGATCTACTGGTCTTTATTGTGGAAGTCTGCAATTTGTCTGGGATTTACACATCATAGGTTAAAAAGACTCAGACAGCAGTGCCTAATCAAGCTTTCCTTGATTCAGCACATATTACCATGACTTGAACTTTTATTAAAATGATACAATTTATAAAATATGCTATTCTGATCCTTTGAATGGTTTGTATGTAACTTCCAGGTTCTCCTTTGCAATCTTGCTTCCTGTTATTGCCCATTTATACTAGCTACTTATAAACCTATTATACTTATTAGGAACTGGGAGGTGGGTGATCAGGGGGACAAGAACAAGACATAATTTTAACATAAGAACAATAGATGGAAAGGAATAAAGCGTAAAGGCTGGAAAGACAGGAGGTGACCAAGTTGTTAATGACTTTAAAAGACAAATAGAGCATCTTATATTTGATCTTGGAGAAAATAGGGAGCCACTGCAAGTTGTTAAAGGGAAAATATGGTCAGATTTGTAATTTAGGAAAATCACTTTGGCAACCCAGTGAAAGCTGGATTGGAGTGAGAAAATACTTGCAACAGGGAGGACAACCAGAAGGCTGCTATAATCGTCCAAGCATGAAATGATGAGGGTCTGAGATGCTTTACTGCTTTCTTTTACCTGCTATGACTGGGACCAGAAGTGTCAACCATGTGACCAGGAGGCTACATGTAGCCTTCAATACTCCTGGGTGTGGCTTGAAGCAGATTAAAATGTAATTGGGAAATATTTAACAAAAATAAATAAAACTGGAGTGGCTAGGAGGTGCAGTGAATAGAGCCCCGACCCTGGAGTCAGGAGTACCTGAGTTCAAATCCGGCCTCAGACACTTAACACACACACACACACACACACACACACACACACACACAAAAACTAGCCGTGTGACCTTGGGCAAGTCACTTAACCCCAACTGCCCTCCAAAAAGCAAAAAATAAAATAAAATAACTAAAAAAACTATAATAAAACGTAGATAAACATTACATTTTTAAACCAGGTCTATTTGCAGCCTACAGGGATCCTTATGTACTAGTTACTATTTTCTATTTGAGTTTGACACCACTGAGACTATATCCCATGATTTGATGAGCCATGAGGGAGACTAGAAAGGAAAGAGGTGATTTGGTGAGGAATAATTAATTGGAACAATTTACATTTCATGAAGATGGTGAGAGCTAATGTACAATTTTAAAGAGATGTAGAACAGTCAAAGCTGCCTTTAAACAAATAAGTTAATTGCATCAATTGGTCTGCAAATACAAAGTCAGTAAGTCACAATTTCAGTAAGATGAAATAGCATAAAAGCAGGAATTTGCTTGCTAGAATTATAAAGATGTCTTGTAAAAGTCTTAGTGTGGTTTTAAATTCTATGGTTTAAAACTGCTGTTAAAGTTGCACTAAGATTTTTGGGATACCTATTTTGGGATACCTTATATGTAATATCAGCAACATATAAGATAGAATACTAGGAAGCAATTATGTGAAGAGAATTGAGGAGTGAATCATTGCACATGAATGAGAGGGAGAGGGAAGGAGATGATAGGGGGACAGGATAGAGAAATTTCTGAGTTTTGAATAATGGATATTGAACAATTATAAGATATGATGAAATGAAAAGAGTCATGATTTTTAAGGAAATGAAGTACTAATAGATGTTGAAGAGGTTTGTGATCTTGAAGGCTAGGAGTTTTGAGAGGGCATCAACTTATACATTGAATTCCAAGGGCATGATATTAGGGATTCAGGTGGAGAGGAAGATTGAGATAGGGACTGAATTCCCATATCTGATACCAGGAGAAGTGAAAATGTTTTTACAAAGTTGTTAGGAAAAAGAGTTCTAGAAAAAAAAATATAAAGTTCTTTATGTGGTGTGTTTAATTTGAAGTGGTAGCCAGTGGCAATGTCAGCAGTAGGTGAGGTTAGATGTGTGCTAGGTAGCCAAAACAGAAAGAAAGATCTGAATGTAACTCATATTTACAAAGTTGTTGGAGTAATGGGACATACATGAAATGTGGCAGGGAAAGAAAGTGGAATGGAATGGAATGGTATCTCATGGCCATCTAGTTCAACTCTTGACCACAAGGCATCTCCACTACAACATACCTGAGAAGTTCCTATCTAGCCTCTTCCTGAAGACTTCCAATGAGGAAGAACCTTTTGAAATAGCTCATTCCACTTTTAGAAAGTCCTAATTGTTGGGATTTCTTCCCTAAAATTTTTATTTCATTTTTCTTCCCTAAAATTAAGCTAAATTTGTCCCTTTCCAACTTCTGCCCATTACTCTTGGCTCTGACTCTGAAGAGGAGTTCAATCCTTTTTGCATGTGACATTACTATAAATACTTACAGACAGTAATCATGTCTCCACAGCCTTTCATTCTCTAGGTTAAACATCCCCATTTCCTTGTATTGATCCTTGTATGATGTGGACTCAAGGTCCTTTGAGTGTTTATAGTTTTTTATGATTACTAAACATTTGTAATTATTATCTTTTATCTGATTTTGATTTTTGTGAACTTTCCTGAGTATGAATGCGGTTGAAAAGATTCATAAGAAGCTCAAAATTCCTTACATATTACATACGAATTTTATTGTATATTGATATTATGATGAAGTTTAATGTCTTTTTTTCCCCCCTGGGTAGAAAGGAACAAAAAGCAACAAGATAATAAGAAAGAGATGACATTCCAAAAAAGACTTGTCTTAAGAGAAAAGTACTGTTGGATTGAAACTAGTCAGAAGAGACTACAAGACTCATTTAGTTTTGCTTCTGAAGGAACAGGGAGCTTGTCCATAACACTACAATTTCGGAGTCTGCATACTATAAATAATTACATAAAAAAACAGAAACAACAAAAAGTCTTGGTAGTTGGTAAATGGATGAGTCATTTGGTCAGGATCAGATTTTTAATTAGACTACTTTTTTTTTTTGAAAATTCAGCAATGTGAAATGATTAAAGGCCATATGTCTTGCCGCATCTCCTTAAAGTGCAAGCAGAACAACAAAATTTTCTTTAGAGCTAATCAGCCTTCAATTAAGGATTTATTTCATTTCAGCTTCAATGACTTTAGAGACCATGCATTGTGATAAATAATGTTGTTTCTTACATTTGTTTTCTATGTAATGATTTGTAGAATTAAGGTTAAATACTGAGGTTTGTATTTAAATATGTAGCATACTAGCCAGGTAAAAATGAGATAACAACAAGAAAACAGCTGAGGAAACTAAGTACTTAAGTACCATGAAATGAATTGAAAGGGATAAAAAGCCCAATGTTAGCAAATTAAAATTCCACTATAATTGAGCTAGTAAAAATGGAAACATTAGAGTAGCACTTTAAAAATAAAACTGTAAGATTGATTTAAACAAATTTAAGGGCTATGCTCACATGAATTGCGTCCAGTCCTAGGAGATGGCCCCCACAAGGTAAATTTATCTTCTTTTGGTTTGTGGTTTTCACTTAGATTAATTCAGGAAGGTAAAAATCAAACCAAACCAAACCAAAAAGGCCTTAAGTATATATAGCTTAAGTCAAGGGAAGTCTAAATATGTGTGCCAGGGTCATCAAATACTGTACAGGATCTCAATATAGTTACTGCATATAGAAAAAGTGTTGTAAGATGGTAAGGACTCAGTGGCCCATGAATAAGTAAAGAATAATAAAGCACCTAAGTAGTCTACAAGTTCTGCCCCAGCAGGGAATTCTACTTGGAAGCTGATATCTGGACAGCCCTCTGTCATTCTGGTGGGTCTCTTTTTCCCACAGAATCCTATACAGTATTCTTGAAGTCTTTTAATACCTTCTTGTGGTTTCGACCCCCTTTATTTCCTCAAAAAAAAGATATACCTGTTTTGGAGCTTGGTGAACAAGCAAACCCCTTCTCATCAGACCACCCTCTGCTCCTGGCTTCCCTTAAATCTCAGCTACTGTCCTACCTTCTTCAAGAAACCTTTCAGATCCACTTAATGCCAATGCCTTTTCTCTGTTGATAAGCTCCAATTTCCACATATGGTTGTTTGTATGTTGTTTCACCAGGCACCTGGTGGTGCATGGTATAAAACCTGGTGTCATGAAGACTTGAGTTCAAATTTGGACTGGCTGTGTAACTCTGGATAAGTCATTTAACTTCTATTTGCCTCAGTTTTCTTAACTGTAAAATGAGCTAGAGAAAGAAATGGCAAACCACCCCTGTATCTTTGCCAAGAAAACCCCAAATGGGGACACAACTGAACTGATGTGGTTTGGGGTTACTGGGAATGTCAGGGTACTAGGAGAATCTGTCTGGAAAGAATTCAAGCACTCAAATCTTCTTTCAGTCAGAATAGCAAGGTTTATGGTAATACCAACAAAGTGGACTTGATTCCTAAAGAATTTGCAAGCTTGATGGGGGTGAGACTGATACTTATATATGAAGGAGGCACAGTGAAAAGATCTGGATGGGACTTAGTAGTGGTAAATAGCCTGGGGTGGCCCAGGTGGACAATGAAAGGAATTAAGTGGTCTGGGGTAGGACAGAGAGCCACAGTAAAAGGTTTGTTAAAAGGACTAGAGTATTGGGGTGGGCTGGGATGTGCCAGATACCTTGGGTGAGAGGCCAGGGACTGGGGTGTGAGGAAAAAATTCATAGTCCAGGTCCTTTCAAAATGATGCAATTGTAAAATGGGAATAACGATAACATCTACCTCATAGGGTTGTGAGGATGAAATGATAAAAGTATTTGTAAAAAGTGCTTAGCACATTGCCTTGTATGTGGTAGTGCTATATAAATATGCATTCTTTCCTTCCATCAGAATGTATGATCCTCCAGAGCAGGGCCTGAATTTTGCCTGTCTCTGTATCTCTAGTATTTTGCATAGTGCCTGGCATAGTAAGTACTTAATGACAGTTGACTCTACACCAATGACTCCGAGTAAGTCACTGGCTGTATTCTACAATTAAGATGGTACACAGGAACCAGAAAGACTGTTTTCTTCCTTCTTTAAGGAGCAAGGATGAATCAAGAAATATATCTCTAGAAATTGCAGAATTTAGGAATTCTTGAACTTGAAGATACTAATGAGGTAATTGGCACTGTTCAGGAATTCTCCCTGAAAGCTAGAAGGCTAGATTCCAAAATAATTTGTTTAGGAAATTCAAAATTTCTCTTCTTTTACATGCAAGGTTGGGATTCAAGAAGCCCAATAGAAAGTTAAGAAATGGGAGTCTCTGAATTTCCTTTCAGGCTGCATGCAAGTACATATGTCCTACTTAAACGTATTTCTACTATAAGTCTTCATTGCTGATCCTGATTAGAGGACAGGGCAGAAAAAAACCAAAACAACCTTTCTTCCACATTGGTACATTTTGGAAGAAGTGTGTGGAATGAGTGAAAACTTCTCAATCTGGAATTGTTAACCTTCTCTTCCCTTACCCCCCTTCCATAGCTGCTGTCAATCACTTTTACCTTCCTTTGTCTGTTTTCCTGCCTTGGCAAGACCCTCCCCCCCTCTCTTCTCTAGCTGTCCCAGTTGGGAAGAATTTGGTGAGGTATGCCTCTTCACCAATGAGAGGCGAAACAGTTGGGAAAGGGGGCTTGACTAAGTGAAGTTATAAATTCTGGTTCTACCCTTTGAAACATGCCCTCTCTCCCATGCCCAGGCATGGGAGTAGATTGCATTCTCCCGGGGAAGAGAATAAACTCCTGTTCTTATCCTAAGTCATCTCTGTGTTTACTTTTTTTTTTTTTTTTTTTTTTACTAAATTAAGGATGAAGGGTATTTTTCAACCTAAACAGAAGGAACAAGGGAAAACATTACTAGTAAGTCAAAAGCTTGAGAGTCCCAGAGAGTGGGGTTACAATAATAACTAAACTTTATAAATTATTTATTTTAGCTCATTACTATTTTATAAATGTTATCTATTATTATGAATGGGGTCATTGTAACATGGTATTTACCACTATGCGAGAGAGTAATTGTCATGACCACCAAAGAGCTTTAAAGCAAAGCAAAAATTTATTGACAAGTTTGAACCTGGGTCCCACCAGATCAATTAGGTGGAACCCCGATAATTGACAGGTTCGAACCTGGGTCCCACCCGATCAATTAGGTGGAACCCCGATGATTGACAGGTTCGAACCTGGGTCCCACCCTATTGATTAGGTGGAACCCCGATTGCCTTCTACAGTGTCCTTTTTATCCTTAGCTACTAAAGCAGGTGCTACGGGATGGGTTTTGATTGGCTGGCAGATCTGTGGGACCCTTAGCTACAAGGCTCCAGGTGGGTGCAACGGTTCTGGCTGTCGTGTCAAGATGCAGGCGCCTTGAACAGGATGCTGTAATTGGGATACCGTATAGTCCCATTGTTTGGAGGTGCAAGTAAGTTGTTGAGGTAAGGGAGTTTGTGATTACAGGGCATAATGACAGAAGCAGAGAGGGGTACAGAGCATGATGACCTGGGCACGTAGAAGAAAAATAAAGACCTAGATGGGTTCCCACACCCCAGCCTGGCTCATAGGCAGGTTCATTGTTTTCTAACTTGCTGATTTCTAATTTCTCAAAGTATCACTTAACTATTTCCTGGCTACTTCATTCTTAAGTCCATGAAGTTTCTATTTAACTAGTTCCTGCCCATTTCAGTCATGGGACCTAGACCCCGAAAAGGAAAAGACCATGTCTTTGAAAGCAACCCAATTTCTGAATTTTCCCCATACATTTCAGCAGCTCAGATTATTGGCCTCTGCCTATGGCATCTGGTCCACCCCAGCTCACCCAGATCACCCAATTAGCTTACTTGACATCTTTTCACTGTAGCACCTGATCCACCTCAAACTAGTTGCAAATATCCATCATTCCTTAATCCCATTTAGATCACCTAATTAGCCTACTTGATAGTCCTTTCAGTGTTACCCCTGTCCACCCTGGACTACTTATCACTCCTTAATCCCAGCCAGCATCCACATCCTTTTACTGTCCTTTTGTATATAAGCATCAATCTCACCCCCATTAAATTGCAGTTTCAGTTAGAATCTCACCTGCACCTACTGGCACTACAATAAAACCTTGCTACTTTGAAAGGTTTGGGTGCTTGAATTCTTTCCAGGGAGACTTACCCTGTACCCTGACATTTTGGGGCTTCTAGAAACCCCTTAACTGCATCATTATAACTGATCATCCCTTCCTTAAAACTTCTTCCTCTTTTGGCCTCTGTGGCATCATACTTATTTTCACTCTTCTACATTTCAGATTAGTCCTTAGGTTCCTTCCCTAGCTTTCTCATGCTTGGTATTTAGTGTCCTCACCCCTTGGTCTTACACTATCTTTTCATCCATATCTTTCAGTATTCTGCCGTACACATGTGGTCTGCTAGTCAAAAAAAACATTTATTAAGAGATTACTATGTTTTAGGCAATGTTCTAAACACTGGGGATACAAAGAAAGGCAAAAAATAGTTCCTATCCTAAAGAAGGATACATTTTGATCCTGCTAGATTATTACTACTTTTACATGTATATCCAATTTTATTATTATAACAACTGAGAATTTACAATCTTGAGAATCCTCTCTTCCTGCCCCTGACAAAGGAGCCCACTCTGGGTTAGTAACTCTTCACCTTTAGAAAGGAAACTGAGTAGATTCATAGCTAAGAACATGGAAATAATATTCAAACTCTATCAGCTCTCTACCTAGTAACACGAATTCGTAACTGTAACCTAGAGTGTGACACACATGGATCCTTTTGGCATTTGTGAAAGACCATTTGAGAAAGAACTGGCTAAAGAGATCTAGATAGCAGAATGTGTTTCAGGGTATTAGCAGAACATACTAGGGCGAGTTAAAAGGGCAAGAAACTTCCAGAAGGCCCAGAGTGTAGAGATCTTCATTTAAGGTAAGGTAGGTACAAGGTTGGAAAACTCAGGTGAGCTAGTTTAAGGGTCTAGAGAGGAAAACATTCCTTCTTACAGGAATGTATAATGGACAGGTCAAGAGATAGGGTGGTGCTCGAGTTTGGAGGACAGATTAAACTTTCCCAGTCCAGAGCCAAAAACAAATACTATAGTTCAGTCAAATGGTCAAGGATGAGGAATTCCAAGAATGACCAAACTAGGGAAAATAGGAACACAGATTTAGAAATGAATGGGTCCTTAGAGATCAATCTGGTGAAGCTTACCCAAAGGAGGCAACCTAGTAGTTACATTTGTAGAGTCTGTAGTGGACAAGGTAAGAGTGAGAATGACTTTTTTTGTTAACCAAATGAATTAAGTTCACCCATTTATTATTGACCAAATTAAAAGTGTCCTAAGAAGAAGTTAGTTCCAAGAAGATTTTGGCATTGATCTTTTTTATGTAGTTATTCTACAAACAAAAAGTATGCACTTTTATTTGACTATAACTGTGGAATTTCATCTCTCGTTTTTTGAGTTAGCTAGAACGTGACTAATAAGAATTAGTCTGTACATTTATTAAATAATGTGTCTGGTAGATTTGGCTAAAATGTAAGGGTTAGTTGTTTTAATTCCACAATGCTTAATAAATGTTTGTTGAATAAATGAATTGTGCAGTAAGAAGATTACCGAAGTCTTTCAATTAGTACATCTTATGTAAACTCCTTGAGAAAAGGGATGTTTCATTCTCTGTGTTTGTATTCAGAACGTCTAACACATGACTGGCAAGTAGAGTGTAGATATTTAATAAATGTTTGAATGACTGTCTACATCCTGGTGTTGAACATTTTTTTTAACTTTTTCAATTAATTTTTATTTTAAACTAAGTTTAGGTGCCTGAAAATATAATGCTTAGAGTCAAAGGTTAATGGAGCTGGTAATAAGAGCCGAAAGAAAGAAAGAAAAGAAAGAAAGAAAGAAAGAAGAAAAGAAAGAAAGGAAGGAAGGAAGAAAGGAAGGAAGGAAGGAACTTGAAGGTGACCTGTTTCTATACCTCTGAGAGGCTATAGTGCTGTTCATACAATGTCTCCTAATCATTTAAAGTCCTTCACAACCTAGACTCAATTTACTTTTCAAGACTTATGATATATTACTCCCTTTTACAAATACTATAGTTCAGTCAAATGGACATTCTTACTTTTTCTTAAACTAGACACTCTATCTCCCACTTTCTTGTTTTTGCAGTGATGTAAAAGGTGGCTGGAATAAACTCCCTCTTTATATTTGCCTTTTGGAATCCCAGGTTTCCTTCAAACTCAATTCAAGCACCACCTTTTGTGTGAAACCCTATCTGACTACCCACAGCTGCCAGTGCTTCAAAAAACTTGTATTTGTTATTTATATATTAACATAAATATGCACATACGTATACAAATATATTTCTACATATCCATGTTGTCTCCCCTGATAGAATGTAAGCTCCTTGAGGGAAGGACTGTTTCCTTTTTTTCTTTGTATCTTTAATAGCTAGGGCAGTCCCTGCCCGTATTTATTAAAATGGCTGTTTATTAATTACAATAATCATGTTTCCATCTTGGGAGATAAACTGTGTTTATCATCAGAGATGGCTGAATTTTAAATTTGAGTCTTGGGCTATTTTTACTTTTAATATCAAGCACAACTTCAGACATCACCATCAAGAATTTATTAAGAACTTATTATTGGCCAGGCACTATGCCAAGAGCCTTCCATACCAAAAAAAAAAAATTAAATTAAAAAATCAAAGATCACAGCTCCTGCCTTCAAGGAGCAAAAACTATTATGTATATAGAAAATAATTTAAATGTAATTTAAATGGTAGGTAAATCTCAGAGGAAAGGTCCTAAGCCAACAGTTCTCACCCTGTGGGTTATGTTCAATTTGTAACAATGAAAATACATCCTGCATATCAGATATTTACATTACGATTCATAACAATAGCAAAATTACAGTTATGAAGTAGCAACGAAAATAATTTTATGGTTGGGGATCACCACAACATGAGGAACTGTATCAAAGGGTCGTGGCATTAGGAAGGTTCAGAATGACTGAGAGCAGTCATAGAATCACAGATTTAAGAACTGGAAGTCAACAACTAAGGTCTTGAATCTAACTCCATTTTACAGACTGACAGTAACGGTCAATTAAAACCAACTCTCAAATACTTTAGATATGGACACTGAGGCCGCAAGAGGTTAGTGCCTAAGATTTTATATTAAGCATATGCATGGATATGTGTACACACCCACAGTCCATGCATGAGTATAATATATACATATATGTATGCATATAAGTACATAGTACTTTGTCTGCCAGATAGGCACTTAATAATAGAAGTTTATTGAATTGAATCGAATATGTGGCAGGGGGGAAAGGTTTGAATCCAGGTCTTCTGACCCCAAAAGCAGCACTCTATTAATGCTGCTTCTTCTCTACAGATATTAGTTGGAAGAGAGGAGTCTGGGCCGAATGGCAAAAGAGGTCCCGGTAATTTATTTTAAATGTCATGAAAGCCTGGCTGTTTAACTTGACCAGTTTGGTGCCCACAGTGCGTGTCCTAAAAGAAAAATACCAGGCGAGGTCCTGGGTCTAAGGAAGGCTCCACCGGGTAGGAGTCAGGGCTCCGAGAGTTCGCAGGGGAGCCAGTCTAGTCTGTCTTGCATCCCAATCTGCTCCTTTTGCTTCCTTTGTAGGTCACCTTCCGTTCTCCCTTAGGAAGGCAACTTTGAGAAACTGGGGCAAAGAAGGCTCAGTTTTCCAGCCCGCAGCAACTCCCCCCGGCCCGGTCACACTGCATGGGGCGGGGTGAGAGAAACAATCCCGACCGTCGTCACCATCCCCACGCCCTTCCCTCTCAAAAGGTCCCGAGACTTCCCCAACAGAGCCAGGCCTGGGGAGGGGGCTCTTAGCCTCGACGTCATCGATTGTCACGTAGCCCCCCGCCCCTCCAATGGCCAACCTCCCTCCACGCCACGCGCGGACCCTCCCCCCCACCTCGCAGACGCAGCTAGGGAGCTTCAGGGATGTGACGTCACCTCACCTGGCAACTGCTGAGCGGGCGGTAGTAGTAACTGGGGAGGTGGGGCGGGGGTGGGGGTTTCGGGGAGAAGGGGGAGGGAAAAAGAGTTCTCGCGAGACTTCCCCCACCTTCCACAAGTCCCCGACCCCCTTCTCCTGGCGGCCGCGTCCCAGCTTTCAAGCCAGCGAAGCTCGAGCGCGCGCTCCTCTCCACCGCAGTTGGAGAGGGGAGGGGTTGGCTGACGCCGGTGGCGGCGGCGGCGGCGGCAGCCTCGGGCTTGGGACCGGCTTGCTCCCCACCTACCCGCCAGAGGGGGCCGGGAGGGGGAAAAAGAGCTGGCTGGGTGGGGGGAGGGACGGCTGGGCGTTTGGTCGCCGCCGCCGCTGCCCCGACTCAGGGTGTGGAATAGCAGGATCCACCACCACATCGCCAACTCCAACACACCACCACCCCATCACACCACCACTACCGCCACCACTTCCACCATCACCACCACTACTACCACCGCCGCCGCCGCCGCCGCCGCCACCACCACCACCACCACCACCAACAACAACAACACCACCTCCACGTCCACCGCCACCACCGCCGCCGCCTCTTCCTCCTCAGATTCTTTAACTGACTGGACCGGCTGGAGGGAGGCGCGGGCGGATGGACTCGCCGCCTCGCCCCGCCTGAGCCCCCGCACACCGACCGCCAGCTGGGGCTGAAGCCCGGCTCCCACCGCCCGAAGCCACAACCCGAAGAAAAGAAGGAGGAGCCGCCACTATCGGGCTTCTCCGCGCCGGAGCCCCCAGCATGGGTAAGAGACCACCCCCTGCCCTTAGCCCCGAGTCTCTTGCCCTTCCCCCCTTCTCGGGACGGCGCCGGGGGCGGGGAGACACGCTTCTCTGCCCTCTCTCGCAGCTCTGCTGGGGTGTGGGGGAGTTTGAAAGGAAAGAGGGAATTACAACCCCCCTAACCCCTTTGACTCCCCCATCCCCAAAAAGACGCTGTTGTAGGGGTGAGGGAACCGGCATCCTGGCCTCGGCACTGATTTGGGATAAGAAGGCACCCTTCCCCTTCCCCCACTGCTCCTTTATCGTTTCTTGGAATGAAAAGCATTTAAATGACTCCTTGGCTTCTCCCATTTTTACTAGTTTCATTCAGTCTCCTTGATCTTTCTGTTCCCCACAAATCGTGCTCCTCAAATAGGAATTTCTAGTGCTAGAGATTTGTCCTCGTTTTCCTTAAGTTTTTATTTTTTTCCCTTCCCCGCTACCTTTCTCGGAAATCTAACCTTTTTTCCCTAGGCGCATTTAGAGAGGTTTAGGAACGGTTCATCCTGGCTCACTCCCTGGCTCTGACCTCCCGCCACCCAAATGGAACAAACCTCGAACCCTTTGAGGATTTTACTTTTCCTGCTCTTCCCTCCCCCGCCCTGCACCTACACTACTCTCCGCCCCTTTACCTCCTCCCTTCCCAGTCCACGTAGTATAGGGGAGGGCGATTAAAAAAAAAAGCACCAAAAAAACTCGAGATCATTCCCACATTTGAGGTAATTTCACTAACAGATTGAACTATCCCTAGAACAGGGATTCTTAACCTTTTTTTCTTGGGTGTCATGGCAGTTTGATGAAGTCTCTGGACCCTTTCACAAAATGTATTAAAATACACCAAGTACATAGGATTACAAAGGAACTTATTGAAATTATATTGAAATAGTTATCTAAATTTTGAAAAAAGAAAAATCCAGGTTAAGAGCCCCCCTGTTTAAGACCTCTTGTTTTAGAAAATAATTTTGAAAAGTGTGCATTGGTTGGTAAAATATCCCTTAATCAGAATTGGGCTTCTCTGTGGAAGTGATATGTGTAGTGCTTGAAGACAAGCGTTTACATCGGTTTTTTAACGTAGACCAATTGTTGGCAGTTAATTATCAGATATTCCCTTGAGGGTTCTATTGGGGTTTGATGTAATTTAAATTTTGAACCTTTTGAGAAGATTTCCTGTTTGGAATTGAGCTTCCTTACTAGAGAGAAAAAGTTCTAGTTCTAATGTGTTTTTCATAATAATTTCAAGTTTGCTGGGGGCTACAGGCATCAGGGTGCTTGGTAGGCTGGACTAGATTGCTCTTTCCTTTAAATAGTGTAAGTATTTAATGAGAAAAAAAAAAGTTTTGTAAATATTAAGAACATCCATAACTCACTAAAGTACCTAAGAAGTTTTTGAGAGATAAGAGGATTTTGCTTTTTTTAATTGCTGTGATACAAAGTATAAAAAAATCTCAGGAATAAACAGTCTAGTTTGAATGGTGTGAAAACAACTAGCTGTTAAGTGTTCAGAAGGAAGGAGTTGCTTTTTGTTTTTAAAAGGTACAACACCAACAAACCATCCTTTGTACTTCATAAAGATGTTGCTCCAAAATCAGTAAATTTTGGAGATGAGTGATTTTGTAAGAGCTAAGAATAAAAAGTAATGCTGTTTTGGTATCTTGTCCACCCATTTCCTAAAACAGCATAGCAATTACTTGACTTTCTTTGCATGCCAGAATAGAAGTTTTGTTTATTTTCATGTTACTATTTGGCATGCTCTTTTGCTTCAGAAATATAAGTAACGTTCAATATCAACCAAATATTGAGGTCCGGCACTTAAAACATTTTTTAATGGAAATTGGAAAAAAATGTATTTTATATTCCCCCGATTTCTTAAACAAAATACCCCAAAAGTAGTTTGAATTTTTAAAGATAACTTAGGGTCTTAATTATGAACATTTAACTATTGTGTTATAATATGGTGGCGACCTAGGACTTCTTAAGGTTTGTAGGCAGATAGTTGACTCATTCCTGACTTTTCTCTTTTTTTTTTTTTTTTGAATAGTTTTGCTATCCCTTCTCTTGCTTATAGGCTGTTACTTCTGGTGCTGTCACTGTTGCTGATTGTAGAATTCCACCCCCTTTTCTACTTTGTTCTTGGCTTGGAAATCATATAACTTTCTTCTGCAAGTCTTTATTCAAATACTGTGTCAAGTAAGAGTAAGTAGGTTTTGAATTAGGGCCTGAGCAGGGCTTTAATGTGAGAATAAGCCTTATATATAGTGCATGGAATTAGTGAAAAATGTTTTTGTTGTTTAGAGACATTTTCTACTTAGTTTAATATTGTTGATCCTGTTCTGAATTGGTGAGATTGAAGGAGAGCGGAGATAATAGATGAAGTGATACTGTATCATGAATTTGACTGTTGTATCAGAAAAAAATACTTTGAAGTTGTAATAGTACTTACCAAGTTAAAAGGTTGTGAAAATTCAAGCTCAGTTTTGGCCAGTTTACACAGAAATGTACAGTTAGAATGTTATGTTCCTATATGAAGTTTTGTTAAACTTCACAAATGCAGTAACCTGTATTTAAGGTAGCATTTGCCTTTTAACAATATGTGTGTGAATTTGGACAAGTCCCCTAACCTCCTTGGATTTAGTTTCCAACATTACTACTTACTACTAGGTATAAGGTCTTAGAATAAATCAATGAAAAATTATTTAGTCTATATTGCTATTTATGTAATGGGTACCATCATCTTTCCACTACCTTATATTTATTTTACATTTACTTATTCTTTTATATTCTTCAATGTGTACATATTCTAGAAAGTAGGAGGAGTCCCTCTTTGAGGAGAGGGACTTTAATTTTGTTTTTGTACAAGTTTTGAAACATGCAGAAAAGCATCTGCAGCATTTACAGCTCCTTCAATGGCATATAGTAGATACTTTTAATAAATGCTTTTTGATTAAAAAGCAGTAGGGAAGTAGGATTTTTATAGTTATGTAAAATTTTAAGTAGTTTTACATTACACTCTGATCTAAATTACAGTTGATCATTTAAACTTTGTTAAGCTATTTGAAATTGGATTGTATTGGAGTTTACCTTTGCTGTTTATGAAAAAAAGAATTTAGTAAGTAAATTAATGCCATGTTGAACTGAATATATACAACTTTGAAGATGACCTTTTCACAGAAGGAAGATTTTTAAAGTTGTAAAAAATATTCTTTAGCATTTAAAATGCCAGATATTTTTTATCAGTATCAAATCACAAAATGCAGACATTTTCATAGTTGGAGGAACTCCATAGTTGGTGTTTCTGATAGACAACATAAAACATAAAACATAGAAGAGATTATTGAGGGGTGTCTCACTTTATGAGTTTATGATCTCTCATGAGTCATTTATCTCTTTGGATAATCCCCAGCTCTCTATCTAGCCTTAACTTCTCTCCTGAGCTTTAGTCTCACGTTTCCAACCCTCATGGACATTTCCAACCCTCATGGACATTTCCAGCTGATTGATCTGTAGATATTTCAAGCTTAAAATATCCCAAACTCACTGTCTTTGCCTTTGAAGTCTCCCATTTTCTCAACTTACTACCAGTTTTTCAGTCACGCGGATGTCATTTCTAATCTACCCTTGGTGTTACTCTTCACAACTCTTTTGAGCTCACTCAATATATCAAATTTCATGTCAGGTCCTGTTGTTTCTATATGCATAACATCTCATATACATACCCATCTCTCCAATTTCAAATCCACTATCTTACTGCAGGCTCTTATCACCTCATACCTGGATTGGTTCAGTAACCTTCTGGTAGGCCTTCCTGCCTGAAGTCTCTTGAGTCCAGTCTGTCAAAGTGGTTTTCTTGGGGCACTGGTCTGACCATGTCAAACCACTTCTCTCCCTTACTTAGTGAATTCCTGTTGCACTCTTTTGCCTCCAGGATTAAATATAAATTGCTCTGTTGAGCATTTAAAGCTCTTCAGTTGATCATTAAAACTTTATTAAGCTATCCTGCCAGTCTCTGTGCTGTAGATATCTAGAAGGGTGAAAATTGGTTCTTGAAGGGGGAGAAAGTATATAAATAACTGTAAAAACACACTACATCCAAGCTAGGTTAGAAATAATCAATTAGAGAAAACATATGAGAATTAAGAGAAGTCAGGAAAGGCTAACTATAGAATGTGGAATTTTATCTGGGACATGAAGGAAGCCAGGAGGTAGAGATGAGGGGGATAGCCAGTGAAAATACCCAGAGTTGGAGATGGAAGTCTTATTCACAGAACAGCAAGGAAGTGCAGTATACCTAGTGGGGGGTAAGATGTTGCAAAGTGTGGGTATGTTATGAAGGGCTTTGAATGCCAAATAGAGGATTTTATATTTTCTCCTGGAGATGCTAGGGAGCCACTGGAATTTATTGAGGGGGATAGAAGGTTGACATGATAAGACCAGGCCTTTGGGAGGATTGCTTTGACAACTGAGTGGAGAATGGATTGAAGTGGGGACAAACTTGTGTCAGGCAGCAGTTAATTGGCTAGGCTATTGCAGTGATCCAGGTATGAGATGATGGGGGTCACCTGTAGCAGGGTGGTGTCACTGTCAGAAGGGAGAGAGGAAAGTGGGATTGTCTTGAGAGATGTAAAGGCAAAAGTGACAGGCATTGACAATAGATTGGACTTGGGCGTGCTTGAAGGAGGATAAAGAGTCAAAGATTACACCTGAATCGTAATCCTTGGTGACTGGGAGGATGCTAGTGCCCTTGACAATAATAGATAAGGTTGGGGGAGAATATGGAAGGAAAGCTAGTTCAGGTGGTAGAAAGAGGAAGAAGGATGAGGATTGAAATAAGGCCATTACATTTGGCAATTAAGACATCATTAGTAATTTGGAAGAGGGCAGTTTCAGTTAATAAGGTTGGAAGCCAGTCTGTAGAGTTGAGGAGAGGAAGTGGAGGCACCTATGAACTTCTCAAGAACATTAGCTACAAAAGGTGGGAGAGATATGGGACTACCATTTAGTGTTACTGGCTAGATCAAGTGAGGATTTTTTGAAGATGGACATGGGCATATTTGTAGGCAATAGGAAAGCAGTCAGTAGACAGCTGATAAATGAGAGAGTGGGGATGGTAATTGAGGGAATCTTTTGGAAGAGACAGGTTAGAATGAGATCACCTGTGCATGTTAGAGGGATCAACTTTGACAAGGAGATGGGCAGCTTCTATATATGAAATTTGTGAAGGAAGAGATAGTGTTAGAGGCATCTGTGTGATAGAGGAGAAAGAGGGAAGAAGACGGAGCTCTCAGGGAATAGCTTCAATTTTTTTCAGTAAAATATATAAAACAACATTCTGGCAGACAAGGAAAGTTTGAAGAGTGATGAAAAGATTTGGAAGAGTGGTTGTGTCTGTATTTGAAGGCTTCTTAATCTTTTTACCCCCCCTCCCCCTTTTTTAAAATTCCCCTTCATGTATCCAGGAACACTGGGCTTATTGCTGACCCTTGAACATATTACAGTTCTTTGGTTTCCTTCAGGTCTCTCTTCAGATCCCGCCTTCTGCAGTAGACCTTTCCTTGTCTTTTAGTTCAGAACTCATACCTGTATCCTATTAAATTCCTACTTATGTCCTTTCATAAGTTCATCACATGAGGGTGTCTGCCAAATGTGGGTGACTTTTTTTTTTTTTTAAATTGTAAAAATACCAGTGAAGCATGAAGGCTGTCATTTGGATGGATAGTGCTAGTTCTTGTGACCCATCCTTTTTTGCTCATAAATTTTTTTTATGACATCCTTTACAGTTCTTCACATTTCCTGGTTTGTAATGTGTGGCACCCTTCTGGTGCCCACTAGTGCCCCTTTCTATTGTTCCTGGGGTGATGCTCAACTTTGTTTCTCTGGGTCTTATAGTTGTCTGTGACTTGAAGCCATGTGATGTCCTTTGGAAAATATTGGTGTTTTAAAAGATAAGACCTCTGTTTTCAGGGAGAGCTTGAAGTTATTAAAAGAACTTTAAAATTTTCCAAAGTTAGTGCTTCCCATTTGCCTCTTCAGTTCTGGGTCCTATTGTCCATTTGAGTTGTTTGTCAAAAATATGTCCTGTTGCCTAAGAAATAGGGGCCAAAAGATGGTAAGATCTGTTATGAGGGTAGGTCTAGGCCATTCAGATTCATTGGTAACATATTTTGAAAAAGTTTAGAACTTTTAGAAATCTTGTAGACTGGAGAGAACAGCAGACATATATCTAGATGGCTGTGATTGAGGTTTTTGAGTGTCTGGCATCATTTTTCTCAATGAAAAGGGTAGGATCATTTGATAGGAGCTATATGTAAAGCTATAACAGATTTGAAACAGAGATTTGTTGTGCTTAGAACTGGGCAGGCTGATTCAGGAAATTTTTGTGAGGGAAGTTGTTTACATAGTCTTTGTTTTCTTTTTAGACATTTTTCTCTTTTATTATGAATTTAGACATTGAGAAGCATGGAGTGTTTTAAAACACAAAGAACAAGAGGATTATATATGAAACTGAACTTTGTTCTTTGTATTTTTAAATATTTCTTTGACGTGTTATTTTGTTTTTTCTTTTTGCATCACCATTATTCAACTTCTCCCCTCACCTGGAATACTCCTTCATATGAAGTAAGTATAGTGAAGTAAAGCAAATTTGCACATTCATTATCTGTATTCTGGAGTCATAAATGGATATTGCATTGATCAGAGGTCTTAAGTCCTTAAAAATTGTTTTCTTTGCAGTATTGTCATAATTGTATAAATTATTCTCCTGGTTCTGCTTATACCTTATCAGTATTCTCTGCTCTTGAGGCCCTCTGAAAGTTGGATAGGAGAGCTCCTGCCAAAACCTTCATTTAATGAGGGTGTGCAGGTCAGCCATCTCTTCATTTACCATCTGGCTACACCCCTTTAGACATCTCTGTTATTCCCCCCTCTTCCATCATTTTGTTGTTATTTTTGACTTTTGATGACGTCATTTGGAGTTTTCTTGGTGAAAATACTGGAATAGTTTGCCATTTCCTTTTTCATTTTATTTTACATGAGGCAAATGGGATTAAGTGACTAGCCTAGATGCAGGGGTGGAGAACCTGTGGCCTTGAGGCCACATGTGGCCTTCTAGGTCCTCAAGTGCAGTCCTTTGATTGAATCCAAACTTGAGGACACAGGTTCCCCGTACATAGTAGAATCACACAGCTAGTAAGTATCTGAGGCCATATTTGAAGCCATGAAGATGAGTCTTTCTAAATCCAAATCTACTACTCTATCCACTTGTACTGCCTAGCTACCTCTTCCATTATGCCCCCTACTTTAATATCAGGAAATATGTTTTTCTTGTGACTCTTTCTTCCCTAATATTTTTCCCTCTTAATAACCTCCTAGCAAGAGTTCCCAGTATATCTTATCAAAACTTTGTCCATTTATATGTGTGTGTGTGTGTGTGTGTGTGTGTGTGTGTGTGTGTGTGTATATACACATACTTCTCATGGACCCTAAGTATGAGAAAAATCAAGCCTCACCCCCTCCTCCTTTCTTCTTATTTCTCTAAGAAACACTCTGCCTCCAGAACCTGTTTTTTTCCCCTTAATTCCATTATTGTCTGAACACATTATGATTCTCAGGGCTATTTTAAAATTCCCGCACTGGGGGTGTTAGGTGGCACAGTGAATAGAGCACCCACCCTGGAGTCAGAAGGACCTGAGTTCAAATCCACCCTCAGATACTTAACAATTACTAGCCGTGTGACCTTAGACAGGTCACTTAACTCCAATTGCCCTGCCTTCCCCCCTCCAAAAAAAATTACTGCAACTCCCTACCCCCAAAAAGTGTTAGCACTATAGCATACAGTAATTCCTTTCAATTGTTCCAATAAATTTACCTTTCTAGATTTCTCTGAATTCACGTGTTTGTATTCCAGACTTTCTACTCAGCTGTGGTTTTTCTACCCAAAATTGTTGAAAATCTTCTGTTTCATTAAATATCCATCTGTTACCACATGGAATCATACCAAATTTTACAGGATAACTTATTCTCGGTACAAGCCCATCTCTTTTGCCTTTCTAAATATTGTATTCTAAGATCTCTCATTGAGAGCTGAAGCTGCTAAGTGTTGTGTGATCCTGACTATTATTCCTTGGTACTTGAACTACTTAGTTCTGGATTCATGTAATATTTTCTCTTTAACATAGGAGTTCTGAATTTTACTGACATTCCTGGAAGTTTTCATTTGGGGATTTATATTATGAGGTAATCTGTGTATTCTTTCTTTCTTTACTCTCTGCCTTCTGGTCCTAATAAATCTGGGAAATTTCCATTTATGATTTCTTGTATGATAGTATCCAAGCTTTTTACTATATCAATGTTTTCAGGCTGCTTATAATTTTTTATTATCTTTTAATCAGTTTTCTAAGTCAGTTGTTTTTGTTAACAAATATCTTCTAGTTTTACACTCTTCATTTTGTTCTAATAGTTCTTGCTGTTTCATGGAATCTTTGATTTCTGTTTGGTCTCTTCCTGTTTTTAAGGACTACTCTTCTTGGGTAAGGTTTACTGTCTTCTAAGCTACATATTCTACTTCCAGTTCTTCAGGGCTTTTATTTCATTTTTTTTAATCTCTTCATTTCTTCTAGGAATTTACGTAGTCCTTGTAGAAAATGTTTTTTTTCCTTTGAGTTTCTTTTTTACAGTTGTTAAAAGAGTTGCTTGCTCCTTCATTTGGAGGCTTTATAGATATAATAGTGTTTGATGTTTTCATTTTTAGTTTATTCACCTCTTCAGGTTTAGTTCCTGAATTGGGGATTTGTGCTAGTATATCCCTTAATGAGTTTCTGGATGGGTTGGCTGTGCATGCAGGGTAAATCACATTGGTTTTTACACTGACCTACACATCCTGAGATTAGGCCTCTTTGGATGTGTAAGGTTCAGAGCTGGATCTTCAGGACCCTCTCTAGTATCTCAGGGCATATCAGAGCCTTCAGAGCACCTGGGCCAGGATTGTCCTGGTAAGAGGCTGTGGGCGCTTGCTACCTCAGCACTATAGCACTTCCAAGCTTTCCACCCTAGGGCTTTTGCAATAGAAAAAAGTGCTCCTGATGCTTTGCTTTTGCAGGTTGCAGTCTACTTTTACTGCTTTGTTGGACTAGGATCAATAGATCCTGGCTTTGTTTCCAGGCCTCCCTTTTCTATTGCCTGGCTGACTTTTTGTGCATTTCTCAGGTGGAAGAACCACTGATTTGTAGTTTCTCACTGGATTTCATTGTGACGAGGATTTCAGGGTTTGTTGGAGTAGATATGTAGAAACTAGGTGGTCTGCCTTGATTCTCAAAATACAGTCAATTCTAGATGCTAACTTGTTAGAAATTCTGTAGAAGGAATTCTTGTTCAGAAGTGAGTTGGCTTGGATGACCTCTTCCAACTATGAGATGCTTTAGTATTGAAAAGGAATTGCTCTCATAAAAGTTCTTTTCTCTGGTGTGACAGGAATTCTTATTCCTGAGTTTGGTTTGCTCAAGGTGTCAGTCTGATGATTTTTCTGAAACTAGAAGAAACCATGTAACTATTGTAAGACTTGACAAAGCTGATATTTACCTCACAGCCTTACTTTAATGTGATGTCTGTAAGTCTCTATTTTTCAGGAAAGGCTTCGCTTCACCCCCTTCAAACAATTTCTTTCTCTGAGACCTCCTATTCTGTTCAGTCTAGTTGCAGTTTCTTAATGGAAGCTCCTAATTTGTCTTCTGTAGGAGGGTGGCCAAGTCCTTAGTAGCTTCATTCACTGACTTAGGAGATTGTATCACTGGTTTTATGAGATAAGACCACAGGTTGTCATCAGTCAAGAAATTTTGAGGATTCAGCAGACACTCTAGAACAGTGGTTCTCAATCTTCCTAATGCCCTAAACCTTTAATACTAGTATGTGGGTGTATCTGTGTATGGGCGGACCTGCCTGCCTGGAGACTGATAGAGGAGCAGTGTCTTTGTTCCTAAGACCATCGGAAATATGTGTTTTCGGATTGTCTTAGGTGACGCTGTTTGACCCCCTAAGGGGTCATGACCCACAGATTGAGAACTGCTGCTCTAGAAGATATAAAAGGATAATAGAACACAATAGATATTCACACTGAAATTATGTTGTTATGGAAATAAAACATCCAACTGTAAACTGAAAGATAGGTCTTGATCTCATCAAGTTGAGTATTCCTTTCTGTGAAGCAGATAATAACCTATCCTTTTTATACATCTCTTGCTTCCTATCCTCCCCATGAGTTCATGGAGGTTTCAATCTATGTTGTGTACCTTTCTTATTTTCTGTTAACATGAAAATACTAGTGGAGCATGAAGACTCTCTCTTAATTATCCTTACTCTTACCATGTGATCAGCTCATTTTCTTTTTTACTCATTTTTTTTTCTGGTTTTTTGTACCATTTATCTTTTATAATTCCTTAGTAATGTGTTGCAGCCTGCTCTTGATTATTAGGGATCTTTCTTTTGATCTTAGGGTGATCTTCAACTGTAGTTCTTCAGGGACCATAAGATTCCAAATTTCCTGCCATACAAAATTGCAAGAATTATATTGGTATTGACAGTACGGGCCTTTGTTTCAGAGAGAAGCTTGGGGTTAAGACATTTGCTATTTCTTGAAGGAATCTAGCTTGACCTCTTCATGTAGGACAGACCTGCACAATATGACAGTTACATAGAGGCCAAAATTAAAATAGGCTAAACTTCTTTGGGCCACAGTTAGGTTTTAAGCAGCTCACTTTCCAAGTAAAGATATAATTAATGCTTAAACTATTTTGCAAATAAGCCATATTACAAAAAGGAAAATTTCAATTAATATCAATTAATTGCACTTACTACTTAAGATTTTTATTAATCATGAAATTGCTCTTCTCAGACTAAAGACAGACTGATGATTAGTTGCTGTGTGTCATGTGACAAATAGAAGTGAGTGCACAGTGTTGACTCACCTGCCATAGTTACAGGACAGGCATAATAGTGACTAGTGGAAGGTGGAGCATGGAGAAATCACTCATTACATCTTTACTTTCTTTTATATCTTCTATATTTTTTGTGGACCTTCTGAAATCCTTTGGCAGGTTGTAAATGGCCAGTGGGCCATATGTTGTTGCAGGCCTGCTATAGGCGGTGACCTAATTCATTGCCCAGTTTTATTGTCTGTACAATCAGTCAGTCAGAAATGTTTGAGGCACTGGGGATATAGAAATAGAATTAACAGAATTGCCCCCACTGTGGGGGTTTACATTCTATTCTAATTAGAGACACAAGAATACACACACATTCATATACCCAGATGTGTTAGCAAGCACCCTAGCACATCCAGGATGACCTGCTAGCACAGGTTCTTTTCTCTGCTTTGCCAAAGGAAAGATAATTTTAAAGGGTTAATGATCTTGCTTTAATTTACAGACAAGTAGGAAATTCAAGCAGAGAAATTAGCAGAGATTCAACAGATAGGGCTCCTACTATCTGAACAAAGTAATACAGCCTCCTGCATACATGCTTTGAGAGCACAAACCTCTGAGTAGTGGAGGGGAGTGGGGGGGGAAGAGCTTTTAATAAATGGCTACTCAGAGTCCCATCCAGGGTGGTTTGAGGGCAGTTGAGGACTTCAGGAAAGGCTTCATGTCAGATGTGTTGCTTGAGCTGCACCTTGAAAGAAAAGAACTCTGTCATATTCATAGCAAGCATTTATATGGCACTTTACATATGTTATCTCTTTTGATCCTTGTGATAACCCTGTAAAGTAGGTCCTATTATTTTTGCTCACTTTACAGATGAGGAAATATTCACAGAGATGTTGGGGACTTGCCCAGGATCATACAGCTAGAACATGTGAGGCAGGATTTAACCTTTGGTCTTCTAAACTACAAGTTCAGCATTGTACCCATTGTACCATCTTGCAAACTCCCTCTTCTGTGAAGTGAGATGAGGTGAGGAGGGAGTGCAATCTAGGTATGGGGGACAGCCAGTATAAAGGCATAGAGAGGGAATATCAAGTGTTGTGTGTGAAGAACAGAGAGAAAGCCAATTTAGAATTGGCTTAAAAGATACGGGAAGGAGAGTAATGTACAATAAAGCTGGAAAGAGCTTCAGGAAAGGTTGTGAAGGGCTTTAAATACTAAATAAAGAGTTTATATTTGATTCTAGAGGCCCCTGAAGTTACTTATGGATCTGTTCCACTGAATTTCATCAGTAATAATCTCAACAGCAGGCATTCACAGAATTATAATCAACAGATTTTTTTTTTAGAGTTAGAGCGGACCTCAGCAACCAAAAGGAATCCCTGCCTGACAAGTTGT
Source organism: Pseudocheirus occidentalis (assembly GCA_028646575.1). Taxonomy (NCBI): domain Eukaryota; kingdom Metazoa; phylum Chordata; class Mammalia; order Diprotodontia; family Pseudocheiridae; genus Pseudocheirus; species Pseudocheirus occidentalis. The sequence continues at coordinate 214,498,705 of CM053593.1, forward strand.
CATCTGGTACTTTATCAAAGACCTCTAGTGAGGAAGAATCCATTACTTCTGAGGTAGCTCATTCCAGTTTTGAATAACTCCCAGTTTGGAAGATTTTCCTGACATCAAGCCTGAATGTCTTTTTTTTTTTTTTTTTTTTAGCATCTTCAGCTTATGGCTTCTGGTTTTACTGGTACCAAACATACAGTTTAATTCCCTTTGTCTCTTGACAGTTATTTGAAGACAGCAGCTCATCTTTACCCCTTCCTCCCAGTCTTTTCTTCTCTAGGTTTCTCCAGCTCTCATGTCAAGAGTTCTTAACTTTTTTTGTGTTGTGGATACGATACCCTTGGTGCTCTGGTGAAGCCTTTGGATCCCTTCTTATCATCATTTATTATCAATAACAACAAATTAATGGTTTGATGCTGCCTACATTTATAGTTGAAGGAAATATTAAATTTCAGTTAAATGATAGTGAAAATAAAGATGAATTTTTTTGCTATTTGAGTTCTTAAGCTCTTATCTATGGATCTCAGGTTAATCTTACATGACATGAAGTCAAGACCCTTTCTGAACCTTAGTTCTCATCTGGATACTCTGCAGTTTAGCAGTTTTTCCTGGACTGAACACATGATACTTGAGATATCGTTTGATCAGAGTTATAGAAGGACTGGCTCTTCTTGTAAACAAGACTTTAATGTAGCTCAAGAAAGACTGTTTGACTGCCACTTAACACTACTGACTCATATGTAACTTGCCATCTACTTTTGCTAGCAAACTGCTTTCTGACCATGTCTCTTTTCTCTAGTACTTCTGAGGTTGATTTTTAAAAAATTATGCTATAAGATTTTTCTTGTAAAACTCAGTTTAATTTTGTTTATTCAGCCAACTCTTGAGTTTATCAAGGTCTTTTGGGATGGTGCTTCTGTCATCCATTGTGTTAACTATCTCTTATCTGTAGTTTTTGATAAGCATGCCTGTGCTTTAATCATTGGTGAAAATGTTAAACAGATTTCTAGGCCATTAGCACTAAAGACCTTCTGCCAAGTTGCCATTGAACTTTTTGAGACTAGCATTTCAGCTAGTTCTGAAGCCATCTAAATTGTATTATCATCTAGCCCACATCTTTCCATCTTTTCCATGAGAATAATATGAGATACTTCATTAAATTCTTTGTCAGAATCTAGGTAGCCTATATCTATTGTAATTCCCTGATCAACTACTTCAGTGTTCCTGTGGGGGGAAAAAAAGAGTAAGAATGGTTTTTGTTACTTTGTATTTGGTCTATGATTTCCTTTTTTTCTGTGATTTTTTTGGATTGGAAAATTTTGTTTGCCATTTTGCTTGTCGTGCCATTGACATCGTATATTAAAATATATGTTTGGTGGGTCAGTCCCTTCAGATAATTCCTTTTTCATTCCGTTTTGCCTTTGCTTTCAACATTTTGTTCTTGAGATTTTCCCTTTTCTGGGTAACTTGGGATCCCATTTTTTATTATAGCTCTTAAATCTGATCTAAAATTTGGGCACATGTAAAACTTTGGAAAGCCAGTATCCTTGTCTTACCTTTTCTCTGCCACAAGCTTGAAAGTGATCCTTTCTCCTGAATTACCCATTATTTTGATTCTAGTAACCAGTTCTTTTCCTTGTTAATGAATATCACTACTAGAATAGAATTTGTTTATTGCTCCATTTTTTGAAATATAAAATTATTAAGATCAAGAATTTATTAGCTTTTGGCAGAGAGAAAAAGCTGCATCATGTTTTAATAATGAAAGTCTCTCTATTATCTTATGCTACTGTACCAAGTTTATGATTGTTTTTCAAGCTCCTTATCTATTCTTTCATTCCAGGTGGTCTCTAGTATATTCCAATGGTTAAAAACACTTCCTCATCCACCCCATTGGTCTTCATCCAAATATTCTTCATCATGTTTCCCTCTCTTATTTCTTGATTCCTTCACATCAATATACCGTTGTAGTATGCTGTTTTGACCCTTTTACTTATCTAATTTCTTTTGAATGAGGTTGCTGCAATGAGGTCATATTTGTTTCCTTGCTTTAGGTTTAGGACCTCTAGTACATGGATTTTGCCTAGACTTTGGGCACCTATTTATAGATATTTAAAGGCTCTAGTTTTACTACTGGCCTCTTTTCTTGGATTTTGTTTCCTTTTTATTCATCTGCTATTTATCTTCATTGTAGCTACTCTGTATAGCGTCTAGCTTGTTTTATATAATACATAGAAAGTGTTTGCTTGTTTTTTTTTCCCCTGTTACCCTTATCACTTTTAGTTTACAGCCAGAAGAGAAAATTTTGTGAGAAATGACCATTTTCAAGTATTTGAAGGGTTGTCTCATAGAAGAGAGATTAGTTTTATTTTAATTGGCTCCAAAGAGCAAAATTACAGTCAGTCTTTTAGTTTAAAGTTCTTTTAATTAGATTTGTTTGTTACTAGGAAAGTGCTTACTCAAGGAACCAAAACTGGTGAGAAAGGGATAAGTGTGGGGGGGAAAGCCCAACCATCTTGGCCAAAAATCCTTGTATTTTAAGCCATAATCCTGAAGCTTAAATGGCCAGATTTTCATTCGGCTGTTAACTTCCTCGTAGTATTTTTTCTGTTCTATATATCCCTTGTCTTCCCTGCTTCACTGTGCAGTAGTCAGAGAAAATACAATCCATGTTCCAGTGGTCTTCATTTTCTTGTCTAAGAAATTGTAATTCTTGGTAGTACTTTCTTTTTCCTTGTTTAAAATAGTATTTTATATTTTCCAATTATATGTGAAGACAATTTTTAACATTCATTTTTAAATAAAATTTTGAGTTTCAAATTTTCTTCCTCTTTCCCTCCCCTCTCAAGATGGCAAGCAATTTGATATAGGTTCTATATGTGCAGTCATTTAAAGTGTATTTCCATATTAATCATGTTGTGAAAGAAGAAATAGAACAAAAGGAAAAAACACTTGTGAAAAAAAATAAAGTGAAAATGTTTTGATCTGCATTCAGATTCCATCAGTTTTTTTCTCTGGATGTGGATAGCATTTTCCATCGTGAATGTTTTGGAGTTGTCTTAGATCCTTGCATTGCTGAGAAGAGGTAAGTCTCTATCAAAGTTAGTCATTGCACAGTGCAACTGGTTACCATGTACAGTGTTCATGTACAACATCAGTTCATGTAAGTCTTTTCAGGTTTTTCTGAAATCATCCTGTTCATCATTTCTTATTGTGTAACAGTATTCCATACACACCACAACTTGTTTAGCCATTCCCCAATTGATGGGTATCCTCTCAGTTTCCAATTCTTGACCACCACAAAAAGAGCTGCTATAACTATTTTTGTATAGGTCCTTTTCCCCTTTTTATGATTCCTTTGGGATTCAGACCTAGTAGTTATGTTGCTGGATCAAAGGAAGGGTATGCACAGTTTGATTGCCCTTTGGGCATAATTCCAAATTGTTCTTCATTATGGTTGGAGCAGCCCGCAATTCCAACAATAGCAATGTCCAACGTTTATCATTTCCTTTTCTGTCATAATAGCTAATCTGATAGGTATGAGATGGTACTTCAGAGTTGTTCTAATTTGCATTTCTCTAATCAGTAGTGATTTAGAGCACTTTTTTCATATGAATATATATATATATATATATATATATATATATATATAGTTTTGATTTCTTCATCTGAAAACTGCCTTTTCATATCCTTTGACCATTTATCAATTGGGGAATGACTTGTATTATAAATTTGACTCAGTTCTTTATATATTTTAGAAATGAGTCCTTTATCAGAGATAATTCCTGTAAAAATTGTTTCCCAGCTTTTTGCTTTGCTTCTAATCTTAGTGGCGTTGATTTTGTTTGTGTAAAACCGTTTAAATTTAATATAATTAAAATGATCCATTTTGCATTTTATAATACTTTTTATGTCTTGTTTGGTCAAAAATTCTTCCCTTCTTAGATCTAACAGCTACACTGTTTCTTAATCTCCTAATTCGTTTATGGTATCACCCTTTATGTATAAATTATGTACCCATTGGTGGTACTTTCTGGGTTTCTTTTGATTGTATCATTTTTGCTCACATGAATCACCTGAAATGGATAGTTATCAGTTTTGACAGATCTTGGGAGATTCTCAGCAATTTCTTACATATGTCCATGTCCTGAGAGGAAGACAACAGACTTCTTTTATTGCTCACGTTCTCATTTGTTGCTTTTAATCAGGTAGACAGATAGTTGCCTTGAGTGGTGAATTATCTGCCACTATTTCTGTTCTTTTTTTGTCCTTTGACTCTTACTGCATGATTTCTCATCTGATTGTTCTGTGGCTCCATTTTCTCATTCCTTATAAGACAGGTAGAAGCTTTTTCCTTTTCAGGAAGACTCTCAACATGTAGTAGATCAGAGGACTGCTTATGATTGAACTACAAACTATTATTCTACAGTGGCAGGTTATGGTTTTGAGAATCTGAGTGCAAGTAGTAGACATATAAGGGAACATTTGCTTTAATTACATGTGGAGACAGTCAAAGGTATGCTGGGAAATCTAGGATTTGTTTTGCTTGCATTAATATGCTTAGATCTGATATATGTATTTTAGGGAGTATATTGACAAGCCACAGCATGTCCAGAGGAGGATGAACAGTATGATTAGAAGTTTGGAAACCATCTATAAGGAGTGGTTAGTGGGACCAATTTTAGACGGTTTCTTGAAGATGAGAAAATTTAAGAGGGAAATAACTTGTTTTCAAGTATTTAACGGGTTGTCCCATGGAAGAAAGATTAATTTAATTTTAGTTGTCCCTGAAGAGCAGAATTAAAATCAACACAATTTATTAAATGCCTGCTGTGTATTAGGCACTGGAGAGACAAAGGTAGGAATGAAATAGTTCATGCTGTAATTGAACTTCTGTTTATTTGAGGAGGGGATATATATAAGACAAATACATGGTAGTTTGGGGTGAGGGGAAGATCTGCTACTTGGATGGATTCAGAAACACCTCATGTAAAGAGTGGCACTTGCATTGTACATAGGATTTTGGGGTTTCTAAGCTGCATTCCAGGAATGGTGGACAGCCTGTGCTAAATCCTGGAGACAAGAGACTTAGTGTTATGTGTGGGGAACAGGAAGACCCGTTTGAATAGGATGAATTATTGAGTGAGAATAGGTTGAAAAGGTTAGTTGGAACCAAGTTTTGAAAGGCTTTAAATGTCAAACAGAGGAGTTTATATTTCATCTTAGAGGTAATAGGGAACCACTAGAATTTATTGAAAAGGAGAGTAATATAGTTAGACCTGCAAAATCACTTTGGTAGTGTTTTCAAGGACACATTGGAGAGGGGGGAGATTGGAGACAGGAAGACTAGTTAGGAGAGTAAGGCAAAAGGTGATAAAGGCCTGAACTAGATAATGACTGTGTTAGTAGAGAGAAGGTAGACACAAGAAATGTTCTAAAGGTAGAATTGACAATATTTGGCAACTGATTTGATATGTATGTTGAAAGAGTTGGGGAATTGAGGATAATTTTGAGATTGTAGACCTAGGTGCCTAGAAGGAGATGGTGGTACCCTTGACAAAAACAGGAAGGTTCAAAAGAGAGATGGGTTGATGAGGGGAGAGAATAAGAATGAATTCTGTTTTGGGTGTGATGAGTTTGTGAAGCCTATAAAACATCAGTCAAAAATGTCAAATAGATAGTTGGTGATGGACTCAGGACCTGGACTCAGGAGAGAGATGAGTGCTGAGTACATAGGTTTGAGAGTCTTATGTTTAGAGATAATTAAACCCATTGGAGTTGAAGAATTCGCCAGCAAAGAATATAGAGAAAAGAAAAGGGCCCAGGGCAGAGTATTGAAAGTGAGGAGAAATAGAGGGTGGACATTTGATGGAATGGTATGGTAGAGTGAGGTCTATTTGAGGATGAAGGTGACCTGAGCATGTTTGTGGACAGCAGCGTAGGAACCAGTGGACAGGGAGAAATTGAAAAACAGAGAGAGTGAGTGATTATGGGGGCAATTTACTATAGCCTTGCTAAGGAGAAGGGTCATTTCTTTATCCTAAGAGCTCATGGTGAGTGGCCTCTCTTTTCATAGTAAAGTATTAGATGAGAGTTGTATAGATACATGTTTAGGCTCATTATAAGGATAAACTCTTTTTAAAAAAATTAATAGATTTAAGTTTTAGTTTTCAACATTCACTTTCGTAAGATTTTGAATTCTAAATTTTCTCCCCCTGCCTCCCCTGCTTCCCCATGCCCCTCCCCAAGATGGTATGCAATCTGATATAAGCTCTACATATACATTCATATTAAACATATTTTCACATTAGTCATGTTGTAAAGAAGAATTAGAACTAATGGGAGGAACCATGAAAAAGAAGAAACAAAAAAAGAGAGAGAGCAAATAATATGCTTTGATCTGCATTCAGACTCCAGAGTTCTTTTTCTGGATATAGATAGCATTTCTATCATGAGTCTTTTGCAGTTGTCTTAGATCCTTGCATTGCTGAGAAAAGTTAAGTCTATCAAAATTAGTCATTGCAGTGTTGCTTTTACTGTGTAGAATGTTCTACTGGTTTTGCTCATTTCACTCAGCATCAGTTCATGTAAGTCCAGGTTTTTCTAAAATCTTCCTGTTCATCATTTCTTATGGAATAATATTGCATTACATTCATATACCACGACTTGTTTACCCATTCACCAATTAATGGGCATCCTCTAAATTTCTAATTCTTGGCCACTATGAAAAGAGCTGCTATAAATATTTTTGTATATGTCAATTCTTTTCCTCTTTTTATGATCTCTTTGGGATACAGACCTAGTAGTGGTATTGGTGGGTCAAAAGGTATGCATGGTTTTATAGCTGAGGATAAGCTTCTTTATAAGTAGAGTGATCCAAAAGTGGAATGTAAGAGGTAGTGGATTCTCCTTTACTGGAGACCTTCAAGTAGATAAGTTGTACCTGGGATATTTATTGATCAGATATTAGTTGGACTGCATGGTTTGTGAAGTTCTTATAATCTTCTGAAGTAATGTGATCTTGTGGGATACTGTGACTTCTGTGCCATAATGAGACATTGGAAGAAAAATTTTTGTGAAAGGATTCCTTGAACTTCAGTGGATACATACATACACAAATACATATACACATACATATATATATATATGTCAAAGCTTGTTACCCTATTTATTGTAGCCATTCATTTGTTATGCTTTTTTTCCCATTTAAAAAAATTCTGAACTTAATCATCAGCTGAGTACTTGAATTTACAAAGGAGAACAGAAAGATGATTCTTCATGAAGCTATGAATGTATTGAATGCACAACTTGCTTTTCTTTTAAAGTATAAAACTCGGCTTATCCAGCAGTACAACTTTGAAACTTACAAACTGAGTTTTATACTTCTAGTCTTCTGTACTTGTCTGTGCATTTCATAAATGTGTTTAAGGACCTTTTTTCTTTTTTTTCTGTAATTTTGTCCCTCAGTCCATTCTCATTCCCCTTCTCCATTGAGAAATAAAACAAAAAACTACCATTGTAACAAATATGTAGTCAAGCAAAACAGCTTCCCACATTGTCTGTATCTAAAATTTTAACGTAAATTTTAGGCAAATACAGTCCATCACCTCTCTGTTAGCAGGTGGGTAGCATGCTTCTTAATCTGTCCTATAATCATGATTGGTCATTACATTGTATAACTCTGTATCAATAATGAGATATTCACAACACCCATGATGGTTATGAATATGCTGGTATAGTTTTGGATCACAAAATGTAGCAAACTCTCCACATGGAAGGCAGAACCAAAGTCTTTATTCAGAAACCATAACACTGAGT
>CM053593.1:214507010-214534438 GCA_028646575.1 Pseudocheirus occidentalis
AAAGGGAACAGATTGTGGGAGGGGTCTTACAGTGGGATCAATGTTCTGGGCTGGGGGGTAGGGACAAAAAGGGGAGAAAATTTGTAACTCAAAACCTTGTGAAAATGAATGATGTAACCAAGAAAATAAATTAAAATTTAATAAAAAAAAAAAAAAAGACTTTGAGTTCCAAAACTTTTTCTCCCTCCCTTTCCCCTGCCCTTTGCAAATCTTAAAGAATTATATAAATACTGAGCAAATAAGTTCATGAATGTAATGTAATTTTGCCAGGCCCAAAGAATAAAACATAGACTTCAGAAAAGCATGGAAAGACAAATGAACCGATTAAAATAAAGCAATCAGAACCAGGAAAATCACAAACATATTTACACAACTACAGAAAAGTACATGGAAAGAACAAAAATAGAAAGCAAAACAACTGAGCATTGTATAAATATAATGACCAGGTTTTGCATTAAATAATAATTTAGAAAATGCAATCCCCTCTCCTCTGTTTTTCTATTCTTTTATTTTTTCCCAAAATTTTATTTTAGACTCAAACGCCAGAAAACAGAGGAGAAAAAAAAATACCATAAACTTAAATAGAAAGTTAGAAAGAAATAAAAGCATGCTATGTGCATAGCAGAACATAAGAGGATTAAAAATATGTAACAATAAATTTTCATTTCAAGAAAGTCTATATGATAAAGAATACCCATTGTGTTGAGAATTGTCTATCTTTTCTTTGCTTCCTTATGAATTCTTTTATTCTCCGCTGTTCGCTTTTTTACTTTGTTCCTTTTTTCCATCCCTGCAACCCCCTCCAGAAGACCACAATAAAGTTTAGACATGTTTCTCTATAGCTACAGACATATACATACATATATACATATATACATATATCTCCTCTTTGTAAAGGCAGAAGTCTGTGGTGTGAAATGTCAACTATACTGTCAGTCACAAGTGGTATGCTAACTGGCTTGCCATATTACATAGTTTTTTATCTTCTAAAAGAAAAATTATTTTTATGAGCAATAGTATTCTGGGGAGAGAAACAGAAGGAATATATTTGCCAATAACATAAAAATAGGATTATCTGACCCAAAAATGAAATTCCAATGTATAAAATGTCAAAAACTTTTATACATTTACCCTAAGTCTCTGTAAGTTCTGTATAATTTTTTTTTTGTTCATGTAATCCTATTTACTTATCCGGGGTTTATATATGGGGTTCTCAACCTTTTTTGACTCAGGAGTTTCTGGTAGTTTGATGAAGCCTATGCATTTCTCAGAAAAATGTTTTTGCATGTACAAAGTAAAATAGATGGGATTACATAGGAAACTATGTTGAAATGAAAAATGTATTTTTTTTCCCTCCAAGTTCATTTAAGGTTCCGTGGATCTTAGGTTATAATGAAGAAAATGAAGATGAGGGAAAGAAATTCCTTTTAGGAAAAGATGCAAAAAATGAAAAAAAAACCAAGAATAGCTGAGGGGAAAAAAGAAAGGGCAACTTTACCTGGTTACTCAACTGAATGGGTAAGGAGAAAAGAATTACATCATTAACTAGATATAAGGAAAAAAAATCGTGAACCCCAGTCGTATATATGGTCATAATTAGTATATGTTATGACCTTCTGTTTCTTTTTTCAAGAATATTTCATCATATATTATGTCTCCCATACTCATCTATTTCAATTTCATTACAGTATTTCATTAAATAGTATATCACAACTTATATGATCATTCCCCTATTATAAGACCTTTACACTGAAATTGCAAAAATCCAAAAGTAAGTAATAATGCTACGAAAATCTTTGAAAAGACAGATCTTATGGTTTTGATAATATGATTTGATTATTTTCCTATTACCCTAAAAAGATTCTAAAACTTTACAATTCACCCAGAAATGAGTAGTTCTCGTACCTCACACAGCAATGAATTTAATTGTTTTTAATTAATTTTGCTAATTTGATAGGATGGACTGATAAGGATGGACTGGAATGGGGAAGTATTTGAGGCACAAAGACCAATCAGGAGAATATTTTAATATTCAAGTAAGAGGTAATGTTGTGAGGGAGAGAAGGGGTCAGTTGTAAGACATATTACAGAGGTAGAAAAAGCAGTATTTGGAAACTGAGTATGTGAGGTGAGAGAGAATGAGGAATTAAGATTATGGTTATAAACTGGGTTACTGGACACAAGTAGGAAAATTTGGAAGAAAATTTGGAAGAATAGGTTGGAATTAGGGGAGGAGAAAAAAATGAATTTTGTTTTGGATATGATAAGTTTAAGATGTCTCATTTCATTAATGTTGATGAAATCAGAAGATCTTCCATGCCCCTTTCTATTGGCACTTAGCACCTTACTTCAAGTTAACTTCTTGGGAGTAGTTAACACCTTAACAGGAAGGAGCAGAACAAGGAGGAGCTATACTGTATATATAAGGAAGAGAACCAGCAGGACAGTCAGGTTTTCTCTCAGTCACCACCTGGAGACTGCACCTTTTGCTGAGATCCTCCTTCTGCAGCTTCTACTGAGAACTTCCAAGAACCAGGCTGAGGAACTATCTTGAGTCTGAGAGGGATCCCTGCTTGAGGGAGCCTGTTCTATTCATGAAGGCTTGGGAATATGGGTGTTCAACAGCATCAACCATGTGTATCAACTTTGTGACCACTATAATGACTTTGGCTTTCTGGTTCTGGGACTTGTGCTTCTGGTTCTGGGACTCAATGTTCTGGTTTCTGAATAAAGACCTTGGTTCTGTCCTCCATGTGTAGAGTTTGCTACATTTTGTGATTCACAACTATACCAGCATATTCATAACCACCATGGGTGTTATGAATATTGCATTATTGATACATCTGGGAATATATCCAGTTTGAAATAATAGGAAATTTATGGTTCTGGATAGGAGCTCAAAGAGTCTGGATGTATGCATTTATTTGCATAAAGACCGAAAATTTACTGGAGCTAATGAGACTACCGAGAGTATAAAGAAAAGGGCACCAGGGCAGTGTCCTTCATATACTGCTAGTCTCCCTAGAAGGAAAAGTAACTCCTATTATCTCAAAGGGTCTACAGGAGAGAATGTGTGAGGTAACAAAAGGAAGGGACTGAAAATAAAGGAGAAAAGATATAATCTTGATTCAGTGGTAGGAGGGGTTTCTAGTGAAGAATATTCCCACAGGAGAGAAAGATATTTTATAATGAGACCTTAGTAACAATAATGAAGAAGTCCGTCCATCCCAAATGAATCAACACCAGTCTGTGAAAACCTTAACCAAATGCATGCTCCTTTCCTCCCTCCTTACAAAGTCTGTTTTTCAATAAATATTTAAAACAAATCTGATTGCTAAAGATGACAAAAAGGAAAAATTATAATTGCTGGAGTAGTTCTCAGAGAAAAGGAATACTAAGCCACTGTTGGTGAAGAAATGAATCGGCCCAACCATTCTGGAAAGCAATTTAAAAACCATACCCAAAGACACTAAAAAGAGGTAAGATAAGGAACAGAATCTATATCCACAAAAATATGTATCAAATCATTTTTTCAACCAAGAACTAGAAACAAGGCGTCCATCAAGTGGGGAATGGATGAACAAATTACAGTATATGAATGTAATAAAATAACATTATGTAATAAAAAATGACCAAAAAAATGAAGAAAAAAAATACAGAAGGACACTGAATTGAGCAGACCAAGATAATAATTTGTACAGTGACTATAATAATATAAGAGAAAACAATCCTGAAAGACTAAAGAACTTTGAAGAATACAAATAGTTTCAAGTACAGCCAGTTCTTATTCTTTCCTGGGCCTAGTGTGGCCCTAACCCCTCCATGATTCTGCAAGGACCCCCCCATCCCCTCTAGCCAGAGCAGCTTCAGTACCTGACCCTAACTGACCAGAGTCAAATTTGCATAATGCACATTTATAAAGCAAGAACTGCCAGTATGCTATTTTATTTGTTTCTCTTAACATTGTAAGGCAGGCAGAATAGGATACTGATAAAACCTATTTTACAAAAGAGGAAAATAGAACTCAGAGATTCAACAACTTTTAGAGGAAGTTACTTTAACATGCTACTACTGTCTCCTTTACAAGGGTATTGGTTTCATGAAAACAAATGAAGTGAAAAGTTTATTACCATGAGCAAAAGTATAGTACACCCTAGACTAAATTACAAACTTCAATAATGAAAAGATGTCATACAAATGAAATAAGTAATAAGATCAAGAGGGGGTGGCTATTTGGCGCAATGAATAGAGCACTAGCCCAGGAATCAGGAGGACCCTAGTTCAAATCCAGCCTCAGACACTAGCCATGTGACCTTGGGCAAGTCACTTAACCCCAATTGCCTTGCCTTCCCCCCTCGAAAAAGCAAGTGTGTGTGTGTGTGTGTGTGTGTGTGTGTGTGTGTGTGTGTGTGTATTCAAGGAAAATTTCAAAGCAAAATTAGAAACTAATTTTAAGTCTCAAAAATTCATGGATATGGCAGTTTCTACCCTGAAAATGATCTCTAAGTTTAAGGATCAAACTACCCCCATCTCAGGAACAGACAATGCTCATCACTAAATAGTCAGCAATGAAAAGATGAGTGACTTCATTTTAATGCATTACTTTATCAGCCATCAAGTTTTGAACTTTTTATTCTTGCTATGATCCCATAGAGAACACCCTTGTATGAGAAATACTTTATGGTAAATAATTCTATTGTTACAAATGTAAAAGTCTGAAGCTAAAAGGTACCTTTGAGGTGATCCAATTCAATCGCCTGGATTTATAGGCAAAAAAATGAAATCTTAAGAAAAAGTAACTTGTCCAAAGTTATATAACTAGTCAGTGGTAGAGCTAAATGGAACCAGAATTTAATTTCATCATCAAAGGCTTCTTCCCCTACATGAAGTAAAGTCCCTCAGCATTAGAACCCAGGCCCATAATATATTGCTTATTGTACAATAAGACCAAGATTACAAATATTGGGGAAATAAATCATCATTCAAAATTATTTTTAATCTGGATATGAGTACAGCAAAAGAGAAAGAAATTAGTATCTCACTGATCATCTTTTTCATAGAGAAAGGGTCTGGGAGTGCAGAAAGATTAGGACCATCAGGAGAGATGGTTACTATAAAACATTCAACCTCTCAGCAAGTTTGGTCTGAGCTAGAGCTGTTTGTAGGAGTTGTCAACTTGGCCTTATATAAAGTGAATGCAAGCCAAAGAGCTGTCATTTTAGACAGGTTCCATTGTGTCTAAGATATTGTTATAGAGCAATTTACTTTCTCCAGCAGAAAGACAGTGTGCAGCAGTCTTGTAGTCCAGGAAACTTGGGGGATTAATGGTGAAGGACCCTCTCTGGGGGACACTGGGGGAGGGGGAGCAGTACAGAACCAGAGGCATACTGGCAAACCAGCAGCAAGCCTCACCTCAGAAAACCAAAGGGAGATCCTGAGCCCCAGGGTGATGGAGCAGGCAAGTGCCAACACCAGGACCCCTCACCCAGTGCCTCAGCACAGGCAGAAGAACTGTTAGACATCAGCTTGGAGAACCACCATGTGTGCTAGCATTCACCAGCAGCCAAATCTCCTGGTACTTCAGCACAACTCCAGGAAGCACAACTCCATGAGCCACAGTTCCAGTCCGATAGATAGCCTCCAGCAGGCAAACATCTGAGTGCAAGGCCTTGGTTAGCAAGCATTCCCCAGGGGTCAGACTCCCCATCCTGACATCAAGAGCTCCATAGTTGCTGACCCCAGTTCAGCACCAGGTAAGGTGATAGACACCTACTGCCTCCAGGTGCCAGCACCTGAGGTCCCAGCAAACAATGCCAGGGACCAGTACCCAGGATTCTAGCATAAGAAGTATGGGTCAGGACCCCTCTGCACTCCAGAAGGAGAGCTCAATTCTAAAAGTCAGGAATTAGGCAAATACCATGAGCAAAAAGGAAAAACAGAAAATGACCATAGATTCTTATTATGGGGACAGGGAAGATCAAGACACAAATTCAGAAGAGGACAATATTGCTAATATATGCACATCCAAAACCTCAAAGGGGGAATATGAACTAGTCTCAAGCCCAAAAAGCCTTCTTGGAAGAGCTCAAGGAGGATTTTAAAAGTCAAATAAGAGAGCTAGAAGAAAAATTAGGAAAAGAAGGATAAAAATTGACTGCTGAAAACAAGTCCTTAAAAAGTAAAATGGGCCAAATGGAAAAGGAAGTACAAAGGCTAACTGAAGAAAAATTTTCAAAAATAAGAACTGGGCAAGGGGATCTAATGACTATGAGATATCAAGCATCAGTCAAAACAAACAAAAGAATGAAAAAATAGAAGAAAATGTAAAATAATTCATTGGTAAAACAACTAACCTGGAAGACAGATCAAGAAGGGTCAATTTAAAAATTATAGGTCTATCTGAAAACCATGATTTTAAAAAAAGCCACAACAGCATCTTTCAAGAAATCATTGAGGAAAACTTCCCTGAGGTCCTAGAGCCAGAAGGTAAAATACTCATCAAAAGAATCCAATTATCACTTCCTGAAAGAGACCCCAAATTGAAAACACCAAAGAATATTGTAGTCAAATTCCAAAACTACCAGGTCAAAGAGAAGATACTATAAGCAGCCAGAAAGAAACAATTTAAATATCATGCAACCACAGCCAGGATTACACAGGACCTTGCAGCTTCTACATTAAAAGATTGGAGAGCTTGGAATATGCTATTTTGTAAAGGAAAGGAGCTTGGATTACAACCAAAAAGCAACTACCCAGCAAAACTGAGCATAATCTTTCATAATCTTTCAGATGGATATTCAACAAAATAAGGGACCTCCAAACCTTCCTGATGAAGACCAGAGCTCACCAGAAAATTTGATCTTCAAATACAAGACTGAAGACAGGCATAAAAAAGTAATCAGGAAAGAAAAAAACCAACATGTTATTAATACGGACAAACTGTTTACATCCCTAACAAGGGAAGATGACACCTATAACTCTTGAGAACTTTATTATTATCATGCCACTTAAAACTGGTATACATAGACAGAGGGCATGGATATAAGTTGTCTTTGATGTGATGATAAAAAAAAATCTAAAGAGGCGAAAAGGGATTGTACTGAGAGAAAAGCAAAGGAGGGGAGAGACAAGGGTAAATCACATCACATGGAAAGACCCAAAAACCAATTACAATAGAGGGAAAGAAATGAGGGAGATGAGCATTATTTGAACCCGTATCTCTTTAGATTTGGCTCAAAGAGAGAAAAGCATATAATCAGTTAGGTATAGAAATCTAATTTACCCTATAGGAAGTAGGAAGGGAAAGAGAAAAGAAAAGGAAGGGGGTGGATAGGAGAGAAGTAGTAAGGGTAAAGGGAAGAAAAGGGAGGGGGCTGATAGAAGGAAAGATAGATGGAAGGAAGAGGTGGTCAAAAACAAAACTGTAGTGAGGAGGGCAAGAGAGCAAGGAGAGAGAAAAGAATAAATGGGGGTTGGGGGAGGGAAGGATAGTGAGAAAGATACACAAAGTAATCATAACTGTGAACGTGAATGGGTTGAACTCTGCCATAAAATGGAAGCAGATAGTAGACATCTTATACTCTATACCAAGATAATGTAATGGGTACACCATTTAGATATAAAGGCTAATACTATAATCAAACTAGGAGAGCAAGGAATAATTTACCTGTCAGATCTATGGAGAAGGGAAGAATTTATGACCAAACAAGGGATAGAGAATATTATTAAATGCAAAATGGATGACTTTGATCACAGTAAATTGAAAGGTTTTTGCACAAACCCAATGCAACCAAGATTAGAAGGGAAGCAGAAAGCTGGGAAACAATTTTACCAGTCTCTCTGACAAAGGTTTCATTTCTAAAACATACAGAGAACTGCATCAAATTTATAAAAATACAAGTCATTTTCCAACTGATAAATAAATGGTCAAAGGATATGAACAGGCAGTTTTCAGAGGAAGAAATTAAAGATATCTATAGTCATATAAAAAAAACACTCCAAATCACTATTGATAAAAGAAACAACAATCAAAACAACTCTGAGGTACCACATCATACCTATCAGACCGGCTAACATGACAAAACAGGAAAATGATAAATCTTGGAGATGGGAGAAAATTGGAATACTAATACATTATTGTTGGAGTTGTGAAACAATCCAACCATTCTGGAGAGCAATTTGAACCTACACCCAAAGGGCTATAAAACTGCATACCCTCTGACCCAGACCCAGCAAGACCACTTCTAGGGCTGTATCCCAAAGAGATCATAGAAATGTGAAAAGGACCCATACGTACAAAAATATTTATAGCAGCTCTTTTTGCCATGACAAAGAATTGGAAATTTTCCATACATACAGATTTATAAAGAAGGGTATATGTACATATGAATACAAATGTGAGTGTGTGTATATATACGTGTACAGATATACATAGACTGAGGGCACAGGATCAATTGAATAGGAAGGGATATTTAAGGAGTAAAATTGAGAGGTGAGAGAGGAATATAATGAGAGGAGATAGGGAGAGAAAAAATAGGGTAAATTATCTCATATAAAAGAAGCAAGGGAAAACTGTTACAATAGAGGGGAAGAACAAGAAGGCAAAAGGGAATGGGTCATTTTCCCAGCCCAGGGCAGCTTTAGGAAGAGTTCTGTGGACATTAAGGAGGGGACGAGCCAGGAGCCTAGGCCACAGCAGTAACAACAGAGAGCCACATATCAGTGCCCAAGGAGAGAAAGGGAGTCAAGACAGAACTCTAGTTCAGAAAGCACCAAGACAGAGAAAGATCCCATGGAATCTTTCAACTAGCACTGCACACAGTAATGGGTGCCATCTGGCAACTCAGTCACACATTACCCAATTCCAGGTCACAGTCCAGGTGGAGAAGAACAGTCACAAGATAGCCACTTCAGATATGTAACAAGCAAGCAACAAATTCTGGAAACAGAACTATGTGGTTGGTTCTAAGCCTAGGACCAGAGCAGCAAGGATTCAATTAAAGCCTTTAACTTAGAATCTAAGCCTGCAGTGAAATAGCCAGGTCAAAAGTCCTATACCAAAGAGGCGGCAGAAATTCAGTTACAGTCTAAACCTAGAGAGCACCTCCCAGGGGATTAATGGTGTTTGAGTCCAATAGCAGTCTAGTGAAACTCAAGCAACAGAACCCAACCTGGGACAGGAAACAAGAAGAGCTCAGACCAGGGGGACAATTAACAGAGTTCTCCTAAGATTTTACTAATTTGCAAGTACTGAAAAGGTACAGGTACCAGAGATCTGTGAAAACAGCAAAGGATGTAAAAGGACAGAAACCCAGGCAGGACAATCCCTTATCCATCCAAGTGCTGAGAACCCTCAATTAACATAAAGTACAATGACATGAAGTAGGCTAGAAGAATGAGCATCTCTTTGATCAATTTCTTTTTTTCATAACTCAACCATAATGAGCCACTATGTTGACAGCAAGGCACAAGACACAAACACAGAAAAAGAAAATGAATTAATGACTAAAAAATATTTACTAGAAACCCTTCAAAGTAAAAAATTCAGACCAATAAGAAATTCTAGAAGAATTAAAGAATATTTTTAAAGTGCAAAAAATAAAAATAAAAATGAGATCACCAAAAGAAAGATATGAAAAGAAAATTAACAAACAAGTAAGAGATACAAAAACTTACTGTAGAAAATAAATAGCTCCTTGACAATCAGAATTGGCCAAACAAAAACTAATCATTATTTCATGAGACATTAAGAATTAATAAAACAGGGGAAGCTAGGTGGACAGGAAATAGAGCACAGACCCTGGAGTCAAGAGGACCTGAGTTCAAATCCAGCCTCAGACACTTAACACTTACTAGACACATGACCTTGGGCAAGTCACTTAATCCCAATTTCCCTGCCTCCCCCCCTCCAAAAAAAAAAAAGAAATAATAAAACATAGTCAAATGACTGAACAAAACATAAACGAAAATGTGAAATGTCTCATAAGAAAAGAATGACCTGGAGGGATGTTGGAGGAGGGTATAAAAGGGAACAGATTGTGGGAGGGGTCTTACAGTGGGATCAATGTTCTGGGCTGGGGGGTAGGGGCAAAAAGGGGAGAAAATTTGTAACTCAAAACCTTGTGGAAATGAATGATGTAACCAAGAAAATAAATTTAAATTTAAAAAAAAAAAATAAAAGAATGACCTGAAAAAAAGAGATCAAGGAGAAATATTTAAGAATCACTGAACTACTTAAAAGTCATAAAGAAAAAAGATATCATACATCAAGAAACATAAGAGAAAACTGCCCACATATCTTGAACCCAGACAGCAAAGTATACATTGAAAGAATCCACCTATTCAATCTCCAGAAAGAAACCCCAAAGTGAAAACTCCCAGAAACATCAGTCAAAATCCAGAGTTTCCAATTAAGGAAAAATTACACAATCAGAGAGAATTCAAGTACCTCAGAGCTGAATCAAGTTTACACAAGATTTAGCAGCCATCACTACTTAGGAGTGAAGAGATTGGAATATATTTCAGAAGAAAAAAGATTTAGTCTTAGAATCAAGAATAGCATAAGACGGTAGAGACGGAGCAGGAACTTAAACTTGAGCTCAAGCTCCAACCACCTGCAATACCTGAAAAATGTGATTCTAAACAAATTTTACAACTACAAAACTTATAGAGCAGTGGTTCTCAACCTTCCTAATGCCACAATCCTTTAATATAGTTTCTCATGCTGTGGTGACCCCTAACCATAAAATTATTTTCGTTGCTCCTTCATAACTGTAATTTTGCTACTATTATGAATCATAATGTAAATATCTGATATGAAGGATGTATTGTCATTGTTATAAATTGAACATAACCCACAGATTGAGAACCGCTGCTATAGAGTGACAGAGAGAAATAAATCTCCTGCTGAAGGCAGCCTGACAGTCTGACAGGAAGGGTCTATCACACTGGCAGCCCAGTGCAGTTCAGCATGAGCCACCCAGGCCCATACCCAGGGGAGCCCTGATTCAGTAGAACAAATTGGCCACAGCAGACTTCAAAAGAATGAATCACTGGCAGCTGTGGTGGGTTCCAAACTTCTCAACCCACAAAATGCCAAAGAGAAAGTAAAAGGTCAGTGGGGAACTCAGTTAATCCTGGGTGAGAGAAGAGTGCAGTCTAGCCCCTGCTCCCAGGGTGACGGAGGTGATGGCGGTTGCAACTGCTGCCACTGCTGATGCTTCCAGCTTCAGACCTACAGATGGTAGGGGGACCAAGTTACTGTGCAGAGGGGATTTGCAGGAATCTCTCTGCTGGCTCTGAGGCAGAATTCTCTTGTTTTGCCCTGCTTTGGATCTGGGTTGCAGTCTGGAGTAAAGAGGACAGTTGGTGTGACAAGAGTTTGATGAGGCTGTGGAGAGAAAAGTCTTTCTCATAATTCTGAGGCAGGTTCCTGGAAAAAAAACTCTGACAACAACTGCATAAAACCGCAGAAATTTGGGACTCAGCACTTTCCATTCTGGAAGTAGAGTTCTACCATGGCAAAGAGCTCAAAAGTCAAACAATTGGTTAGCAAGATGAACAAACAGGGAAAGCACTGTTCTGAACTATAAAATCCTATTGGGATAGGGGGGAGACAAAGAGGATCAAAACATAGAACCAGAAGGAGACAACAAAGTAAAAACACATGCATCAAAAGCCTCCAAGAAAAATATTAACTGGTCACAGGACATGGAGAAGCTCAAGAAAGATTTTGAAAATCAGTAAGAGAAGTAGAGGAAAAAATGGAAAGAGAAATGAGAATGATGCAAGAAAATCATGAAAAATGAGTCAATAGCCTGATTGAATAACACCTTAAAAAATTGACTTAACACAAATGGCAAAAGAGATACAAAAACCTAATGAGAAGAATGCCTTTAAAAAAGCAGAATTGGTCAGATGGAAAAGAAATTTCAAAAACTCACTGAAGAGAATAATTCTTTCAAAATTAAATTGGAGGGGGCAGAGCCAAAATGGCAATGTAAATGCAAGAATTTGCTTGATATCCCACTCCAACCACGTCCAATACCTGAAAAAAATATGACTCTAAACAACTTTTAGAGCTACAGAACCCAAAGAGTGACAGACAGAAACAAATCTCCTGCTGAAGGCAGGCTGACAGACCAACAGGAAGGGTTTATCGCACTGGGCTGGGAGCTGAACACAGTCCCACGTGAGCCACCTGGGCCCAGACCCAGGGCTGCCTGGATCAGCAGAACAGACCAGCCAGAGGAGACTTCAGGAGATTAGAGGGTTGACATACTGCATGCCCTTCAGGCAGCTGTGGCAGGTTCCAGACTTCTCAACCCATAAACACCAAAGAGAAAGTAAAAAGTCAGTAGGGAACACTGTTGGAACTGGGGGAGAGAAGAACATAGTATGGCCCCTGCCCCTGGAGCAGCAGTGGGTCAGATGGAAAAGGAATTTCAAAAGCTCACTGAAGAGAATAATTCCTTCAGAATTAGATTATAACAAATGGAAACTAATGACTTTATGGGAAATCGAGATACTATTAAACAGATCCAAAAAAAAAAAAATTGAAGGCAATGTCAAATATCTCATTGGAAAAACCACTGACCTGGAAAATAGATCCAGAAGAGATCATTTGAAAATTATTAGACTACCTGAAGGCCATCATCAAAAAAAGAGCCTAGAAATCATCCAAGAAATTCTGAAAGAAAACTGCCCTGATATTCTACAACCAGAGGGCAAAACAGAAATTGAAAGAGCTCTCTGATAGCTCCTCAAAAAAGATCCCCAAAAAAACCTAGGAATATCACAGCCAAATTCCAGAGTTCCTGGGTCAAGGAGAAAATAACATAAGCAGTAAGGTAGAAACAATTTAAGTATTGTGGAAACACAATTAGGATAACACAAGACCTAGCAGCTTTTATATTAAGGCTTAGAACATGATATTCTGGATGTAAAAGGAGTTAGGATTAAAACCAAGAATCACCAACCCAGCAAAAATGAGTAAAATGCTTCAGGGGAAAATATGGTCATTTAATGAAATAAGAGGACTTTCAAGCATTCTTGATGAAAAAACCAGAGCTGAACAGAAAATCTGACTTTCAAATACATGAAGCATGAGAAAGTAAATAGGGAAAAGAAATTATAAGGAACTTATTAAAGGTTAACTGTTTATATTCTTACATGGAAAAATGATAATTGTAATTCATGAGACTTTTCTCAGTATGAGGATAGTTGAAGGGAATATATACATATATATGTATACATACAGATATATGTATATATGAGGTTGTATGTGTGTGTAAATATATGTGAGTGTGTGTATATGTGTGTACATGTATAGATAAGAGGGCATGGGATCAGCTGAATCAGAAGGGACAAAATAAAAAACAAAATCAAGAGGTAAGAGAGGAATATGTTAGGGAGAAGGAAAAAAAGGCAAGAGAAAACTATTACAATGAAGGGAAGGAGAAGGAAGGTGAAAGGGAATGAGTCTACCTTACTCTCATTGGATTTGACTTAAGGAGGGAATAACATACACAGTCAATTGGGTATTCTACCCTACAAGAAAAGTAGGGGGGGGAGGAGAAAAGGGAGGATAACAGAAGGGAGGGCAGATTGGGGGAAAGGTAATTAGAAGCAAACACTTTTGAAAACGGACAGGGTCAAAGTAGAATATAGAATAAGTGGGGGGTGCGAAAGTATGGAGGGAAATATAGTCTTTCACAATATAACTACTATGGAGATGTTTTGCGTAACCACACATGTACAACCTATATTGAATTGCTTGTCTTCCCAGCGGGGGTAGGTGAGGTTGGGAGAAGGGAAAGAATCTGGAAATCAAAGTTTTAAAAACAAATGTTAAAAAATTGGTTTTTACATGCAATGGGGAAATAAGATATAGAGGCAATGGGGTATAGAAATCCACCTTGCCTTACAAGAAAGTAAGGGGAAAGGAGAATGGGGGAGGATATAAGAGAAAACAGATTTAGGGAAAGGATATTCAGTATACTTACTATCTTGGGGCAGGGGGTAGGGTAGATATGAGGAGAAATTTTCTAACTCAAAATCTTGTGGAAATGAATGTTGAAAAGTAAAAAATTAATTAATTTTCAAAAGAAAAAAAAATCAAGAATAATTTACCCAGCAAAACTGAGTATATTTGCACAGGAGGAAAAAAAAAATCGACCTCTAATGAAACAGTGGACTTTCAAGTGTTCCTGATAAAAAGCCAAAGACAAGTAAAAAATCTGACATACAAATACAGGACTCAAGAGAAACATAAAAGCACAGTCACTACTAGGTATGTATCCCAAAGGATCTAAGAAAAATAAAAAGGACTTTTATGTACAAAAACATTTATAGCAGCTCTATTCATTGGTACAAAAAAAATTGGGAATTGGCTTTTTGTTCCCGAGCTGATGTGAGGGGCTCTGCCCCCCAGGTGGGAGCCCAGAGCAGGAGGGGATGGTTCCTGTGCTGAAGGCCCGGCCCCGACATATGAGCACCACAGGTGGCTTCCCGGGAAGAAGAGCTCAAAGAACAGAGAATTTACTGGAGATAAACCTCTTAAATATAATGGATATGAGAAGGACTTCAGAAGGGAGAAGCATCTTGCTGTGTGTCAGCTAATTCATACTGGAGATAATCCTTATGAATGTAGTGAATGTAGGAAGGCCTTCAGTATTAAGATTCAACTTACATTGCATCAGAGAATTTATACTGGAGGGAAAGCTTCTGAATGCACTGAATTTGGAAAGGCTTTCTCAAAGAAGTCACATCATAGTAATAAGCATCAGAGACTTCATACAGGAGAGAAATCTTATGAGTAGGAAGGCCTTCCAGATTAAGTCAGAGCTTAGTGCGCATCAGAAAATTCATACTGGAGAAAAACTTTATGAATGTAATGAGTGTGGAAAGGCCTTCACAAGGAAGCAGTATCATACTCTGCATAGGAGAACTCATACTGGACAATATATTCTTTATGAATGTACTGAATGTGCGAAGGGGTTCAGGGAGAAGTCACATCTTACTGACCATCAGATAATTCATAACGGAGAGAAACCTTATAAACATAGTGAATGTGGAAAGACCTTCAGATATAGGGGAAATCACACTGTCCATAAGAGAATTCATACTAAAGAGAACCTTATGAATGTAGTGAATGTGGAAAAGCCTTCAGCAGCAAGGATCATCTTATAGTGCATCAAAGACTTCATACTGGAGAGAAACCATATGAATGCAGTGAATATGGAAAGGCTTTTAGGAGTAAGGAACAATTTAAAGTACCTCAGAGAGTTCATACTGGAAAAAGACAAACCTTATGAATGTAGTGAATGTAGGAAGATCTTCAGGAAAAAGTTAGAGCTTACTATGCATCAGAGAATTCATACTGGAGAGAAACCTTATAAATGCAGTAAGTGTGAAAAGGCCTTCAGGATTAAGAGATGACTTACTATGCATCAGAGAATTCACATTGGGGAGAAACCTTATGAATGTAGTAAATGTGGGAAGGCCTTCAGGACTTGCTTACAACTTAAAGTGCATCAGAGAATTCATACCAGAAGAAATCATATGAATGTAGTGAATGTAGAAAGGCTTTCACAAGGAAGCAATATCTTACTCTGCATCAGAGAATTCAAACTGGAAAGAAACCTCATGAATGTAGTTAATGAGGAAAGGTCTTTAGCATTTAGAAAAGGACTTATAATGCATTACAGAGTTAATAGGAGAGAAACCTTGTAAATACAGTGAATGTGGAAAGACTTTCTCATGTAAGTCAAAACTTACATTGCATCAGAAATTCATACTGAAGAGAAACCTTATGAATGTAGTGAAAGCTAAAAGGCCTTAACGCAAAGAGTGCATCCTCAAGTGTATCAGCAAATTCATACTGGAAACATTCTTTTTGAATGTAAGTAGTGCGGGAAGGCTTTCCCATACACCTTAGAACTTATTCAACATCAAAGAGTGCATCATGAAGAGAAATCTTACCAAAGTACTCTATGTGTGAAGGCCTTCAGGAAGAAGGCACATCTTACTAGGCATCAGAGAACTCATACTGGAGAAAAACTATATGAATGGGCATACTTAAGCACAATACATGGAGGTGAGAAACAAGTAATGCATCCTTATAGGTCAAAACATGTCCACTAACCATGGGTCACACTATGTATCCTGAGTGGGGAGTCATATCTCCTTCCCTCCCTCCATCCTTCTTCCCTAGCCCAGCTAGATATTAGAGTGAAAAGAAAACGTACAAGGTACCAGGAGGAAGAGTTAGGAACATGTATGAAACCTTGTTCCCATAAGCAGATAGGCAAAACATGAAGCACAAATAATTTGTCATGAAGATAATGGGGGATGACGCTAAGCTGACATGGTAAGGGCAGTGAAGATAGTGGGAGAAGTGTTTGCACAGTTGATATGGGAATGGGAATTTGAAGATCTTCCTTGCCCCTTAATAGACCTAGGGGGCAGTTTGAAGACCTCCCTTGCTGTCAAGATAAACTCTGCCCCCTAGAACACATGGGAAGTGGTTGAGGAGACACAGTTGGGGGCATTGGAGCTCAGGCAAGGAGAGAGAGGGTTTTGTGAGTAAATATTGATCTTGTATTGGTCTTTCAGAATGCTAAAGGATGGCATGGCTCTTGGTATTATTATGGCTTCTGAATATCTTTGGTACTTTGGCTTATTAGTTTTGGGATTCATTTTCCTGGTATTTAAATAAATCCTTCAATTTAAAAAAAAATGGAAATTGAAGAGATCCCTATCAATTAGGAAACAGCTGAACAAGTTGTGGTATATGACTGTGATGGGACACGATTGCAATGAGCAGGATAATGAACAGAATGGTTTCAGAAAAACCTGGAAGTTATATAAACTAATACAAAGCAAAGTGAGCAGAACTAGGAAAGCATTGTACACAGTAACAGCAATACCACAAAGATGAACAACTGTGAAAGACTCAGTTATGCTCCTCAATACAAGGATTCAAGATGATTCCAAAGAACTCATATACTAAAAAATGCTATCCACCTTTAGAGAGAGAACTGATAAGCTCTCTGAGTGCAAAATAAAGTATCTTTTTTTCACTTAAAAAATTTTTTTGCTTTAAAACTTCTTGCAACATGGTTGATATAAAATGGTTTTATACAATTTCACAGGTTTAATGGATATTTGCTTTCTCAATGGGCAGGAAAGGGGCCAAAAGGTGAGAGAGAATTTGGAACTCAGAAATCTTAAATCAATGTTAAAAAATTAGTTTATTTTTTTAAAAAGAGAAGCACAAAAAGGTAAACATAAATGAGAAATTAAAAGAGCCTAAACAACATTAAACTACTTATATTCTTATATAGGGAGATGATGATACCTGTAACCCCTCTGAACTTTATCATCACCAAAGCTATTAAAGGTAATATAATTAAACAGAGGGCCTGGATGTAATTCTACTGGGTTTGGATGATCTCAAAAGAAGAAATGGAAGCATGGGAAAGTGGAATACAATGGGAGAGAGAAAGGAGAGGAAGAATGCAAAAAATTATCTTACATAAATAAAATGCAAAGGAAAAATTTATACAACTGGACATGATGGCAGTGGGGTAGAGGGTAACAAGGCTTGAACCTCACTGTTATCTGAAACAGTTAAAGGAGAGAAGAACACACAGTTGGAGTCAGAAATTCATCTTACCCAAAAGGAGGAAAGTAAAGGGAATGAATATATAGCACATTTTCTTCTCTCTCACTCTCTAATTTGGGACTTTATTTTGAATGTCTGTACATACCTGTAATGGATTTTGCATTACCTGCCTTCTCAGTAAGTAGGAAACGGGGGAGGTAAAGAGAATTCAGAAATGAAAATAAAATAAAATTGAATTTAAAAAAAAAAGGTCCTCAGATGACAGACATATAATCTGCTGCCAAACCATAAGGATATTATTAGAAGAGGGAAAATGACACGCAAAAAAAAAAAAAGAAGAAGAAGAAGAAGAAGAGGAGGAGGAGCCAGGACAGCATGTTAAAATAACAGCAATAGGGTAAAGATAATAACTGTCTCTATGCCCAATTTTTTAGTCAGTGAAATGTGGCATATGAATAAGCATTATTGGGCATTATAAACTTCTCTTTTGAAAGTTACCAAGTATCTCTTAATGGTCAAATCTAATGGTCTTTTCTCAATCCTCATCATTCCTGAACTATCTGCAACATAAAATATGTTTGATTGCCCTCTCTCTCCTCTTGGAGATACTTTCTATTCTCCAGATCACCCTCTTTTTACTCCTGGATAGGATACTCTTTCCCTTTCTAACCACTCTCAGTCTTCTCTGCTGGATCACCATTCTTATCCCATTCCTTTACTATGGATATACTTAAGTCTCTATCGTGAATCATATTCTCTGCTGTCTTGGTAACCTCATAAGATTCTACAGGTTAAATTATCAACTCTATGTAGATGACAGCTAAATCCCCCAAATCCATGCTTTGTCTCTCTTCTGTACTAGTCCCACATTACCAACTGCCTATTGGATACTTCAACAAATTATATGTTCTCTAGGTATCTTAAACTCAGAACTCCCAATTCTCCCTTCTCTTTCTCCAATCCCCAAAATCTAATCCCTCTTACTCAACTTCCTTATTTCTGCTAAGGGTATCATAATCCTTTTTAGACATTCAAGTGTGCAGCAGTGGATTCATCTACAACTCCTCACTCTGCCTAACCCACAAAAACAGTTTTCGACAATTTTGGGAGTCAATTCTACTTCCACATCTCTCACATCTACTCCAATCTTTCTACTAATACAGACAGCACCCCAGTTTTGGTCCTCACTGACTCCTTGCTTTTATTAATTTAATCTACCTGCCTCAAATCTATTCCCTTTCCAATCCATTCTCCATAAACCTGTCAAACTGATATTCCTAAAACACCATGACTGACCCTTAGGCCTAGAATTCTCTTTCCTAATGTCTATCTCCTGGTTTTCCTGGATTAATATTCAGTATCTTCCATTCTTTTATACAATTTGTCATGGAGCTTACAAGATTTTGACACATTTTTTAATTCATTATGAAACCAAATATTTATCACTTTGGATATACTACATTTTCGACAGTCACTTCTTCCAAGTTTAATACTGCAGATTTTTCAATGGGGCTTAAAAATCACTCAAGCTATCAAGTCACTTAAGTATCCCTTAGATAAGGGATCTTAATCTTTCATGACATGTAGCATGGGTGCTTCATTCCATATCCATTCAGGGAATTTCTGTTCATGCTTTCCTTCCTCTCCAGATTCCACTCCTAATTCTAAAGACTTCTTTCTCCACCTACCCACATAGAAGCCTTACCAACCTGGAACATCACTCCACCCACCCCTTCCTATAATTGATCAGTTCCTCCCAGAACCTATATTTCATGGAAATTGATCTGGCTAGCTATGTTCACTCCTGCACTACTCCCCAGGCCCCATTTATGACTCTTCAGACTTCATTTCCCTCCTCTCCCCAATTTTCATCTTCTTCTGTGTTGTCTTCCCCCATTAGGATGTCAGTTCTTTGAGGTTAGGGATTATCTTCCTTTTTGCTTGTATTTGTATTCCCAAGTGTTTACATACAGCAGGCACTTAATCTTTGTTGACTTGATTTGTAGACTGTAATCCCAAAACAATCTTGCTTCTCAGTATGACAATACATTTATCAGAGTTCATTATTTTCTCAAGGAGGACAAGACCTCTAGGTCCACAGGAAGTTACAAAGCATTTTTTTGGATGGATGTTTTACAGTCTAGTGAAAATGTCCAAATCTTATAGGCTCACTTCAACTTCTTTCAAAAGTCATTTCAATGTAACTTTGAAAGAAAAAGTTAATTTTAGCTATAAAAATTACCTGCACTCCAGTCTTGGTACTGTTTTAACTCTAACAATTTTTTTCTTCATATCACTAGTTAACATCTGTATTTTAGTCTTCTCACTGTTGTTCCAACTTCAAGTATCCTATTCCACCCTGAAGAGCTAATAATAACAGCACCCTCCAGCTGTCAAATATTTACTTATTTTCTGATGCTTTAACTGGGCTGTATCACAGCAATAAGCTCTAAGTTCTTGGTATTCCTTTTCCATTTTTGATTGTAATTTTTTGAAGAGGACTCAGTAATAATACCTACAGCTGCCAGTTGTTTGCTTATTTTTTGATGCCTAAATAGGCTATAGCAATAGATTGTCAGTTCTTGTTGTGGTTTTTTTTCCCCCAGTTTTGACTGCAGTTTCCTCTACATATGAGTGTAAATGATCCTATTTCATTATGACTGTGAATGATCCCTGAAATACTCTACTTTCCCTCATTCCAAGAACCAGTGAAATATTTCTAGTACTCATTCAAGACTGCTCCTTAAGTGCTATAATTTTTAAACATGTTTTGAATAACATTCTTTCTTAAAAATTAAAGACTTAAAATCACAACAAAAAAGAGCAATCAAACAGTGTGAATGGCATGAAATCCAGTTTCTTCTAGTCAAAGTCAGTGGTTCAGACTAGGCCTAGGATCAGTAGACATAACATAAAAATATCAGAAGACATATGACAATTTTTGTCTATAAAACAAAACCATATCAAAATAATTACTTGTCTTAAGTAATTTGCATTCAATTATGCCCATTCTTGATAGCTCAGAGGTAATGCCTCTAGAAAAAAAGGGAAAAAAATACTATACTTAGCAAAGCATGTGTAATTTTTAAATTTAAATTATGAAGCTAAATCAGAAGGCAATGATAATGTATTTTACTTACCAAAACTAATTAAGACAAATATTCATGAGAGCAAAGAAATTGAGGCTTATCTCCTACAAGTCTATCCCAGTTACATCACAATATTTTATTTTAAGATCTGGAAGGAAGCTTTAAAGATAACCTACAGCACAAAAAAAGATCAAAGAACAAGGGAAAGCACTCATTTGCACAAGCTCTTTTTGTAGTAACAAAGAAACAGAAATCAAGAGGGTAGCCATCAATTGAGAAATTACTAAACAAATTATCACATATGAATATGATGGAATATTGCTGTGCCACAAGAAATGATGAAGGGGATTAAGAAAAGTTAGAAGGGCTTATATAAAGTGACTAATATAAATAAATTGAAGTGAACAGAATAAGAACAACTGATATAATAACAGCAATACTATGAAGCAAACAACTCTGAAAGACCTGAGAACTCTGATAATTCATCACACATGATTGCAGAGGGGTAAAGATGAAGCATGCTATGTCCCGTAAGATGTGATGGATTCATGATGAAGAATGAGAAACATATACATTTCTGGACAGGGCCAATGAAGGAATTTGTTTTTGCCACTCCCTTCATCTTACAAAGGAAGAAACTAAGGCACACAAAGGCTGAAATCTTTCACCTAAGGTTTTAATTAATTTGTAGCAGAACTACATTAACTGATTCGTAGTCCAACGATCTCTCTGTTATACTAAAGGATATCATCTATAAAGTGAGGGGGTTGAACTAAATGACCTGTGAGGTCTCTTTTAGCTCTAGATTTATGACTCCATGATATTTCTGTCAAGGGATCAAAAAAACACTAATATCACCAAGTGACCAACAATTTTTACCTTAATTTTTTTGTTTTATCTGATCAGGTCTGTTACTCTTATTTCCATAAAAAGCATGGCAGCAATATCTTCATTTATTCCAAATAGGCTATAGAGAACCCTCAAACGTCCTTGATCTCAAAGCAGAAATGATGACCAAAACGGATAAGAGTCAGAGACTATCAAAAAAATGTAATCACTAAGAATTCACTACTCTGAGGAGACAAGTAGGAACACAAGTTATCAGAGCTCTAGAGACATAAAGACTTGGAATAAAAGTTTCTCATATAGATGACAGTCACAGAATCTCTGAAAATCATTAAAACTAAGTTCACAGGAGTTCTAGAGAGCTAAAAGCATCATAGAAAGTTCCTATTTCGGACATACGGCTCACCTTTCCAACCCTGTTTTATTTATAACCTGAAAGATCATTCTGTGTCCTAAGTGGGGAAAGTTGTTACAATACAGATCAAACAGCAAATGATGTGAAAATAAACTTCAAAGATGATGAGGTCCAAATTCTCTGAAATTTTACAACAATTTACTGAGTGTAAACTTGAACTCTGTCCTAAGCAACTTTGTTAATATTCACAATGTGCAGGCTGTTAATAAGGCTTTTAGCATGTGGTCACATGTCATAAAGAAACATTTTTCCACAACAGAGGTAACACCATCCCATGATGCCATCTCCTTGAGTCTACCTCTTACAATTATCCTTTTACACTTTAAGTTGATACAAAAAAACAGAAGTCTAGAAGATACATTCAATTATCACTTGTAAATGTCACTGTAAGGAAATCAAACAGACCTCAAATTAAAAGACTAAATATTTTTGTTGTCACCATATGCCATAATGGGATAAAGTTCTTTTTAGTCTTATATGTATATTCAAATATTCTTAATATATTCATAATCTTCCATTATATTCAAATTTCTATTTCATTCATCTTCACAACTCTGAAGTAAACAAATTTCTATGATGAAAACTGCTCATAAAAATATTACCTAAGTCTGAATACTGTGCACTACAAATTTTCGTTGAAATTAAAATAAAGCCTAGATCAAAACATTCTCTATCTCTCTAGCCACAGAATGAACAGTATTAATAAAAAAGCTGACAGTTCAACCTCCATCTGAATTCCAAAATAATTTAGCTTTTACTGGCAGTTACAAAATAAATCTAATAGTCACAAAATAATCAGTTGTTTGAGAACAAATAGCACTACTGTTAATCAAAATTCCAAGTCCCAGAGACAGGAACATCACTACACACACACACACACACACACACACACACACACACACACACACACACACACACACACACACACACACACACACACACAGCTTTTTGGAGAGGGGAAGGAAGGGCAATTGGGGTTAATTGACTTGCCCAAGGTCACGAAGCTAGTTTTGTGTTAAGTGTCTAAGGCCCTGATTTGACCTCAGGTCCTCCTGCTCCAGGGCCAGTGCTCTACTCACTGCCACCTAGCCACTCCCATCACTATAATTAGAACAAAAACAATAATAATACAATAAGATAATTCAGGAATTTCAACAACTCAGGTGAAAGGAAATCAGAGAAGTAACAATGGAAATAAACATTCTTCATTATGAACATTTACAAAGAATATAACATTTTTAGACTTCATTTTAAAGGACATTTTCAAGGAAGATCTATGGACAAAAGCTCCTTAAGTGACCCATGATACAGTTGCTATAGTTATAAAAAGTAAGAAATTGAGCACTGGACCTATCTTAATGGGAAGAACAATGGATATAAGAGTCAAAAGATCTAGAGATATTATTAATCAATGCTCTAATATCTACTTCAGCATGTAATTCAACCTCTGAGTCTCAGTTTCCACTTCAATAAAATGGGGAGAATACTTACACTATACACTATAATTCACAAAAGTTTGTAAAACCAGAAGTGATATAATAATATTGCAAGCAATTACCCATAGCATTCATCCACCCTAACACAGTGCTTTGTCCATAAATGGCATTCATAAATGTTTGATGAACTGAATTCAATATAAATAAAAAGGCTACACCTGAGGTCCTTTTACCTAAAACAAAGCCAGAATTGCTGCCAACATTTTTGGACTTGTTAAATATTTAAACTCTTTGATAAGCAGCATTTCTTACACATTCCCAAACAATGCTTATTTTTCTGGTAGTTAGGCACTGTTGTAGAATCTAACCAGTTCATTCTTAACATGGCAACATTCTATAAGCATTTATTAAGCACCTACTCCATGAGTGGCATTGGAGTTACAAATACAAAAATAAAATAGACCCTCCCTCAAAGAGCTTGACCATATGATAAAAGCTGTCCTGTACACACTGGTCATGCTAAAAAAAAAAAACAAAACATTAAAAAAAAAACAGGGCTGTTGTAGTTTCCCTCCCCTGGCCCCCCGAAAAGTACTGTAATTTCACTGGTATGGGAATTCTGGTGAGGAAAATATCTTCTGCCAATACAGATATACGACTATTTTTGCAAATTAAAAGCTGCCTGCAGCAGTGAAAATTAAAGTGTCTTCACCAGTAACTCATAGGAAATATCTCCATCTGAAGTATACCTGAATCCACATCTTCCTCACTCAGCACTCCGACATACTGATTATATGAGCCTTAATCAAAATTAATCCCCCCAAAAAATTATTTTGAAAGTGGCTAATAATAATATTTATAAAATTTTAAAATTCTGGAAATGTCATGGTAACACAGATTAGAACTAAAACAGACCTTGGAAGCCATCTCATTTGGCAGATAAGGAAAACTGAGACCCATGGGGATTAAGTAACTTAAAGTGACTTACCCAACATCATAAAATGGCAAGACCAGGATTAAAATTTGGGTCTTCTTACTATAGTAGCCTTGAAAAGAAGTGACTTTTGAAGTTTTATATAACGCCTTTGTGGCTAGGTAGAAACATGAGTTTTTCATCCTTAGGGAAATAAAAGTATTCTCAGCATGGTTTAAGACTGACAACATGCAAATTGTTCTTTAAAAATTTCATAAATATAAGCGTTTATAAATGCCTTCAAGACATAAGAATTATTTTCAATACTATACCAAACTAAAGATCACAAAGTACAGTCAAAATTTGTTCACAGAGGGATAAAACTCTCTCTCTCTCTCTCTGTCTCTCTCACACACACACACACACACACACACACACAAACACACACACACACAGAGTTAATAATAACACCCAAGATACTAGTCTGCTTTGTTAAATTTGGTAGGCAAATTTTCTTTTACCATACTGGTACATCAATTAAGATAAAAATCAACTTTTTATATAATATTCAGTTTCATTCTCTTTCATCAATGAAGTTTCAAGACCAAAAAGGCATAATTCAAGTAGCACATTTAAAAAAAAAAAACAACTTTATTGGTCAGCTAGGAGGCACAGTAAAGGAACAACATCCCTGGAATCAGGAGGACCTGAGTTCAAACCCAGCCTCAGACACTTAACACAAAACTAGCTATATGACCTTGGACAAATCACTGAAAACCCCAGTTGCCCTACCTTTTCCCGTTCCAAAAAGCCCCCCAAAAAAAATAAATAAATAATTTGAAAAGCAATGCTGAGATTAAAAAAAACTGTTCTGACGCGAATCATAAAATAAGGTTAACAAGAGCTGTATGGAATGCAGGTTAACTCAAACATGAACAGGAATCCCATCTATGACAAAGCATCAATTAATAAGGGGAGAAAGTATCTTTTTTTAGGATGGCAGCATAGAAGCAGGAAACCTCTGTGAGCTCCCCACATAACCACCTTAAATACCTGTAGAATATGACTCTAAACAAAGTTTAGAGCTACAGAACAAAGTGACAGAGAGAAACAAATCTCCCACTGAAGGCAGCCCAGCAGGCAGAAAAGGAACAGTTCATCACAGCACACTGGGAAGCCAGCCCATGGTTTTAGCCCCAGGGTGGGCCCAATCAGCAGGGGCTAGAGAGGACTTCAGGAGAGAGGAACACTAGCAACTGTGGTGACTTCCAGAAATATCAACCCATAACTGCCAAACACAAAGTAAAACGTCAGTGCAACTCTGCTGGAACTGGGAGGGAGGAGGGGAAAAGACACAGTGTGGTCCAGCCTCTACCATAAGAGCAAGAAGCAGCATAGACACAGCGGGCATGCAGCCACCTCCACATGGCTGCTTCAGAATTCCTGGCCTGCAGATACTAGGGGGGTCAAGTGACCATTGAGAGGGGTAATCTCTCTTGTTTTAACCTGCTTAGATCTGAATCGCTGTCTTGGGTGGTGGTCCTAAGGTGTGTGACCAGTGAGCCACAGCTGGTGGGGCTGTAGAGATGGCACACACTAATGGCTCTGGTAGCTGTGAAAACCCCAGCAATTCTGTACAAAGCTCACCCCTCTAGAAGGAGAGTTCCACTGCGGCAAAGAGTTCAAAAGTCAAGTAACAGACTGGCAACATGAACAAGCAAAGGAAGCAAAGCAAGCACAGCAATCCAATTTGGATACCTCTTTGGGGGACAAAAAGGATCAAAGCATGGAACAGGAGGAAGACAACACAGTCAGAACTCATGTACCAAAAACTTCCAAGAAAAACATGAACTAGTTACAGGCCATGGAGGAGCTCAAGAAGGATTCTGAAAATCAAGTAAGAGAAGTGGAAAAAAACTGGGAAGAGAAATGAGAATGAAGCAAGAAAATCATGAAAAGAGAGTCAACAACCTGACTGAAGAAAATAACACTTTAAAAAAAAGATTAACTCAAATGGCAAAAGAGGCCCAAAAAGCCAATGAGAAGAATACCTTAAAAAGTCGAATTTGCCAGATGGAAAAAGAATTTCAAAAGCTCACTGAGGAGAATAATTCCTTCAGAATTCGAGTGCAGCAAACAGAACCTAATGACTTTATGAGAAATCAAGATATTACCAAAGAAATGAAAAAATAGAAGGCAGGTGGAACCAAAATGGCGGTGTAGAAACAGCAAGGTTCTGCAGCTCCCGCAACACAGTCACCCTAAATACCCATAAAATATGACCCTAAACAAATTCTAGGACTCTCAAACTCACAAAAACACAGAATACACATTTCTTGCTGAAGGCAGCTCGGCAAGAGGGGCTCACACAGCAGGCTGGGAACTGAGGCCAGCCCAGCCTGAAACCGAAACCCAGACAGGACCCAGAATGGAAGGAGGAGCCAAGTCGAGCTGCAGCCAGTCTACAAGAGAGAAGATCCACAGCACCTCAAGCAACTCCACATCTACCAACACATGAAAAATACAGATTAGAGAAAGACAGCTTGGCAGGAGGGGTTCATCGTGCAGGCCAGCAGGCCAGGAGCCAAGACCAGTCCAAACCAAAACCAAAACTGCGACCAGGCCCCAGGGCGCTTGGGAGGAGGCCAGACTCCCAAGCCGCAGCAGGAGTCTACCTCAGAGAAGTTCTACTGCACCTCAAGCAATCTTAACATCTATCAAACCAGGATTAGGGAAGGTCAGTGAAAGTGAACTTTGAAACTAAATTTGAGGGAGGAAAAGCAGTTTGGCCAATCTGCCCCCAGGGCAAGGAAGCAGTGAGGGAAGGGCAGGAACTGCTGTAACCTGAGGCTGCCCCCACTGGGCTGCTTCTGAGCCCCTGGCCTGCAGACCCTGCAGGGGGGCTTAGTCAATTGATCAGGGCCAAGTACTCTTGCATTGAGCGGCCTGGATCCAGATCGTGGTCTTGGGTGGTGGTCCTGGGGTGCACTCTCAGCAAGCCAAAGCAGGGGAGGAAGGGCTGCAACACCCCGCAAATAGTTCCAGCAGCTGGGGAAAACCCCAGCGATTTGGAACAGAGCTTTCCCCCCTGGAAGCAGAGTTT
>CM053593.1:214534938-214558996 GCA_028646575.1 Pseudocheirus occidentalis
TTCAAGTGTCTTGGAAGCATTTGGTGTGGGAGTTCTGAGTTCTGGGCTATCTTCCTCCCATTCCATTCTTTGGTCCTTTTTGTCCACAAAAAAAGGATTCTAGAGTTTTATTGCTGTTCTTATTTTGCTTCCTTTTCCTCATATTGGGTAATCAACTAATAGGTTGTTTGTTTGTTTTTTAGCTCTGTGAAACTCTGCTTCCAGGGGGGAAAGCTCTGTTCCACATCGCCGGGGTTTTCCCAGCTGCCAGAGCTATTAGGGGGGTGTTGCAAGTCCCCCCAGCTTTGGCTTCCTGAAAGCGCACCCCAGGACCACCACCCAACACCACGATCCAGATCCAGGCTGCTCAACGCAAGAGCACTTGGCCCTTGCGGAGTCTGCAGACCAGGGGCTCTGAAGCAGCCTGGTGGGGGCCACCACTGGTTCCAGCAGTTCCCTTCCCCCACTGCTTCCTTGCCCCAGGGGCAGATTGGCTGAAATACTTTACCTGCCCCAAATTAATTTTCAAGTTTCACTTTCACTAACTGTCTCTGACCCTGGTTTGTGGGATTTTAAGATCCTCTCAGGCAGGTGCTTTACATCTTCTCTGAAGTAGACTCAAGCTTTGGCTTGGGAGGCTCAGCTCCTCCTGGCCTCCCTGGGGCCTGGCCTGGCTGCAGCTGGGGTTTTGGCCTGGGCTGGTCTCTGCTCCAGTGTGAGCTGCCCCTCTCCCGTCCCTGTTCCTCATGCCTTGGCATATGTGGAGGTACTGGAGGCTGTAGGTCCTCTCCTCTGAAGACTGGCTGCGGCGCTGCTTCCCACCACCCCCAGGCCTGGCTACGGTCCCACTTCAGGCTGGGCCAGCCTCCACTCCTGGCCATCGCGATGAGCCCCTGCTGCCGAGCTGCCTTCAGTAAGAGATGTGTTTTCTGTATTTTTGTGTGAGTCTGAGAGTCCTAGACTTTGTCTGGGCTCATATTTTATGGGTGTTTAGGGCGGCGGTGTGGGAGCTGCGGGACCATGCTGCTTCTATGCTGCCATCTTCTGATTTTCTTTTCTAAAAGAAAGCAGCTCAAAAGGACTCAACAATCTTACTTTAATCAAGCATATATATCATTTACTTAGTTCAGGTGGTGGCTAGGTGGCACAGTGAATAGACCACCAGCCCTGGACCTGAGTCCAAATTTGACCTCAGACATTTAACACTTGGTAGCCATGTGACCTTGGGCAAGTCACTTAACCCCAATTGTCCTACCTTCTCCCCTCCAAAAAGCAAATAAAATAAAATAAAAATACTTAGTTCAAGGGGGAAAGTAAGCATCTTGAACTTCAGAGAAAATATAAACAGGAAATAATAGACACAGCTTCTAATTGTCTGACCAAATAATACATACATTACGGATCAACAGAGAGATTGAACTGTCCGACCAGCACATACATACATACATAGTTACCAGAGAGAGAAGCCCCAATATCTAGGTTTTCAAAGTCAGGGAGGAACAAACACTCTTCTCATGAGTAAACCCCAAAGGAAAATGCTAACCTCAGTGTGTGTGTGTGTGTGTGTGTGTGTGTGTGTGTGTGTGTGTGTGTGTGTGTGTGTGTGTGTGTGTGTGTGTGTGTGTGTGTGTGTGTGTGTGTGTGTGTGTGTGTGTGTGTGTGTGTGTGTGTGTGTGTGTGTGTGTGTGTGTACTTCTTCAGGGTCAGAGGGCATCACAACTTTCATCACCTACTGCCTAATTACAAAGTAACAAAAGGTGTGGACCTTCCTGAAAAACAAGCCTCCCCCTAATCAAGCTTCTCTTGTTGGGTTCCATCTGAAGTCTATTGGAGGGGGGAAGGTCTTCAACTACCATTAACATTACAACTGTACCAACCAAATTCCCAAAATAATATTTTTATTTTTTTGCTTTTTGGAGAGCAGTTGGGGTTAAGTGACTTGCCCAAAGTCACATGACTAGTAACTGTGTCAAGTGTCTGAGGCTGGATTTGAACTAAGGTCCTCCTGACTCCAGGGCCAGTGCTTTATTCACTGTGCCACCTAGCCACCCCACAAAAATAATATTTTATATAGCTAGAAATATACTAATGAAATTTTCATAGAGAAACAAAAGGTCAAGAATTTCTAGGGTAAAAAAGAGAAGCGAAAGGATTCTATCAACACCAGATTTCAAATTTTACTATAAGGCAGTAATCATTAAAAATGAATAGCAGCCAATACGGGAATAGATTAGATAGAAAACCTAAAAAACCCAACACAGTAGCATATTGTTTGATAAACTCAAAATCCCTACAAGTGGAGAAGAGATTCACTATTTGACCAAAACTGCTAGGAAAAATCTGTACAGCTGTCTACCACAAATTAGGTTTAGATCAATACCTTATACTACACACTAAGATAAACTCCAAATAGGCATATAACCTAGAACAAATGGTCACATCATAAACAAATTGAAGGAAAAAGGAAAGAGGTGCTTTTCAGATTTATGAATAAACAAATTGGTTAATCAGTTAATAAACTTTTATTAAATGTCTACTGTGTGCTAGGCACTATGTTAAGTGCTGGGGATACAAAATGAGGCAAAAGGCATCCCTGAACTCAAGGAGCTCGTGATCTAATGTAAGAGACAATAAGCAAACAAATATATACAAACAAGCAATATGCAATATAAATAGGAAATAAAATAAAGGGAAAGCACTAAAATCAAGAAGTGTTGGCAAATGTTTCCTATATAGAAAATGGGATTTTAGTTAAGCCTTTAAGGTAGAAAGGGAAGGCTGTAGACAGAGATAAGGAAGAAGAGTATTCTGGGCATACGGGACAGTCAGAGAAAATGCTGAGAGAGAGAGAAACAGAGAGAGACAGAGACAGAGACAGAGACAGAGAGACACAGAGAGAAAGAGAGAGACAGACAGAAAGAGAGAGGGGGGAAGGAAGAAAGAGAGAGAGTGTCTTGCTCATGGAAAAGCAAAAAAACAAATGTCAATGGAACAAAGAATATATGGTGGGGGGTAACGTGTTATAAGACTAGAAAGTTGTGGGGTGCAGGAATAAATTATAAAGGCTTTGAACTCCAGAGGATTTCATATTCGGCCCAGGAGGTTATATGGATTCACAAGTTTATTGAACTGGGAAGGGGTGGGGGGTAACATAGTCAGACATGTGCTTTAGGCGAATCACTTTGGTGACCCCTGGGAAAGCCTTTTATAAACTCCTTTTACCTCAGTTTCCTTATCTGTAAAGTGAGGATAATAACAGCACCTACCTCTTAAAGTTGTTATGAGAATAAAATGAAATAATATTTATAAAGCATTTTGCAAAGTTTAATGTGCTATATAAATGCTGGCTATTGTGTTAGTGCTATAACTGGCTCAAAGGGTATGAGCAGTTTAGCCATTATTAAAACATAGTTTCAAAAAAAATTTTTTTAGAATGCTTTCCAATTCACAACTATATCACAGTGTATTCATGTACCTGTCTTCCTACAACCCTTCATCAATCACTCTTTTCATCTCTTATTATCTTTGCTAATTTTTTTTAAAAATGCTGTTTGTTATAAGGCATGGCTCTCTGGGAAGGGAAGGGATACTGTGGATAATGATGACTATAAGCTCATTTTTAAAAAAAACAAGGAAAAGGAAATTAAATGTCACAATAACATTGTGAGAGAGAAGAGTAACAGATGGACAGATAGAATGTTTCACCAGTACCCACATTAAGATATACAAAAGAAGGCCTTCAAGACATTAATTATTTCTTCTTCAAGTGATTAATGGCAGAGCAAGGACCAAAATCACCAAGGATGAAATGGCACCGCTAGATTCTTATCTAGTGAATTATCAGGTACATCAAGGTTTCAAATTATATTTTTATATAGAGAGTTATATGTAATCTAAACCCTATTGATTTTGTATTTTATTGTAACTTCTGCTCCTTTTTATCATTTTTTTAAAATTTAGGCTGTTTTATTTAAGATTTCTTTATTTACTTTATTATAGGATAAATTTCATTTCCTAACTCTAAAACCTTCTCTGTTTAAAGTCAGAGCCTTGAGAGCAAGAAGTATCTATTTATTCACAGAAATCTTTTTTACTTTCCTAATGCTTTTTCAGGTGTGCTCTTATGATAGGAGCAATATACTAATAATTAGGATTAAATCCTTGTCCCCATCCAAAATTAGTTTTCCTTAAAAGGTATTGTGACCATCCTTAGGGCTATTAATTCATGCTGTTGACAAAACTTTCTGATCTCCTGACTACAAAACAGTCCCAAGACCTACAAGTCCTTTTTCTGATGCCTAGTTGGTAGAAAACTGTGGGTAACTGAAGCAAGGCAACTTCGCTTGCTTGACTAGAAGTATCTTCAATACTTTTACTGTTATATATCCTCCACAATGGCTTAATAAGTCTCCTTTTACTAACTGTTGAATGAGCAAGTGTCTCATTTTGTTCCATTATCAAGCATTAACTATTGGGAGACTGGTCTGAATCATACCCAGCACAGAACAGTCCTACAAATTGAAGTTCAGGATTCCTGGACCTTTGTAGAAAAACCCAGCATCTGTCAAAGAAAGAGCAACAACAAAACAAATGAAATTGAATGCTGTGAAATTGGATTGACCAAGGTTGATTCCAAAGAAAAGAGAAGTGAATGCACCTATCTCTCTTCTTTGCAGGGAGTGGGGTGAGGAGGGAGGGGAGAAGAAGAGGATTTTTGGTTGGAGCATAATACATCAGATTTGCTTTATGTTTTTATTAGATCTCCACAACATTTCTTCCCATTCTTTGTTGTAAAGGAGGGAAAAACAGGGGAAAATATGTTGGAAAATATGTCACTATTTGTTATTGTCCAGTCATGTCCTACTCTTCAGGACTCCATTTTGGGGTTTTTCTTAGCAAAGATACTGGAGTGGTTTGCCATGCTCTTCTCCAGATCATTATATAGATGAGGAACTGAGGCAAATAGGGTTATGTGACTTGCCCAAGGTCACACAACAAGTAAGGCTAGATTTGAACTCATGAAGATGACTCTTCCTAATTCCATGCCCAGTGGTCTATCCATTGTGCCACCTACCTACCCTATTGGGAAACAGGTGAAATGAAAACAAAGGATATGAATAAAAAGAAAAAATAACTGAAAACAACACTTCATTCAAGAGTCAGATTTGAACAAAAATTTGAGTAATAATTACTGCAAAGGAGATTGTTATTATAAGTTAATTATGTCCCTAAAAATTGCAAAGAAGAACCCCAAACAGGTTCTTTGATTGAAGGTTTTAAAAGAAAGCAAAAACTAACATCTAGATTTCATATTGTATCATGTTCACTCCCCCTTTCCTTTTTGTCCCCACCTCCACACCATCCACTGTTGTTTTTTCACAAAGCTTTGACAGCAGCAACGATTGAAAAGAATGCTTCTTGTTCTTGAAGTGAAGCCAGTCAGGATTACTAAGTGTGCCACTTGGCAGACAGCCCTACTTTGCATTTTTTAAAACTCTGGATCCATACAATACCAAGATGAATTTAATAGCATAGCAACTGATTTCCTGACAACATGAAAACCAGTCTCACTTTGGATTTCTGCTACCCAGCCTGATTTAGTTATAAGTTGTCTACTCAGTCAACAAGTGACTTCTATACTAAGTAACATGGGAAACACTGCACCTTTCAGTTCTAAGCATTCCAAGAGACTGGCACACATTTAATGAATGGAAATTCATTTTCCCAGGAGTATTGATGGGGAGATGACTTTCTCCCTCAGCCACCACTGTCAATTCTAACAACCGAATCCAAAGAACCAAATTAAATGTAGTTCAGAGCCAACGACTTAACAAGCCAATGGAAATTAATGAAATAGTTTGTCCTTCTTAGGGCTGAAAAGAAATAGTACTTTTAATGTTACTTCTTGCCAGTAAATTTCTTCTCTGGCGTCATCAACCTTTAGGGTACAGATGTCAAATATAAAAAAAGAGGCTAAAGAAGAGATTTTTTAACCAGGAATCTATGAACTTATACACACACACATTCACACATATACATACATGCATATATACATAAATGCCTATATAAACACACAAACTGTGTTTCAAAATAATTGGTTTCCTTTGCAAATAAATTTTATTTTATACATTTAAAATGTTATTCTCAGAAGTCCATTGGCTTAATCAGATGGTCAAACTAATCTATGAAAAACAAAAGTTAATAATTTCTTTTACATGGAACCTGCCAGTTTCCTTAGCCAGGTGATGTGATTCTTATGATAGGATGTTGAAGAGGTAGATATAAATCTAACCAGTTCTAGTACCTTTGTTCCAAGACTTCAAATTCATACTCACGAGCTAGGAAGTAATGCTGTTTGCATTTCTGTTGCAATTGCTTGTAGATAGGAGATAGATTTGAAAAATAGAAGAGCATCAGTTTGAAGTTGTCAGTTTGATGGCAGAATTTCCCTGGATTCTTTTCCTATTCCTGGAAATAAATCCAGATGATTCTTCCCGAAAATTTAAATAACCTTAAGCTTAGTATTCTAATTTCTGAGAAGCATCAATATTCAAATTGTGAAGAAGGTAAAAGTTCATTTTAGGTACCCCTTACCATTTGCTTTGCTTTTCTCAAATTCTCCTTTTAATTGTGTAGGCCAGGCACCTCCCATGCAAGTATCCCTTCTTTATAGAATCCAGCTATATTATGACATCCCCCAATGTTCCCAATCAGATGATGCATATCCCATAACCTGCTGTCTTTCACCCAACAGCTTCTCACTTTCTCCCCCTAGTCCTGACTCGTTAAGCCTCAGAAATAACACTGGGATACTTCACCCATCTTATATGGTATCCTATGCTTCCCTAATTCCACTTAGAGGTTGTTGTTGCTACGATTCCTAATATCCTGTCCCTCAAATCCCCCTTCAAGCTTCTTTACTTTTATCCCTTCCTACATAGGGTCGAGCTTTCCCTGTTGTCCAAGGTAATAATTAGATAATTTGGTAGATAAATCATATGCAAAGAAAAGGATGGGGAGGAACATTGTAGACCAAGGTAGATTACAATCTGTTTATGACTTAGTAATTCCTAGGGAATTTTCTGAGAAACACAAAGGTTAAGTGATTTACCTTTTTTACATTTAATAAGCATCAGAGACAGGCTTTGGATTTCCGTCTTCCCAACTCCAAGACCAAAACTCTACCTACTACAACAGACTATATCCACACATTAGTCCATGTTGAAAGTTTAATAGAAGTCATCCAGGAACTTGCCTCCCATGCCAGGTAAAAACTGTACATTTTAATACTACTCTTCCAGAGATGCTGTTTCCATCTCTGATAATGAATCCAAAGTGCTCATTCTGATGGTGGGGATTTCAGACCAGGTTGGAAAAGAAAATGGAGCTATAGCAGCTCTAGCAAATTAGTGGTGTGGGAGAGATTGATGGGAAACTGAACCCTTTCGGTACTTTTCAAATTACATTGGGTAAGTGATCACATGATAGTCCTGGTCCAGTTTTAAGACTCTGAAGGAGAATGAGAAGAAAAGGGAAAGGCTGTGGCCATCCCATGGTAACAGAGTGATTGTGGCAAGACAGAAGCTGCTGGTTCTGCAGTTCCATTCTTCAAGACTATTGGAAATGACTTCTAAATAGACAAGCTGGGCGGCATGTTAATTTATGTGTTTATCAGTGCTCTGGCTGGTGTTCACTTGGGTAGTAGGAATACTAAGAGAAACAAGTCCGTGGAGAAGAATGAGCAATCCTTACCCTACTCCTAATTTACTTCCATTTTTCTGTGTTTTTTTAAAATTTTCTGTTAAATAATATGTTCACCAGATTTAATATTATTTTTCAGAAATACCTGTGGTTGACCTTTTCCTTATGTTCTCTGGTGTCCCTTTGTCTGTGGAATGAGAGCACAATGGGATCCACACAGGAAAAGAACCTTTCGTACCTCAGGGCTGGGAGTTAAACTCCAAGCCCATTGTTAGAGTGTTGTGCTCTGTAACTGGGGCATAAGCACTAGTTATTTCATAATTACCCTTCTAAGAGCAGAATTATTATGAATGTGGGCCATATTGTACAAATTTTGCCTTATTGCCATAAGCCAATGTTACATAAGCATAATGCAAAGTAATTTAAGGCAGGAGGAAGCACTAACAATTGTAGGGATCAAGAAAGACTTCAAAGAGGGGATGGAACCCAACCTAGGATGTAAAGAAAGACAAGAGAGGCAGACATGAGGAGGGAATGCATTCCTGGCCTTGAGTGTGGAAGATTCAAATGGATAAAAACATAAGTGGAGCATCCAACAAGGACAACTGCTGGTAGTCCAGGATGATTAAACTGTAGAGTTCCTGAAGGTGAGAAATATGAAATAAGGCCAGGAGTGAAGAGCTGCTGTTTTCTACATGCTGCTGATACTGGTAGGGAAGAATTCTGGATTATTGGGGGGAGGGACAGGGGGTCATTTTGTTTATCTAAAGTGGAATTTATCCTGATAAGAATTACAGTAAATTAATCTCTTGGTAGTAGTCATGGTGGTGGTAGTGGTGGCAGTAGGGTATACATGTGTATGTGTGTGTGTGTGTGGGTGTGTGCGTGCATACGCACACATGCATGTTTAAGAAAGGGTCAGAATTGGAAGTGGGAAAGAATTTAAAGGGAAGAAAAGGGAATCATAAAGATGTTAAGTCTAAAAGATACCTCAAATATCTAATCTAACTCTTCTCTCTCATTTTACAGATGATGAAAAACCAAGAGTAGCAAGTGATTTATCCTCTCATAGGTAATAACTGCATGAATTCCAAGCCATTTCAGATAGAACCTGAAAAATCACATTTTCATAGAGGCTGACTTGAACTCTTGTTGCATTAGCCAAGATAGGATAGACAGCTGCCAATGAGGGTGTTCAAATTGTTCTAAGACTAATCCCCAGTCAAGAA
Source organism: Pseudocheirus occidentalis (assembly GCA_028646575.1). Classification (NCBI taxonomy): domain Eukaryota; kingdom Metazoa; phylum Chordata; class Mammalia; order Diprotodontia; family Pseudocheiridae; genus Pseudocheirus; species Pseudocheirus occidentalis. Next base: position 214,543,848 of record CM053593.1, read on the forward strand.
ATACTTGGACTTTAAAAAAGAAATGTTACATGTTCCCAGTATCGTCCCAGGCTTTCCTGTTACTCTCCAAGGCTATGGTACATGTGATAATTCATCCATTCTGCGTCTAGTGACATTAGAGGAAGAATAAGATAGATGAGGAAAGGTTTGGACATGATGAAAAATAAGGCATTGTTTCAATGCTTCTTAGCCACAATATGTTCCCCCCCCCAGATGTGCCACACTTGCTAGTTATCTGCTCTGTTAATTTTTCCAGATGCTAGGAAGACAAAAGGCACTCCAATACTTGAAACCCTTCAAAGAAGTCTTTGAGTATGTGGAATTACAAATGTGAATTCTTGGCTTCCCTAGTTGCTGCTTTCAGTCACTTTGAAAAGCCAGCATATCATCAAGAATTAATGCTTTATTCCCAAGGATAATATTGCTGTTTCAAGCCTGGTGGTCTGTATGAAACTGTGCCAAGTCTGAAGTTGCTGCCTAAAGATGAATGTTATCAGTCACTTCTATTTTCTGATATAGGAGCGATACTTTCAGAGAAAGCAGGGCAACACCTCAAGAAAAAACACTCAGTAGATAACATTATTATAAAAGTCAGAGGAGAGTAAGTTTATTTAAAAAGTTACTGTTTTCCAATAACTTCAATGATCTTCCCCATATTTTCTAGGGCAATAGGAAATCAACACATATAAAATTCAGCTCTCTGGATCCAATTAATCCTTCTTTCTTTCTACTGTTGTTGTTTTAGGGTTTGGTTGTGTTGTGTTTTGTTTTTTTGAGGGGTGGTTTGGTCTGGACTTCAAGGATATAAGAAATTCTTGGTTTGAAAATTGTCTTCATCCATGATCATCAATAATTTTCTGATAACATGCAGCCTTATGGAACTTCCTGGGTCACTTAGAGCCTGTGATATGCCCGTGGTCACAGAGTTGATATGACTCAGAAGCAGAAATTGAGCCCAGGTCATTCTGGCTTCTGTCCTTTTTTCATGGACTGTAGCTATCAGTAGGGTTGAACCTCAAAAAAAAGAGGGGGAAAGTTTGCATTAGTGACTACCTGTATCAGAGATTATCTTATTATACAACAGTAACAGCAATATTGCACAATGATCAACAGTGAATGACTTGGCTATTCTCAGCAATACAATGATCTAAGACAATTCTGAAGGACTTAAGGAGAAAAAATGCTCTCTACCTACAGAGAAAGAACTGATAGAGTCTGAATTCAGACTGAAGCATACTTTTTCCCTTTATTTTTCTTCTTTATTTTGGTCTGTATTTCTTTTACAACATGGCTAATATGGAAATATGTTTTGTATGATTGCACACATATAGTTCATATCAAATTGCTTTGCCTTTGGGGAGATTTATAGCTTAAAATTTTAAGAATGTCAAAATTGTTTTATAGGCAAATGGAAAAAATAAAACAGAATCTTTTTAAAAAGAGAGATTATTTTCTAGCAAGAGGTCTATAATATCATTGTGCTTTCTCCCTCCTGGAAAGGAGGAAAACCATCCTATGTAATCATTCTCACCATAGATGATACTGACTTCATGTGCTACCTTATCCCATGAGCATATGCATCATAAAAGAAGTCCATAGGAAGATTTCAGGAGAATTCATCAAGAATGAATAATAGTGTAATTGGGAACATCACTGGAAAGGATACTTGAGGGAAGATCATCTTATCAATTAGGCAACCATATGAGTCTAGCTGTTGCTTCTGTAATAATTTCTCTGTAGAGACTTGAGGGCCCAGGACAATTCTACAGAGGGGAATAAATGGAATGGAATTGATAATATACCACTAGAAGAAAGATGGCCACAATCCTCTTTAGGAAAGACAAGATAGTGGAAACTATATATTTCCAACTGTAGCCAGGGGCAGAAAGCTGAGTGATAGGATAGAGAGGGACACAGACAACAAACTGCATTGTCAGTGGTTGGTTTCTTCACTTGTCCACTGACTTTGGAATGGAACTTCCAAGCAGTAATGAGGGGGAAGGGAGGGGAAACAGTCAGCGGTCAGCACCACATGCAGACAAGACAATGACCAACTGCCCCAAAACTATACAGCCCAGAGAACACAATAACCACAGGCCAGCTCTAAGGGTAGAGATTCTGATTGTGGAGCAGAAATGGGGATAGGAATCAAAAAGAAAGAGGCATTCAAGTTATTTAGTTGATGAACTGGCTGGGGACACTAAGTACCCTTACCACTGGTTATAATTCATGATTCTGAGATGAAACCCCCTTCTCTGTTTCTTTTCCACAAACTTTGTGTGAGTATAGTTCAGTATTCCCTCCAGTCAGACCAAAGATACAGGAGGGCAAGGGGGAGGGGGCTTAGGTGAATATAGCTACATGAGGTCACTTGTTTTATCTTCTTTCACTTTATGCCATGTATAATAAGCAATTAGAGAAGGAAATGGCAAACCACTACAGTATCTTTGCCAAGAAAATCCCAAATGAGGTCACAACGGACATAACTAATTGACTAAACAATAACAATAAGAAGTAATGTGATCACAATATGCTAAATCATTGAATATGTGGGCGGTGGTATTGTGAATTGAGAAGAGAGAATCTCCCAAATGATAAGGAGGCTGTAAGTTCTGACACCAGCATTCTCGTATTTAGTTCAGGTTTGGTGTTGGGACAAAATGAGGCACTCACATTTATAATTAAGCAGTTTACAAAGGGACATTTATTTTGCCATAATAAAACAGAAACAAGTACCAGAGATACAGCAGTTTCTAGCTTCTCTGGAAAGGTCCATCTGCATCTTCATGCAGAAATGCATCAAGTCATAGCAAGATGTGTTGAAGGACATGATGACTCACATGGCCCTCAGAAATCCATCATTTCTCAGGGGCCTTGACTGCTGAGACTTTTTAATGGCTTTAAATGCTTTTAGGTGACCAAGAAATTTAATTGGGGAAGCCAGGGTCAATCAGATCCTAGAGACAACTTTTTTTTCCTTTTTAGGGAAAGCTAATCCCTAAAAGATAGAGTTGGAGGGCAGGAGGTAGAAACTGAGCTGTGTTGACAAGGAAGCTCTCTAATCCTGAAGGGAATATGTGTTACTGAACAGTGAATAATCTCTTCTTATAGTCACAACTAATCTGATTATATTTTTTCTTTCTCCTTTCCTCATCACCTGACATTTATATAAATATCTTTCTTCATTGGCATTTATTTACACACAGCCACAGCTTTCCTTGATCCACAAAAATGCAAATAAAATTCAAGAGAGGAACTGTCTCCATAGTTATGGTTGGGCAGGTGAGTTTTAGGGTAAGCACCAGTTTTATTTAATTTTGTTGTGTGCCTGTCTCTGTATTTATAAATCATATTATATATCCATGGTTGTTTGGCTCTAGCTGCAAGAGAGAGAGCCAGAGAACCAGAGCAAAATATAGAGAGAAAGAGTGGCAAGATGAAGACAGAAAGAGGGGTGAGAGAGAAAGAGAGACGGGGGGGGGAGAGAGAGAGAGAGAGAGAGAGAGACAGAGACAGAGACAGAGAGAGAGAGAGAGAGAGAGAGAGAGAGAGGGAAAGAGAGAGAGAGAACATATACAGTTACTGTGGCTGCTAACAATTGCACCATACACATACATAGTGCTTTATTTTTTCAATGTCCTGTCTCAAACATTAAGTCCTTTGTTCTAGACCATTATTATCCAGCATTCTCTTGCCATTCCCATATTGGAGGAGGGAAGTATTCTAAATGATAGCTGGGATTTTTAGCCCATCAGCTGACTAGGATTACAGATGGTTTGAAAGATGAATGTGACTGTATACAAAACAGTAACACTCTAAACATGATTGATCCATATTCTTGGGAGCTACAGGATGTCCAAGTTACATTTTAGTGCCTTTGGAAAAAAGCCATTTATTGAGATAAAAACAGAGGTCGTAGTTTTCTTTCTAGTAGATTTATTTTATAACCACCAATCTATTGAATGTTCTGTGAACCAGGGCTGGCCCTATGTAAAACTGTCAAGTGAATGAAATTTGTTGACAGTACTGCCCAGTTGATATTCTTCTTCCTTCCTTCCTCATCTTTGGGCACCATCTCTCTCATGCGCCCAAGGCTCTCACATTGTTTTTGCATTATTCTTTATCAAAAGACCTCAGCAAATGATCTAATAAGCTCATTTATGTTGAGATGTAAACAACTGAAAAGGCTTAAAATATGACACTTGAGGTGACTAGGTGGTGTAGTAGAGAGAGTACTGGACCTGAGATCAGGAAAACCTGAGTTAGTATCCAGCATCAGACACTAAATCGCTGTGTAACCCTGGGCAAGTCACTTAACCACTGTGCCTCAGTTTCCTCATTTACTCTTACTGGTTTTGGCATCAGCACCATAAAAGGCATTTTGTATCACAAAAGGAATTTGGAAGGATTCCTTCTTTGCCTATTTTTCCAAAATAGTTTATATTGTACTGAAATTAATTGCTCTTTAAGTGTTTAGTAGAATTTATTTGCGACTCTATCTGACCCTGGGAATTTTTTCTTAGAGAGTTCACTGATGGCTTGTTCAATTCTTTTTTTATCCTTTTACCTGAGTGAGATAGAACTTTCCTGCCAAACTACTAAGTTGACTTAGGTTAGAAAAATATTTCACCATCCTTTTGTTGGTTCTACTACTCCAAAGTTCATTTTGAGGTATTACAGATGTTTGGAGATGAATTTGGGAGAGTTCAGGCAAGTTCCTGCCTTACTCTGCCCTCTTGGCTGCACTCCTGGTCAGTTTCCTCATCTGTAAAACAGAGATAAAAATAAACCTACTTGCCAGGGTTGTTGTGAGTATCAAATGAGGAAATACTTGTAAAGTGCTTGGTACAGTGCCTGGTACATAGTAGTCATGATATAATGCTAGCTATTAATATCAACATTATTACTCCCAGTGATAGGTGCTTTGAAACAAGGGACAAAATCTTAAGGCAAAGGAATGGGTCTCTAAGGGATGATTTTTCAGATATCATCAAGTCTATATGGAGAAATTACCTTTTGGGGTAGGGCAACCTTTATGTCATTGTAGTAGAAAGACTACTAGGTTTGTTGTCAGAGGACCTGGGTTGAAATCTTGATCCTGTTTCTTAGTTTTTGAGTGGCCTTGAAAAAAAATCATTTTATATCTCAGGTCTCTGTTTACTTACTTATATAAAGAAGAGGCTGGAGTAAATGATGCCTAAGATTATTTCATTCTCTTAATCTTAAAATCCTCTACTCAAAAGCATAGTGACTATACCCCCTATAAGGACAGTCCTCATAAGTGAATATGTCTCTATACACAAGTGTGACTATCCAAAAATCTGAAAAAAAAATGCAGTCATTTTGCTTATATTTCTTTTCTAGCACCATAGTATCTAGGTATTCTATTGGGATGGCAGATTAAGGTCCCAAAAGTCAGTGCTAGATGGGCCCTGAGTCATGGAAAGTTTGAACAAGTCACTTGTAACCTTTACATATTGCATTAAAATGATCTATTTCTATTCCTGGATTTTTCCCAAACCTAGCTATTTTATTTCTCCAGGTAGAGGGATCAGAGGGAGAGAAAGGTTTATATTGTCTAATCATGTCAGAAGGTTTTAGATAATCTATTTGCCTTTTCTTTCAATATTTTATCTTACTCATTTAAAAGAATACATCAGTCAATCTCTTTCTGTCTTCCCTTCATATTATTTCTCATCATAAACCTTTATGAAGCATTTGTCATATCATTTAGTGATGCATTGAGGAGACTGTCTCAAAAAAATCAGAGAGGGGAATGAGAGAAATTATTATTTTACTATTATATTGATAACCAATTACTAAATTAGAATACAGATTTTTTTCCTTTTATTTCCTCATACTTATCCTTTATTCAAGAATCACCCTTTAGGGATTCCTATCCTACAACTTAATAGAGTTTTGTTGTGCTTGATGCAAATGGAAAAGCAAAATCCATAATTTGCAATCTCTCACCACTTCCCCCAGGAAACCAAATATCTGTATGTATTTTTTTTTTAAACCATACCTGTTATTTAGTTAGTACATGAAGCTCCTGGGAAGCTGAAAGACTTCTCCTACCAATTTGTATCCCCTGTTCTGAAACTTAAAGCCTTAGAACAGAGGTTCTTAATCTGAGGGGCTCCAAGAACTTGGATGAAAGAAAATTTAAATCTTTATTTCAACATAACTGGTTTCCTTTATTACTCAATGTATTGTACTTTATGTATTTAAAGATGTTACTGTAAGGAGTACATACATTTCAACAGTCTGCCAAAGGCTTTCTAATCCAGACTTCTTTCTAATTCAGATTAAAATGTAATTGGGAAACATTTAACCAAATAAATAAACATATGATAAAGCACAGATAACATAATATAAAACTAAATCAATATATGACCCCAAGAGATCTTAATGTATAAATGAGTGGCTTCATTCTATTCAAATTTGACACCACTGGCCTAGGGGTACTTAGTGTATACCATTAAATGTGTTTATCATTTGGTGAAATCTATCTGTAAAGCTTTTGTTTGGTTGGAAAGATTTTAAAAAATATTTCTAAAAGATCCTACTCCTGAAGTTTTGCCCAATTATTACTTTATTTTATTTTTTATGGTTAATTTTTTTTAATTAACAGAAATATATTTTCTCTTCCTCCCACTCCTATTTTATTGGAAAAAGAGAGAAATACATTCCCAGCAATAATCAATTAACTGGCCTTTATTAAGTACCTACTATGTATGTGCCAAGCACTGTACTTAGCACTGGGCATACCTAAAGAGTCAAGCTTGCAATCTAATAAGGGAGAGAATATGCAAACAAATATGCATAGCAAATAAAAGAAATTCCTTCATGCTTTCAAAATGTCTCATTCTACACTCTGAATCGATCACCTCTGTGTTACCTTATTTATTTTAATCATCTCTTTTGGAGTAGTGAGTATCTATGTAAAAGATTTTAACAATAAGTATGATTGCCAGGTCAGACAAAATGAATAGTGTAATGTACTCTTGATTCTGTATACTATGGTACTCTGCTATTATAAGCAAGGTTAGGGTTAGCAAAAAGGCCAAAAAATGTTAGAGCAAAGCTCACAAGAAGAAAGCAATGAAACCACCATACCCCCCTAATACAAAGCAGAAGTAGAAGAGTAGGGAGCAGAGATAGTACTAAAGAAGGAAGTATGAAAGGATGGCTATGGGAATAAAAAATAGTTAGATTGTTTGTTTTTTTTTTGTTTTTTACTTTGTTTTTTACTTTGACTACAAAGGCTCAGGAGATATTGTTGGGTGTCTATCTCTGTATTTATAAATCATGTTATATATCCATGGTTATTTGGCTCTAGCTGGCCAAAATGAAAGAGAGAACCAGAGCAAAGGATAGTGGATAAAGAGACAAGACAAAGAGAGAAAGACAGGGGGGAGAGGGAGAGAGAGAGGGAGAAGAGAAAGGGAGAAAGAGAGGAAGAGAGATAGAGAGACAGAGACAGAGAGAAAGACGGGGGAGAGACAGAGAGACAGAGACAAAGACAGAGAGAAAGACGGGGGAGAGACAGAGACAGAGAGAGACAAAGACAGAGAGAGACAGAGAGACAGAGAGAGACAAAGAGACAGAGACACAGAGAGAGAGATGAAGATGGAGACACACAGGGAGAGGGAGAGACAGAGACAGTGAGACAGAGACAGAGAGAGAGAGAGGAAGAGAGGGAGAGAGAGGGAAAAGGACAGGGAGAGGGAGAAAGAGACACAGAGAGAGAGGGAGAGGGACAGAGACAGAGAGAGACAAACACACAGAGAGAGAGACAGAGACAGAGAGAGAGAGAAAGAGAGAGGATAGAGAGAGAGACAGAGACAGAGACAGAGGCAGAGAGACAAAGAGAGGCAGACAGACAGTTATGGGCAGAGAGAATATACGGTTCCTGTGACTGGTAACATAATTGCACCACACACATATGTAACATTTTATTTTTCCAAACAATATCCTGTCCCATATATTAGGTCCTTTGTTCTAGACCATTATTATCCAGCATCCATTTGCCATTCCCACACCGGAGGAGGGATGTATTCTAAAAGATAGCTGGGATTTTTAGTCCATCAGCTCAATAAGCATGAGGAAGGAGGAGAGGGGCAAAGAGTTACTTGCCACAGTCACCATGACCAGTTAACTGTGGACAATGTATTGGAGCAGTTATTTCAGAATAAAGTGAAAACAATGACACATAATTATTCACTGTAGGGTTATTCTGTGATAAGGAGCAAGCAGCTTCTTTCTCTGGAAAAGATTTCATAGGTGAGGAGGATTGATCACTCTAGACATTCTGACTGAGTTGAATAGACAGTACTGTTTCATTGCTCAGATTCTATGAAGATGTTCACCCTGACAAACAGATAGATAAAAGAAATAGGATAAAAAGTTGTGATGCATTATATTAATATATATTTGCTGAAGTCAAGCATCCTTTCCACGAAAGTTTTCCAAACCCTCATCATGGCATGGGAATGATCTTGAGTTCTTAAAGGATAAGCTTAGCAGGCACTATCTGTATGTTATCCTTGTGATAACCTGCACCCCTTCCCCCCACCCCACAACACACACACACACACACACACAGTCATTATTCTTATAGCTCTTGTCATCGACTACTCTTGCATTGGTAGTATTATGGTACAGTGAAAAAGGCAATACACTAAGGAGTGAGGGAACCTGGCATCAAATCCTGACTCTGACTCTCACTGCCTTTGTGATTTTGGGCTAGTCACTTAAACCCCTGACTTGAGTCCCCTCATCTATAAAATGAGGGGGTAACAGTAGCTGGTCACTTCTTGATCTATCCTTCTAAAGTATGAAAATGAAATCATGGATGCATTAAAGAATTTCAAACATATCATTTATAGAGTAGAATAGAGTTATTCTGTTAATCATTTGCTATTTGCAACTGTGAAACAAATTTGCAACGTTGTCTTGGTAAGAAATAAGTGCAGATTCATTAATCTACAGGCACAGAGACTGTCTTAGTAGTAAACTATTTAGACTTGATAAAGATACTGTAGTTTTTCAGAGGCAACAATTGCTTTTAAAAAGTTCTTCTGAAACTTTATTACTTTATGTAGATAAATTGGAAGGGCACTAGATTTGGAGATAGGAGACGAATTAAAGTTCCATCTGTGGTGCCTTCTAGCTGTGTCGTCATGAGCAAGTCACAATCTTTCTGTTGCTCAGTTTCTGCATTCTTCATGTTGTGAGGAAAATTCTTTTAAAATATCAAAGTATATGTAAATGAGAGCTATTATCAAAATATGGAACCTTCATTTCTAGTTAGTCTCTGAGGGAGAGATATGGGACTTGAGATTGCTTTGGTTTATGAGGATTCTCTCTCTCTCTCTCTCTCTCTTTCTCTCTCTCTCCTTCTTTCTCTCTCTCTCTCTCCCTCTTTCTCCGCTTTCCTCTCCTCTCCTCATTTCTCCTCTCTTCCTCCTCCCAATCCTGTCCTGCTCCTCCATGTTCAGTGAAGTCTCAAAAGTGCTCAGTGTTAGAAGCAACATGGAATCAATAACTGGTATTTCTAAGATACGCTAGAAATTCCTTTCTTGGTCTAGTCAATGATTAACTCTTTAAGCCAGGCTGTCAAGAGAATGGGATGCTTCAGAGAGATATAGGGGCTGAAATGCAATGTAATGGGAAAATTCCTTCTTCTGTTCTTGTCACAGTAGCAAGGGGAAAAGGAAAGTTTGAACATTTGTAAGATGGCCTTCCTCTACTCCCCCTATCCCTTCCCAATCTCACAACACAAACTCTTCCAACATAATTTCTATTCCTATAGTAAGCTATATCTATTTCTATCCCACATAATGAGGCTATCTTATCTAATTACAACTTAATTAGCTAGACCATATTTGTAAAGTAGATGAATGATCTCAAACTCAAATTGAAAAGGAAGGAGCACTAAACCATAAACATTCCTGCAGCTGCATGTTAGCTTAGAAAAACTACATATTAATATTATCTATGTTCTCATGTATTTTCATTTGTTTTGTTAAATATTTCCCAATTGCATTTTAATCTGGTTTGGCCAGACAGTGTTGTGGACTGTGTATTTGATGCTTTTGGAGGAGAGCATGCATCTCCTCATGAAGAACTATAACCTCCTGCAACTGACAAAAGATGCCACTAGTTAACACTAGCATGTCCATAAAGGTACCAGAAAGGACAGCTGCTTTAGTAAAGTATTAGAAGTTGCAGTTGACTGCTATTTGCAAAAGTCACATTTGTTTGGTACAATTGCCAGTGATGCCTGGCTCCTGGGATATGAACTGAAAACATGCTTAACTGATGTTGATGGGGTGCTTGGGTGTCTGTACTTGGACCCCAAGTACCCCATCAATATGATTAATCGAGGCCAGGGCTTCTTAAACTTTTTTCACTCATGACCCCTTTAGCACTTCTTAAACTGTGGGTTGAGACCCCATATCTAGGTTATAACAGACTGGGTCTGATGTGACAACTTCATCAACATTTGCTTTCCACACTGGTTCCCCACTCAACATATGGATCAATTGCAGTATCAGCAGCACCAGCATCACTAACATTTATATGGTGCTTTAAGGTTTGTAAAGCATTGGAGATAGTGCTATTATTGAGGTAGAAAGAGGTTAAGTAACTTGCCCAGGGTCCCATAGCTAATAGACATCTGAGACTGGATTTGAACTCAGGTCTTCTTGTATCCAGGCCCAGTACTCTATTCACTAAGTCATTTCACTATTTCATAAGGAAATTTATGTCCTGGTCTAACAGACACATGTGTCAAAGCTTCCTCATAAGCACCCTGCATTCACTTATGACCAAAATGGCAACACTGAAATCTGGTACCTCCATGTGTTAGTTTTTTCTATAACATTCATTTCCCCTCCAACTCTGGCCAAATGACCTCTATGCTCCACGTTAAACACTCTGGTCTTTTGTTCTATGCTCCTAACAACAAAAGGTAGCTCTGTTTAACACCATGAATACTAGCGATCTTCCTAATACTAGAATAATGCCACAAAAAATGTCTGATGCCATGAATTGCTCCTGCAGTGGCAAGACCTATGGGAATTTTTAATTTATATAGACACCTCTCCATTTCTGATCCCATAGCACCAATCTTCTGACACAAACTCTTTCAGTGTCACTTTTATTCCCAAGTGACCAGAGCAAAGAGTTGCCCTACAGAGTTGTAACTTGGTTAGAATACAATTACAGAGAAGGTTGAGTTCCATGTGTCTCTTCATAGAGAAATATATCCCTCTTATTATGTCTATGATCCTGAACAAAAGGAAAATCATTTTCATTGATTTTTGTCTTTAGGCAAGATGACCTCACACACCAGCCTGTCAGGTTTCTATGACCACAGGGTTCCTGTAATGGGAATGGGAATTTGAAGATCTTCCCTGACCCTTATTAGGCCCCGGGGGAATTTGAAGACCTTCCCTGCTTTGAAAGTAAACTCTGCCCCCAATAGGCTGAATGTAGTCACGTGGAGCCTGTGGGGGGAGGAGTTTGCTGAAGGCTGGAACAGAGCCAATAGGAAGCTGGGAGTCAGAGCCAGAGAGACAGTGGGAGAGAGAGAGGAGGATCAGGCAAGAAGTTGGGTTTGTGAGTAAAATATTAATCTTGTATTGGTTTGTGGGTTGGCTAAAGGATGGCATAGCTCTCTGCTATGCTGTGATACATTCATTTCTATGTGGCTACAATAAATTCAGTTTCCTGGTGTTGGGATTTGGTTTTCTGGTGTCTGAATAATAATAAAATAATAATAAAATGTTTTGTTTCTGTCGTCTATATGGAGAGTTTATTATGTTTTGGAGTCTTGGGAGATAATGGCTAAGGTCAGTACTTGGAATATTTAGAGTACAGGTAAGGTGTGGCTCTGTTACAGAGACAAGTCAGAATAGTAAGGGCAGTTCAGAAGCTATTTTAAATCTATGGCATGTGCCCAAACGGGCTATCAATCCCACTCTAGTTACATTCCAAGCATATTCCTAAGAAAGCATTTCCTCAGGGCTTCAGTCCTTTTTCCTACTGAGTGGGGTTGTCCACAGTTTAGTGAGAGATACTCACTATATATCAAATAGATACACCCATTGTCTCAACAGAGTTAACACCAACTACTCATAAACTTTTACTCACAGGGCAGGCTAGTAAGCCTAGTTGAAGTAGCAGAGAGGAGTCAGCACAAGTTCAGCAGCAAATCAAACTATCACCACCACCACCTTGACTGCTGTCTCTCCTAAGACCCTTATTGAGATAACTAAGGAACGTAAGAGTCTTGAAAATAGGAATGCTTCGGACCCAGAACTGATAGCTGTCATCCTGGGAAACAAGCCACTGCGGAGATGGTGTCTAGCAACTCCTTCTGCAGGTGCCACAACCACAGAAGACCCAGAAAAATAAAGTTCTTGCCACTGATATATTTGGCACTGTCAAATGGTTCTGATTTTATCAATGGGAATGACATTAAAGAAGACACATTGCCCTCTCTTTTACCATTGGCCCCTAAGGATGATGGGACCTTTCTATATATCTTGCAACTTCAACCTTCCATTTTTGTCATTTTCCCCACAGAAAATGACCTCCTTGAGCACAGGGACCATCTTCCTTTTTCTATTTATTTCCCAGAGATTGGCACTTTGCTTTTTGCATATAATAAGTGCTTAATCAATCCTTTTTTCATTTATTTATTTATTTATTTATTAAGATGGTATTTTATAACATTAGGTGGCCTCCAAATCTGCATTTCTATCACCAACTTTTCTCAAGCTCCTATTCTCCCAGACCTTTCCTTTATTTCTATTCCTTAATGACCTTTTTTTAATTGACCTTTTCTCTAATTGGAGCATCTAATACAATGGATAGTGTCAGACCTGAAGTCAGGAAGACATCTTCCTGAGTTCAAATCTGGCTTTAGATACTTACTAGATACAGGAACCTAAACAAGTAATTTAACTTCATTTGCCTTAGTTTCACATCTATAAAATGAGATGGAAAAGCAAATATCAAATCACTACTGTACCTTTGCCAAGAAAACCCCAAATGAGGTCACAAAGAGTTGGACACGATTGAACAATAAATAATTATTTTATACTATATTTTTTCTTGTCTTTTTTTATACTACGCTCTTCCAATCCTTGTTGTCATCTTCTAACATCTAGGCCACTCTCCCAAATTTCTTAGTGTCTGGTGCTTTCCTCATAGTTTTTTTTTAATCCTATCCCAAGCTATCATCCTTAAAGATGATATTAATATTAATGTTTGACCTCCTTGACTCTATTGGCTTCCTTCTTTTTCCCAGTTCAAGTCATGAACAAAGATGAAGCCTGGTATAATAGAAAGAATGCTATATTTGGAATCAGAGAATCAGAGTTTGAATCCAGATTCCACAATTTATTACCTTCATGACCTTGGACAAATAAATTGACTTTTCTGAGCCCTGATTGGTTTCCTTATCATAAAATGAAGGGCTAAACACAGATCACCTCCATCCCCTTCTACCTCTAAATCTGTAATTCTGTGATTTCAACATCTCTTAAAATTGCATGCCCTATAAAATCCTGAACATTTTGTGCTCCCTACTATGACACAAAGTATATTTTTTGTCTTCTCTATATACGCTCTTTCCCTCAGTGATCTCAAGTTCTGTGTATTTGTTATCTCTGTGAGAATGACTCATGAATCTTTATATCCAGTTGACATCTCTCTTCTGTACTATAATACTGCACTACCAACTGCTGCTAGACATCACCTTTATGTCTCATAGGTATCTCACGCTCAGTATATTCAAAATGGAACTCATTCTATTTCCCTCCCCAAACCTCCAAACCATCCTTCCTCCAGATGTTACCATTTCTCCAGAAGGCACTAGCATCCTGACAAATACTCAGACTTGCAACCTTGGAATCACACTGGAAGCCTCACTCTCTCTCACTATAGTATATATAATCTGTTGTCTAGTCTTATTGATTCTATGTCCATAAAATCTCTCACATAGATCCCTTATTCTCTAATTACACAGCTTCTACCTTTAGCACATTTCACCTGGTTTATTCATATAATCTCCTGCAGAAGGAAGAATTTGAACGGAACTTAAGGATTCTGCAGATTGTAAGAGGCAGACAAGGACAGCATTATTGGCATGGAGGACAGCTATGGAGCTGAGATGGAATGTGGTGGTTGATAAAAAGCAAGAAGACAACCATTAACAATTTCTGTCATTTTTAGGTAGTTTTTTAATGGTAAGGTAGAAAGTCTCATAGAACAGAATTGACTGGAAAGGCCAGATGAGTCCAGTTTTTTTTCATTCAATAGTATGTGTTCTCAGAGGGTTGTGGGTATTTTTCTTTAGTGTAGCATATAGATTTACCCAAATGGGAGTAGAGGTGCTGGATTTTAGGTCTATGGTACCTCAGTTACAGATGAAGCCAAATAACATTTAGGATGCCAAGGTTAAGACAATAAAATCCCAGAACTTAATGAAATTCAGACCATTAGTCTTCCAGTGTAGGAACCAGCTAAGTATACCCAGTATACCCAGGAAGTGCTTAGGGTTTTTCTTCTGGGTTGGGTCTGACTCAAGCTGGTTCCCTACTACTCTAAATTTGATATTGGAATGAAATGAGACACAGGTCATTTAACAGTTAACAAAAAGAGATTTACATAGCTACATCAAGGGAAGCATATTCAACAAAGATGTTCATTGAGAACACCATGAATTGATTCAGATGAGAGAAGCTCCCCAGCCTCTAACTTACCAATTATGGTTCATATGCTAACCATCAGAGCACTCCCAGAATTCTCCATGGAACTGTTTTGTATTCAGGATAATAAGAAGTGATATTAACAATTTGAACCATTAGTCCCATGAGTCACAAAGTCTCCTCTTTAAGGAAAACCTTACATAGGAGTGGGAAGTTAAAATGTTACTCTCACTATGGCTTCTTTTTTTTTATTCTTTTTAAAAAATCTTATTGACTTTTTAAATTTACTTTTAGGTTACAAGATTCAGTTTCAGAGTCACTTGCGTTTCAGATTTTTCTCCCCTTCCTCCCCTCCCCCCACCCTCACCATGGTGGCATACAATCATGTATAGGATCTGCAAACTCCTTCACATTGTACAATAG
>CM053593.1:214559496-214614375 GCA_028646575.1 Pseudocheirus occidentalis
GCCTTAACACCAAATCACTTTGAGCCCAGACCCCAAGCCTTAGTTGATCACTGTTTGAGCCCTGATTGGCTCAGAATGAATGTAAATAACAATTGCTGTTTTGGCCAGAAACCCTGAGGGTCTTCCTTTCCCAGATTGATTTTTTTTTAATTAAGCCTTAATCATTGAATAGGCACTGCTGCAGTCAAACTGAGACCTGTTAAAGACCTAAGCTTGAAAAGGCTACAGTCCTGCACTGTTTCCAGCTGTCCTGATCCATATTTTGCCCACTGGACCCAGATGACTCTGGAGGAGAAAGTGAGGCTGGTGACTTTGCACAGCCCTCCCTCACTTAAATCCAGTTCACTTGCATGTCATGGCATCACCTCCCTGATGTCTTGGTCCTCTTTGAGAATGAAGGACAAACAACAAATATTATAATAGAGAACACTGAATTTGGTTGATGGACTAGGTTTTAATTTCAGCTCTGCTATTTAGTAATACTGTTTTAATAATGTTTTATTACATACAGAGCGTTTTCTCGTGATAACCCCATAAAGTTGGCATCAGTGCAAGTACTGTGTTACCACTGTTTTAGAGATGAGAAAAACTGAGACTTTGGGAGATTAAGTGCCTACTCCATGCTCACACATCTTTTAAGTGTCTTTAAGAAACAGGAATATAGGGGAGTCTGGGTGGTGCAGTGAATAGAGCACTTGCTGTGGAGTCAGGAGGACCTGAGTTCAAATCTGGCCTCAGACACCTAACACACACATAAAAAAACTAGCTATGTGACCTTTGGCAAGTCACTTAACTGCGTTGCCCTACCTTCCCCCTCTGAAAAAAAAAAAAGCAAAAAAAAACCCCAACAACAGGAATATAGCACATATTTCCTAATTTCCAGGTCCTGTGTTCTATCTACTGTGCCACACAATCTGAATTCACTTCTGGGCCTGTTTCCTTCTGTGAAAATGGATTGGACAGTGCAACCTCCAACATCTATTATAGTTCTAAGATACTGCAATCTGTAAATGTTCAGTGATAGCACTAAGCACAATTACCAAACTAAATAGAAATTCGTATATAAATCAGAATGCTAATTGAGTAATTTACAGTATGAAATTAGGTACTTCGTTTATAAAATAAGGGATTTAGACTAGATGGTCTTTGAGTCCTCTAATTCTATGATACTATAAACCAGTTAAAAAGGAGGGAAATGGTTTTATAAATTAGGCTTCTAGAATCTAAGGAAATGGAAATGATTATATTGTCATAGTTGGTTTTGGATGCAAACCGTATTCTGGAAGTCTTTGTGATACATTATTTGAATTATTGACTATTCTACCTTTTCAATAAAAATGTCTCAGTGTTGCTGCTGCATCTTATCTTCTTTTTAGCAAGGATTATTGAGACCAAAATTAAACCTATTAATTTACAGTTACAAAAACTGAGGTGCATAAAGATTGAACTCTTAAGCGCCCTGATCAGTTAAGTTTTGACTTCAAATGAATGTTTCTTAGAATTGTTGTATATAATTTATTTTTTGATGGGATATACTGTTAAGAAATATCATTCCAGGGGGTGGCTAGGTGGCACAGTGAGTACAGCGCCAGCCCTGGAGTCAGGAGGACCTGAGTTCAAATCTGGCCTCAGACACTTAACACGTAATAGCTATGTGACCTTGGACAAGTCACTTAACTCCATTTGCCATGCCCTCCCCTTCCTCCCCCAAAAGAAATATCATTCCTTACATTCTCTCTACATAAACCTTTAATAATGTATATGAATAGTGAAACTCAGTTTTAAAGAACAAGTTTTGAATTCAAAGTCACTTTCATAGAAACAGAAGCTAAAAAACTGAAAGAGGGTTTAGTGGTTGGCTAGTCCAGTTTTATTATATGGATTAGGAAACTAAGACCCAGAGAGGAAAAGTGACTTGTTAAATGATAAAAGCCAATATTAGATAGAACCTGGGCATTCTAGCTTGTTGGTCTAGTGATATTCCCTTATGCCTTCCATCTATCCTTAGTTACTTAAAAGCTCAAGTTTTATTTTTTGTTACAAAATATGGAAAGAATTATTATATTTCTCAGTTATAAAAAGCTAATGAAATATCTGGTACTTGTGTTTTTTCTTTTAGCTCCCAAGCCTGAGCCTACAATTTTGGAGAAGAAGTATTTTTCTTCTAGGCTTGAAGAAAAGGGTAAGGTTTTGTTTGTTTGCTTTTGGCAAAAGTAGCTTACTACTGCAAGAATGTTTAATTAGTGTGGGAATTTTTTGATGATTGAGAAAGCTTAAATTAGTTTAAGAGAATAGAATACTGATCTAGTTGCAGCACCTCCTATGATCTAAATTAGCCAGAAGACTTAAGCTGCTGTTATCACCTCTATTCCCAGTTCAGTTCCCAATTTTGATCTTTTGGTGAACCAGTTCAGCATTGTACTCTTGGATTCCTTGTTCTCTTGTCCAAACCCTGATGAAGAGATGGTCCTTGTTAAACCAGCCTGTCTACATCTACTCTTGATCCCATCCTTTCCTGTCTTTTCCAAGAGATTGCACACTCTGTCACTTCTACCCCATATCCAATGTTCAGTATTTCCTTATATTCTGGTTCTTTTCCATGTTGCCTGCAACATACTATATTTTCCTTCATTTCTTAAAAAAGCACTCATTTAGATCTTACCATCCTAGTCATTATCATCCTATACCTTTCCTCCCCTTCTTAGTTAAAATTCTCGTATTCTAACTTTCTTTTAAATCATCTACAATGTGTTTGTCCCCAATTTTATTCAACTAGAAGTACTTTCTCAAAAGCTACTATTGATCTCCCAATTACCAAATACAGTGGCCTTTTCTTAGCCATTATCCTTCTTGACCTTACTGTAATGTTTGACGCTGCTGGTCACCTCTCCTTTTGAATACTAACTCCTCTCTTTATTTTTTTGTGGTACTCTTCTTTCTTGTTTCTCCTACCTGTCTAATTATTTCTCTCAACTTTGCTGGATCTTTAGCCACATCATGTCCACTAGCCTGGATGTCTGCCACGCCTCTGTCTGGCGCACCCTCTTTTATTTTCACTCTGTACTCTCTCCCTTGTTTCTCTGGGCTAAGTTTCACTTAGGTTAGCAAGTTCAGTGTTCTAGGCTCATAAATGGCACAGAATGAGATATTCCTTGACCACATAAAATTTTTTTTTTAAAGAAGTTTTCTTAAGGATAGCACGAAAAAGATATTCAGCAAAGATAGAACATTAGTTAAGGTGGACCTAGCTTCCATTGTCATAAGAAGATAGGTGAGATGAGAAGGGTATGTTGCAGCATGACTGGAAGGAGTTCATCATTTCTAAGGTGTGTCATCTCCTTATGACCTTAGGTATCTGGGAACCTGCATCAGTAGTTCAACCTCATTTCCCTGGACCTGTCCCTCTAGGATGGCTTTCTTGATTTTTTTTAGGGAAAATTGTTCCTAGCCTAAGGTGAAGTGGATGTACCTCTTATCATATCCTGCCCCTTGGTGATAGATCATAAAAGTTTCCTAGGAGACTTTCCACTTCTTGAATGACCTTAGGGCCTTTACTGGGCAACCCTGGCCTTGGGCAAGAAAGAAGCCTGGAATAGGAAACATTGGAGGTAGAAAAGAAAAACCAAAACAAGGATATCGAGAGAAAATATAACAAAACTAATATAGGCAGCACTAGAGATGAATTGGTATAGGTCAGAGAAAAAAAACCCAAAATATAGCTCCCTTCCTTCCCTTCCCTCCCATCCTCCTTCCATATGGCCTCCAGAAGATAAGGCTTATAAATGAATATGGAAGACAATGACCAGAATTCTTTGTCTTTGCCTCCCCAGTTTGGAAAGGACCAAATGTTTCTACTTGATCATCTTATCTGGTTCATGTGAAGCATCAGGGTCACAGCACAGATGATATTTCCTGCACACTCAATGATCCTTATCATGGGTCAACTCTAGTTACCAAGAGGTCATTACCTTTTTGCATATACTGACTAATGTACATTTCAAACTCTATACTCTATGTCCTATTGTCATCTCAAACCCATCCTGTTCAAAACAATTGTTCTTATTCCTTAAAACCCTACCCTTCTCTTAAACTTCCCAGTTATTTTTTTTTCCCAGTAAAAGAGTTTGTAAATATTTATTTCACTTTAAGATGGGGGAATTGTAACTAGTTTCCAGATCCCTTCCTCTCTCACCTCTGAAATTTTTTTGTTCCATGATTTCAATTGTACATTTTGTTAAAATATTATATTATGTATATTAAATCATATATAAATATGCCATATTTCATGAGGAATATAAAATATGCAAATTATCTTGATATAAACTGAATGATGTTGGAAACTGTGTTAAATATTAATTTCATAATTAAGGTAGTACTCAAGTGCTAAGCATGAACTTGGGAAATCTTACATTTCATCTATAAATAACAAGTCACTTTTTAATTTTGTTTTAAAAGTTACAAAAAGCTTCCCCCCGCACACACAACTGAAGGAGCCACTGCAACCATTATTATTTTTACTGATAAGGAAAAAAAAATGACTTTAAAAAGCTTAAGTGACTAATGTTGCTCATCCAGCTAGGGCCAGAGGTGGAGTTTTGGGGGTTTTTTTTGGTATTCATTTATTTTCTTGTTTACATAATTAATTTCCTTGAGATTTTCAGTTACAAATTTTCTCCCCATCATTCCCCCTCGAAACAGCCATTCCACTGTATAACCCCTCCCCCAACCTGCTCTCTCCTATGTTCTCCCCCTCACCCCTCTGACTTTCCGGTAGGGCAGGATGGATCTCCCTAACACACTTCCCAGTTATTGTTAAAGGCACCACCTTCTTTCTAGTCACTGAGGATCACAATTTTGGCATCATTCCAAACTTCTTATTCTCATTCCTCATATCCATTTACCAAAGGACTTGCAGGTATTTCTATATCTGCAGAATCTACTCTATATTTCTATTTACCCAGTCATGCAACTACCACTACGATTGTGATCACCTCTTGCCTAAATCAATAATGTATCTGTATTTCCTACTTTAAGTCTGTCCCAACACTGATACATTCTCTGTACAGCCACTAAAGAGATTTGCAACTTATAGGCTTAGAACTACAAGTTCTCTTTTAGTCCACCCAGCAGTTTAGTAACTTTGACCAATATCACTCAGCCAGTCTGTCGTAAGTGGGACTTGAATCCTACTCTTACTGGTTTCGAGATTTAGTATACTATTACATCATGCTACCTCTAGTATTTCTAGAGCTGTAAAATAAGTTAAGATTTTAATCACATTGACATACATTTGTTTCAGGAATGAAGTCAACACTTGACAATAGGCATTAGATATTTGATTCATATTCATTTAACATGATTTTGTACCTGCAGATGACAAAAAATGTTATAGTTAAGTTTTTAAAAGGAACATTAAACTGGAACACCATAATTTTTCTCCAACTTAAATCTCTGTTTAACTGATTTATTTTTTAAAATTAGAATGTGTAGTTGAAAAGTGCTTTGTAAATTTGTAGTATTATACTGAAATGACTTATAATAATTGGAATGTTAAAACATGCTTGATTTTTAGTTATTTAATTATTTTGATTCATTCCCCAATCAGCTGTCTATAATCAGGTACCATAGCTTTATTAGAATAAAGATCGAATTTAATAGAAAACTACAAGTTCAAACTGACCTGTTTAAATAAATTACTAAGGTTGACAAATGGAGGAAAGAACATGAACACCACATGCAAATTTCTTACAAATAGATCAATTGTTTTAATAAGGAAGCTGAAACAGCCCCAAAACACCTTACTCAGCAAACACTTGATCACTATGGCAGCTAAGAATAATAGCAATTTAGAATAAAAACTTGAATATAAAATTTTACAAATAAGAATGACAGAAAATTGAGTGGTAGTGTTATTTCATAAAAGATCGAAAAGTAACGGAAGGATGTGTTTAAAGAAAGTTTAGTAAGAGATCCGACTAAACAGAGTTAATCGATGCAAGTGGAAGGAGGACAACAAATGGACAAAAGATGAATAAATTATATGAAATTTGTAAAGCAAGCTCTTCTCACAGCCAAGTACAGTGGAGTCATTGCATTTGAACTCCGAACAGTCCTGATTTTACAACTTGAGGAAATAGAAATGATATTGAAAAAAAGGAAGATGGGAAAAGATGCTTAGGCCAAATCAAGCACATGCAGAAGTCTTTACATGGTAAATATCTCTCAAAAGTTTGAAAGAAAAAAATTGGTGACTAGTGATTAATATGTCTCTTTTACTACCTGTATGAATTTTTTTAATGAGAATCATACATACCTACAGTAAGGACATCTCTGTTAATATTTATCATTGCATCTGAGGAAGAGATGTTGAGAATACAAGATTTCCTCTGTGCTTATTGTTTTTTAACTCTTTAAAAACATTTGATTCAGAAAAGCAAGATACCACCTTAAAGATTACTAACATTTCGTGAAGTTGTCTCCTTTGCATATGTCAGAATTATGCTAGATTTCTTACAAAGGAAGGGGAAAACAAGAGAGCTCTGGCCATTCATATAAAGTAAAGTATTAAAAAAAATGGGGGGGGGGACATATTTTATAATGGTACTCATCACTGTGAGGAAGGAGATCCAACATGGAATCCATGGTAACATTGAATGAATGTTTGAGAAAGCATTCATAATGTGTCAAAAAGTTCTGGGTATAGAAATAACTAGTTCTTATTGGGAGGGAGCTCACATTCTAATTGTAGAAACGACACATAAAGGATGATAAGGTGAGGTCTTCCAGATATTCCTCTTAGACGATGAAATAATTTTGATAATATTACAATATCAAACACTAAGACATTGCACAGCCTCCTAAATTAAATTCATGATGAATCTAAAGAATTTGAACTATTGGCCCAAGAAAAATTATCTTTGTGTATATGTATGTGTGTATGTATATGTATGTGTATATATTTGTATATATATGCATGTGTAGGTAGCTGTAGATGTGTGTATATATAAAATGTATAAATTGTGCATAGTTTTTATATCACATAAGTTATGTGTATATATGCACACACTCATTCAGATAATTAAGTAGATATATAGATAAGCATGTTTGTCCTTTATTTTGAATTGGATCAATGACATAAACACACGCATACATACTCTCTCTCAAAACCTAAATAGTTTTGTGTATGCTTACTTTTTAATAAAAAATTTTTTCTGTAGATGAAAAATCAGCTTTGGAACAGAAACCTTCAAAGCCAGCTGCTCCCCAGGTACCACCCAAAAAACCTACTCCTCCTAACAAAGCCAACAATTTATTAAGATCCTCAGGGATGATATATCCAAAGCGACCAGAAAAACCAGTTCTACCACCACCACCTCCTATCTCTAAGTAAGTCATTTCATTTTATGTTGATTTTTTTGCCATCAAAAAATTAGTTATATTACTAAGAATTTATAAGGTAACTCCACTGATCTTTTCTATTTTTTCTTGACAAAATGCTCATCTTACTGGATGTATTTCCCAAATTATAATGGAAATATTATTGCTTTTGTGATATTATTTATCAGATTTATACTTGTTAGTTTTATAGAATAGAAAAAATAAAATTAAATCTCAAATTTTTTTATTTTTATAAGTTGCCAGTATCTTTAAATTTTTTATCGCATTTTTAAACTTAGGCATCCAGAAAAACAAATTATTACACATTCATTTCATATTATTTGTCTTTTAAAGCTTTATATTAACTTTATGAAAATAATATTAGTTTAATATTTTATTTTGTAAATGTTAAAATGATCACTCTCTCTTTGATTCTTCATTTTAGGGTTAATGGGGAAGTTCCTACTTTCCCATTAAAGACAGAAAATGAGCCACTATTGAAACCAAAGTTAGATTCTGAACAAGTACCTCCTCGACCAAAATCAGTAGACCTAGATTCATTTGTGATAAGGAGCTCTAAAGAGATAGGTAAGTTAACAAATAGAATAATGTGTTATAATTTTTAAATCTAAGAATGTATTTCTCATTAAGCTTCTGACATGTAGATCTTTGTGATGTTAGTGTAAAAAATAAAGTGGAATGAAGGCTTTAAATCTCTTCATATTATATGTGGTCTGAAAAAGTAAGACTAAACTGCAGATGACTGATTTCAATGATTTTAGATGATATATTATGTTTCTAAGTAATCATAAGGCTGGAAAAGATTTTGAGAGAACATCTCCCTTAAACCACTCAAACTGTCCCAGACAGAATAGAATTCATCCTCTTTTTAAATTCATCCACAGAAATTCCACAGCTTTTATTGTTCATTTCTTTCAGTGCTTAACAACACTATTATGTTTAAGAAATACTACTTTGATTCCTCCCTGCTTTATTTTGAGATAGTTTGTACATGTTCTACTCTTATCTTTGATTACATAGACTATATAAAGACTTTTTATATATTTGAATGACCTTTCATAACTTTTTCTCATAAGCTGATTGATATTCATCTGTTTGTTTATTTTAGACACAGATCTTCAACCCTTATTCATCTTTGTGATTATGCTCTATACCTTTTCCCACTCCCTCCCATTCCTGTTTAGTTGTGAGATGCAGAATTGGAAAGTGAATTCTGGAATTTATATTTCATTAGTTTACAATATCTTGTGAAGATTATCTTATAATTCTATCAGTAATATCACTACTGGCACTTTTTTATAGCACTTTGTACTTTTTTGTTACTATTTTTTAAAAAAAATTTATAGATAATACACTTTTTTTCTTCATTACAGTCTACCCCAGTGGTTCTCAACCTGTGGGTTACATTCAGTTTGTAACAATGAAAATACATCCTGAATATCAGATATTTACATTATAATTCATAACAGTAGCAAAATTACAGTTATGAAGTAGCAACGAAAATAATTTTATGGTTGGGGATTACCACAACATGAGGAACTGTATTAAAGGGTCGCGGCATTAGGAAGGTTGAGAACCACTGTTCTGCAGTGATGATACTTTCATTTTTCACTTAAGAGAGCAAAAGTACAGGTTAATTTAGTGACTTAACCAGTGTCATTACAATGGTGGTTTAAAATAGCCTGTATCCAACTCACTGCCTTCCCATTACTGCTTTACCAGCCTTTATGTTATTTACTGGTCTTAGTACTGTGCTTTTTAAAAACTATCATGATATTTTACTGTTTGGTTTGGGAATTTTTACAGTTTATTTTTCCTTTTTACGTTGATACCATGCTGTACTCTCAAAAATCATTTCTTTTTGACTTTCTAAATTCTTAGACTGTTCTCAGACTGTAACCTTGTCCCTTTCTTTTAGTAACTGTACCCTAACATATATATTAAATGCTTGAAACTTTTGACTACTCTGAAGTTTGTATCTTCCCCACCAAGGACTAGACAAGACATATTAAGAGTAAAGACTAGATGTGATTTTACTAATGTAGGGAAATTGAATAAGGAAATTACATCTACCAGTGAAGATTGGCTTGGTCTCTGCTATTCATAATCCTTAGAAAATTACCTAGAACACCTAGATTTTGGAGACTTAGAATATTTTCTAACAAAAGAATTTCCTTGCCTACTAGCTGTTGATTTAAATGAAAGGAACTGCTTTCATTTTTTTTTTGTCTTTATAAATATTTTTACCTTAGCTTTTATATTCCCTTATGTAAGTAATCCTTAATCATTTATAATTTTGAAGTGCATTGAAAAATTCATTTTTAGAGGTTTGGTACCAAAGTCATAGTCTGATTTTAAAAGCCAAGCAAGTAGGTAATAGATTAGGGGATTTTGTTTGGTTCTAGTTCCATTCCTGGAAGTACATTAATAAAGTTTTTGTTAAGCATCTTTATTTCTAATTTACAAATTTTTTTTCTAGTACTCTTCTCAGATTCTGGTGACACTTGTTTGGGAAAAGCGTTCAGGGACCATGTAAGATTTCCTGATTAATTCTACCAAGATATTTCACAGTATACTTAACCTGCAATGCCTTTGCTTTTTAATTCCATTACCTCTCCGTTGAGAATGTGATCATCTGTTTCTCAAGGCAATAATTCGTTTTCTTCTCTGTCTCTATTTCTATCCCTTTAAATGACCTTAAGTTTTCAGGCATATTTTGTCTTTACATTTTTACCTTTACACCTTTTTTTTTTTTAATATAAATTTGTTACACAGTATGGTTTATTTTTGAGAAATTTCTAGTTGAAGTAGAACACATACTTAATATCACATGACCCAAACTAGTAAGTAATAGGGAAAAAAAACTTTATCTTTGACTTTAAAAAAAAGTTTACCTTTTTTTAAAAAAAAAAAAGTCTGTTTTTTAAAAAGTCTATCTTAATATCTAGTTGTATAATTTTTTAATGCAGTAAAATTTTGAGTGGTTATTAGGCTATTTGAACTTTACTGGGAATCTCTTCACTAACTAAAATTTAGAATAGAAATAAATATGCAAGTAACATAGAATAGCAGATGACTGAATGTGACCAAAATAGAGATTGCAGATAAGGGGTTTACTGATATAAAATACATGGCAATTTTAATCACTAAAGTAAGTTGATTTGCTATAGCTCAATCACCTCATAGCTTAAGGCTGTGGAATTAAGGAAACAACTCTTATAATACATGTAAATATTGGAGAGTTGATTAATATGTAGTTAAGTCTACAATAATTGCATACACATGTACACATACATACACACGCATATAAGCACAATGGGATACAAAAACTACTTGAGTATAACTTTGCCTTTTCATAATATATTAGGTTCTTCTTGTTTTTATTTTTCTTTTAGGCTATAGTGTTACTATATTTAAAACTAGAGGGGAAATTAATGTCAGTCTTATTTAGTAATGCTCTTAATTTCAATTTATTTGGCCTCTTTCCTGACATGTTCGCATTTTGAAAAGCATGGTCTTACATACATACCCATATGGAGACTTAGCAATGAAAGCCTATAATAAAAAAATGAGTTAAAGAATGTATCATAGAAATAATCCATATGGAAAGGAAAATTATAATAATGAAACAATACAATTTCTGGGATGCAGGTAAAGCAGTCCTTAGAGAAAAATAGTATCCCTAAAAACATACATTAACAGAATAGAAAAAGATAATTTATTAATTATGCACTTTTTTGAAATTAGCCCTCCCCCCAAAAGTCTAATCTGCATAAAAGAAATATTAAAAAATTAGAAGAGAAATATATAAATTATAAACAAAAAGTACTAGAGAAATGATAGATAAAACCAAAAGCTCGTTCTTTGAAATTACTAATAAAAGTGACAAATCATTAGAAAATCCATTTAAAAAGAAAAGGGCAGAAAGCCAAATCAACAGAAAATAAGCTGAAATCCAGCATAACCAAAAGAAATAAAAACTATCAAAACCTGCTATACACAACTATCTGCTACCCTAACTGTTAATACAAAAAAGAATTAGAGAAATTCCTTCACAAATAGAACCAAATAGAAATCTAAATCTAGTCTTGGAAGAACTAGAAGTAACTGTAAGGGAACCATGCCACATCTACCACCTCCTCTCTTTATCCCATCTTCTTCTCTAATCACCCCCCCCCCCCAACAAAACCATAAAAAACTTCTGCTGGATTCATGAGAGAAATATTTCAAACTTTTAAAAATAATTAGTGCCACTACACAAATTATTCTCCAAATTTGAGAAAGGATCATATTAGACATATTTTATGAGACATATATAGTCTTCATACCTAAACTAGATATAGTCTTCATGCCTAAACCAGGATAACCAATAGTATTAGAAATATAGACCAGTATCATTAAGAAATATCAATTTAAAATTCTAAGTAAATCTCTGCCAAGCAGACTACATGTAATGCAATATGTTTGAGAATTTGTTCCTTGTGACTAAGTTGGATTTATACCAGGCATGTAATATGGTTCAGCATTCATAAAACAGTCAATATAACGAATCATACTAAAAAGCAAAAATTTCTAAATTCACATGATTATTAGCTTGATCAACCAACACAAGCAGGAAAACCTTTGACAAAGCATAATACTCATGTTAAATTTAAAAAAAAAACCCTATAGAGTATAGGCATAGAAGAACCTTTTGAAAAATATCATAGAAAGTATCTACCTAAAACCAGTATCATATGCTGTGAATGTATACTGGAAGCTTTTCCAGAAATACAAAAATAAAGCTAAGATGCAATTCAACATATTATTATTGGATGTAGTTTTGGAAGTACTAGCAGAGAAGAGAAAGAAATTAAAGTGTAGTGAAAGATAAAGATAAAACGGCTCCTATCTGCTAATGATATGATGGTTGACTTAAAAAATCTTATGAGACCTGGCAAAGAAGACAGTTTCTTCAACAGTTTCAGGTTGTGAAATAAACCTACAAAAGCAAGAGCATTTCTATACAGTAACAAAATCCAAGGGAGATTCCATTGCAAATAATAACAATAAAATAATTGAGGAACTACAAAATAATATAGCTTTATAGATTCAGTTATAAGGTCCTTAATGAAAAAATAAAGAAAAACTTAAATAGCTAATGGTCAGCTATATAGAGTTCTGAACTCAGAGTCAGGAAGATTCTTCTCCCTGAGTTCAAATGTGTCCTTACACACTTCACTAGCAGTATGATACTGAGCAAGTCTCTTAAACCTATATATCTCAGTTTTACTCATTTATAAAATGATCTGGAGAAGGAAATGGCAAATCGCTCTAGTATTTTTGCCAAGAAAACCTCAAATTGGGTCACAAAGAGTCAGACACAACTAACAATACCAACAAATAGATTAAGGAATATTCATTTTACATTACTGTGCTATGCCTACATAATAAAAAATGGCGTAAGACCAAAGTTGATTTATAATTTTAATGCTTTTCCAAACAGTGGGATACTTTACAGAATTCATTTAAGAAAGCAAAAAAGAAATAAAAAATGATAAAGATGAAGATAGAATAGCACTTCCAGACTTCAAGCTTTATTTTTAAGCTATTGGTTTAAAAAAAAAAAAAGGAATAGAAAATGGAGAATCAGAAACAATGGAACATGATAACCTAGAAAATATAAATACATAAGAAAAAGACCCCTTATTTAATTCAAAAACTATTAGGAAAACTGGAGAGTTTTCTAACAGAAATTAGATTTAGGTCAACACCTTATGCCAAATCCACAGTAAATTTTTAAAATTTAAAATTGGGTTTATGACCTTAATATTAAGGATCATACTATAAAAAAGTCAGAAAAGAAACAAATGACATACTTTTCATAAGTGTAGGTAGAAGATATATTCTTAACCAAACCAAAGAGATAGATAACTTTGATCACATGAAACTGAAAAGCTTTTATATTTAAAAAAAAAGTATTATTTCTAGAATAAGACAGAAAGCAGTTGTATGGGAAAATATATATTTATATCAAATTTCTCAGATAAAAGTCTGGTGTACAAGATTATAAAAAGAACAGTTATACAACCAAAGAAAGACACATTCCTCAATAGAAAAGTGACTAAAGGATGTGAATAGAGAGAGAGTTCTTAAAAGTGAAATTGGATACTGTTAGCAGCTATATGAAAGAATGTCAAAAATCTTTGTCAGATGATAAAAAATGGGAATAGTTAAGGTTGGAGGAATGATGGGACAATTAGGTAAGATAGTATTTTGTTGATGGAGTTGTGAATGGAGTTATGACCATTTTGTAAAAACAATTTGGAATTATGTAAATACTAAAATTATCCAAACCTTTTGACACAGAGATTCCAGTACAAGATTTATAGCCCTCAGAGTTTATTGACAAGAAAATTTCCATATATACCAAAATATTTGTTACTTTTTTATAGTATGATCTTTAATATTAAGGTCACATACCCATTTAAAATTTACTGTGGATTTGGCATAAGGTGCTGACCTAAGTCTAATTTTTACTATTAGAAAACTCTCCAGTTTTCCAAATAGTTTTGAATCAAATGAGGAGTCTTTTTCTTATGTATTTATATTTTCTAGGTTATCAGGTTCCACTGTTTCTGATTCTCCATTTTCTTTTTTTTTTGTTTAAACCAATAGCTTAAAAATAAAGCTTGAAGTCTGGAAGTGCTATTCTATCTTCATCTTTATCTTTTTAAATTTCTTTTTTGTTTTCCTAAATGAATTCTGTAAAGTATCCCACTGTTTGGAAAAGCATTAAAATTATAAATTAACTTTTTGTGTATAAACCATATAAACCAACTTACCAAAATTATAAATCAACTTTTTGTGATAGCAGAGAAATTGAAGCAGAGAAGATGCCTGTTTTTTGGAAATGGTTAAACAAATTGTGGTACATGACTATAGTGGAACATTACTGTATCATAAGAAATGACAAACATGATAAATATGGAGAAAAGTGGAAAAACATGACCTTATACAGAATAAAATTAGCAGAGCCAAGAAAACTATATATGCAACGAGTGTAATAATGCAAAAAAAATCATAAATAAAACAATAAAAACCGAATGTTGTAAAATTACAGAGAATAATCCTGATTCAATGAAGAGATGGGAAGATATTCCCATCCCACTCCTTTGCAGAGGAGGAAGGTTCCATGGTGCAGTTCATTGTACATATTTTTCAGACTTTTGATATACTGATTGGTTTTGCTGACTTTTTTCTTTTTATTAAATATATTTGTTATCTGGACGGGGTGGGGGATATATAATAGGAGAAATTTCAGTAATGTAAAAAAGTCATATATCAAAGTTTATTTAAAAAAAAAAAAAGAAAAGCATAGTCTAGGTAAAACATGACCAAAAAATTATTTGTATTTTTTTAGGTCACCTAATTTAAGCATATGAGAATTTTTCAGGGTAACTTGTTAATTTAGGAAAGATGATATAATGGTTTACTTCCTGGACATGTAAAGGATGCTGGATTTGGAGTCATGATCTCGGTTTGAATCCAGGTTTTTGGCATTTTCTACATATTTGAATTTAGTCACTTCATTTTATCTCTCTGTTTCCTCACCTTTAAAAATGAAGGACTGTGACTAGAAAGCCTTTTAAGTCTCCTACCACTCTGAATCCTGAAATCTATGAAAATATCATAACTAATATGTAGAAATTTGCTGTTAAGCAACTAGAAAAATGTGTTGCTTTATGAAATATATCTTCTTAACAATGAACGTAGATAGTAATTAAGTGAATTATTAGCCCTTGACTTCATGCATAGACAGACCCTACATTGATATATGTGTATTACGTTGTTTATTTAAATATAGAAATAAGTTGTACAAAAAGCAAGCATATGTACTTACCTTTGATTTCCCAGATAACAAACTACTGGTGTGTGAACTCCTTCTCTACCAAAGAAAATCTGTGACTTTATAGACAGAGTCCTAGGGAGTTTGTTGTCAAGCAAAAGCCTACAAGTGACCCAGGTTTCATTGACTTTTAAGCTGAGCACTACATCTACTATTCCATGTTTTTTTTTTTTTTAATATTTCATCCTAGGAAAGATACCATGCTTAGTTTTTCTCACTCCCCATTTCTCTCTCCTTCCCCCCTTCCCCCCCCCCCCCATCCCCTTCCAAAGCACAGTATTTTTCTTAAGGTATTTTGAAGTATATAGAGACAGCTTGGCTTAGTACATAGTGTACTGGACCTGAAGTAAGGAAGATCAGGGTTCACATCCTGTGTTTAATGATTACTAGCAATGTGTGTAAGCAGATTACTAAAATTCTCTGTATCTCAGTCATCTTTCTAGTCATAGATGGCTTTCCACAGCTAGGATTCCCCACACTGATGAAATCACAGATCTTTACCTTATTTGTTTTCATGTTATATGTTGCTAACAGCATATAAATACATTTAAACATGTATTTCCCACTTCTTTTTCAAACACATAGAATAGGCCATTTATGAAAGTTTGTTAGAGAGATCTCATGGCTCATATATTACTAAGAGGTTGTATTTTTTTATTGAATAGTATTGCTTTCCAGTTACTTTAAAATAAGAAGGAAAATCTAGTATTAATCCTTAAAAGTTAAAATAATGATACTGGTATTGGTTGTATTGGATGTATTTTTTCACAATCAGCAGTACTTCATGGTTTTTCCCTCAGAAAAAGACTTCCAAATGTAAAAGATAGCTTTGAAAGGACACAGACATTTTGTTAACAGTATTTCTGTGTCAAGTAAGGAAAATAAATCAATCTCCTATTAAGGCTTATTTTATTTGTTCATTTACTGTGATTCCCACCCCACCCCTATATATGATCATGTTATTAAGATGGTAGGTACCATAGAAATTTTTTTTAATACATGAAAGGGAACACCATATAACCTCACAGAACTTAAACCATGACAGGTACATGTGAGTAGACATTGTAACACTAAAGTTTCTGTATCTAATAATCATTTGACTTTATTTTTGTGAATTTTCTAGTATTGAGATTATCATATGGGACATGAGCATATTTCATTGAAAATATATAGCTGACAGTCCTCTTTTCTGTCCAGGCTTTTAGATCTCTTGACATCAGCAACCTTTAAGAAAAAAAGAAACATAAAGCATTAGTCATACAAAATTTCTACTACTGTGGAATCTCACAGTCAATGCATATTATAGCCATGAAACATTTGTCTGTATCAGATTGTATTCTTAATAAAATCAGTGTTTTAAGTCCATTTTAATTCTTTATCTAAATTTATATACTTCTGAACCTTTAGCTGTAGTTTATTGAAGCAGGCTTATTTAATAATTAAAAGGATACATCTCGTTTAAAAAGTTCTTATTTAAGCCTAATAGGTAATACCATATGTAATCAATATACTGAATCATTGAAGCGATGCTGTTCCTTCTACCAATGTTTCTTTTTCCTGCTTTGTAAAATAATTTTTGGGTTCAGAATCTTTTTTCTAGACATTCCTATCCTTGACTTTTCTTTCCAGATTTTGTTTCCTATCCTGTTTGCCATGTTTCCCTTCTTACGTGTCAGGAAATTACCCTACCCTTCTCCATTTTGGTAAGATGCTATTCTATTAAAAAAAAATGGTGTACTCAGTAGAAATAGGTGTGTGTAGACTTGTTTTTTTTTTTAATGAAATTAATGTATGAATGTTTATGTTAACATTTTTGGTTTTCATGAAAAAATCAAATCTCTTTGGAAGCATTTGTATATGTTGACAAAAAAAATTATATCAAATAATTTTCAAACATCTATAAATCTTTACAGTCTTGAAATCATAGAAGCTTTCTAGTCATTGTTCCTTAAACATTGGTTGTTATACTTTGATTTATGTTTTACCTTGTCTTCCTGAGCAACCAAACAGAAATTTGTCATTTGAAAGTAATTAAATGATTGATGCTAGCTATATTAATGGACAACCTAATTCAAACTGTTGTTACTCATAACCAGAACGGAAAGATTTAAATATTTTTGAAGGATTTTTAAAATAAAGTATTTTATTTAAATGGTATGTTTAAGGATTTGAATATATAATAGTGCGCTCTAAGTATCTCATGAGTTTAGGGTGTACTTTAAAAAAAAACTAAGACCAAGGAAGTTGCCAAGTTAAGACTGTTTAGCTATAGAGAACTCAAGAGTATTATTGTTATTATTAGTTGTTGGATATGTGGAAAATGATTTTTCATGAGTATGGTGTGCAATGTTAAAAATTCATCTTATTTTTTATTTGTCCTTCCATTTTTTCCTTATCTTTTACCATGATTATTTTTTAATTTTTTCTTTCTATTAATTGCTTAAATATGCATTCAAAAATTATACCTCCAAAATGACTGATTATAGTTAGTTACCTTGGTTTTACTTAACAAAAAATGTTTAGTAGTAACAAAATTAGATTTATACATTCAAAATAGAGAAGATACTTTTCTTTTTATTTGTACATAGCATCTCTATTTGGCAATGGAATTTATAAATATAAATGTTTATGTTAATCTTGACTGAAGATTTTTTTAAATAATTTGATAAATACCCCCCCCCAAATTGCTGTTCGTTTGTTTTTTACAGTACTTAGTCTTATAACATGTTTTTTTTTACATATCAGTGCAGACAATTATTAAAAGAATCAAAACAAAAATATAAAGAGATATTAAAGTGCCTGTTTTGTAATATTAGTGTAGCAGAATTAGGTACCTAGGTTCAAAAACACAAAATAATCAGAATATGAAGTTGGAAAAATGATAAATATTATTCAAATGAAAAGTATTACTGTTAGTATAAAACTGGCATAGTTAGATAGTGCTCCTATTCAACCCTTGTATATTCTCCTTTCCTCCCAGACATACACAATGGCCGTGGATATTGGATTAAAATGCAATAAATTATTAGAATGCTTTAGAAAAATAAAATTAAACATATAGAACAGATGATGCATCTAATGAAAAATTACCAAGATTTGTGGTCAATGTTACTTGGAACTTAGGGTGGGGCTAAGGAGAGATGGTATGGATCCAGATCTGAGAGAACCCAAAACTATCTACTGCATTATCTACAGCTTAGCTCAGGATCGTTTGGGTTGGAAAAGTCTAGAAGGATATACAAAGTTATCCATACTTGAATGACCCAGTGTTCCCTCAAGATCTTCTACCAACAACATGAGGCATCAGTAAAGTCTTCCGTATCTGTATCTGGGGTGAACCATAGGAAAAATACTACCCTACACTACAGAATGAGGTCAAAGCTTCACCAGCTTTAATTGTGACAGATAAAATGATGTTCTGTATTACCTTTTTCCGTATTCTCCTTGTCTTGGGATTTCAAACCTTTGGGTATAGTAGTATAGCAAGTATTGCAATTGCTCAGTTAATTTATAATCTAAATTGAGAGCTTAATTATAATGCTAGTTGTTTCAGACTGAGCAGAACAATTTAGGCTTTTTCTTTGTACTGAGAAACAATGTTATGTCGAAGTACACTTATACATAACTACATTCATAAGTGTCAACATAAAATTATGATTGGTATTTTAAATGAGTTTCTTGTATCCATGTTTTCCTTTGTTTTGAGATACATAGTAGTTAATGGCTTCACTTTAAAAAAAGAACCCCTGATTTTTGTGTGTGTTTGTATTTTTGGTTTTGTGTTTGTCTTTTGTTTGGTTTTTGTTGTTGTTTTTAGCAAAATAAGGACTTAATATGTTCCAGATTTTTTATGCTATTTCTAAGTAGCTATGGTTCCATATTTACATGACTTGTTCTCTTTTTCCCAAAAACTACTTTTTTGAAGACTACTTCTGTACATGAACTTTATATTAATTAGAAATTTCTATAGTTATTGTGTTAGTTGAATTATATCAGAAATTAAATTTATTTTTAAAGATTATTTTGTTTTCCAAATGTATATGAAAAATACAACTTTGTTAGTGATTAAATATAATGTCATACTTTTAGTTTATAGTTTTGGAAAACATTTCATTTGCTTTTTACTAATTTGCTTTTGTGTCTAGTAAGATAAATGAACTGTATATTTATAATTTTCATCCTCTAGATGTTGTAAATTTTGATGACATAGCTTCCTCTGAAAACCTTTTACATCTTACTGCAAATAGACCGAAGATGCCTGGAAGGAGGTTACCTGGTCGCTTCAACGGAGGTCATAGTGTGAGTTATTTACTGAGTTTAAACAGCAAATTGCTTAGAAAATGTAAAAATGACAATAGCAATCTGAGTAAACTCCTGCTATAGTTTTCCCCTCAACATTTCCTCTTCCTCCCTCTAACCCTAAAAAAGCACAGAGCCAGTTACACCCATGTGAGCAATGGGACCCAAAGACTTGTGTGTTGAAGAAGCAAAGCAAGAATAAGAAGTAATTTAGTTATAGTATAGTGAGTAAAGCACCAGTTTTGGAGTCAGGATATCCAAATTTGAATATAAATTTTATGAGGTAATTATGACTTGGGATAAATAGCCGGATTTTTTGGGTTATTTTTCTCAGTTTCCTTATTTAAGAAATGGAAATAATGCATGCACTGTTTACCTTGACAAGTTTATTGTGAGGATTAAATAACATGTGTGTAAGGCGCCTTAAAGCACCAAATAGATGAATGTTGTTGTTATTTCATTTTTCTCACCTTTTACATTGCCATCATGCTATTTTTCTTTTATGTTAAAAGTTATACATATAGGATTGGCAGACTGTGCAAGTAGATAAAGTAACCAATAGCTTTGTGTAGTTGAATAAAAGGATGGAAATATAAGCTCTGAGAAACTTATACAGCAGCATTTATGTAGCATTATTGTCATCATGATTATCAGTCTACTTCTTCTAGTCTAGAATGAACTCAGAGTTGGGGAAGCTTAACTAAAGGTGAATATAACCACAGTTCTTATAACATCAGAAGATCTCAGGGTGGGAGAAAAGGAGTGAGAAGTCTACTCTACACATTTAGCCTTAAAGAATATTCTTTCTGATTCTGAACTTCTGGTAATATGCATAACACCCATCTTGCCTTGATCTTTAAAAAGAGTCACTTCAACTTTGTTCCCTCAGAACAAAATGAAAGAGACACATGCTATTCCTGAAAATATGTATGTAGGGTGTAGCTTTAATGTTAAGGTGCCATTTCTGTGCTGTTTCTTTCTAGTTCTAAATCTTATGATCATTTTAAAATAATCTACCCATTTCATGTAATAATAACTTAAAAATTTACAGCTCCTTTATACATTTTAGTACATTTAATACATTTTAGATCACTGTACTAAACAATCCTGTGAGGTAAGTGGTGCAGCTGTTACTCCCATTTTACAGATAAGGAAACTGAAGAGTAATAGAAGTAAAATGACTTGCACAATATTAGACATCTAGAAACTGTTGAAAACTGGACTTAAATCTACATCTCCTTATTTTTAATCCATTGTTCTATCCACTACACCATGATCCGTTTTAAGTCTAGTATCTTGTTTATATATATGTTCTTCACCACTGCATTTGCTTAAAAGTGTGTGATTAGAAAAGCTCATTGTCATCAGTAACCAGTTTATTTTTAACTTCAAGGTAGGTATGTAATTGGTTTAGCATAGCTAGTTAATTTTATGCATTTAACTCTCATGAAATAAGAATTGTAGCTATGGAAGAGAACAAATGATCTTGGGAGAAGGATGGAGTTGTCCAAGGGTCTCTTGCCTTTTTCTCTTCTCTTATGCCTCTATAATCAAGTTTCCTTTTAATTCTGTAGCCAATTCAAAGCCCAGAAAAAACCTTGAAGTTTCATAAAGGTGAGGAAGAAAGTGCCAAATTAAAGACAGCTGAAATTAAAAAGGTAAGCTGCTATTGAAAGTGGTCATTATGCTAGATCAACATTGTAATAATTTCTAACGTTTAGCAGCAGGTTGAGAGGCAGGACAGTTATAGAATCTGAAGACTGAAAAATAGAACCTTAACCTTTTAAAGAAAATTATTCCCTCTCATCTTCCTCCATAACCCCTGTTTAATGCCCTGTGTCCTCCCTTTGGTGAGTGGTGTCCCCATTAGTGATTTCAGCAGTATTGAAGGGGGCTCCAAGTTAGGAAACAACTGCAGCTGCTAGTCTTGAAGTTACCTGGAATGTTGAGAGTGTAAGTAACTGTCGAGGGTTACAGAGGTATTACATGTCAGAAACAGGGCTTGAAACCAGATTATCCTGATACCAAGCTTGTCCTTCACCGCCTGCACCTTGCTGCCTCCATGGCCCTACCCTCTCTATGTTTTTAGAACACTGCTCTCTCCTGGTTTCTCCTACCTCTCTGACTACTATGTCTTTGTTGGACTCTCTTCCTGATCACAACTTCTAATTATAGATGTTGAGTTCTGTCCTGGGCCCCCTCCTCACCACTTCACTTGGTAGTCTCCTTTGTTCCTGTGGATTTAATTACCATCTCTCTGTAATGATTCTCAGATCTCCCTATCCTGATTCAAACTCTGCTGACTTCCTGTCTCACATCTTCAACTGCCTTTCAGACATCTTGAATTCGATGCCTAGTAGATATATAAACTCAAGATGTTCAAAAAGGAGCTCATCATCTTTCCCACTATACCTCTGTCCTCTTCCTTACCTTCACTATTATTGTAGAGAACAACATAATTCACCCATCCCTGAGGCTCTCAACCTAGAAGTCATCCTGGATTCTTCATTATCTCTCCCTCTTCTTCACTCCCCCCAAAAAAACTAGTTTAATCTCTGATGTAATTCAACTAACCCAATAAAAATAGATTTTTCTAATTAAGATAATATAAAGTTCATATATGGAAGAGTGACACCTCTCAAATACTCTCCCTTCTCTCCTCTGGCACTGCCACCACTCAAGTGCAGGCACTTATTACCTCATGCCTGGATTATTGCAATAGCCAGCTGGTAGGCTAGCTCCTGTCTAAAGTTTCTTCACATTCTGGTCCATACTCTGTTCAGTGACTTAAAGGAATTTTCATAAAGCAAGTCTGATTGTGTTTATTCAGTGAACTCTAGTGGCTCCTATTGTCTCCAGGAGCAAATACAAAATATTCTTAATTGACATTCAGAGCCATTTACAATCTAGCCCCCTCCTACCTTTCCAGTCTTCATATCTACTCTTTGATACAGTGACTCTGGTCTCCTAGCTGTCCCATGAACAAGAAACTGTACTTCTTAGCTCTGGGTATTTTCTGTGATGTCCCCTATGTCTGATATTCTCGCCCTCCTCCAATCCAACTAACTTCCTTTACATCCCAAATAGGATCCCATCTTTTACTGGAAGCTTTTCCCAACCCTTCTTAATTCTGGTGGTTTCCCTCTATTAATTATTGCATATTTATCCTATGTATAGCTTGTTTTGAATATATTTATTTACATATTGTTTCCATTAGATTATAAACTCCTTGAGGGTATTAATTGTCTTTTGCCTCTTTTTCTGTCCCTTCCTTTAAGCACAGTTTCTGAAACATAGTAGGCACTTAATACATTTTTATGGTTGATCAGTTTATTGATTGATTACCCTGTAGTGCATTGCATAAGGTAAAGTAGCTTAAATATAAATTAACTGACTTAATGGCTGAAGGTTTAAGGAAATATTTAACCAATTAACCCTACATATTTACATACTTTCATTATATAGTATTATTATTTACTAATTGATATTATGAACATTTTCAGTACCTTCTAAATCACTGGAATTTGTTTACATATTCCAAAACATAGAACACAAAGAAGTTGTAAAACTCTTATTAATACTGATTGGGGAAATGTTCTGCTAAATAATAATAATGATAATAATATCTGTTATTTATATAGTACTTACAGATATTATCTCATTTGACTCTCATGATAACTTGGAGAGGTAGGTACTTTTACTATCCTTATGAATGAGGGAAACTGAGGACGACAAGTTCAGTAACATTCCAAGGGTCTTTCCTCTAGTAAGTCTCAGAGGCTATATTTGAACTTCAGTCTTTCTAGATCCAGTTCCAGCACTTTTTCTACTGAGCCACTTAGCTGTATCTAAATAAATCAATTCGGGGAATCATTTGCAAAGAGAAAAACAAGAATGGGAACTTGAGCTATATTGATGCCCTTTGACTTCTGCTGCTGAAGATTTTCATGATAGGTATTTCTTTAGAAAGTTGTTTGTAAGGAGAATCATTTTAAGTGCTATAAAAACATCTTTTTTAAAAAAAATTTGCCTTTTCTTCATTGTAATCAGCTTTTTAATCCTTTTAATGAACTTTGATTTTCTTCTTCAAACTCACTCCATTTATTTTTTGTCTTAAGTATTATAACCAGTTAAGAGACAGCTAAGTGATAGAGTTTTGGACCTGGAGTTAGTAAGATTTGAGTTCAAATACGACCTCAGACACATATCACATAAGCCACTTAGTCTCAGTTTATTTTTCTGTGAAATAGATCTGATAATTGCACTTACCTCCTAGGATTATAGTAAAGGTGAAATGAGATAATATTTTTAAGTGCTTTGCAAGCCTTAAAGCACAGTGTGGAAATGTGGTTAATATGATTAAATGTGTAGTCTATATCAGATTGCTTGCCATCTTGGGGAAAGGGAAGGGGAAGAGGGAGGAAGAAAAAAAAATTGGTACTCAGTCTTATAAAAGTGAAAAACTATCTTTATATGTAATTGGGAAAAAAATACTATTAAGTGGGGAAAAAAATAAAAGAAACTAAACTGAACCTTAAAGCATTATGTTAATACTACCTAATATTATCATGCATATATATATATTTTCCATTTGTGAAAATATTTTTGCTGAAATAACTCAGAATATTAAATTATTAAGTTATAACATTTATAATGATATTATCCTACAATTATCTGCAGGGAACTTTATCCTAGAAGATTTATTAACCAACTTTTCAAAGATATTTTCTTTTTCCTGCTTTGTAGTATTGTTTTATTGATGCCTTTCGATTTTACATCACAGTCATTTCCAGGTCTAACTCTACTACCACTCATTGAACCTTCCTTTATAATAGAAAAAGCCATAGTAAAATCAACCAAGGGAGCCAACAGTCTTAAATTTTAGTACATAGAACTGAACAGTATTCCACATATACTCTGATGAGTCCATATATTATAGCAAGATTTTTATTTTGGTAACTTCTCTTAACATAGCCACAGATCACGGCAGCTTTTTTGAACTGCCATGTTGTATTGTTGACTCATTGAGCTTACCTTATAATAAAACCCTCATATCTTTTCCATCCAAATAGCTCTCCAGCCATATTTCCCTTATTTTGTATTTTGTATTTGTGAAGATGGCTGTTTGAAATCTATTGTAAGGCTTTATTGTAAGACTTTAAATGTCGTATTACTAGATTCAGTTCAACATTCTCATTTGGTTTGTTTTTGGATCCTGTCTCTACTGACTATCCAGTGTGTTACCTATCTCTCCTAGCTGGGTGATATCTGTGAA
The DNA here is from genome assembly GCA_028646575.1 of Pseudocheirus occidentalis. Lineage (NCBI taxonomy): Eukaryota > Metazoa > Chordata > Mammalia > Diprotodontia > Pseudocheiridae > Pseudocheirus > Pseudocheirus occidentalis. The sequence continues at coordinate 214,584,357 of CM053593.1, forward strand.
TAAAATTAATAAAGATATCATTTTGTATTTATCCAAGCCAATGACAAAAACTACAAGGCCAAAGAGAGATAACTAGGACATTCTACTAGAGACCATTTTCCATGTTAACATGGATCTAGTAATAACTACTACTACTAATCATAATCTAGTAATATTCTTGGTGATAACCCATCATTCAGCCATCTTCCAAATCATCCACTTCTACTGTTTCCTAGCTGATATCTCCCTATCTCATCTATAAAAATGTCATGATGGACTTAGCCAATGCTTTGCTGAAATCAAAATAAACTATTTCCACCCTTCAAAAAAGAAAATGTGGTTAGCCTTCTCTTCTAGAGTTCTTCTCTTCATTGTCTTTTTTCTTCCCATTCATCTTCAGCAGCAATCCTCTCCCTTTTTAAAAATTAGACAGTTAATTTTTTTTCCATAGTTAAAAATGAAAGAAAACAAAACTGCCCCATTCCCCCAAAGGGAATCTTGTCATTATCTTCACCAGCCTCAGCTCAATCTGCCTTCCATTTAAAACCCTCTATAGTCTTTGTGTTTTCTTTTATATTATTCCTAATAACATACTCTCTGTCCCATTCAAATTGAGATTTTAGCATTCCCCACATACAATATCCTGTCCCTTCCTTCCTTGTCTTTATTTACATAGGCTTCCAACAGCCCCCTTTCCCCTCCAGTCTGGAGTGTGCTCTCTTTCTTCTCACTTTGTGTCTGTGAATCTCTAGCTTCCTTCAAAGCACAACTTAGGTGTGATTTCTTAAATTCAGCTTTCCTTATCTTCCCCAGTTGTTGTTAGTCCTTTCTCCCTCTTGAAATTACTTTACAATGTGATATATTTTTGCATTTACTTTGCTTCATATATCTATCATCCCAATAATCACTAAGCTCCCTGAGGGCATAGATTATCTTTGAATCACTACCATTTAACATAATGTAATATGTATGGTAAGCTCTTAATATGTTTGTTGAATTCAATTCTGAGCTTTATCACTCCTGATACAGTTCATACAAGGTCATTACATAATTTTTATCTTCATTTTCTTACTTGCTCTTATTTCCATCTCTGAACAGCTTTTTAATATCTTAGTTTTATCAGTAAGCTCCCTGTGGATCCCAATCATTTCTTTAAACAACTCCCTCCTTTAAGAATTAGCTTACTGGTCTCTAGATGGTTTTTAAACTACTTATTATATAATATAGTTTTGCTGTATATCTCTTTTTCTTTTCAGGCATCTATGTACACTGCAACATCTTCAGCTGCATCTCCTAGAACAACTTTCCTCAATTCAGCAGATGCCAAAACAAAAGGAGAAATAGATGATGGGAAGAAAAACATACTAGATGACCTCAGAACACAAGTTGTTGAGTTATTGTGTGTTGTAGAAGCAATCAAAAAGGAACATGGGTGAATGTTGCATTTTCTCTTTAAGTATTATTTCATGGTATATCAAAGCTCTAAAAATAGGTTAGGATATTTTATTCTTGTAAGAAAACATACATTCAAAACACTTCTTTCTAATGCTACTTTATAGCAATAAAATTTTAAAATAAAACTTGTTTTGGTTGTCTGTAGGTTATCTTTATCAAAGAATCAGTGATTAAATGTGTTTTTGTAGGGAATAGAGAATTTAAACAATGATAACCTGCATTAAACAAGGATAACCTACTTCTGTAGATAGCTCTAATCCTTTTGGGAAAATGGTTCGCAATAGTCTTATATACAGGAGGAACAGCTATAAGTTTAGACTGTGTTCTCTAACATTTAGCAAATGTTAATTACAGATTTAGAAATCTTACTTTCCCCCTGGAGTTCAAATAATGCAACCCCTGTACTTATTAAACTTTCTTACTCATTACTTTTCATAAGGTATATTGAGAGCATTCTCTTCTGGTGTACTTTATAAAAATTACCTCAAAATGTAGCATTGATTACTCCTAACAATTTTTATTTGTCTCACTCTTGAAGGATGAAGGACTGTGTAGTTGAAAAACAACATGTTTTAAAAACCACAACACTTGTAGTATAAACCATGCAATTCTTATTTATAAACTGGGCTAAGCATGTAGTAGTTTAATAAATGCTTGCTTCTTACTCTCTGATATTCATAGGAAATATTTCTTACCAGGAGTAGCAAAAGTATATGTGTTTTTAACCTATTCGACTTCTTGAGGCAAAAATCTTAGATTTTGCCTAGTATTACAAAAATAAGTAATATAAATATATAATAATCTTTAAAAGTTTAGGAATGCCTAATTTATAGATTTGGATTTCTCAAATTTTTTTGTTCTTAATAAAATCTGGCCAGGCCCAGTGACATGTACTTGGAGTCATGGTCTTTGTCAGGTTGAGGATGGTGGATCTCTTGGGTTCAGGAGTCCTAAGCTTCCCAAGAATTAAAGCCAATCAGGTGTCTGCAGTAAATATAGTATCAATATGGTAAGCTCCCATGAATCAGTGGCCACTAGACTATTTAGGAATAGCAAGTGGACCCAAGTCAGAGACCAAGTAGATCAAAGCTTCTTTGAAAACCAGTGGGAAGAGCAGGTTTGTGAGTGACTTGTTAAGCTCTCAGCCTAGGTGAGATAGAGTCAGCCTTAAATCAGTAAATCCAGGCCATTTTTGTTATCTCAGAAACAACCAATATATGCATGTACTCATCAAACTCTTAAGGATCTATGATTTCATCTGTCTGTATAGTTGTCCTCTAGCAATTGGGTTTGTAACCCCAACACTTTAAAAGATATTCATATGAACTTTTGGTAACTGAAAAAATTCTTCACCTGATGATGAGCCTGTTCCACCTGAGTGAGGCAGGCCCTGGTAAGGTAGGCATCAGGTCCATCACTATTCTTTCTTCAACAGTTTTCCAGCTTGTAATATGCCAGAGTTTATGTGCTGATACCATAGCTTTCAAAAACCCAATATTAGCTTATATTGAACTGAGTGTAAGTGCATCCTTAAATGTGTAAGGATTAGTAGTTGTATGAGATTTTCCTTTATGCAGCTTAATTGAAGCTACTATTATATTTTGAGTAACATGTTCTTGCCTTTTTATTGTACTGTCTTTAAATTCATTTGAGTTGTATTTTTTCTTATAAAATGATTAATATTACTTATGATTAATGATTAATTTACTACTGTAAAGAAGTACTTATTTTAGACCTCTAGAAGTAACTCTTTCTGGTTAAGAAGCTGTCCTAGCATGGTAGATAGCTTGGTGATTGATGTATAAAATTCTATTAGTATTTATAGTGTGTGCCTGGCAGGTCAATCCAAGAAGACCATATTGGTTGAATTAATAGAAGACTTCATTCAAAACTTCCTAAGAATTATTTTTTAACTTTTAAAAGTTTAATTCTGTTATTAAAAAGTTTGTTCACATTTTAGGTTTTTAGTATTAATTTTGCTGATGTTTAACTATTTGAACTAGACATTTTAAATGTGTACATATCAGCACATGGATAATTTCACTTCTAGACCCCACTAAAAGCTAATTTTTGTTTTGTAGGAAGGAACTGGAAAAACTAAGAAAAGAACTGGAAGAGGAAAAGGCAATTAGAAGTAACCTAGAGGTAATTCAGTTCTGCAGTACTTTGTCATTATAAAGCTTCAAAATGAAGATATTAGTGGGTGTTAAACATGATGAGTATCTACATTGTATAGAATATGGGACTTTATACTATTAAAAGAGGAGTTTTTGTTTTTAAAATTTTAGAGGGAGAGAGGCAGAAGCAGCTTGGCATAGTGGATACAGAGTCTCAGTCAAGGATACCCCACCTTTGATACTTACTGACTATGTGACCCTGGACAAGTTATTTCTCAGTGCTTCTAGATATCTCTCAAGAGATATCTCTCAATTGGAAAACAGTTGTCTATTTGAAGTGGTGAAGGGAATTTCTTGATTGGCAGTCTACTTTATCATTAAAATCGTGGGAGAGAGAGGAGAGAAAAGAAAAATCTCCTTGAAAAATTTGGTCCTTTCCTCCAGTAAATTATATCCTAGTTAGGAAACAGAATATATGTATGTGAAAAAAACATGTTTTCTATATATTTATCTTATCATGTTTTCAAATGCTAAGTCCTGCCATATTTTTCTTTATTACAAAATGGACAGTTATAATAGGTTTGCAATAGGTTTGCCTCCACTCTCTTTTGATCCAATTTGTCCTTCCCAGTCTTGCTAAACCAATCTTCTTTATATGTATATATGGTGATTATTCTTTTGCTAAAAAATCTTTTTTTTTTCCAGTGGTTCCTTATTGCTTGCCAAGTAAAGTTCTAGAAACTTACCTTAGCATTCATAGTATGGAGTCTAATGAACTTTCCAGCCTTTTTAAATAATGTATCCCTTTTCATACTCTCTACTTTAGCCAAACTGAACTGTTAGGCATCTCATACATAAATTTCACATTTTCCTGAAGTACTTTCTTTAAAGTCCCCAAATTTCCGTCTATCCTTTCAAGCCCAACTCAGGTGTTAATATGGATCTCACCTAGTGTTTTGGTTTTACCTGTTATACACTTATGTATTATTTTGTATTAGTCATATAATTTTGTTTATCATCTATAGAGACTATATACTATACTCTAAGCTGCTTAAGAAACAGGCACTAGGACTTACCTAAAATATCTTGTTTGTTGTTTCATTTAGGGTACATTATGTGCTTGATAAGTTTGTCTAACTGAATAGATTTATAAATAAGTAAAAACTAATTTAGCTTAAAATCTTTTTGTGAGAGAATGGAAAAACACGAACTGGGGTACTTGCTTCATATTCAGTTTTCTTAACATCCATTTTTCATTTAACTGAACAGATGTTTCTAGTTAAGTCAGTCGGAAAGAAAATATAAATATATTAATAAGTGATATAATCCTTTCCTGATTCCCCAACTGCTAATATTTGGTTCTTTTTATATTTATTTATATACTTACAGGTACTTGTTTTCTTCCTTTGTAGAGTGTAAATTTCAAGAGTAGAGATTATTCCATTCTTTGTATTTGCATCTTTAATATAAGAGGCACCTCCTCACTTCTTGTTGATTAATGTAAGACTTGTAAAATCATGAACATAAAAAATTAAGTTTTTGATATTAAAAAATTCAGTTCAGCAGATTTTAGGGCACAGTACTCTGCTAGACCTGGTTCCTATTTTCATAAGACGTCTGGTTTTATAAGTGAAAAAAGATGTATTTAAATGATTATAATGCAATAAAAGAGTGTGATAAATACCTTAGGTAAAATAATAGTGCCATAGATATCCAGATGAAGGACAGATCATTTCTGACTAGTGTATTTATACTGAATTGTTCACATTTATGTAATGCTTTAAGATTTGCAAAGTGCTTTACATATGTTATTTCATTTGATCCTTACAATAACCTGGTAAGACAGGTGTTAGAATCATCATTTCACAGATCATGAAACTGAAGTTCCAGGAGGTTAAGTCATTTGCCCACGGTCCCACAGCAAGTGTCTGAGGTAGAGTTTGAGCTTGGGTCTTTTTCTGTTTAAGGTATTCTATTCACTGCATTACCTATGTGATGCTAATATGGTGATTTATTAAAGTGGCCAAGAAAATAACTGAATAATAAAATGGTGAATTACTTTTTTTAAAAAGATAAAAAAACACTAAATATTAAAATTAAATTAAAGCCAAAAAGTCCATATAATCATTTGCCTCACATAATAAAGACATTCCCCAGATAGCAGTCCTTAATTTTTTAACAGTTGTGTTACACGTTTTTAGTTTGCACCACCTAAAGATTTTCTAACTTTACATACAAAGTAAATATATAATAACATATAATCACATTCTGTCAGCACATACATGATGTTTTCTAGGAATCTTAATAGCTATGTATTTTTTTTTTTAAAACGAAACCCTATGAGATGAAAGAGCACGTAAAGATAAATACTTAAATGTCTTCTATTTGCTTGTCAGATCTTCCTTCAGTGTTTTTTAAAATGGTTATCCAGTTTCCCTTCATCATCTTCTGGCATTCACCACAGCTCTACTCCCTCCTAAAGACATTACTTCTCTCCCCTCCTTTCTGGTATATGTTACACTTTTTTACCCAAATGCCTTCCTCTCTCACTGGTAATATCCAGGGGGTCAGAATATTTTTTACTCTAGAGTGTCACTTACAGACTTTCTCTGCAACTTACATAAGTAACCTTTCCTCCTTCAACATTCACACTGTTCAAATTTGTCACCCAATCCACCAACCACTGGCCTTACTTTGGCATTCCCCACCCCATTCCCCAAAGGACATTTTGCATTTTTCCTCATTGATTGCAGTACACAATTCATAGTTTTTCTTTTCTGGTGACTTATACACCAACTTCCCAGTTTCTCATTCTACTCCCACAGAGTTGATCCTGCACTTTGATCTGGATGTCACACACATTCCCAAGAGTTCTTCTTCAACTGCATGAATTCTAAAATTCCTTTGTCTGAGCATAGCTTTTGATCATTATGCCTTTCCCTCAACCATACAATCTCTTACTCTCTTTTTCATCTTCACCATGACTTCACCATCTTCACTATTCTTTTCATTAGATTTTTCTTACCCAGACCATCATCCTACACTGTTTTGTCCCTTCCCTATCTTGAGCCTTTGGTTAACCATCTCAACTCTACCCTGTCCTCTCAAAACCCTTGGCCTGTTCTCATGTTGCCACGACGTCTTACCAAACCCCAGCTATAGATCACTTCACTTTTCTTCTTCTTTGGCTTCTATTTATGGAATAGCATTGAAGGAAATCAAGAAACTGTGTGGACTAGGTTCTTTATAAATTATTTATCTATTCTTAACTGGGCTCTCTGTGAAGCAAAGTGAATATTTTTTTCTTCCCTAATCAACTCTCACTCTCTGCAGGAACTGGCTAACTCAAAAAGGGTGAGGGATCAGTCCAGAATTGCATGCTTATTCCTTTGCACAGACTAGGATATTTTTTATTGCTTCTTGACTGACTGTTGATATCAGGCTTCCTTCTTTATTCAACTATGATAACATTTACCCTCTGTAAGTGTGAAATCTTTGTACAAGGTTTCATGGCCTCCTTACCATGGCACTAGTTCAGTGTCTATTTCTGATCATGTTCATGGGAATTAAATCTCAGGTGCTTTAAGATAATGGGACCTGATAACTATTGTCATCTGTACTGATTTCTTCATTGTTGAAAATATAAAAAGATCAAGATGTAAGACTTAGGGATAAGACAGAGAATCTTTAATACAGCCAAGATGCCATTGTTGCTTATGCTCTGTTTTTCCTTTTTAGGTGGAAATAGAAAAACTGAAAAAACTAGTCCTGTCTACTTGAGGGAAGTGTGAAGTAGACTCAGTGTTCTTCTTTGGCCAGGGATTCATAAACGAGAATATGAACTGAAAACTGACTTGTTTACTTCCAAGTAACAAAAGATTTTTGGTGTGCTATAGGAAAAAAAATGAGTACATGAGTTTTCATATCTTACAGAAGGGGAAAAATGAAAATGGTGTATTTTATTTTGTTTTATTTTATTTGCCAATTTGAAAAAGAGGCCTTATTTCTTACTGTGCTGGAATTGCAAACCTCTTTTTTTTCTGGTTTGCTTGAAAATACTACTGAATCTGTATAAAAAGGAGAGGAAGTTGGTAATAGATTTTTATTGAATACTGACAGTGTAATTTTTAAAGAGGTCTATACTATAAATAGGTTGATATATCTCCAGGTAACCTGTAAAATAGACTATGGGAGGGACACATTAGCTTAATAATCACTAACTTGTAGCAATTTCTTTTTCCATAATGCAAAAGGGACATAAGATATTTGTATGTGTATGTATATATAAATATATATATATATATATATATATTATTTTTTAGCTTTCCTACCCAAGATTACACTGTTGTGCCTATATGTCTGCAGTGCTGTTTATTATTTGGGTGACAAAATAGGAATGTGTTAGCTATAAATCAGATGAATCAATCACATGTGCAAATTATGAAATAAAATGTGATAGCTGAAATATTTCATGCCACTTGCACTATAGGGTTCATAAAAGGAATTTGTTAAACCATATTTCAGTCATTAAGTGTATTTTTTAAAGAATAAAATTTTCTTAAATCTGTCAGAGATAAGAGGCCAGAAAGCTGTCCTTCAATTCATTGTGCCTAGAAACTGCAGCACATTTAACATGCAAACACCAGCCTTATTGCTGTATTTCTCTGCTTATTTTGTAGATTGAAATATTTCCTAGATTATGGTCTTGTAACTTAATCCTTCCCCTTTTAAAATACTATTAATAAAACAAAATGCAAATCTTTAGGAAATTTGTCATGATATCATACTTTTAGAGCAGTCAACTCATTATGTAAATATTCAATTTAAGAAATATTATTTACCTAATTAAACTAAGAAACTTTTTGGAGTTATTTTGAATGACATGTTGAGTAGATACTAACTTTATAAAAAATGCCATTTTACTTCACAGGCCATATAGTGTCCATTTGTTATTAAACCAAATAAGACCCCTTTTCAAAGTTACATTTTCATAAATCACATGGTCAACAAACCTTTTAAATTTGTCAGCCTCGCACAGTTTTAAAATTTATCCCAATAATATATCAAAAACTTAAAATATGAACATAATTCTGCCTAGAGTTTTTGGAATGTAATGGTAACTAATACCTTTTAACAAACAAGGCTGCAGTTTAGGGCTTAGCTCCATGATAGGAAATGGTCAAGTGGATTTCCAGTGTATGAAATTACAAGACTTATGGGTTGTGGGGTAGCAGTGTGTGTGCCAGAAAGTTTTAATTTTTTTTTCTGTTATTTCAAATTAAAACTCAATACAATTTTTTGCTTTACAGTTTAATTTTGTAAAAGTGAAACTTTTTTTTTCAATACAGGATAATCAGTATACTGATTCAAATACATATTGAAATAATACATAATACTGCTTTTGGGATAGCTGATATTTGATCGTATGTGTTGCCTCATCATGAAGGTCATAGACTTCTGTCCCAAACGAAATCACTACTAATCAAAATTAGCTACCAGTATTGCATGTGCATTTTTAAAATCATCAAGCGAATGAAGTTTTTGTTTGTTTTGTTTTTGCCCCCAAACCTTTTCCCCAAACACCCATTCTCCCCCACTCAGTTTTGATGACAGTGTTAAGAGAAAAAATGTTAAGCTCTATATATTCTAGGAATCATCTTCATTAGAAAGTATATTTAAAAATGGTTTTCCTTTTCATTTTTGGGAAGAAGTTGAGGAATTAACTTTCCTTGGTTTACTAGTAGTTAAGAGCATTCATATGTTAATTATAACACACCAGAATGACAAACTTCTAAATATGAGATTTGCAAACTTCCTTCTTGAGTAGATAAGGCAAAGGAAACCACTTGCCTTACGTGATCTCAGCTTGTCTCCATTTAAAGAAGAAAAATCTTCCTTTAGTATGGCAATTCACCAGTACAGTTTTGATATATAACAGGCCCTTGCTAGAAATTTTTCTTTGTGAGAGCTTATTATCATCATGTTATTATATGTAGAAATACTGTATGTAGGAAAGTGGAATTTGTGTTCTGAAAAGGGGTGCAATTTTCATGCATTGATTAATTTTTTTTAAATGTGCCCATAAGCACAAAGCTTTGAGTCAACTGTGTGATATCTGTAGTGGCTATTAACATGAATTATCTGAGAATGTACTGCATATACAGGTATGCCACCGTTTTTGAAATGTAATGCATTGATTCAGTTTTCACTTACCTTCCTGAAGGCATAAAAAATGAACACTCCCAATTTTAAAAATATTTGTTGTGCCTGTAATTTTTTTCTTTAGAAATATTAAGATTTCTCTGATGATGAAAATAGAAAAGTAGGCCTGATGTCATACAAATTTATTTTCTGTATTTCTCACTATGATCATAGCACAAAGAAATGTGCTCCAAATTTTTTAAAGCATTTTGTCCATATGAAAACTTACAATGGATGAGCAGAATAAGACAATCAGTTAAAATTAGAAATGAAAGGTGTTAAACAATAATAAAATGGCCTTGTTTTGCTGTAGCAATAAAATGACCAAGTGCAATGACTTGATTTAATAAAATCATCTTTCAAAAGCTGCTGCTATGAGTATTTTTAACCATAAAATGTCCTAATCTAATGTATTCCTCCCTTTTTTGCTATTGTTGCATATTGCATTGAGTCTGATGAGTATTCCAACATTCCAAAATGTACCAAGTTCACAAATCAGTGTAAACATATTGATGTGTTTACAGATACTGTAAAATGCATGTTTTCCCTGGAAAGAAAAAAAATTCAAATAAAATGAAAGTACTGCTACTATGCGTGTTTCTTTGTTCAGATTTTTTCTGTTAACATAATTATATTTGCTTTTATTTCAGAAAATGGTTTAGATATCAATATAATTTATAGCTTTAACTGGTAGATAATATTTGGAGGTTGTAAGTTTGAAAACAGAAGTATTCAGTAATGTGGTGATACAGCTTTGAACAGTATCTAGGCTCATACAAACTGAATTATTGAATTAGAACATAACATGTTCCCTACAACTTTATACCTAATTTTGGATTTAAGTATTATAATATTAAATACACACACACTACTTCCATTGGTCCATGATCTTAGTGTGGGTACTCTTCTGCCTCTGAAGATTATAGTCCATCAATGTATTTTTCTCCTGTCTGGTACTTGATTGTCCATGACTTTCTGTAAATCCTCCATAGTGGAATCTGTCCAATGTACTGAAGAACTTTCCAATTTTAAAATATTTAGTGTATGGTAATGCCACATTTGAACGAAACATCTATTATCCATCATTCCTTCTAGATGATCAGCATCATTAGTATTATTTGCTGCAGCGTCAGTACACCCACTATGCATTTGAACATTGTCTTTTCTCTCACTTATAATTTTGATTCTGTGACTGTGATATTCCACCACACACACACACATACCCCTCAGAATAATACTCAGTCTTGAAAAAGGGCTTTGGCATCTTAGAGCAAGCACCTAGGATTTTTGAAAGTGCTAAACAATTAGTGTAGAGCACACCAAAAAGGAGACAGGATATGTCAGTATGATGTGAGTTCTGTAGCCTAGAATGAGGCAGTTGGAGAGATCAGAACATAAAGCCCGGGCATGAGATATTTCCCAACAGAGCAGGGCTCTAAATAGTCCTAGAAGAGGCCAGACTGCCTGAGACTTCTAATCGACTTGGCAGCCAAATCAAGAAAAGGCAGTTCATGCAGATTTTTAATGATTAAGATCTTTTTGATGATGATGATGATGACGATGATGATTATGATGGCCGTCTCTTCACTCAGTGAAATGCTGTCCAACTATTATGCTGGGCTATTTATTTATTTATTTACTTATTTTTAATTTACAACATTCAGTTCCACAATCCCTTGAGTTCCACATTTTCTCCCTTCCCCTCCCCATTCCCCTCTCCATGGCAGAGTGCAATCAGATGCCGGTTCTACAAATACCTTCACATTTAACATTAGTTAAGTTGTAAAGAAGAATTATAACCCATGGAGTGAACAGTGAGAAAGAAGGAATGCAATAAAACTCTGCATTCAGACTCTGTAGTTCTTTCTCTGGATATGGATATCCCTTTCCATTATGAGTCTTTTGGAGTTGTCTTCTAACCTTGCATTGTGTCCAACGATTATGTTAACCCAAAATGTTGAGTCTCTGTTTTGTAACGGCATGAACTCTTCATTTACTTAAGCAAAAGACAATATTTCATGCCTTTAAAAGCTTCTGTAAGTCATTCATAATGTTGAGACTTGGTTAATCAATCAAGAAAGGAAATAAGTCGCCTAAAAAAAGGTTAATTATCAACCACTTTTCACCAGATTTTCTCTTAAAGTGCTGCACGATTTCCCAAATGAAGTTTCGTTCACTTAGTTACTAGCCAAGTTCATTATCTGCAATGCCCAGGTTAATCCGTGATAAGTGGTGTAGTGAATAGAGCTCTAGGCCTACAGTTAGGAACCGCTGGATTCAATTTTAGCTTCAGACACTTCCTAGCTTTGTGACTCCAGGCTAGTCACCATGCCTCTGTTTGCCTCAGTTTCCTTATCTGTAAAATGATAATAGCACGTACTGCCCAGGGTTGTCATGAAGAACAAATGAAATGATTATAAAGTGCTTAGCACTGTGCCTGGAAACTTAGTAAGTGCTATATAAATGTTAGCTGCTATTAATTATTATTGTATGTGCACAATAGGTTAGCCAAAATCTTATGTTAAGTGAAGTTTATTTGGCTGGTTTTCAGCCTCCTCCTCACCTTTTCTTTTCTCTTCCAGTGCAGTCTTCCCAAGCTCTCAGGCATCCTGTCCCCTTGTGATCTTTAGCTTCTCCCATGAAAGCCTGCTTCGAGCAAAGTGCAATTCTCACAATTCTGTTTGACAAAAATCAATCTGAATATTAGTTTATTACTAGGTGAAAGGAACACAAAAAAGGGAACAATTCTTTTGTTCAAGCTTATGGTTTTGTTTTGGGTTTTTTGGAGTAAATATTACAAGTTAATTTTTTATTTTATTTTTCATATTTTTTGTGGTGAGAGACACAAACACAGTAGAATTGATTAGGAAAGGTTTCATGTAAAAAGTGGGGCTTGAGTTGAACTTTAATAGAAACTACAGTTTCTAAGAGGCAGAGCTGAAGAATTGAGTGCATTCCAGGTATGGGATATAGCCTGGCAAAGTAAAATGGGATATCGGGTGCAAGAACAAGAAGACCCACTTGGTTGGATCAAAAAGTGGATGAAGGCACAGAAATATAAGCCTGGAAAGGTAAGTTAAAGAGGACTTGGGAAGGATTTTAGATGCCGAATGGAAGTTTTTATTATTCTGAGTAATTGGGAGCCCTGGGGTTTATTAAATTGGAGTAATATAGTCAGACCTGTGCTTTAAGTAAATGATGTTGGTGTCTGTGTGGAGTATGGATTAGAGGGAAAGAGTTGAGAAAAGAGATGAAAGACCAGTAAGAAGTTACTGCAAGAATCTAGTTTAGAGAATTCAGTAGTGGCTGCATGAGTGGAGAGGAGGAGATTCATGTAAGATATCATGGGAATGGAACAGACAAAGCTCAGTTGATCAGATACGATGTGTGGAGTGGTCAGGGTTATATAATTCCAAGGTTACAGACCTGGAAACCAGAAAGCACATAGGAGGTACAACATAAATGCTACCTATTGTTATTATTAGAATAGGATTGTCAAGCAAATGGATTAATTTATAAGTATCATTTCCTCTTAGAGTAGTGAACTATAAGTATCTCAACATAAGTGGAGATAAATGTACAGACCAAAGACTTTTTTTCTCTTCTGGTTATTTTCAAGTGTTTGTAACTAGATCTAAACTGCTTTACCTGTTATATTTATAATCATGCAACTGCTGAACTATAAACTCCGTGTTTTATCTAAGTCTTTTGCTTTCCCTAGTGTCTAGCATAGATTCTTTGCACGAAAGAAGACTTTTAATAAATGTTTAAATTAAATCTCTTATGGGATATTTGCATTTTAAAAGAGTTGGTAGTTAGTAAACATTAAGACTTTAAGCTAAAGCACCATGCTAAACTCCTGCTCTCAGGAGTTCACTGTCTAATGGAGACTACACATATATAGTACAGATATACAAATGAACTTTATAGTGGCTAAATAGGAAAAAAGAGCAGGAAAACACTAGAATTAAGATGCGTTGGAGAAGCCTTCCTGTAGAAGATGGAATTTTTGTTCGTATGTGAAGGAAGCCTGTAGAATAGAGATGAAGAAAGGGTGCATTCCATGCATAGGGGACAGCCAGAAAAAAATGCCCAGAGCCAAGACATGGTGTGTCTTGTTCTTGAAATAACCAGAGGCCAGTGTCAAGAATAGTCAAGAATATATGGTAGTGAGTAGGATCTAAGGCAGTGGTTCTCAGCCTGTGGGTTGTGACTCCTTTCGAACCACCCTTTCACAGGGGTCCCAGGGGTTGCCTAAGACCATCAGAAAACACATTTCCTCCTCTATCCGTCTCCACATGCAAGACACATCCACAGACGATAAAGGGTCAAGGCATCAGGAAGGTTGAGAACCACTGATCTAAGGGAACTGGAAAGGTTGGAGGAGGTTAGGTTGTGAAGGGCTTTGAATGCTAAATAAGAGGATTTAGTTTTTTATCTTGGTAGTGATTGATAGAGAGTTTGGTTGGGTTTTTTGGGGTTTTTTTTTTTTTTGCTTTTTTGGAGGAGGAGGCAGGACATTGGGGCTGAATGATTTGCCTAAGGTCACACAGGTACTAAGTGTTAAGTGTCTGAGGTCAAATTTGAACTCGGGTCCTCCTGACTACAGGGCCAGTGCTCTATTTACTGTACCACCTAGCCACCCCACCACTGGAATTTATTGAGTAAGGGGGTAATAGGGTCAGACCCATGCTTTAGAAAACTCACTTTGGTAGCTAAATACAGGATAGATTGGAATAGGGAGAGACTTGAGGAAGGCGGAACCACTAGTAGACTATTACAGTAGTCCAGGCATGAGGTGATGAGGAACCTGCATTGGAGTTATGACAGCTCCAAAGGAGAGAAAGCCTATTTGAGAAATGTTTCAGAGGTGGAATTGATAGTCAAGAATGACACCAAGGTTGCGGTCCTGAGGGATTGGGAGTATGGTATTGCCTTCTAGTAATAATGAAGAGATGCAGAAGAGTTAAGGGGGAAAGATAACGAGTTTGGTTTTTGCACATGTTGAGTTTAAGATGCCAGCTGGACATTTGTTCAAAAAGTCTGAAAAACATTTGGAGATGCAATATTGGAGGTCAGCAAGAGAGTGGGATAGGATAGGAAGATTTGAGAATTGTCAGTGTAGAGATGGTATTTAAATCCTTGGGAGTTGATGAGATCACCAAATAAAGAAGTATAGGAGAACAGAAGAGAACCCAGGACAGAACCTGTGGTCAGAAAGGTGCCTATTGATCAGGATGAAGATCAGGAAAGGAGGCCGAGAAGGAGTGATCAGATGGATTGGAGGAAAGCTAAGCACCAAAGTGGTATCTGGAAAACCTAGAGAGAAGAGAGTATCAAGGAGAGAATGATCAGCAATGTCAGAGGCTGCAGAGAAGCCTAGAAGAATGACGACTGAAAAAAAGCTCTTTGGATTTGGCAATTCGATCATTGGTAATTGGAAAGAGCAGTTTCAATGGAATAATGAGATCAGAAACCAGATTGTAAGGGGTTAAGCAGAGAGAGGCTAGAGAAAGTGGAGGCACCTATTATGTTATAGATGTCCTTTTCAAGTTGGTTAACCACAAAGGGCAGAAGAAATACAGGATGATAGTGGGGATAGCAGGATCAAGTGATGGTTCTTTGTAGGCTGTGGAAGGCATGTTGTATCATATCTCTCAAACATGTCCCATTCTCCAACAGTGCCAACACACTTGTGCAGGCTCTCATCACTTCATACCTGGATAATTGCAGTAGCCTACTGCTGGGTCTGCCTATTGCATTGACACCCACTCCATTCAGCCACCAGTGACTTTCCTAAAGCACAGGTACACACACACACACACACACACACACACACACACACATTTCCAATGTCTCCTTATTTCCTTTAGGATTAAATACAAAATCCTCTATTTGGCATTCAGAGACCTTCATAACCTAGCCTCCTCCTTTCCAGTCTTCTTATCCTTTACTCCCCAAAACATATTCTTCCTTCCAGTGACACTGGCCTTCTGGCTGTTTAGAGAATGAGGTTCTCCATGACAGAAGCCCCCGTACTTGGAATTCTGTCTTCACCTACTGACTTCGATGGCTTACTTTAAGTACCAATTAAAATCCCATCTTTATAGAAAATATTTTCCAAACTCTCAATTTTATTGCCTTCTCCTTGTTAATTATTTCCTATTTATTCATACATAGATTATTTGGTATATATTTGTTTGCATGTTGTCTCCTCCATTAGATTATAATCTCCTTGAGGGCAGGGGACTGTCTTTTGCCTCTTTTAGTATCCCTGGCACTTAATACAGTGCCTGAAACATAGTAGGTACTCAATAAATGTTTATTTGATTGATTGATATGAACATGTTTGTGGGTAGTAGGGAATAAGCCAGTAGACAGGGAGAACTTGAAAAGTGATAGAGTGGAGATGACAGAGAGGGCAGTGCATTAGCGGAAATGGGCTGTGGTGGGATAGCTTCAGCAGGTAGAGCAATTCACTCTAAGTAGTAAGACCTCCTCATCGTGTGAGCACAGGGGTGAAGGAAGGAGATGGCGGCAGATGGCATCTGAGTGATTGGAGATGAAGCAAGAAGAGGGAGCTAATGATGAATGGCCTCAATTTTTTTTCCTCTAAAATGTGAGGTGAGGTTCCTAGCTGAGAGGAAGGTGGGGAGGGAAGCAGTAAGAGGTTTAAGAAGAGATGAAAAGGTTCTAAAAAGCTGCTGGGTAGTGTGGAAGAGTGAGTTGATGACGGTCTAGTAGGATTTTCTAGCAGCAGTGTAGGCTCAGTTGAGGTTGTGTAACATCATTTGTTATATACAACACAATTGTGTGGTTTTCTTCAGCGGCACATGGATGAAATAGAAAGTGGCAGATAATGGAATTGATCCAAGGCTGAAATTTGTCAGGGTGTAATCAGTGAAATGATAAGGTTGCTAAGGGACTCAAGAAGAAGACAGTATAGAGCTGAATTGGTTTACCAACAAGGGGTCAAAATGGAAAGAAGAGGAGAATGTGGCTAGTGAAAGAGAGCCTGGGAGAGAATTGAGGGATCAAGGGATTGGAGGCCATGGCGTAGGCAAAGAATAGACTTTGGTAAGAGAAGACAAGGAGAAGTGGAAAGCCTACTGGCTGATTATGGTCAGATTAGGGTATTTTGGAATTCTTAAACATGGAGGTGGTACAATTGTGGGTGATGACAAGATTAAGGATATGCCCTGTTCCAATTGTAGAATTTCAGATATTGGCAAACTTTGTGACGTAGTTCCTTTTGGTGGCAAAAGTAATTTTACAGTGTCTGAAATTATACCACAATAGCAAACACCGACTGCACCTAAGACTCGACATAGAATATTGCAGTTAGGAAAACATTTAAAGTTTAAAATGTTAAGCCTTTGGTCTATGAGACTATGTAGCCCATATTCCTTCACTAGATCTCCTTGACTCTGACCAAACGACTCCTGCAATTAAACTTGCTTTTTAAAAATCCACATTTTTTGTACATATATAATATTAAGGAAAGAAATTTGCATTTTCATATGTCTAAAAACCATTTGTTTCAAAACTAATAAATTTGAAAACTATTAAAAGATAATATAACTTTGCCTTAGAAAGAATTGGATAGGCAACTTGTGGGAATCCAGAGACCTGGGTTCTAATCTCTACTCTGCTAGTAGGTGACTGAACAAATTGCATCATCTCTCTAGTCTAATTTTAGAACATCTTAGAATCTAGATTTAAAAGAGAAGTGAATCTAATACAACATCCTCAGAGGAGTGATATGATGTAGAGAGTGCTAGACTTGAAGTTTATATCACACCCACCTCTGATTTTAGCTTAGTTACTAGATATCTTAGCTCCTTCTCCTTTCTTGTTTTATCTCAAAATCCCTTGACATTACCCCCTACAATTTCCTCCTTTTTAGTTCACTTGTTTTTGTTGTTGTTGTTGTTTTTGGCCAAGACCAATCTTTCTTCATGTCCCCTTAATACCATCCTCACCTATCATCTCTAGCAGATTGCCTCCACTATCATCTCTTCTCTTTCTTATTCTTTCTAATCTTCAGTTTCTACTTTCCTTGGACCCTTCCTTCCCTTCTGCCTACAAACATGCCTATGTCACTCCCATTCTTTAACAAACAAAA
The DNA here is from genome assembly GCA_028646575.1 of Pseudocheirus occidentalis. Taxonomy (NCBI): domain Eukaryota; kingdom Metazoa; phylum Chordata; class Mammalia; order Diprotodontia; family Pseudocheiridae; genus Pseudocheirus; species Pseudocheirus occidentalis. The sequence goes on from CM053593.1 coordinate 214,602,234, forward strand.
CTTCATTATATCCTACCATCCCTGCTAATTACTGTCTTCCCTTTCTCAGCCAACTTCCATGAAAAAACCTTCTACAGAATATTCTCTTTACTATCGCTCTCTTCTAAACCTCTGCAGTTTAGCTTCCAATTTCACCTCTCACTAGATCTATTCTGTCTAAAGTTACTAAGAATTTTTTAAGTGCACATTTAATGGCCTCTTCTCAGTGGCCTCATACTCATCATTTCTAAAGCAATTCATCTTTTCCCCCCAAACACACTCTCTTTTGCACCTTCCTGAGTCCTGTCAAGAGTTATCACCATTTTTCCATTCTTTTCCACTCTCTTAGTACCATCTTAAATTCCTCACCTCCTATATCTAGTCATTTGCCAAATCCACACTTGTTCTCCATCCATACTCTATTCATCCCTTTCTCTACTCACACCTACCATCTTCATTCAGATCACCTCTCACTGGGACAATTAGAACAATGTCCCATTTGGTCTCCCCCACCAAAGTCTCTCTACTCCAACTTCTACACAGCTACTAAAGTTTTTTTTTTTAAGTGCAAATCTAAATGTATCTCCCCCTCCTTTACCCAGTCAACTCCACGGTTTCCTGTTGTTTTGGGGAAGAAATATAAAGTAACTTTTAATGGGATCTGAAAGCTCTTCACAACCCTTTCTTTCCGGTCTTACATGTTTCTTCTCCTTATTCCTTTTTTCGTCTAGTCATATTGGCAGTCTTATTTGTCTTCACATGTGATGTTCTATCTTTGTTCTTTTGTACTAGCTTCCTCTCATGCCTGGAATGTTCTCCTCATACTCTTTCTTGGAATCCCTGGGTTCCTTCAAAACTCAGCTCAAGCAGCACCTTCTACATGAAGCCTTTTTGGATTCCTCCCCTAAGCTGCTAAAGTCCTCTTTCTCAAAATTACCTTGTATTACTTTTGTATATATAAAACATACATACACTTATATATGTATGTGTTGCACCACTTCCCACTCCCCATCCCTCCCAAGACTGCAAGCTTCTTGAGAGCAGGAGCTGTTTTAGTCCATTTGTGACAATTAGGCAAGTCGCTTAATTTCTCTCATTTTCTCAAGAAGTGTTCAGTAAAATGGGGAAAATAATCGCAATTACCTCACAGGGTTGTCGTGAAGATGAAGTAAAATGTTAGGCATGTTATAAATAGCAACTCAAGACAGCTGTTTTTATTAGTTATATAGATTATAGAGATTAAGATCCAGCTTGACTGGATGATTTGCTCAAGGTCATAGGTAGTTAGTTGCAGATCTAGAACTTTAACCTAGCCCAAGTCCTTTTGATTCTGAATTCACTACAATTTCCACCATCTTGCCTCCTCACATCTGACCACTGATTCTACTTCTAGCCTGGCCACTACAGCCATCATGCAGGGGAGTTACCCCTATGGAGAAGGGGCCTACCACTTATGCCAGCTCCTGACAAACTGCCATTGTAAGGTAGGTAAGCCCCGCACACCCTTTCCTCAATATCACCAGCCCTACTTCCAGCCTTCCATGAATCCATTGTCTAGAGAAATGACCTCTGTAGAGATGCAGTCTGGAAAATAGTAACCCTCCTCAGCAGCTGCAAGTTTAGAAGACCTGGAAAAGTTCTTCGCAAATGTCAACTGGTTCAACATTAAAAGGTGATATAGTTTTATTCATGGGAATGATACCAAAGAAGATGTTACCTTGCAGCACCCTGAGGACCACTGGGTCTTCTCATTTGAAACCTATGTGTATTGTCTCCTTGTATCAGAATGTAAGCTCCTTGAGATCAAGAAAATTTCTTTTTTTGTATCAGTGCATTGCACACAGCAAATGTTTAATCAGTCCTTTTCATTCATTTGGTCATCTATAAAATGAGATTAGACTTAGATAATTCTAAATTTCATGCCAGCTCAAAGATTCTTTGACATTTATCCAGGAAACCAAAATATTTTTAAAATATCTGTGGTGTAACCATTCATTTTTGAGGTTCAAAGGAGTGACACACAAGCTCACTTTTGGGGAATTTACCCAGCTATAATTTATTGATATCTAAGCAGAGGAAATAATTTGTTTTACCCTACATCCCTTTTGTTCTGAATCCAGAATGTACCATAGCCCACATTCAACCAAGAGCTGGCCCTTTCTGCTAAGACTGCAGAATAACCATTGTCCACTCTATGGGACATATGATTATGTGGTTGCATTTCATACATGATCAACAGTAGACAAGGTACTCAGGCACTTATTGCAAATTCACCAGTATGAAGGAAGAAAACCTGATGTGTCTGAATAGATACTGTTGCCAAATAGGAGTTAGTCAGATATATACAGATATGAAAATATATGAATATGCATGAAAGATGGTGCAGGTTATTTCATGCATTTTTATTGCTCACACCTATTAATTCAGTTACTCCGCTTATTATTGCTTTGTCCATCTTCCCCATACAATGGTAAATGAGATAAAGTCTGAACAAACTATTATTTTACCCCTTACCAGTGATGTACAGGAGGTTCCTAAAGTCTGGACATATAGGAAATCTCATTAACTATGCATATTTTCAAGAAATGAAATGAATGAAATTTTCAGCAACATTTTATTTAATTAGCATAAGTGATATTTCATGGAAAGACATAGGAGACACATTGGAAATCTCATTAATTAAATTAAATTAATCTCATTAATATGGGAAAGTCTCCAATAGCTAATAAAAGCTTTTATTCCATATGAAATTGTCATGGCTAAAATTTATGCTAATCAAATGTTTAAAATTTCATTCATTTCATTTCTTTAAAATATGCATAGTTAATGAGATTTCCTGTGTGTCCAGGCTTTAGGAACACCCTGTATATTAATATGATCCCCTAGACTTCCTTTCAGATACATTATATGCCTTATATAATCTACCTGACCAAGTATAAAACCATAAATATCAGAGAATAAACATCCAAAACAAAAGTATAGGAAATATTCTTGAGGTATGGTGAAGATCTTTATTTTATTACAAGGACCATGCCTACCAGAAGCATTTCAGGTGCCAGGGAGGGCCTATTCTTAGATAGTGATTTTATTTCTACCATTGACTAGAACAACTGTCCCAAAATAACTGTGGGCAAATGATAATATCCATAGTAAAGGAAAAATGACTTTATGTGCCCAATCATTCCTTCTGTAATTCAGACAGTAATGGGAATCCTTCACTTCAGTGAGGTTTCCTGAAAACTCAGCCTAGGTGAACCTTTGGTTTTCATATTGTCATGTCCCTGGTTAGGAGACAACTAGCAAATGATAACCAGTTGCCACTCATTGCCTTACACTGTTACTATTCTTTCCTTATGTCTGCTTATATTCTTTTTTGAGGATATACCCAGAAGGGTTATTGTTCCAGTGGGGTATTACCTTCTATGGGTTCCAGTTCTTTGCACAATGCTTAGTTGTTAATAAGTGATTTCCCAATCATTCACTTGCCTGAGATGGTTATAAACCACTCCATCTTGAACTCGAAGGAAAGAGGTAGGATCTTTCATCAGATTGAATTTAGTGTGTAGAACCAAACTCTTAAAGGTGGACTTGAGTAACCTGGAGCCCCATGTTCTAGTGTTCTCTTTGGGGAAACATTTTGCCAGCTATCTAACCAGTCTGTTAGACCCTTTCTGACCACTCATAGAACTTGCCCATCCTATTTCCTCATCCCTGTGGGCCATGCCACAGCCAGACCTATGAAAGGCATCTATTATGTCTGCCCAAACTAGACAAATTGTATATGCCTTAGCCTAGTTGTTCCATTTTGGATAGCACAGCTAGATTAGTCCCGAGAGCCCTAGCCTTAAACAATTCTGGAAGGAATTCTTTCCCTTTTGACACCCAGTCTCACTCTTTTGTAGTGCAGTCTGCTGCCCAAAAGCAATTTGACCAGTCTGAGATAGACACGAATGAATGAATCAACGTGCCCAGTATTCTGAGCCTCCTTCCACAGGGCTGCATTCCTCTACAGTCTGGACACACTGTTGGGTGGGTCTCCAAGTCACAGACCAAATTGTGACTTTTATCTCAGGGCTCTCAACAGATCCTGGCGAAGGAAATGGCAAACTGTTCTAGTATCTCCGCCAAGAAAACCCCGTGTGGAGTCATGAAGAGTGGGACACGACTGAAGTACTGAACAACAACATCAAACAGAGGAGCACTCATAGATAGGACCAGGGCAGAAATTTCTGTTTTCTATCCAAATGGGATTATTTCATGAAATCCCAGAAAGATTCCTCCTATCTAGAGCTGTTTTATGGAATATTGGCCCGTGATACTCCCAAATATCTCTGGAAAGAAGGAAGAGATCAAGTCCCAACCACAGCAAAACGATTGTCAAGACTTTATTTTCCTTTTCTGCCATTCATTTGCTCTATTCTAAGCTTGCTGGGTTGATTTTTATCTTGATCCCACTCTTTCCTGAGTTAGGCACTGATCAGTGATATCACAACTCCCTAACTTGTAAAAATGAAGAGGCCATGAGCTAAGAAATGCAATTTTCTGCATATTACTAAAACTGTATAATGTGTAGTGTGAAAATACCAGTTGCTAAGGGTCACTTAGCAACCAGCCCAATGATTCTCTGGAGTTCTAAATCAGACCTACTGTGTTCATAATTCATACCTAATACCCAAGGGACTTAACCCAGACCCATGCAGAAACATTCTATGAATTCTGCTTCTCATGATGATTTGAGGAAGCAAGCAAGACTTTTGGCTTTCATCATCTCCCTCAGCCACCTCATTTCCTGCCTTAACATCTTATTTGCACACGTGCAGCTGGCATTTAACAGTATAGTTTATGATTTGATTGATTATAGTGCATTGTATAGGGTGAAGAGTTCTCTGGACTTTCAAATGTAAACTAACTGAGATGAATCAAGGTTTAAGGAAATATTTAACTAATTCATCCTCTTTAGGTTTATACTACAAAGATAAAATAGAAGAGTATTCATTAGTAGTCTCATTGCAAGTATATATGCCCTCACCATGTAGTTGTTATTCACTAATTGATATGAATATTTTGTGTATTCTTTCTAAATCATGGAGGTTTATATATTCAGATATTTAGAACACAAGGAAATTATAAAACTTGTTAATTCTGATTATTCTGATTATTTTTATTATTCAAAATTCTAGGGACAGCTACGTGGTACAGTGAATAGAACACCAGCCTTGGAGTCAGGAGGAACTGAGTTCAAATGTGGCCTCAGACACTTAACACTTACTAGCTGTGTGACCTTGGGAAAGTCACTTTACCCCAATTGCCCTGCATTCCCCCCTCCAAAAAGCAAAAAACAAACAAAAAAAATAAAAAACCAGAATTCTGATAATTCTGTTAAATAATAGGTATTTATATAGTGCTTACAGATATTATCCCTGTTTTACAAATGAAGAAAACTAAGGAAGACAGAGATTCAATGGCATTCCCAGAATGATTCAGCTAGTTAAGTCCCAGAGGCTGTATTTCAATTTAGATCTTTCCAAATCCAGTTCCAGCACTTTATCCACTGAGCCATTTAGCTATATCTAAATAGATAAAAGCAGGTAATTATTTACAAAGATAAAAGCAAGGATGGGAACTAAGCTATACTACATATTAAGAATGCCTGTTGACCTTTGATTATTTTCATAAGTATATCCTGTTTTTCATAAGTGATGTTACTAAAAAGTTGTTTGTAAGTAGCATTATTTTAATTGTTATAAAAACATCTTTTTTTCCTTAAAAATATTTTCTTCATATAAATAGCTTTTTAATTGCTTTACTGATTTTTCAATTTCTTCTTCAAACCCACTGCATTTATTCTCCCATCTTATTTAAGCTACGATAGAGTTAAATGATATAGTGAATAGAGTGCTGGACATGGAGTTAGAAAAATCTGAGTTCAAATCTGGCCTCATACACTTATTAACTGTGTGACTCTAGACAATTTATTTAGCCTTTGCCTTCCTCAGTTTCCTATTATGTAAAATGGGTCCAATAATAGCACCTACCTCACAGGACTCTAGAAATGGTGAAATGAGATGATATTTGTAAAATGTTTTTGCAAACCTTCAAACACTATATTCTTGCTAGTTGCTGTTATTAAACAATATATATCCTTCATATGTGAAAATATCTTTTCGTTGAAATAACTCAGAATATTAAACTACTCAATTATAACATTTTAAATGATATTATCCTCACTTATCTGCAAAGAATTTTGTCCTAGAGAATTTATTAAACAGATTTTCAGAGATTTTTTTCCTCCCTTTATATTAATGTTTTATTCTACATCACAGTTATTTCCAGATCTAGCTCTACCACCACTCGTTGAACCCTTCCCTTTTAATTGAAAAAGCCAAAGTGAAATCAACCAAGAGAGCCAGCAGTCCTAAAATTTAACAGTATTCCACATGCTCTGATGAGGCCATATTATAGCAAGATTTTCATTTTGGACACTGTGCTTCCCTTAACGTAGCCACAGATCACAGGGGCTTTTTCAAACTCCTGTATTGTGTACTACTGGGGTAACTAGGTGGGGCAGTGGTGTGCCAGGAATCAGGAAGACCTGAATTCAAATCCAGCATCAAACACTTGCTAGCTGTGTGACCTTGGAGAGTTCACTGAACCCTGTTTGCCTCAGTTTCCTGATCTGTAAAATGAGCTGGAGAAGGTAATGGCACTCTAGTATCTTTGTTAAGAAAACCATAAAATATGGTCATAAAGAGTTGGGTATGACTGAAGTGGCTTAACAGCAACTGATTTAGAGCATTTTTTTCATGTGACTTTTGATAGTTTTGATATTTTTTTCTTCTGTAAACTGCCTGTTCACTCCCTTTAGTCATCTATAAATTGTGGGATGAAGCTTATTTTTATAAATTTGGTGCGGTTCCCTATATATGTGACAAATGAGTCCTTTATCAGAGAGAAGAGAAAGATAATATCTTTTCCTGAGTTACATAACACCTTCACAAAAACTATGTGTTGTAGTATAAAAAACTCACAATTAAATACAGAAAAGTAGAAATATTAAATGCACTCTTTTCAGAGCATAATGCAGTAAAATTATATTCAACAAAAGGCTATGCAAGCATAAATTAAAAATTAATTGAAAATGAATTGCATCTTAAAAATTAGTTTCAATGAAAAAATCACATAAATAATCCTTAAAGAGAATGACAGCAATGAGACAACATATTAAAATTTGAGGGATATAGTAAAAGCATGCATGTCTAAATGCATATATCAATAAAAGGGAGAAAGAGCAAATCAATAAATTAGGCATTCAACTAAAAAACTAGAAAAAGAACAAATTTAAAATCCCCAATTAAACAACAAAATGGAAATGGTGAAAATCAAAGGAGAGATTAATAAAATTGAAAGTTTAAAAAAAAACTAAATAATCAATAAAACCAGGAATTAGTTTTATGAATAAAACCCCAACAAAATAGATTGGTTAGTTTGGTTGAAAACAAAAAGAAGAAAAACTACCAGAATCTAAAATTAAAAGCATAAAGGTACCACCAATAAAGAAGAAATTAAAGTAATTATTAGGACCTATTTTACCCATTGATATGCCAGTAAGACTGACCTTCTAAGTGATATGTATGAATATTTGAAAAATATAAATTGCCAGATTAACAGAAGAGAAAATAGATGACTTAAAATAACCCTATTTTCAAAAAAAGAATTTGAACAAGCCATGAATGAGCTTCTTAAGAAATTAATTTATATGACTATATGTAGCTTTGATTTCTTTATTTAAAAACTGCCTATTCATATCTTTTGACTATTTAGCAATTGATATATGACTCATTCTTATAAATTGGGTATATTTGAGATGAGATTTTTGTCTAAGAAACTGTATATATAATTTCATATAAGTATATACATTTATCTATGTATACATTTATGTGTGTATTTTATATTTACCAAACACAAGGTTACTATGATCATTCACTACTTTATATTGTATGTCTGTTCTGCTGATCCACCTTTCTATTTCTTAGCCAGTACCCTGATAGTTTTGATAATTACTGGCTTATAATATTTTTAAGATCTAGTTCTGCTAAACCTCCTTCTTTTACATTTTTTAAATTAATTTGCTTTTGATCTTTTGTTTTTCCAAATGAATTATTATTATTTTTCTAGCTCAGTAAAATAATTTTTGGTAGTTAAATGGGGATGACATTGAATAAGTAGATTAGTTCGGGTAAAACTGTTATTTTTATTATATTGGCTCTGCCTACCCATGAACAATTAATATTTCTCTAACTGTTTAAATGTGCCTTTATTTGTATAAAAAAGTGTTTCATAATTATGTTGATGTATTTCCTGAGTTTGTCTTGGCAACTATACTCTCTCGTATTTTATATAGTTTATAGCTGTTTTAAATGGGGTATCTCTTACTATCTCTTCTTTCATGTTTCTGTTGGTGATATATAGGAATGTTGATTGATTTATGCAGGTTTATTTTATAATGTGGGTATATGTGTGTTTATTTGATTTGATTTTGAAAATAATTTTTAACTCTTCCAGAAATTTGTTTACTCATTTTTCAGCCTATTTCTTGACTTTAAACTTTATTTTAAATTTGGACTCTGTTTCTGGGGTTGAGGGTACAGGGGCATTATCCCAAGCTTCAGATTTTTTCACACTGCTATCTTCAGAGCTAGTTCTGAGGGCTTCAAAGCTTTTAGTGCTTTTAAGGTGGTGTAATCTGGGGAGAGGGATGAACATTGCTCTCCTGGTCTGCTCTTTGGTCCTTACCTAAGAATGGCCCCTGATCCCTTGCAAGGCACAAGCCATGCTACTCTTTAGTGCTTCTGTACCCTTGTGATGATTACAAGTGATGCTGTTCAAGAACCCCTGCTCCTTTGTGACCCAAAGCATTCCTCTCTGGCCTAGAACTATGATGCAGAAGTTGATATAGGAAACAGAGTTGCCAAACAGCACTGGTCCTGTGCCTGGAACTGGCACAAATATCCCGTATTCTTATTTTTACCAGCTACCTAATCCCCTTACCACATCTGGCTTGGGAGCTCCCGAAATTGTTGCTGTTGCTAATGCTGCCTCTGAGACCCAGAGCTGATCTTGCCACTTTATGGGTTCTGGGCAGGCCCCTATACCAGTGTAACAGACCTCTCTCTTTGCCCTTATAACTTACCTTGGATGAGAAAAATCTGTCACCCTGTTCTTTTGTTGGCTTTGCTGCTCTAGAATTCAGTCTGAGGTCTCATTTTAAAGTTGTTTGGAGGGGAATGTTGAGAGAGGTCGAGTATAGTGCTTCCTATACATGACTCCACTTCCAGAAGTTTCATATCATTTCTTTAGTCAATCTCCCCCTTTTCACAATTAGCTTACTGCTTTCCACATGGTTTTTAAACTAGTAGTTGCATGATAAAGTTTTGCTAAATTTGTATTTTCCTTTTCAGACATCTGTGTACAGTTCAACAGCTTCAGCTTCATCGAGAAAAAATTTCCTCAGTTCAATGAATTACAAATCAAAAGGAGAAATTGATGACGGAAAGAAAAGCTTGATAGATGACCTCAGGTTACTCGTTTTTGACTTATTGAATGTTGTAGAAATAATCAAAAGGGAACATGGGTAAGTCTTGCTTTTTTCTCTTTGGGCATTAAGATTCATGCTATGTCAGAGCTAAAAAGAACATATAATCTATTCCCTTCATTTATATAGCCTCTAAAAATAGGTTAGAATATTTTATCCCTGTAAGAGAACATATACATATACTTTAATACATACTCAAGCCACTTCTTTCTAATGCTATTCCACATCAACATAATTCTAAAACAACATTTGTTTTGGTTATTTGTAGGTTGTCAATCTAATTAATGAGTAAAATGGGCTTTTGCAGGGAATGGAAAATTTAAACAATGATCACCTTCTTCTGAATACAACTACAATCCTTTTGGGAAAAGCATTCTCAATAATCTTTTATTAGAAAGAAAATATATTTATCTACAACAACAAAATTTGTTTCTATTCAGATCATTTCAGTCTTGTCTGTATTTATCTATGTCAAACTCTTTGTAACCCCATTTGGGGTTTTCTTGGCTCAGGTACTGGAATGGCTTGCCATTTTCTTCTCCAGCTCATTTTACAGATGAAGAAACTGAGGCAAACAGGATTAAATGACTTGTCTAGGGTCACACAGCTAATAAATGCCTGAGGCTGGATTTGAACTCATGAAGATGAGTCTTCCGGACTTAATGCCCCATTCACTGTGCCTTATAGCTATCCTGGTATAAAATTTAAATGTCATTTATTCAGAAGAGTTACTTTTCTTTAGGTACTAAAAGTTTGTTACTCTATTTTTCATGAGGCATGTTGAGAGCATTCTCTTCTAGTGTACATTGTAAAAACTATCTCAAAATGGGACATTAGTTCTTCTTGATAATTTCTATGTGTCTTACTGTGGAAAGGAAAAAGGACTTGTGTAGTTTAAAAACGGCATATTTGAGGAGCTGCAAAATGTGTAGTATAAACTGTGCAACACTGATTTACAGAATGTGCTAAACGTGTACAAGTTAAGTAAATGCTTACTAGCTGAATGAAGGGGGAGTTGGGTTTCACAGTGGATGGAGTCTGCAGTCAGGAAGACTTATCTTCCTGATCCGGCCTCAGACACTTACTGGCTGTGTGACCCTAGGCACGTCACTTAATCCTGTTTGACTCAGTTTCCTCATCTGTAAAATGAGCTAGAGAAGGAAACGGCAAATCACTCCAGTATCTTTGCCAAGAAAACTCCACATTAGGTCATCAGGTGTCAGATGTGACTGAGAAATGACCAAACAACGGCTGACTGGTACTCATAAGAAATATTTCCTACTTGAAGTAGCTAAAGTATATCTTTTTTGAGCCTATTTGACTCCTTGAGACAGAAATCTTAGGTTGTATACATTATTACAAAAGTAAATATATGGTAATTTTTAAACGTTTAGGAACTCCTGGTTTGTATATTTGGATTTCTTACATTTTTGTTAATAAAATCTGGCCAGACTTGTTGACACATGCTTGGAGTCCTGGTCCTGGGCAGGGTGAGAATGCTGCATTTCTTGAGTTCTGAGTTCTGAGTTCTGAGTTCTGAGCTTCCCTGGAATTGAAGAATTAAATGTCTGCAGTAAGCTTAGTACCAATTTGGTGAGCCCCTCCCGCCTTGCTCGGCTGCTTAGGAGTAGCAAATGGACCCAAGTCAGAGATCAAGTAGATAAAAGCTTCTATGCAAACCAGACTTTCCAGCTTGTAATATGTCAGAGTTTATATCCTGCATGCTTAACTTTCAAAACTCCAGTCTTAGCCCTACACTGAATTGAGATATCAGACTTGAGGGGAAGGTGCATCCATATGTGTATGTGTGTGTACATGTATACATGTATACATACACACATTACACGTGCATTCATATATGTGTGTGTAAATATACACAAATTATATATATATGTGCATTTGTGTATGAATTGGTAGTTGTATAGAATTTTCCTTTATATAGTTAAAACTACAGTGATGTTTTATTGATATAGTCTTGCCTTTTTACTCTACGTTATATATTTAGGCACATTTGAGTTGTAAAGTTTATAGGGATCTCAGCCAGAAATTTATCGTAGTTTGTCTTTTAAAAATGATCAGTGTTGGTTGTATGAGTACTGTAAAAGAGTACTTAGGTTAGACCACTAAAAGTTATTTGCTTCTAGTTAAAAATCTACCCTAGTGTGGTAGATGTATTGATGGTACGATGTTTTCTTGAACTTTGCACTAAAATCTATTATATATTTACAGTCTTATGAAACAGAAAATATTTGATCTGTGCTGAATATGTACAAGTGGGAATATCATTGACCTTTCCCAGCACTGATTATGAATTGTGCTGGCAGATCAAGTGAAGAAGACCATATTAGCTGAATTTATAAACTTCATTCAGATCTTCATAAGCATTTCTTTTTTATTTTTCTTTAATTTTGTTATTAAAAAGTTTGGTTATGTCTTTTTTTTATTTTGAAGAGGTGATCAGTGAATTCTTTCAAGTTCTATTTTGCCCTCTGATTCTAAAACATCAGGGCAATTTTCTTTAAGGATTTCTTGAAGGATGCTTTCCAAGTTCTTTTTTTGGTCATGTGTTTC
>CM053593.1:214614875-214658166 GCA_028646575.1 Pseudocheirus occidentalis
AGTTGTAGCAGTTATCCCTTTCCTCTTCTATATGGGATGATTAACCCCATTTGTCTCTCCCTGTCTCCTCTCATTCTAGTCCTCTCCCACCTCAGAATTTTGCCTTTTAAAGTATCATCCATTCATATTCAATTGATCCTATACCCTCTATAGACACATATACACACATGCTCAGATATGTATTCATACACATATATAGCCTCCTATATAGACATATGTGTAAGTATACATATATCTATATACATTTGTATTCCCTTCACCTATCCTCATACTAAGAAAAGTTTCTTAAGTTACTATTATCATTTTTCCATATTGATATGTAAATAATTCAAATTTGATTAAGTTCCTTGATTTCTTTCCCATGTTTAACTTTCTCAAGTTTGGTTATATCTTAAATTTTTAGTATTAATTTTCTGTTTTAAAAAACTTTCAATTGATATTTCAGAATTTGGAGAAGAAATGTAAAATGTGCACATATCAGCAGATGGCCATTTTCACTTCTACACACACCTATAAAGTTTTTTGTTGTTATTTGTTTTTGTTTTTTAGGAAGGAACTGGAAAAGCTAAGAAGAGAATTGGAAGAGGAGAAGGCAATGAGGGGTATCCTAGAGGTAATTCAATTTTGCAGTATTTTGTCATTAAAATGAGAATATTAGTGGATGCTAAACAAACATACTGAGTTATCTACATTGTGTAGAATGCGATTACTGTCGAAAGATGGGTTTTAGTTTTGTTTTTAAAATTTTAAAAGAGAGAGAGACAGGCACCTTGGTAGAATGGATAGAGAGTTAGCATCAGTCAGGAAGACCTCAGTTCCAGACCCACCTTTGACATTTACTGACTGTGTGATCCTGAGCAAGTCACTTAACTTCTCAGTGCTTTGTGCATCTGTCTGAAGACTTTAAATAAAGTTGACTATTTGAATTGGTGGAGGGAATTTCTTGATTGGAAATCAACTATACCAGTAAAATCATGTGAGAGAGGGAGGAGAGAAAAAAATATTACTGAAAAATTTGGTTCTGTCTTCCAGTAAATTATATCCTAGTTAGGAAACAGAATATATGTATGTAGGAAAAAAATGTTTTCTCTATATTTATCTCATCACATTTCCAAATGCTAAGTCCTGCCATATTTCCCTTCATTACAAAGTGATGGACAATTATAATAGGTTTGCAATAATAGTTCTTGCCTCCACTCTCTTCCCATCTAATTTATCCTTTCTAGTGTCACCTAACTAATCTTCCTTATACATATACATGGTCATTTTTCTTTTGCTAAAAACCTTTCAGTGGTTCCTTTTTGCTTGCCAAGTTCTAGACACTTATATTAGCATTCACAGTCTTCCACAGTATGGAGTCTAATGAACTTTCCAGCCTTATTTCATAATGAAATCCCTTCTCATACTCTCTACTTCAGCCAAACTGGACTGCTTGCCATCTCATACATAAATTTCACATTTTCCTGATGTTCTTTCCCTGAACTCCCCAAATTTCTGTCTGTTCTTTCAAGTCCATCTCCATTGTTAGCATGGATCTCACATGGTCCTTTAGTTGTATCTGTCATGCACTTGTATATTATTTTGTGTTAGTCATATAATTTTTTGTTTGTTGTCTATAGAGACTATATACTATACTCTAAGGTGCTTAAGAAACAGGCACTAGGATTTATCTATAATTTCTTTTCTGTTGTTTCACTCAGGGCCTAGTGTGTGCTTGACAAGCTTGTTTAACTGAATAGAAATAAACAAGTAAAAACTAATTTAACTTAAGATCTTTTTTTGTGAAAGACTGGAAAAACATAAACTTTGGAATAAAAGCAGTAATAGACTCATGGGGTCCTGAAGCACTTGCTGCATATATATTAGTTTTCTTAACATGCATTTTTCATTTACCTGAACAGCCATTTCTAGCAAAATTAGTTGCAAAGAAAATATAATTATCTTAATAATTGATATTATGCTTTCTTGATTCCCCAAATTGCTAATTTTTTAAAAAAATTTGTGTGTATATTTATATGGATACTTGTTTTTTTCTTTAGTGGAATGTAAACTTTGAGAGAAGAGATTATCTGTTCTTTGTCTTTGCATCCCCAATACTTAGCATAGTGTCCTAGTCATAAGAAGCATCTCATCAATTCTTGATGATTAATATGAGACATGAACCTAAACATTTTAAGTTTCTGATATAAAAATAATGCAGTTTAGCAGATTTTATTGCTTACCAAGTACAAAACACTCTGCTAGACCTGCTTCCTGTTCTCATAAAGTTTCTGGCTTTATGGATGAAAAAAGATACGCATAGATAATTATAATTCAGTGTAGTATGACAGATACCTTAGGTAGAATAGTAGTGCCATAAATTCCTAGGTAGAGGCATCACTCTTGATTATTAAAATAACAGTAAATAGCATGCATCTATATTGTGCTTTAAGATTTGCTTTACATATGTTATCTGATTTGATTATTACAACAACCCTGTAACATAGGTGTTAGCATACCCATTTCACAGATGGTGAAATAGAGGCTCAGGTAGATTAAGTGATTTGCTCAACATCTCATAGCTATTGTTGAGGTCCCTCTAAGCAGTCTCAAAGTGGTTGATTTGTTGTACTACCTACCAAATAATAACATGGTGATTTACCAAAATAGCCAGTAAATACTTGTAATGGTAAGGGAATTTGAAGATCTTCCCTGCCCCTTAATAGGCCTCAAGTGGAACCCAACAGGAGGGACTTGATTGAGGGGAGGCTTGTTTTTCAGGAAGGTCTACACCTTTTGTTACTTTGTAATTAGGCAGTGGGTCAGGAAGGTTGTGATGTCCTTTGACCCTGAAAAAGGGTATATATACTCTGAGGTGAGGATTTTCTTTAGGGTTCACTTATGGGAAGAGTTGTATGATTTGACCAGATGAGACTCTGGGTAGCCATTAAGCCTCCCGGCTTTGAAAACCCATTTGTCAGTGCTTCTCTCTCTTTCTGGGAACTAATTATGTATGTATGTAATGGTCAGACAGCTAGAAGCCTTATCTGTTGGTCTGTTGAATAGTGTTGTTTTATCTGTCTGTATTTTTTGTCTCTTTGTATTTTCTGAAGTTCAGGGTGCTGACTTTTCACCCTTGAACTAAGCAAATAATAGACCCCTTTAAAGTTGCTTTCCTTTGGTAAAGTAGATCAAAGAAACTGTGGTCGCAGCCACTCTGGCTGTGCTAGGGTGCTTGCTGTTGCAGTAAGATGGTGATTTACAGAAGAGAAGGGGGGGAAGGGGAAGGAAAGAAGAGGGAAGGGGAGGGGGGGAGGGGGAAAGGGGGAAAGAGGGAGACAGGGAGAGAGGCAGAGGGAGAGAGGATCCATATGAGGATTTTCCTCAGACAGTGAAGACACTATAAAATTGTGCTACATGTTTTAGCAATTAGTTTAGCAATAACCATAACATTTTCTAATTTTACATACAAAGTAACATACATATAATAACATGTAAACGAAATCTATAAGTCCACACACAGGATTTCCATACATTTCAATAGTTGTGTTTTTTTAAAATTTAAGTCCTTCTATGAGAAGAGGTAGCATCTAAAGACAAATACTTAAATATCTAATACTTGTCACATGTTCCTTCAGTGTCTACTAACTAAAATGGTTACCTAACTTCCTTTATCATCTTCTGACACTCACCAAGACTCTGCTTCCTCCTAAAGACATTGTTTCTCTCCTCCACTTTCCAGTACACGGTACGTTTTTTTCCCTAAATGCCCTCCCTCCACCAATCTCGCTGGTGGTGTATGGAGAGTCAGAATATTCTTTCTTCTTCAGCTTTATTTCCAGTCTCTTTCTCTACTAGATTAAATAAGGAAACTTTCCTCCTTTGACATTCACTCTATTCAAATTTATCACCCAGCCCACAGATCACTGGGCTTTACTTTGACACTCCTCACCCCACCTTCTATCCCCCACCTCCCAAAGGACATTTTGCATTCTTCTTCATTGACTGCAGTGCCCTATTCACAGTCTTTCCTGGTGACCTGTACACCAACCTCACAGTTTCTCATTCTACTCCCACAGAGTTGATCCTACCCTTTGATCCAGATGTCACCCACAAGGGTTCCACTTTAACTAAATTTCCTAAAATTCCTTTATCTGAGCATAACTTTTTTTCTGAGCACTATGCCTTCCCTCAGCCATAACCCTTTAATCTCTTCTTCCTCTCCGTCTTCACTATTATTTCCATTAGATTTCTCTTACCCAGACCATCATCCTACAGTGTTTTCTCCCTTCCCTATCTTGAGCCTTTGGTTAACCATCTCAACTCTACCCTGTCCTCTTCTCATGTTGCTACCACATCTCACCAAACCCCAGCCATAGATTACTCCACTTTTCTTCTTCTTTGGCTTCTATTTATGGAATAGAGTGGAAAGGAATCAAGAAATTGTGTGGTTCTTTATAAACTATTTATGCAATCTCAACTGTGCTCTCCATGAAGCGAGGTGAATATTTTTTCCTTCCCTAATCAGCTCCCACACTCTGCAGGAAGTGGCTAACTCAAAAAGGGTGAGGGATCAATCCAAAATCGCATGCTTGTTCCATTACACAGACTAGGAGATTTTTTATTGCTTCTTGACTGACTGTTGATATCAGGCTTTCTTCTTTATTGAACTATGATAACATTTACCCTCTGTAAGTGTGAAATCTTTGTACAAGTTTTCATGGCCTCCTTGCTGGTTCAGTTTCTATTCCTTATCATGTATGTGGGAATTAAACTTCAGGTGCTTTAAGATAATGGAAGATGATAACTACTGTGGTCTGTACTGATTTCTTTATTGTTGAAAATGTAAAAAGATCAAGATGTAAGACTTAGGGATAAGACAGAGAAGCTTTAATACAGCCAAGATGCCACTGTTGCTTATGCTCTGTTTTTCCTTTTTAGGTGGAAATTGAACAACTGAAGAAACTAGTCCTGTCTACTTGAGGGAGGTGTGAAGTAGACTCAGTGTTCTTTGGCCAGGGATTCATAAACGAGAATATGAACTGAAAACTGACTTGTTTGCTTCTGAATAACAAAAGATTTTTGGTGTGCAAAAAAAATGAGTACATGAGTTTTCATATCATTATAGAAAGGTGAAAATGAAAATGGTGTATTTTATTTTATTTGCCAATATGAAAAAGAGGCCTTATTTCTTACTGTGCTGGAATGGAAAACCTTTTTTTTTCTGGTTTGCTTAAAAATACTACTGAATCTATATAAAAGGGAGAGGAAGTTGGTAATAGATTTTTATTGAATACTGACAGTGTAATTTTTAAAGAGGTCTATACTATAAATAGGTTGATATATCTCTAGGTAACCTGTAAAATAGACTATGAGAGGGACACATTAATTTAATAATCACTAACTTGTAGTAATTACTTTCCCCATAATGCAAAAGGTACATAGGATATTTGTGTGTGTGTGTCTGTCTATCTAACTATCTATCATTTATCTATCTACCTATCTATCATCTATCTATCTATCTATCTATCTATCTATCTATCTATCTATCTATCTATCTTTCGTCTATCGATCTATCATCTATTGATCTATCTGTGTATATTTATACCTATATATATATGTATGTGCATATACATATATATTTCATTTTTAGCTTTCCCACCCAAGATTACACTGTTTTGCCTATATGTCTGCAGTGCTGTTTATCATTTGGGTGACAAAATAGAAATATGTCAACTATAAAGCAGATAAAAATAGCTTATGAAGTAAAATAAATTTGGTAGCTAAAATATTTCATGCCACTTATATTATAGGATCATAAAAGGACTTTATTATTTTTATAGACAATTTTTATTAAAAGAGGAAAACAAAATACACTGTAGTGAGTACCACTATCCATTAGTCCCACATATGCATGTATTAGTCACATCATTAGTCACAACCCCAAATATGAGAATTCTTATGTAGATGCTTCCTGCCCAATCCTGTCAAGAGAGAATAATGACATCTTCCCCCAAGCCCCCTTCCAACATCCTGCTCATTATGGATCAAATGAAATGTTTGTAAAGTGTTTAACACAGTGCTTATTAAATGTTTATTCCCTTCCCTTCATAGCAGAATTTTCTGATCTCTCTGGCCTTCCAAGGGCCAGTCTCTAGAGTTCTCTATTCTTTTTTTAAAATTATTTTATTAACTTATTTATTTTTAGTTTTCAACATTCACTTCCCTAAGTTTTAAATTTTCTCACCTTCCCTCTCATCCCCTTCCCTATGATGGCATGTAATCTGATATAGGTTCTACATATATATTCCTATTAAACATATTTTCACATTAATCATGTTGTATAGAAGAATTAGAACAAATGGGAGTAATGATGAGAAAGAACAGCATAAAAAAACAAGAAAAGAAAATAATGTGCTTCGATCTGCATTCAGACTCCATTTTTTTATATAGATGATATTTTCCATCCTGAATCTTTTGGAATTGTTTTAAGTCCTTGCATTGCTGAGAAGAGCTAAGTCTATCAGTCAGTCATCGTGCACTATGCCTGTTACTGTGTGCAATGTTCTTGTGGTTCTGCTCACTTCACTCAACATCAGTTCATATAAATCTTTGCAGGTTTTTCTGAAGTCCACCTGTTCATCATTCTTATAGCATAATAGTATTCCATTACATTCATATACCACAACATGTTTAGGCATTTCTCAATTGATACGTATCCTCTCAATTTCCAGTTCCTGGCCACCACAAACAGAGCTGCTATAAATATTTTTGTACTTGTGGGTCCTTTTCCCATTTGTATGATATCTTTGGGATACAGTCCTAGAAGTGGTATTGCTGGGTCAAAGGATATGCAGATTCTTATGGCCCTTTGGGCATAGTTCTAACTTGCTCTCCAGAATGGTTGGATCAGCTCACAACTCTACCAACAATGAATATTTCATAAAGAACATGGTCAATAACTTCTTTTACATTTGTAAATGGTGACACAGTTTAAAATATATAATGATAATAGCTAACCTTTGTACAGTACTTGCTATGTGCTAAACACTTTATAATTATTATCTCATTTTATTTTCACAACAGGCACAGAGAGATTAAGTAACTTGTCCAGAGTCACACAGCTAGAAAGTATCTTAAGGCCTAATTTGAGCTCAGGTATTCCTGACCCCAGGCCTAGTGCACTTAGTCAACTAGCTGCTTTGATATTTCTGTTATATGTCAAAACCAACAGATATGGACTTAGTCCTATCTAGGATATATTCAAACAGTTCACTGGTAACTAATGTCTTTTCACAAAAAGAATCAGTTTAGGGTTTAAAATCATTTATAGAAAATGATGGATGGAGCATCAGGCCTGGAATTAGGAAGACTTAAGTTCTAATGTGGCCTCAGATATTTACTAACTCTTTGACCCTAGGAAAGTCACTTAACCCTGTTTGCCTCAGTTTCCTCATCTATAAAATGAATTGAAAAAGGAAGTGGCAAACCAGTACTCTATTACCTTTGCCAAGAGAACCCCAAATAAGATCACAAAGAGTTGGATATGAAAGAAATGACTCAACAACAACAACAACAATGACAAGAAATAACAACATAAAAAGCATCTTAAGGATTTTCAGTTTATATAATTACAAGACTTGTGGGATGATAGAATGACAATATGCCAGAGTGCTTCTATTTTTATTTTCTGTTCTTTAAACTTAAAACTCACTGCAAGTTTTTGCTTTAAAATTTAATTTTGTACAACTGAAATGTTTTGTTTTTAAGAGAGGATAATAAAATACTGATTTACAAAAAAAATGTTGACATAATGCATAACATTGCTTTTGGGGTAGCTGATTTTTAGTTAAATGTTTGTGTTTCCTCTTTATGAAGGTCATAGATTTCTGTCCTAATGATATCACCACTAAACAAAATTGACTACCAGTGTTCCATGTGCATTTTAAAAATGTCTGAGCAAGTGAATGATTGTTTTATTTATTTTGGTTGTTGGGATTTGTTTGTTTGTTTGTTTGCAACTCCTTGCCCTCTTTTTTCCTTTTTAAAAATATTTTTTATTCATTTCATTAAATATTTTTGACGTAAAAATTTTTCATGTAAAAATGTCTTTAACATTCATTTTGAGTTCCAAATTCTCTCCCTCCAGTTTATCCTCCATGCCTTGGGGACCTTTTCCTTAGTTTGAATGACAGCGTTAAAGAAAAAAAAAATGGCCCCATGTATTCTAGAAAGAATCTTCCCATTTTCTGTCCAGAAGGCATATTTAAGGAAGCTTTTCCTTTGCATTCGTTGGAAGAAGTTGAGAAATTACAGATATTTTCCTTGATTTGGTTATATTAAATATCAAGATCATTTATATATTGATTAAAACACATCAAGGCAGGGTGGCTAGGTGGCGCAGTGAATAGAGCACCGGCCCTGGAGTCAGGAGGACCTGAGTTCAAATCTAGCCTCAGACACTTAACACGAAAACTAGCTGTGTGACCTTGGGCAAGTCACAACCTCAACTGCCCTCCAAAAAGAAAAAAGGAAAAAAATTAAAAAATAAGGCACATCAAGGCAACTAGCATTTTGGAAAATAGGAGATGTGTGTGTGTGTGTGTGTGTGTGTGTGTGTGTGTGTGTATAGGAAAATCAATCCCTGGTATCCTTTAGTTGCCCTACTCCTAATTCCTTTTTCAATAGATAAGAAAAAGAAAAACAGCCCCCTTAAATGGCCTCAATTTATCTGACTCCATTTAAAGAAGAAAAATGTTCCTTCACCAGTACAAAATTTTGGTAAATAACAGGATATCACCAGAAATTTCTCTTCATGAGAGCTATATCATCATATTATTGTATGTATGAATACTGTATGTAGAAGATAAAATTTGCATTCAGAGAGGGGTACAATTCTCATGCATTGATTAAATACTTTAAAAAGTGTGCCCATAAGCACAAAGCTTTGTGTCAACTGCATGAAGAAAGATATCTGTAGTGGCCACTAAAATGTTGAATTGTCTGAGAATGTTCTGCATATCCAAGTATGCTAAAGTTTTTTGCCATATAGCGCGTTGATTCTATTTTCGTTTCATTTCCTCAAAGCATCAAAAATTGAACATTCCCAATTTTAAGAATATTTGTTGTGTCTGTAAAATTCCTTTTCTAAATTAGACATTTTACCTTTTAGGATTTATTTGATGATGCAAATAGAAAAGTAGGCCTGATGTCATAGACATTTATTTTCTATATTTCTCACTGTGATCATGACATGAAGAAATGTGCTCCAGGTTATCTTGAAACATTTTGTCCACGTGAAAACTTACAGCAAAGGAGCAAAATAAGATAATGGGTTAAACTCAGAAATGAAAGGTGTTACAATAATTGGGTGGCCTTGTTTTGCAGTAGCAATAAAATGACCAAGCATAATGACTTGATTTAATAAACTTATCTTTTGAAACAGGCTGCTATGAGTATTTTTAATCAATGAACATTTGTTAAATGCCTACTGGCCTACTGTGGGCTAGGTATTGTGGTACTGGGAGTGAGCCCTGGGGGAAAAAAAGAAGCAAAAGACATACCCTGTCCTCAAGGAGTAGAATTCTAATCCAAAGGGGGAGACAGCATGCAAACAAATATCTACAAAGTAAGCTATATACCGGATAAATATTAAATAATTAACAGAGGGAAAGTGTTGGAATTAAGAAGGGTTGGAGAAAGTATCCTATAGAAGGTGGGATTTTAGTTGGGACTTAACAGGAAGTCAGGGAGTGGAGTGTGGGGGAGCTTTCCAAGCATGGTGGGGTAGCCTGAGAAGATGATCAGAGCTGAGAGATGAAGCATATTATTTGTAGAACAGCCAGGATGCCCATGGTGTCATTGGATCGAAGACTACATGGTGGTAAGTTATAAGAGGAGTGGAAAAGTTGGAGAGATCTATGAAGGGCTTGGAATGTCAGAGAATTTTGTGTTTGCTTCCAGAAGCAATAGGGAGCCACTGGAGTTTATTGAGTTGTGTGTGTGTGTGTGTGTGTGTCTGTCTGTCTGTCTGTCTGTCTCTGTCTGTGTGTGTGTGTATATCTGTGTGTGATGTCAGAAAAATCACTTTTGTTATTTGTGATTTGTGGCTGGAAGGAGGCAGGCAGACCCACTATTGGCTATTGTATCAATCAATGCGTGGCATGATGAGGACCTGTACTAGAGGGCTGGCAGTGTTGGAGAAGAGAAGGGAATATATTTGAGAGCTGTTTCACTGGGGAAATTAACAGGCCTTGGCAACAGCTTGGATATGGGGGGAAGGAAGGAAGAGCTAGTGAGGAATCCAGGGTGACTCTTGGGTTGTGAGCCTGAGATTCGGAAGATTTGTGTTGCCCTCTATAGTAATAGATAGGGAAGGTATAGGGTAAAGATAATGAGTTCAGTTCTGGACATGTTTCATTTCATATGTCAACTGGACATTCAAGATGTCTGAAAGTCAGTCAAAAGAGATTTGGACAAGAAAGGTGGATTTGAGAATCATCAGCATAAAGATGGTAATTAAATCCATGGAAGCTGATGACTCCCCCAAGTGAAGCAGTACAGATGGAGAAGAGAGCACAGGACAGAATCCCGTGGGCCACCTATGGTTAGAAGACTTGATCTGAATGAAGATCCAAAAAGGAGACTAAGAAAGAGTTGTCAGAGAGGCAGGAGGAGAAGCAGGAGAGAAGGTTCCTGAAAACCTAGAGAGAAGAAAGTAGCAAGGAGAAGAGGGTGATCAGCAGCATTGGAGCCTGAAAGAGAAGTCTAGGAGAATGAGGATGGAGAAAGGGCCACTGCATTTGGTCATTAGATCTTTGGTAACTTTGGGGAGAGCAGTTTCAGCAGAATGATGAGATCATGAGTCAGATTGTAAGAGGGTAAGAAGAGAGTGAGAGGAGAGAAACTGGAAGCACCTATTCTAGATGGCCTTTTTGAGGAGTTTAGCCACAAATGGCAGGAGAGATATAGGATGACACTTAGCAACGATGGAAGCATCAAGTGAGGGCTTTTGGGCCAGGGAGGTGGAGGTCAACAAATAATGCTAGCAATGCTTGCCCAATTACCCCAACTTCCTGAAGCCTACTGCTTCTGAGTGATAGTGGGGTTGGTCTAGCATTTATATAGTGTGTGAAGTTTGCAAAATGTTTTACGTATATTGTTTTATTTGATTTGCGCAACAACCCTAGGAGGTGTGTGCTATTATTATCCTTACTTTACAGATGAAGAGGAAGCTGAGCTAGATGTGGTGAGTGCCTTTTCCAGGTTCATGCAGCTAGAAAATGTCTGCATTGGAACTCGAGTCATCTTTCTTCCCAAGTCCAACACTCTTTATATGGCATCACCTTACTGTCTTGGTTAATATGTTTAAATCATTCCTGATCATGATATGATATTCCACAGAGAATCATTAATTTAGGTTTAAGACCCTTGTCATGGAGACTTGGCCAGCCAAAACCATAGCCACTATGAGAACCAGACAATAAGCATTAGAGACATGAGACACTAGGGACACAAAGGTGACAAAATCCTTCCCCCTCTCCCCACTCAGTTGCTTACATTCTATTACATGGATACAACATTCTTAGAAGCAGTAAGTAAAAACAGGTATGTACAAAATAAACACACAGTGGTTTGGGTAGGGAAAGGAGTAAGTTGGGGAAGTCAAGAAAAACCTTTAGATGGAGGCACAGCTTGAGTTGAGACTTGAGGGAAGCTAGGAGTCGGAAGTGGCAGATGTGAAGATGGAGACTGATTAGGAGACTGATTACTCCAGAAATGGGGAGAGCCTTTGCAAAGACATGGTGGTAAGTGATAGAATGTAATGTAGAAGGAAAATCAAGCTGGCCCATGAATTGATGATTACTTTGTGAAATTATGAAGTGGGGGCAGGCACGACTAGTTCTTTGGGTTGTTGTTGTTCAGTCACTCAATATTGTCCGACTCTTAGTGACCTTGTAGACCAACTGTCCATGGAGTTTTCTTGGCAAAGATTCTGGAATAGTTTGCCATTTCCTTCTCCAGTGGATTAAGGCAAAAGCATCACACAGCTAATAAGTATCTGAGGCCAAATTTGAACTTTGGTCTTTCTGACTCCTGGCCTAGTGTTCTATCCATTGTCCATCACCTGGAAAGACCATGATGGCATCAAGAAACAGAGCTATAATCACACAGAAGGTGTATGAGCCAAAAAAGCATAGAAAGTACAGAGACAAGTGATGAAAAGGTACAGAGGCAGATGGTAGGGTCAGGGGAAAGAGTAGTGGAGGAAGTCTGTGTCAAACTTTGAAGATAAATGATCAAAGAGCTCATAAGGGTTGTACCAACTATTAACTCTAAAAAATAAAGGAACCAAAGAGCCACAGAGGTTATTATACCATCAACTCTGATCACAGAGCCAAAGAGATTATAGCAAAAAGTCTTCTTTATTGTGTTGAAGGAAACTAGGAAGCCAGAGACACATGCTGGGGTCACCTTTAGGAGGAGACCCAAGGCAGCTAGGCAAAGCCTTGATGCATTTAGTTACGGCTAGATAAAGAACCAAGAAGTGAGGCACAACCATAGTAGTGAGGAGTAACAGTAACAATAAAGCAGGTTTACCTAGTGAAAACAAGTCTATTCATAGCATAGCTTCCAGTTCCATGACTGGAACATGGTTCCCACAGGTGCTTGTCCAAGCTCAGGGACCACCTGGGGCTGGTTTGAGCCAATTCTGTGATTTAGCTGCAACAGAGGGTGAGCACAGAGAATTGATGTTATGCAAAGCTCAGGCACAGCATGCTTGCTGGGTCTTAGCTCTGGAAAATAGAGTGTCTCCTAACAGTAAGAAGAGAGGAGTGAAAACAGAAGGGTGGTCTTGTCATGAAGGTCCTAACATCTGGTTGTTGTCCTTTGTTCTCAAAGGGGACTAAAATGACATCACTATAGTGGGTTCAAGGTACAGTGTATCTGACTGTGGGTAATCAGGCCAATATGAGGTTGGAAGGCTCTGCTACAGGTTGGGTACAAATAGTCCATATAAACATTTTGGAGTGGAGATGTCTCTAAATTTGCATATCTCATGTTTCTTTTGAGCTACTGCATTTCTGCTTTGCTCATAGAGTACAGCACCTTCTTTGATATAGGCACACCATAATGTCTTACAATCAATTCCAAAATTCTTCAGAGAGATCTTGAGAGTGTCCTTGTATCACTTCTTCTGACCTCTATGTGAGTGCTTTAGCACCTTATCTTGTCAGGTGATCTTCTGAATCTTCCTCAGACAATTAAAATGGAAGTAATTCAGTTTCTTGGCATGGTACAACAACTCTGTAGAGTATCAGTTTGGTAGGCAGTGTAATACCTCTTCTCTCCCACACTTTCCATTGGGAGGCTCCCAAACACTGAGCTAGCTCCAGCAATGTGTGTGTGAACCTTATCATCTATGTGGATATGGCTGGAATGTATATAGCCAAAGTAAGTGAATTTACCACAGTAATAAAAACTCCTTGTGCTGTAACCAGTGTATAGATGGTATGGTGCTGACTGGTGGAGAACCTCAGTATTCTTGGTGTTATTAGACCAAAATTAGCACAAGCAGGAGAGAATCAATTCATACTTTGTTGCATCTCAGCCTCCGAGATAAGCAACATGAGGAAGAGGATTGGGAGGAGGAGAGGCAGTGAGTATTACCGATGTACTATGGACTAGATTTGAGAGTGCTAGGCAGCATGGAACCAATAGAGATGGAAGACTGCAGAGTGTGAGTTCTCATTTTTATAGAGTTTGGAGAAGAGATGAACTATTATCAGGTCACACAGCTAGTTAATCATCTGAGGCTGGATTTGAACTCAGATCTTCCTGATTTCAGGTCTAGTATTCTTTCCACTGCACCACCTAGCTGCCCGAAAGGACCATAGGATCATAGATTTAAAGGTGGAAGGAACCCAGTGGCCATCTGGTCCAACTGTCTCATTTTATAGAAAAGGAAACTCAAACCCAGAGTAATTCTAACCTAGTGACTTTACTAAGTTCACCCTGGTAGAAAGTATCAGAGGAAGAATTTGAACCCAAGTCCTCTGACTCCAGGGCCAATGATCTTCCCACTTCAGATTTCTAGTGATTTCTTTTATCACTTTTCTCTGAAGTCCTCAAAATCTCATGAAGGCTTTCCCCTTGATCCCAATGAAAAATATGTTTACCTGATACCTCAGAATAATAAATACAGGATTTTAAACAATGGATTCACTTGCCTTTTCACCTTCCTCATTTGCAAATTTGAAAATATTTTTTAAAATGTTGTAAGGCACTTATTTTCCTGGGGGATAATGGCAGGTTCTTCCAGGACTCTGCGAGCAAGCCAAATGTAGTTTCTTTCCCTCACTCTGTGTCAGATTGTCTTTCCCTGTATTTGTTTTTTGCTTTTCCCAATGTTTACCCTACCCCTTCCTCCATTGCCCAGGAGGTGGGATGAGAATGAGAGGCATGTTCCCTATTCCTTGTCTCTTCTCTGACTACTTCTCTGTGAGGTGGTTCTAAGTTGTAGAACTTCCATCTGCCTTCCAGCCCCGCCTCTACCTACACTTCTTCCCAAACTCTGATTTCGACCACATTTCTTGTTCCTTATTAAGCCTACAGCTTTATGTGCTTCCTCTGTACCCAGAAGCCCCTTTCCTCTAGCATTTTTGAGTATAGATGGTTTAACATGTCCATGTGCTTGATTTGGACCCATCATTGATACTAAACGAGAGGGAAGAGACATCTATCTCCCCTTTCCTGGAAATCCAAGGGTTCTGTCCCAAGAGAGGACCACCCAAAAGAGAGTGAAGGAGAGACGCCTTTCTTTCATCTAGGCTCTTATAATAACCTATTGAGAGGGGAGGTCCCTCCACATGAAAACATCTTTCATGACTCCCAGTAGCCAATCTTCATTACATAACCACTAGTCGTGAAGATGATGGGGGTGGTGGAACCTGGACCCCCAAAAGTCCTAAGACTATATCTCTGAAAGTAATTCAGCCCACCCTACAAACCCTGTGAGAATTCTCTCCTTGTTACAAAGACAGAGTTGACCCTGTAATTCCTTAGATAAAGGATAGACACAGGGCTCCCTGGCTCAAGGATTTTTGTTCCTTGCTAGTCCAAAGACTATCTCATGCCAGATCTCCAAGGTTCATGACTCTGACAACTCTCTCAGTATCTGGTGTCAACACAGTTATCTCTGCAAAACTCCCTACCTTTTCCCATCCATAGATCACTGATGTTTTCTCCCAAGACACCTGGATCCCTTGTATTACCTAACTGTTCCTCCCCTGTGCCCCTTTTCTATGTGAGCTTTGGATTCACCCGTATTAAGTTGCGAGGTCCCCAAAGGAACTTCATGCACTTCTATTGGTGTAACAATAAACTGTCTCTTCACTTAAAGATGACTTGAGTGTGAGAAATCATTCCAGGAAACTCTGCACTGGCATTCTCAGGGTCTCAAAACCCCTAAGCTCTACCCCAAACCTCGCCAGAAGTATATGAGGACAGATAAGGAATTGCCAAATCATCTGTGTAAGAGTGAGACTCAATTGAGTAAATAAATAAAATGACCCTACCCAATTTAAAGCAAGTGATACCTTAAGGAGGTGAATTCATATCCCGTTGAACAAATCAAAGACTTTAAACCAAGTTTGGGAAAAAACCCTTAACTGGAGTGGCATTGCACAAGAAGCATGTTTGATGGCTGAGGAAATCTGGTCATGCCCCAGAGGATGTCATGCAATTTCTAGGCAATTTAGCCAAGGGAAACTAGAGCAAGTTAGCAAGAAGAGTGTTCCAGGAAAGGCCCTGGGAAGACACCCCTTGGAAAGCGGAATAGACGACCTTAGCCTCTACCTTGGCTTCAGACTAGATCTCTTTCCCATCCCCCATTCTCTTGACTTGGGGGGGATGCGAGTGGGGGTGATCTAGAAGATTTTGAACTTCCTATCTTCCCAATTATATCCTAGTATTATCCCCAGACTAGCAGAGGGAAACAGCTTCCTCAGGCAGGAACAGAGCATATACAATGCTGTAGGCAGGTTTTCAGATCCACTAACCCAGCAAAGAAACTTATGCAATGCCTGAAGGGGACATCTTCTGGACTCTGCAAAAGGACTTTGCAGGAGCTGTGTTACCTCTTTGTCACATGCACTCTAAGAGTAAGTGTACTTCCCCTTGGTCTCAGTATGTACTTGTGGAAAAGTCACAGACTTTTGGTGGGGCGAAGGGATGTTTCTGTGCCATCTGTCTTTGTGATACCACTTTAGTAAATAAATACTCTTTTCTAAAAGCTAATTGAGTCTGATTGACTGATTCTCGACTAATAATCAATGATGGGGATTCATGAACGATAGAACTAAAATGACTCCTTCCCAATTCTTCAAGGCTAACCCAGAAGTTCTGAAGGGGTATAGTAGACACTCTGGGGTCCCCATTTCTCAATGGGAGTGGAAGTTGGGATAGTATGAAGCACCTATCCTTTAGCAAGAGGCCAGTGCCCATATTTATACCCAAAGAATCAGAGGATATATTCCATGGGAATATAAAATAATAAATAAAATATAATAATACAATCAAACGAGTTCAATCAAGCCCATGTCACTTTGCCCTCACTTCAGTTGTTCTCCATTTACAATGAAACAATGAAGTCACCTTCTTGAATCTCACTTTTGTTGCTAGAATTTAACAATTCAGTTCTGAATTCCAGGTAGAGAGACACACAAGCTCATAGTCCAAGAACTTACCTTGTAGTCTTTTTTTTTTTTTTTGGAGGGCAGTTGGGATTAAGTGACTTGCCCAAGGTCACACGGCTAGTTTTTGTGTTAAGTGTCTGAGGCCGGATTTGAACTCAGGTACTCCTGACTCCAGGGCCAGTGCTCTACTCACTGCGCCACCTAGCCACGCCCTACCTTGTAGTCTTTTAGAGATATTTAAACAAAGGATACTAGTCAGGACATGTTCCTGCTTCCTCCTTTTGTCTTAATACTGGGGACCTGCGAAGACCAGTTGGCTCACTGCCCCACCTAACAGCAAGGGAGGGGTAGTAGTGGTGGTGAAGGGCAACATTCCTTTCTATGTAAGAGCAAACAAACTAGCCAGACCTCTTTACAGATGCACAAAGACAGAGAAAGAAAACTCCAGGCTCTGAGAGCTTGAATAAGCGTTGGAGATCAGCTTTGCAGACCAATCAGTCAATAGTGATTTATTAATTCCCTACTAAATGTCAGGCATTGTGCTAGTTGTTGGCAGATCAGCTGGTTCCTCTACCCACAACCCCATGCTCCAAATCATCACACTCTCTTTCATGGCTTGAGGATGGTAGCAAGCAGAGTGCGGGGGTGGAGACAGTTAAGTCACCTCTCCTGTTTTCCCCATAGTAAACTCAACCCTGAGCCTCTCCACTCAGTATCTTTCTCTTCCCTCTCTTTCTATCATATTCTCTGGAAGTCTCTTCTATTATTAAAACCCCTTTCATCCTAAATCTTATCTTCTCCCTGCCTCCATCTTCAGGTACTCACTGAAACCTACCTCTTTCCTGAAGATAGCACATCTCTTGGCACCCTCTCCAAAGCTGGCTGCTCCTTTTCTCACATTTCCTGACAGGGAGAGAAGAGTTGGTTTAATCCTTGTTCTCCACTGCCACCTTCTGACCTTCTCTCAGTAACCGTCTCTTCTCTTTTAAAGTTCACTCTATCTGGTCCCAAAGCTTATTGCTTGTCAGGTCAGTAACCTTCCAGGTCACTCTCCATCCTCCCCAATGTATTTAGTACTTGACCTACAATCTTTTTTTCCAACTTAACCTCTGATCCCTTTGAATGACCTTTCAGAACCTCAACTTCTCTGCTTTCTATAAATTGTCTCCAAATTACTCCAACTGCTTATGGAAGGAATTCTTAACCTGGGGTCCATGGACCACCAATGGGTCCATAGGTAGATTTCAGGGGGTTCTTGATCTTTGATGGGAAAAATACTTTGTTTTCACTAACCTCTAACTAAAATTAGATTTTTCTTCAATTATTTAAAAATATTATTCTTGGGGCGGCTAGGTGGTGCAGTGAATAGAGCACTGGCCCTGGAGTCAGGAGGACCTGGGTTCAAATCTGGCCTCAGACACTTAACACACACACACACACACAAAAACCCTAGCAGTGCGACCTTGGGCAAGACGCTTAATCCCAAATTGCCCTCCAAAAAAGCAAAAAAAAAACCCCTGTTATTCTTAAAAGGGATCTATAAGCTTCACCAGACTGCCAAAAAAGGTTAAGAATGACTGACTTATAGGAATGGTCATTATGCTTTAGACTTTTTCTTCTTCCCTCACTCATTGCCCCAGGTACCAGAATTCCTAGTTATGGTTCTACTGACCAGTAATATGCCCACACAGGTGGTGAGACTACCTGGGCACCTGCCCCTCCAGGTCAGATTGGGGATATAGGTTTGGAAGCTTCTCTTTCTACCTCCTCCATGCCTCACTGGTGGGTCCCAAACTTTTGACGGCTCCTGACTGGGACTGCATCTCAGTCTTTAAGTGAGGTGCTCAGAGTTGAGACAGCACAAGGACAGGAATGGTAGTGATGGAAGACAGAGGTAGGGAGGTGATTGGAGGACGAAGACTCCTTGAAAGTAGTGATTATTCTTATTTTCATATTTATATCCTCACCACCCAGTGGGTGCTTTAATAAATGCTTATTGAATGAATCGATGAATTAATTAAATATGAAATCTCTCTTCCCGAGACTCATTTCCCCATGTCAAACACCTCAGGGCCACATTTAACCTAACCAGGACCTAAATGGCAAGAATAATTAGCTACATTAGGAACAACGAAATGGCTAGAAGTATGAGTTCCTCCCTGAGGTGCACCTGGACCTCTCTATCTCCTCAAACTCTAGCTTTCTGATCTCTTGAAAAAAAATGCCTTGTTATGATTTTGCATGCACTGAGCATCAAAGACAATCAAGGACTTTATGCTGGATAACTTCTTTGAGGTAATCTGATTCAACCCCCTTATTATATAGAGCAGGAAATAAAAAAACCAACAGATTTAAGGGACTTATCCAAGGTCACATGGGTGGTAAATGGCAGAGCCAGGCTTCAAGACCTCCAGTGGCACTCTTGCCATTGTAGTCCTAGGACTATGAGAGTCAGAGGTAAGTCAGATAAGCAGAGGCCTGTGTTTCTGCATATGTTTCTCTTTCTCACATGGAAAAAGGGGCCACATCTAACTAGACTGTTTTAGCTGCATAATTTGCAAATCTGGCTTTGTTTGAATATAAATATACTTCACGATTGTGATAGACAAGCAAATTGTACTCAGGTGCTACTACCAAGGAATTCAGAAGCATAAATATAGTTGAAAGATTGCTCATAAAATCCATTACTTAATAAATGAACTGTTTAGACAAGTTTACAATACAGGTTTGTTGGCTCTGGATCTTGAGAAATCAATGCTGCAATTAGAACTATTCATTCAATATGCATTCATTAAATCAAGCATCTAGTGGAAGATACTGTGGGAAACCGGTGGAGTGTGAGAGTAGAAAAATGAGCTGGATTTGAATTCAGAGGATGTGGGTTCCATTCCTAGGTCTGCTACTTATTTCTCTGTGTGATTTGGGGCCAATCACCTGACCTTGGTATTGGCTTGTCATCTGTAAAATGGGATGACTGGACTTAGGGCACACCTACGACTCACTGTGGGAGGATGATTGACTTAGAAAATCACATATTAACATCATCTATGTTCTATTGTATTTTATTTATTTTGTTAAATATTTCCCAATTTCACTTTAATCTGGTTTAGGCCACACTAGGTAGTAATGGAGTCAGGGTGCTTAACACTTCTGGGCTAGACCATAGAATTTCAGTTCTAACACTGAAAGGGACCTCAGAGGTCATCTACTCCAACCCTCTTAACTGTACAGTTGAAGAAGGTGAAGCCCAGGAAAGGTAAGTGAATTGCCCAAGGTCCCACAGATTATGAAGGTCAGAATCAGGAACTGAATCTGGTTCCTCTCACTCCAGAAATAGTGCTCTTTCCACTGTAGATATGAGTAGATTTATTGAAGAAAATTCATGGGCTAGACCCTCAAACATTTATTAAACCTTCTAATTAAACCTATTAAAACTAATAATCTTAAGTGATTAACAATTTTTAGAAAAGGGGGTTGAAAGAAACCAAAACTATATCATACAATAAAGGTAGGATAGAAGGGAAAATGAGAATGGGGTCATAGGATTTATTGGTAACATCTTGCCACAAGATGGAGAAGTGGGACAAAGAGTTCTGAACCTGAATTAAGAAAGACTTGAGCTCAAATCCTGCCTCACATATTCACTAATACTTGACCCTAAACAATCACTTAACTTCTCCCTACCTCAGTTTCTTCATATATAGACTGGAGATGATGATTCATGCAGCTAGGTGGCACACTGAACAGAATGCTGGGCCTGGGGTCAGAAAGACTCGTCTTCCTGAGATCAAATCCAACCTCAGACACTTACTAGCTGTGTGACCTTGAGTAAGTCACTTAACTGTTTGTGTCAGTTTCTCCACCTGTAAAATTATCTGGAGAAGGAAAAAGCAAACCAGTCCAGTATCTTTGCCAAGAAAACCCCGAATGGGGTCACAAAGTGTCAGACGTGACTCAACAAGACCTCCTAGAGTCTTTGTGAAGATCAGATGAGACCATATTTACTAAGTGCTTCACAAATCTTACAGCACTATTTGAATGCTAGCTGCTATTGTTAATGGCTTGTTGGATAATTAATGTGGGGTTAGGGGAAAATAGTGAATAAGGGAGTCTGAAAAGTGAGTTTCAGTGAAGTCTCTTCCCGTCAATGGCTCTGTTCTTTTAGGCAATATACTTAAGCTCTCGGAATTTGTTTCCACATCTGTGAAGTAGGAATGATACTTTGCATGGGGATAGTGAGGGTTGAAAAGAAGTCATTATGTAAACTGATTTGTAATAAAAAAGCTATAAATGCAAACTGCTATTATCTGCTCAGCTCCATTTCATCAAATAACTTGTGTTTATTATCAACATAATATATTATTATATATTAATTACATATATAACATATAATTATATGATTAATAATAGTATAATATAATAAAGCTCTTATATCTTAATCAAAGTCATTGAGTGCTCTCTGTATTTCTTGGGGAGATCCAAATAATGAGCAAACTTCCCTTCATTCTAGATTTCTTCTTCTCATACTTTTTGTATCCACTTGTATCCCCCAAAGACCTGGCTTCCTCCAGGTGTCAGTGCATTCCCATTAAACTGGATGTACACACTACCTCCACTGGGGATACATGAATAACCCAGGATTGAAGTAATTGCACTTTGGAATGAAGAATCTTTTATTGGTCCCCATCACGCGGGCTGTGATGAAGATAACTGGAGACTGAGCAAGATGAAAATTTCACCATTGGACTAAATTGGAGAAATATCTTCTGCTCTGTCTTTTTCCCCCTTTTTGTTGAATGTGTTTTGGGGAGGACTCTGCTCTCCCTTTAGCTTCAGAAAAGGAAAGGAGATGGTATTTCTCTACCCCTTCCGTTCTGTGGTGGCAGTTATGGTGGTTATTTGCACCTGGCTGTGAGTACATGTCCTTGCCTAGGCAAGCCTGACATTGGATCTCAAGTCCTTACCTGTCTTATTTATTTTGTATTTAATTTCCTGAGCATAGGTGACCAAACATTAATCCCAAGATGAATGTTTCTAGGCTCAATGACAACCTTGTCAACTTGAGAGATCAAGAATTATGGAACCTAGGTGCTTGCCTGGTTGCAAGAGGTACCTCCTCCAATAGCACTGTTTCTTGCAGAAGGGATGACCATCAGCTCCGGATCATGCTAGAACTTGAAAACACAAACTGTGACACTGTTGTTCAGAAGATCTGGACCTTGAGGTTCTGATTAGGCAGCATGGTTGAGTTGAAAGTAAAATCTGGTCAGCAGTCTCATAAATCTTTTGTGAACCTTTACCTTCTGTCATAGTATAATAGAAATATTGGGGAATACATGTTTTATTATCTGCTGGACTTCCTTGAGTTCTTTGAGTGCTTTGTATATTTCTTAACTTATGGACTGCTCTAAGTCCTTTTTGATAAGTTATGGTTTGACATTTTAAGGATTTGCCGGGACATGCTTCAAGAGTCTTGGGTTTTCAGTATTTTGTTTGTGGTGGAGGAAATAAGTAGCTGTTTTATAGGTGATATCTTGGGTGACAGTAACTTTTGTAGACAAGACTGTGTGTTATAACCCCTTTTGGAGAAGTCTTAGACATGAGTCAAGCCTAAGCTTTGTGTGTAAGAGATGTTCTTTAGTGTTCTATTCTGGGGTGAAAGCACAAAGAGTTGGAGAATGCAAGGAAAAGCTTGAATCTTGTCTTTTGGGGTCACCTCCCTGAGTTTGCATGAAGCAAGAACTGGATTCCACTGTGGGCTGTGGTTATGACAGGGGGCAGTTGTAGTCCCCATATAAGGGATGACTTGTAATCATTTAAAGCTTCAGGAAGCTTCTGAATTCAGATTCTCACCTGTGGAGGACTCAGAATGAGTCTTCCTGAAAAGTCTTAGGTTTTGGTAAGTAAAGATCAAGTAATACAGAGTGATCCATTTCTACTAAAATGCTTTCTTTTCTAAAATGTCTCTTCTAGGCTGATCACCAATGTTAAATAGAATGTCTTAGACTTTGTTATATTTGTTAGTCCAACATTTTATTTCTTTATTTGTAAGAACAAATAATTCTAATTATAAATGATCTCTAGGCATCCTTTGCAAAATACGGTTTATTCAGTTCTAACTCAGTGCTTGCTAGCCACTACTGAGCAGACTATCAATGGTGAGCAGATCTGTTTTCCTTATAATCTACACACTAATTTGTATTTATTATGAAGGCCGTCTTAAAGTAATCAATTCAGAAAAAGTGCATTTCAGATTCTATAACTTGACTGCATGCCACCATGGTAGGGGGGAGAAAGAGGGGAGAAAACTTGAAACTCAAGGGACTCTGGAACTGATTCTTGTAAACTAAAAACAAATAAATAAATCAATTTTAAAAAGAGAAAAAAGTGCATTCCTTTGATACTGATATGAGAAAGTAAAAATTAAAATACTAAAGGAAGTAAGGGGTGTAAGACAGTTCAGTTTTCTATGGCATCAAATATATTAATTTTGTTTTCTCAAATAGTTATAGTTCCTTCTTTTTTTGAACTATTAATGATAAAAAGGATTTAATAAACCCTTACTAAGATCCAGCCATTAGGATATAAAGAGAAAATAAGGAGTCCATATCTTCAAGGCACTTATATCCTCTCATAGGAGAAAATATGGGCAGATAGAAATATATGTATAATATATACGAGATCAGTGGAAGGTAATTTTGGAAGTGGGACTTACTAGCATCTGAGAGATTAAGAAAGGCCTATGTAGGAAACAGTACTTAAGTTGAGCTCTGAAGAAAACTAGGGATTCTAAGAAGCTGAGGTGAGGAGGGAAAACATTGACAGTTTGTGGAAAAAATCCAGAAATGGAAGATGGCATATAATGTGTGAAATAGTTTGGTTAGATTGAAGAATGGATAAAGGAGAATTAGATTATTACTTAGATTGGAAAGTTAGGTTAGAACCAGGTTGTGAAGGGCTTTAAATTTGGTATTAAATTTGGTCCTATTGGAAATAGGGAGGCACTGAAATTTTATTAACATGGTCACTTTAGGAATCTCTTTGGCAGCTGTGTGAAGCATGGATTGACAAAGGGAAGAGATTTGAGACTAGGAGACCAATTATAAGGCTAGTGAAACAATCCAGGCAAGAGGTGATGAGGGGTCTTATTGAGGTGGTGGCTATGTTATCGAAGAGAAGGGAACAGATGCAAGAGATGCTGAGGAGATAGATGATGGAGATTTCCAGCGGGCACTTGGTGATAATAGGACTAAAGTTCAGGAGAAAGTCTAAGGTTGGGATAAATATGGGCTGTGGGAATCACCTGAAGAGAGGTCATAATTGAACCCATAGGAGCTGATGAGGTCACAAAGAGAGAGTATAATGAGAAAAGAAAGGAGGGCCCAGGGTAACCTCTGAATTTGCCCACAGTTGGGGGCAGGACATGGGTAAGCATCCTGGAGGGGAGACTGAGAAGGAGCAAGCAGAGAGAGAGAGGTAAGAGGAATTTCAAGAGAGATCAGTGTTATGACAACGCAGAAAGGAGAGAGTATACTGGAGGATATAGGATAGTCCACATTATCAAATAGAAGGGTCAAGATTGATCGTGATTTAAAAATGGCCATTTGATTTGGCAATTAAGCGATCATCGGTAATTTGGGGGAGAGCAGTTTTAGTTGAGGGATGAAGCTGAAAGCCAGATTGCAGAAGGACTAAAAGTGATTCAGAGTAGGAACGGAGGCAGATAGTGTAGCCAGCTTTTCCTAAAATTTTGATTGTGAAAGGGAGGAGAAATATATTGTAGGTTAGTAGCTCGGGGGGAGGGGAAACCTAGGTGGCACAGTAGATAGAATGCCCGAACTAGAGTTAGGAAGACTTATCATAAGGCCTCAGACACTTACTAGCTGTATGACGCTAGGCAAGTCACTTAATCCCATTTGCCTCAGTTTCCTCATCTATAAAATGAGCTGGAGAAAGAAATGATCAACTGCTTCAGTATCTTTGCTAAGCTAAGAAAACCCTGAATGGGGTCCTAAAGAGTCAGACATGACTAAAATGAACAAAAAGCTTGAGGATAATGACGAAGACACTAAAATATGTTAAGTTGCTAAATTTAAAATATACTTGTTTTGGTACCGGTATTATTTATTAGTGTATATATATGCCAGTTGTACGCCACCAGTATTATTTATTCAACAAGCATTTACAAGTGTCCTTTATGTGCCATAGGCACACTGGAGATATAAAGACCGTAGTAGGCTCTGGGAATACAGACAAAAGAAACGAAATAGTTGTTGTCTGAAAGGGACTTAGATTTTACTGATTTTCATCTTATGTGAGTGACTAAAAAAAAAGACTTCATAAAATGTTTTATTAATGTCCATTGAGCAGCTGTATCATATTGTGGACATATGGCTAATCTTGGGATTAAGACCCTTGAGACCTGTTTATGCTTAGTTTAAGTCTTGCCACCGAAATGTACCCAGCTTTGTGTTACCATGAGCAAATCATACCTTTTAAGTTTCCCAGGCAGCTCTCTTTAGATGATAAGTTATAAAATACGGTACAGAATTGCACAGGGTCATATAACCACTGTGCATTAGAAGTGAGACTTGAATCTGGGTCTTCCCAAAAATGAAATCAGCTCACTTGTTTGTCTTTTGTTCTTGAAGAGGACCATGACAAGAGGGAGATGATGCCTTGACTTGCAAGTGAAGTGGATTTAAGTGAGGCAGAGCCATGCAGAGTTACCAGCCTCACTCTCTCCTCTGGAGCCATTTGGGTCTAGTGGACAGATATAGATGAGGACTACTGGAGATCACCCTGGATGGAGTGGAAGAGCTTGGCCTTTTTAAGTTAAGGTCTTTCCCAGGTCCCAGTTGTTATTCATTATGACAAGCTTCCTCTCCCTCAACGTCTTCTGAAAGGACTACAGAGTTAGATTTGGAAAGAGACCTCAGAAACCATCTAGTCCAATCCTCTCATTTTACACATGAGGAAACTGAGGACCAAGGAGGTTAAATGACAGGGTCTTCTCTTCCCCTAAACAAAATGACGAAGCAGGCCAAGACTCGTCTTGGACCCAGTTCAGTCTCCTTTCAGGACTGTTCTTTTCTAACTTGATTTTTCCTTCTTTCTTTTTTAAAAAAAAATATTTATTTATTTACTTTTAGTTTACAACATTCAGTTCCACAATCCCTTGAGTTCCAAATTTTCTCCCTCTCCCTCTCCCTCTCCTCCCCGTTCCCCGCCATGGAGGCATGCAATCCAATACAGGTTTTATAAATACCTTCACATTAAACATTAGTCAAGTTGTAAAGAAGGATTATAACCAATGGGTTTTCTTTCTTTCTTTACCAAGGCTCTGTTCATTCCCATGATAAATGTAATAGCGGACGAATAATGTAACAACTAATAATTATTTAGGTTATTATCACAAAGTATCTTCCAAATTATAACTTGCAAGTTGGGGCATAGAATTTAGAGCTCGAGGGGGCCTCCGAAGTAATTCGGAATTCACTCCTCCATTTTACAGATGAGGAACCTGAGGCCTGAGGAAGTGAAAGTATTTGTTCACGGAAGGTCACAGAAGTTGTCACCAAGTGGCAGTTTAAGGGGGTTGAACTGCACTACCTTCTCTCCATCACTTTTGGCTACTGTGCCAAGGTGCAGGTTAACAACCAACATTTCTATAACATTTTAAAGTTTACAAAATCATTTATATAAATAATCTGATTCCATAAAATTATCCATAAATTATATATCTTTCCAAGAGCCCTGTGAGGTAGCTCCATTTCACAGGTGAAAAAACAGACTCATCAGTTAAATGACTTGTCTGGGGACACACAACACAAAAAGCATCACAGGCAAGGTTTGGGCCCAGGCCCTTCCTGACTCCAAATCCGGCCTGCTTTCTTTCCATCATGCTGTTCTACTTTTAAAACTTGTTGGTTTGGGGGCGGCTAGATGGCTCAGTGAATAGAGTGCCGGGCCTGAAGTCAGGAAGGCCTGAGTTCAAATTCAGCCTCAGACACTTAACACTTACTAGCTGTGTGACCTTGGGCAAGTCATTTAACCCCAGTTGCCTTGCATTCCCCCCTCCAAAAAGCAAAAAAACCAAACAAACCCCAAAACTAAAAACTAGTTGGTTTAGTAGCATATTAGCATGGAAAGCTTTTCATTAATATTATTAATTATGCAATTAATAATAAATATGTTAATCAATATAATTAGTAGTTATTATTAAGAATAATTATTAATTGCATATAAACAGAAAACCTGGATGCTACCTTCTCTGCCATTCATATTAAGCATTTCTCCCCAGTCAGTGTTTGCCTTGGCTTTTTTTTTAGTTCTTATTATATTCAATTTAGAATAATCTTTTATGATATAGTCCAATATCTAAGAAAAACACTGGTCCCTCTTAATTGCTGTCTATAAAAAGCAATTGCATTTAAGGAAAGATTTTTCCAGCTGAGACAAGTGGAGCAGGAGAATGGTATTCTTTAAATCTATAGAATTCCCACTAGATGGCAGTGCAGCTAATGATTTTCCTCCAATGTAAAATTTATGGTTCATAGGATCAATCATAGATTTAGAGCCAGTTGGAAAGAAGCATACAGGCCAGTCCAGCCTCCTTCTTTTTCACATGAGGAAACTGAGGCGCGTGGTGGTTAATTGACATATTCAAAATCATACAAGTGCTAAGTCTCTGAGGTGTAATTTAAATTTAGCTCCTATAACTCCAGAGTCAATCTTCTTTCCAATTACCCTTCCACATAACTCTGGGGAAGTCAGAAAAAGAGGTGAGTTTTGCAGAAACATAATCAGTTGTGTTTTGGGCTTGTAGAGTTTGAGATGTTTGCTGATCACCTGGGTAGATTCTAGCTTGGTGTTGGCTATGAGTCCGAAGCTGGGGAAAGAGATAAGGGCTACCATTATAGATATGGGAGCATGATCTACATAGAGTTGATCATTGAACCCATGGGAACTGATGAGGTCACAAAGAGAGGGAGTGTAGAGAGAGAAAAGAAGAGACCCCAGGACACAGCCTCGAATTATAATTAAGGGAAGAACATGAGGTTTGGCCCGGCAAAGGAGATTGAGAAGAAGCAACCAGACAGGTATGAGAGTGAAAGTAGTGTCAGTAAAACCCAGAAAGGAGCATCCATATGGGAGTAAAGGGTATTGAATACCTACAGAATGGTCCAGAAGAATGAAGATTGAGAGAGGACCATTCTCTATGTTCTGCAGTTATAGAAATGTGAAATATTATTAAGAGATAGGTGCTTATATTTCATTGGTTTGGGGAATTTCTGCTTGTCAAAACTGACTCTACCAGTACAGATCAGTCTTTTTTCTGTAACTTGTTGTCTTAGAGCAGGGATCCTTAACTTGGGATCCATGGATGCCTAAGGGGGTTTATGGACAGATTTTGAAAATGAACTTGGGTAGAAAAAAATTATATTTGAATTTTCACTAACTTCTAAGGCAGTATATGTTTAACAACCATCTCTCTGAAATTGCATGACACACTTTAAAATTTAATATGCATTAATAACATTTTCCCCATAACTTTTTAAAATTTAGATAATAAATCAAACTCCAATTTGTAACATTTGTAGATTTCTGGAGGGTAAATTTAACAACCAGCTCTCAGGAGCCCAGAACAAACTGGCTCCAGCACACTCCTGCAAACTTTAATGGAAATTTAGCACAAACTTTAACTATGAATTTTGTTTTTTACTTTTTGGAGAGGGGAAGGCAATGCAGTTGGGGTTAAGTGACTTGCCCAAGGTCACGCAGCTAGTGTCAAGTGTCTAAGACTGGATTTGAGCTTAGATCCTCCTGACTCCAGGGCTGGTGCTCTATTCACTGTGCCACCTAGCAGCCCCTAACTATGAATTAAAAAATATATATATTCTGAGAAAAGGTCCATAGACTTCATCAGACACAAAAAGGTGAGATTCCCTTGCCTTTGAGAGTTTCCTAGAGCACTGAAGGGTAAAATCTTAAGCCCAGGGTTACATAGCCAGTATATATCAAAGGTAGGATTTGAACTCAGCTTTCTATCTCTGGTATGTCACAATCCCTCTTGAACTGCTGTTGTTGCTAGTAGCTACTACTACCACTACTACTACCACTACTACCACCACTACCACTACTACTACTACCACTACTACTACCACTACTACTACCACCACTACTACTACTACTACCACTATTACTACTACTACTACTACTACCACCACTATTACTACTACTACTACCACTACTGCTACTACAGTGTTACTATTACTGCCATGATTATTATTGTTGTTATTGTCTCGGGACCTAGATAACTGAAACTGTGGGAGGGAGGCCCTGGTAATCAGTGAACAGCTGATTATAGACTTATGGCCTTTCCCTTTCCTTGAGGTTTTTGTACAAGGAAGTGTCAGTGCCTCCAGAAGCATTACTTCCTCTCCAAATAAAAACTATCTCGAGTCGTCTCTTTGAGAGGAAATGCGTCTTGTGGGGGTACGTGAGAGGATTAAGTCTGTTCAGTACGGTGTTGAGTTCACGCAGTGATTCTATGGCAATGCTGGCATTAGAATGGCCAGGGCACCTGACTGAGCACAGGCAGCAGTGTTGTACCATAGAAAGAATGCTTGCTCTGGAATCTGAAGACTAGATATTAAATCCTCATTGGCCACATCTGTTAAATGGGAGGAAGTTTGTTGAGAGGAATTGGATTAGATAATATTTAGGTTATTGTTATGTTCTTGTGTGGTTCCTGTTACCTCAGGAAGATGGATAGAAAATCAAGTCAGAGTCATAGGAATTTTAGGTCTGGGAAGGACTTAGAATATTAAAAAGCTAGAGGCAGCCGGGTAGCACAGTGAATACAGCCCTATATGTGGAGTCAGGAAGACCTGAGTTAAAATCCTGTCTCAGAGACGTGCTACCTGTGTGACCTTGGACAAGTCACTTAACATGTGTTTGTCTCAGTTTCCTCATCTGTAAAAATGGGGCTAATAATAGCACCTGCTTCCCAGGGGTATTGTAAGGATCGAATGAGATATTTGTAAAGTGCTTTACAAATCTTAAAGTGCTCTGTAAATGCTAGCTGTTATCATTAGTCTGGTGGCTCATGTGCCTGTTAACTTGAAGGAATTTGAAATTCTCTCCCCTTCACCAAGAGAATAAAATGAAATAATATTTGTAAAGGGCTTTGCAAATTTTAAAGTTCTATATAAATGGTAGCTCTCATTTGACAGATGAGGAAACTAAGTCCTAGAAGGGAAAGTAATTTGGCTGAAATAATATGGCAATTTATTGGTAAAAATATAAGGCTGGAAATCACAAGTGGATGTTCTTTTGCCTCAACTTAAGTATTGAGAAAATGTCCTTACCTAACGTAGTGACAAGAACGAACAAAGAAAACAGGAGCATTTCTTAGAAGAGGACAAGGGAAAGTCAGTGGTAAAATCATCAGAGGGTCAAGGGAATGGGTTAATGCTTTAAAACAGAAAAGAAAACAGCTTAAATTGAGTTGGGATATACAGTTGGAACAATTAGAACAATTAAGAGGAAATAATCCACCTCTCTCCCCAAAGAATTCACTATCGAAGTTAAATGCAATAAATGGGCTTTTAAAGGAACCCAGGTGTCTAATTTTCTGGCAGATAATAACATTGTAAGAGGAGGATAATAGTGCCTCTTGAAGATCATATCTTAGAGGCTAAAAGTCCATTTAGTCATTAAGGCCAAACTAATGGGAAATTTAGATTTATTCCAAGGGGTTCAAAGAGCCTTGACAAACAAGGAGGTTGATTTCAACTGCTTATTAGAGACTAATCCTATTGAGGGCGGAGTAGATAGTGAGGTTACAAGTACCCTGCAAGGAAGGTTGCTTGTATTGTTGTTCAGTTGTGTCCGACTCTTTGTGACCTTGTTTGGGGTTTCCTTGGCAAAGATACTGGAGTGCTTTGCCATTTCCTTCTCCAACTAATTTTACTGGTGAAG
The DNA here is from genome assembly GCA_028646575.1 of Pseudocheirus occidentalis. Lineage (NCBI taxonomy): Eukaryota > Metazoa > Chordata > Mammalia > Diprotodontia > Pseudocheiridae > Pseudocheirus > Pseudocheirus occidentalis. The sequence continues at coordinate 214,645,538 of CM053593.1, forward strand.
AAACTGAGACAAACAGGGTTAAATGACTTGCCCAAGGTCACACAGCTAAGAAGTCTCTGAATTCAAATTTGAACTCAGGTCTTTCAGGCTCTGGAACTGGCACTCTAACCATTGTGCCACCTAGCTGCCCTTAGGAAGATAGCAAAGATATTATCGTCCCCACCCTTCAGATTAGAACAAGGAGCCCAGAGAGGGGAAGCAGCTTATCTAAGATCAAGAGCTAGTATCAGAGCTCCCTTTGGCAATCTGATGAAATCTATGGGGACCCCTTCTCAGAATAGCATTTTTAAATGCACAAATTAAAATGGAAACCAATTGCATTGAAATAGTATTATCAAACTATATTAAAAAATAAATTTGGGGTGGCTAGGTGGCATAGTGAAAAGAGCATTGGCCCTGGAGTCAGGAGGACTTGAGTTCAAATCCAGCCTCAGACACTTAATATTTACTAGCTGTGTGATCTTGGGCAAGTCGCTCAACTCCAATTGCCCTCCAAAAGGCAATAAAACAAACAAATAAATAAATTCATAGACATTTCAGGTAAAGAAGCTTGCTTTGATAATAATATTTATTATTATCATTAATAATAATTCTTATTCTTATAGCTAGTCAGACATTGTTGGTAAGCACTTTACAAATATTATCTCATTAGCTCCTCATAAAACAACTCCGGGAGGTTGCTGCTATATCCCCATTTTATAGCTGAGGAAATGGAGGCCAACAGAGTTTAAGTGACTTGCCTATGGCCATATAACTAGAAAGTATCGAAAGTCAGATTTGAACTCCTGCTCCATGACCAGTGCTTGGAAACTCACCATTAAGTGTCTAAACTGAAGCTGCCTTCCTCAGAAATTATGGAGTACGTTCTAGGAAGTATCTTCAGGAATGCCGCAGAATCTCCTTTGGTCCATAGCCACCCTTGAGCATTAAGCAGGGAGACTCATTATTAGGCCATTGCAGTTCAGGGGAGAGGTGATTAGGGCCTGAACCAGGACTGAAGCCGTGTGAGTGTTGTTTGTTGTTACTGTCGAAGAGGACTAATGATATCAGGAGGGTTACTTCTTGACTTGCAAGTGAATTGGATTTAAGTGAGGCAGAGCTGTGCAAAACCATCAGCCTGGCTGTCTCCTCTAAAGCTGTCGAGGTCCATGGGCAAGACAGAGGTTAGGACTACTGGTGATGGCCCTGGATGCAGTGGGAGACCTTGGCCTTTCTAAGGTTAGGTCTTTCACAGGTCTCAGTTGTGAGTGTAGAAAACGGATGATTGCAAAATATACTGTGGAGATAGAAATGGCAAGATTTGGCAACAGGTTGAATATGTGGAATAAGGGAGAGTGAGGCGTCCATACAAAGACTACTTTTTCAGTAGCAATTTTGAATGTAAAAGTGTATGTTTCTCTCTCTCTCTCTCTCTCTCTCGATGCAAATAGAGTCATGTAATATAGTCCCTGCCCTCAAGGAGCTTACATTCTAACAGTAGAAAGTAACATAGAGAGCTGGGGTAGCCAGACAAAGGGAGTGTCTGGAAGAGACTTAGGGATGATGGGTCGACCCGTAGGGCAGATAGTTGACATGCACTTACCAGAAGCAATTGATTTGCTTACTATGTCCTGAGCAAAACGTAGAAAAGAGTGGGAGGACAACGGCTGGGGTGAGAGTGGAGGGTGAGGCAGAGGGAAAGTAGCAAACAGGGCCTGGGTGGGATAGATGGATGGGGTGAGAATCTGAAAATACCATTTAGGGTTATGGAACCAGTTAGATACAGCATGGTGGGCAAGGTTGCATTCACTCTGTCCTCCATCAATACAGCTCCTTAAAGTCAAGGACTTTCCCAGCACCTAACACATGGACTGCTAAAGAGTAGATGCTTGATAAGAATTGGATGCCTAAACCCTAGACAGAGCCACCATAGAGAAATCTGGAATTTCTCCCTCTTGCTCAGACACTTAACCTACTCTTCTTACGCTGATGACAGTTTCTGCCAGGGTTGATGATAGTTTGCCAAATATTATAGATCCTGTCGCCACCACTTCTGGGCCCCTTGCCAAGGAGGGAAACCTGTAATTTCTGTGAGAGTCTGTGTTCATCACCTAGTGTGTGAGTCACCTACTACTTGGCACCCCATGCCCCGCCTTCCCCACTCCCCTGCTACTAGAGTCATTCCCAAGGAATACCAGTCTGTCCAGATACAGCGGTGCATGCCCACATGTGTGGGCCTGCTTGACTTTGTGTAGTACTTCTGTCTGGACAGCTCAGACCAGGAACCTGTCTTCAGAGCAGGAGGGATGGCTTCAAGAAACAAAATTTCTGGCTGTTCACTCCAAATAAGAGACGATAAGAGGTGAAGGGGAAGGGAGCTGAACTTTTCCCAGACTGTGAGTAGAATCCCTTTACTTTTCTTGTCTCAGTGCCTTCTTTTGGATAGAAATGGGTGCAATGAACAGCTAATTATGTGATGCCACTATGGTACAACTCAGAAATCAGTATTTAATTACATGCATACTATCACATCTGTCCACAAACATTAATAGAAAATTGGAACACTTTAAAGCAGGTTCTAAGGACTGATCAAGAGCATCCTCATCCCTCCCTATCCTTGTTAGAGCTCAAGAGTTCTATTGTCATGTTTTCTTTCATCTACTGTCACCTCACCTCCCAATTTTGCAATGAAGAGAATTGAGGCCATGGAAGGATGTGAGATATTTTTGATGACCACCAAGTGACAAAGTGCAAATAGAGAAGATAATCAGCCTGGTTTGTTACTTTGCTCCAAATAGGCCACCAAAGGATGTAACTTTTTCTCCCCACAATTTTAACTCATTATCAGAGAATCCTAAAGCTAAAAGACATATTGAGAAATGATGGGATATTGACAGGCTAACCTTTGGACAAGATTACACAAACCACTCCAAATAGATGAAAATCTCTCCCTTTCCCTCTCCCTCTTCTTCTTCTTCCTCTTAAAGGCCCTTTGACTGAATAAGGGGATTTGTTTTGTAAAACTTGGACTCAAAAGGCCACAGGTTCCCCATTCCTATGGGACTATACTTAACCTTTAGCATAGATCACAATTGTACTTTTGAGCACTCATTACATTCTGTCTTGTATCATAATTATGTCATCTCATCCATTTGATTATAATCTTGGAGGTGGAATATTTATCATAGTTTACCTTAGCATCCCCAGTAGTCAAGGCAAGTGTTCATTGAACTCAATTAATATCCTCCATGAAGCAAGCAATGTTTCTAGAAGTTAGAATTTTTTTTATTCTTTCTCTTTTTAAAATTTATATTTTGGTAGTTTCTCTTCACTCATTTTACCAGTTGAATCCTCCTCTATAACAAAGAAAAAGTTAAGCAAAACTTAATCAATAGGTGACCTTATCTGACAGCATATGTATCAGGCTTCATTTAAGGCTCCCTACCTCTTTGCTGGAAAGAGACAATAATCCATCCATTATTTATTCTTTGAGACCAAGATTAGTCAACACAATTAATATGAATTTGATAAGCTTTTAATTCTTTTAGTTCTTTAGTTAAAATGTTGCTGTCATTACGTATGTAGTTGTCTTGGTTTTGTTTTCTTCATTCTGTATTGGTACCTATAAATTTTTCTGTGTTTTTCTGAATTTCTATGTTCATTATTTCTCATGAGGCAATAATATTCCATTTCATTAATTTACCACAATTTATTCATCTATTCGTCAACAGATGAAGTCCCATTTTGTTTACACATTGCTTTTTAATGAGGCATAAATAGCTGGAAATTCAGTGCCTTCTCTGGTCACAAGTACAGAATATGTTCCAAAAAATTAAATAAGAGGCATCCAAGTGTAGTGATACTGAAGGTCATCATTGCTTATTCTCAAGTGGTGACTACTTTAAAAGAATGCAACAATGAGAACATTGTTCTTGATTAAGGCAGAAGTATGTCTATTGCTTAAAGCAAATACAGTGTCATCATAAACCTATCTTGGAGTAGGTTGGATTTCCATACTTGATTGATATTAAGCTGTCATTTATCATCTGTGTGAAAGTCCAAAGAAGACCCTAGTCATTCCATAGCAGTTTAAAAATAAACAAACAAAAGCCCACCAAAGACAGTGTTTATGAATGTCATTGTATAATATAACCTACTCTGCCCGCCCTCCTTCTCCAAAGGTCCCACAACCATAACTGCCTCTCAGGAACTGAGATCATGGAATCCTAGGCTATAGATCCAGAGAAGATCTTAGATATCACAGATCCCTTACTTTACAGATGAGAACTCTGAGCCCATTTTCGCCTAAATAAAAGTGGTGGAGGCAGGGCAGTGGTGGTTGTGGTGTGTGTGTGTGTGTGTGTGTGTGTGTGTGTGTGTGTATGTGTGTGTGTGTGTGTCTTTATGGGAGGGAGGGGGGTGGTTTATACAAGATGGTTCATACATAGTTGGGGATGCTATTAGGGATGGCTCTGCTCATACAGTTTGAGGGTTGTACAGGGGATCGAATGATAGATCTGGAGTCAGGAAGATCCAAGTTCAAATCTAGCCACAGATATTGGCTGTGTTACTCTGAGAGAGTCACCTAGTCTCTCTACGTGCTTTAGTTTCCTTATTTGTAAAATGAAGATAATAAAATTAGGGGAAAAAACAACCCCCCAAAACCCTAACTTCTCAGGGCTGTTGTGAGGATTAAGTGAGATGATTATGCAAAGTACTTAGCATAATGCCAGGCACATAGTAAATACCATGTAAATGTTAGCTACTACTGCTATTATTATTAAAGTGCTTTGCAAACCTTAACTATACAAATTCTAGCTGTCATCTTCATCATCATTATTATACTGGTATCCCATAGAGCTAGTAGATCTCTATCTATGAGCCTGTATTAACTATCTTGAAGGAAATTGAAAAGTCTTCCTTCCCCTCAAACAAGTTATCTTCCTCACTGGTCTGTGGAGATGCCTGCAATTCCTAGAATCTGCTTTTATAACCTTTTTTAAAAAATGGAGTATAAGAAGGGTCACTTAAAGGGTCACCGGAGTAACACTTAGTAAACCATCTATTTCTGATCACCCTTTACTTTTCATTGTCTCCTAGAAGACTATAAAATCTTAAAGGCTGGCATTTATAGGGGAGATGCCTCAGCCCTTCTTTGGGGGAATGGGAGAGATAGTCTTCTCATTAGCTCCAGTAAGGCACTTGAATGTGAGTCCCCTACTGTTACTGGGCATCAGTTCTGGGTAAGGCGGTGAGGAGGGTTTGGCTGAAGTAGATGCTCTAGGTCAAACCAGGATGAAGGATGCACCAACACTTCCTTACCTCTCTATCTCCTTCTGAGTCTTGAAAGGCAAGTTGCCTAAACCTTAGGACATGTCTCTATGGGCTAATGAAATGATACAATAGGGGATTCTGGGCCTGGGATGAGGAGGTGTCCAAAAGATACCAATCTTTTAGCTTTAATTGCCTTTTTCCAAAGCATATTCTGGTTCCTTCTGTCCTTGAATGCAGAATGCCATCTGTCTTTGAAACCATCAGCTTGAAACTAGGCTGGGGTAACCTGTTTTAATGCAAAATAGCTAGCTTAGAATTTCTGACTCAAAAGCCAGAGGTAGTGTACCAGGAAGAAACCACAACTTTGAATATGGTGGGGTTGTCTTTGTTTACTTGGTCACTTGGTCTCCCAGATTACAACATGAATACTTCCCTTTGCACTGTTCCTCTTCTGACTGCTTCCAATAAAATAAGGATTTGTCACTTAGAATCACAGAATCTCGACTGTGGGATGGATCTCAGAGGGTATCTACCATGCTCTATAACTGATCAAGAATTGCCTCTATGATATCCTAGAAAAGTGATCATTCAGTCCAAACTCCACTTGAAGACCTTTGTTTCTGGATTGTCCTAATTATTCATTTTATTGTAATTAATTAATAATTATTTATTTGTATTTATTAATTTATTGTAATAAATTAATGTTTTTCTTAAAATCTATAGAAATCTGCCTTCTCTTCCTCCTACTTCCCTACTTCCAAACTTACCAAGAAAGCAAAATCCCCATTACAAACAAGTATGACTGAGCAAAACAAATTCTTGCATCACTAATGGCAAAAAAGTTTCAGTCTACACTCTGTCTTTCAACTCTCTTTCTGGAAGTGGATGGTATTTTTCTTCATGACTCCTCTGGAACTGGTTGGTCATTGGGTTGATCAGAGTTACTAAGTCTTTCAAAGTTGTCTTTATATTATTTTATTATATTATTTTTCCCCTTGGGTCCTGCTCACTTTATTCTGCTTGAGTTCATACAAGTCATTCTAGGTTTGATTGAAGCCATCCCCTTTATATTTCTTAAAGCACAATATAATTCTATCACATTTATATATGATAACTTGTTCAGCTATTCCTCAATTGATGTGTATGCCCTCAATTTTCAAATTTATGCCATCATGAAACAGCAACTATAAATATTTTTTTACATTTGTGTCTTTTTACTTGGATATTTTTCCATTATAGACCTAGTATGATATCACTGGGTCAAAGGATATGCACATGTGATAGCTCATTGGGTGGACACAGTTCCAACATGCTCTCCAGGAGGGTTGGACCACTTTCCTTGTCCCAACAGTGCATTCATAACCCTATTTTCCCACAAATTCTCTAGCATTTCTCATCTTTCTCCTTTGTTAATTTTGCCAACCTTCCAGTTATGAGGTGGAATATCAGAACTGTTTTCTTTGCCATTAACCTAATTCTTGTGATTTAGAGCAAATATAAATGAGGACCACTAAACTATTGTTAAGAAATTTTTCTACCATGTACATACCCTTTGACCAAGCAATACCACTCCTAGGTCTATATTTCAAAGAGATAAAAATCAAAAAGGAAAAGACCATATATGTACAAAACTATTTATGGTAGCTCTTTTAGTGGTGGCAAAGAATTGGAAATTGAGGGGATGTCCATCAATTGGGGAATGACTGAGCAGGTTGTTATATATGATTGTGATGGAATGCTGTTGTGCTATAAGAAATGATGAGCAGGATGTTCTCAGAAAAACTTGGAAAGACTTATATCAACTGATTCAAAGTGAATTGAGCAGAACCAGAACAGTGTATACAGTAATAGCAACACTGTAAAATGATCAACTATAAATGACTTAGCTTTTCTCAGCAATACAATGATCCTAAACAATTCTGGAGAACTTATGATGAAAGGTACTGTTCATCTCCAGAGAAAGAAATGGTGGAGCCTGAAGGCAGATCGAAGACTTTTTTTTCATTATTTTTCTTGGACTTTTTTTTTGCCTGTACTTTCTTTTACAGCCTGACGTACATGGAAATGTATTTTGCATGATTACACATGTATAAGTCAAATTGCTTGCCTTCTCAATGGGGGTGGGGAGAGAAGAGAATTTGGAACTCAAAATTTGAAAAAAAAAAAGTTTTTTTAGGTGTGATTGGGAAAAATTAGATATTAAATTTTTAAAAAAGAAAATTTTCTTTTCATCAAGTTGAAGTCTACCCCTCTACAACTTATACCCATTGTGCCCAGCTCAACTCATTGGAGATAATCAAAATAATTTTAATCCTTCTTTGTAATAACTGCTTTTCAGATATTTGAAGATAGCTATCAACCCTTCTGAAATTATCACATAGGAAGCTTCCTAGTTCCCTTGCCTTTCTGGTTGCACTCCTTGGGTGGCTCTCCAGCTTGTTGATACTCTTCCTATAATGTGTTGCCCAGAGTGCAGCACATTATCCCATACAGGATACGATCAGGACACAATGCGTCATCACAGCTACTTGCAAGATTTTGGGCAAGTCGTTTCAACTCTTTGGGTCTTGGGTTTTGATTCTGTAAAATGAGACAATTGGAGTAGATGATCTCTAAGTTCCTTTCCAGCTCCAAGTTCTGTTAAGCGCAAGATGTCCAATGACCAAAGAATTAGTAAGGCTGCTGCTAGAGGAACTAAACACCACTTAGATGAACATTCTCACCATAACTGAAACTAGAAAATGTGAGGAGGTTGCAGGTATATGGAAGGATGATTCATTTTCCTCTGTGGAGGAAAAATGGATAAAAGAGTTGGTAGAGTAAATTCTGTTGGATGACCAAAGGCAGCAAGAAATATCAGTTCATGGTCCATTTAGTTATTTTGTTGTGGTTATCACAAATATAAGTAAAAAGATTACTGTGAATGTAATCAGAGCCTATGTGTCAATCAGTATCCATTTCAGAGGATAAAGAAATAGAGAAATTTCATGAAAAACATTACAGGATCCTTCAAACAATATCACATATACTTATTTCTTGATACTCTCTTATTTCAATAATAAATGAAGTACAGGGGGTCAATGGTGAACAATGTATTAGAAAATGTAGTTTAGGACTAAGAAATGAAAGAGACCAAATGCTTTTAGATTTCATGGATACTTCCATCTGTATAACATGAATGCTTTCTTCACGAAGAGAGTCAGAAAGTACTGGACATGAATAATACTGAAGAACATCACAAAAAATGAAATTGACCGCATCTTAACAGATAAGAAACTCCTAGTTACTGAAGTGGGAGTCATTTTTGAATCATTTGTCTATGTGAAACCATACTATGGATTGTTTAGAGTCAAATTGACTATAGATCACATTTAAAGAAAGGATGAAGGAAAGAATATTCAGTGTGCTATTACAAGTCTGTGGCAGTTAATTTAAATCTACCAAATGAAAAATGGGAAATGGATACAAGTAAAAACATTGATTCTGATTATCACTATTTTTAATAGAAGTTTAACTAGTGTAAAGCAGATGCCACAATGAGGATACTCCAAAGGCCCATAAACCAAACACTCGATCTCCTTGCAAGGATATATGGCTCTGCTTGGAGACACTTCCAGATATTTGCACAGAAAATTAGCAAGAAAAAACCCTGAAAATCTTTCAGTTCCACCTCTTCTTAAAGCATGAGTCCTCTCTGTATTATCCATAATGGGTGATGGGAAAAGCCACTATCTCATGAGAATATGGCCCATTCCACTTTTGGGCAGCTCTAATTATTAAGAAGTTATTTCTTGTATTGAGCTAAAATTTATCACCTTATAACTTCTATCCACTGATACTAGTTCTGCTTTTTTGGGTCAAGAATAGCAAGTCCAATGATTCTTTTAGCCAACACTAGTCTTAGACTCTGAAGACCTGGATTCATGCCCCATGTCTGGTACTACTTAACTGCGTAAGTGTGGGCAAGTGGCATAATCCAGTTGAGTCTCAGTTTTCTTATTTGTAAAATGAAGATAATAATATTTTCAGAATTAACTGTATAGGTTTCCATTGACAAAATATTTTGGAAAACTAAGCACTAGCCACTAGTATGTATGGTGGTGCATGCCTATATTCCCTACTGAAGGATTGCTTGAGTTTGGGAGTTCTGAGCTACAACAGCTCTAAAGCAGCTTGTCCCCCTCAGGTGAAGGGCTTGCTGCCAGGCCTGGATAGGTTCCCCATCCCTCAGAGAAGAGTTCTAGCACACAGGTGTGAGGATTGGATCCTTGAGATAAAGTGTGGTGTTTTCGCCCCCAGCCTGGGAACACTGTAGTGTGCAATGTCCCTGGGGGAAACACATTAGGAAGCATCCTATAAAAGACTTGCACTTAAGACAATAAATGAGACTCTATTTTCCACCACTCTTTGAGTCCCTGTCTCTCTTTTAACTCACCCTCTCTCACAGCCTCTGGGTAGATAACTCTCAGCCCTGCTGAGTGATAGCAGGGCTCCCCACATTCTCTCAGCTCTACCATGGAAGGCAGGGTTCCCTGCCTTGGTCCACCACATCCTTCAACAGTATGATGTGCCCCCAGGAGCCCAAGTTAGAAAAAATAGCTTTCTAGTCAATCAGTGTTGGGACTAGGCCCATGAATGATTGCTGTACTTTCAACCTGGGTGAGACAGGGAGACCTAGTCTCAAAACAAAACCAACACACACACACACACACACACACACACACACACACACACACACCCATACTCCCACCTCTGAAAGTGCTATAGGAATGTAATTAGTCATTGCTACTTTATTAATTCCAATGTTGGCCTTCTACATGTTTGAAAATAGTCATCATGTCTTCCTTTAGTAATTTCTTTTTTATAGGAAAACAGTAAATTAGGTGCAAACTGGGGAATAATAGCTTAAGTAGCAGTTATCACTCCCCTTTTGTTCAAAAGGGGCTCTTAAAGCTAGTTAGACTAGAGCAGACATTCCCAAACTTATTTATCCTATTTCCCCCTTTAAAAAGATTACTCTGTGCCGCCCTGGAAATCTATTTTCTTTAACCTTTTAACAGTTTTTTTTAAATTTGCATCATTTCAAAAATACATAACACATTTTTAAATGACACATCTTAAACTTAATAATTTATTGTAAATTTGTGGATATTTTCCTGCATTAAAATTTTGATGATACAATATTGTATCATGTAACTGTATAATAACATATTGTAAACAAGTCATTACATGCACATATTCTTGGCCTTGCATGCTGGATTTTCCAACAATGCATGACACGCTTACGTATCAACACTTGCTTATTAAGACCTGTCTGTGGACTTGATCATTGATTGGTTATAGCTTGCATTTTGTATATTTATTTGGAAAATAATGTAATCACTATGACTTTAACCAAGGGTGGGGAATATTTGTTCCATGAAGTTTGATGTTTGAAGTTTGACACTTGATTGTCTAAAGGGCCAAATGTGACCTCAATACCATGGGTTTCCCATCCTTGAAACTCTGTTATATAACAGATGAAACATGAATGAATGGTTTTTCAAAATTTTCTCATCTTTTCTTCTTACCTTGTGCTTCCAGCACCTCCTTATTTTTATTCAGTGCCCCCTACTTGTACCTGAGGCTACAACTGCCCCCTGTTGCTCCAGGATCCCCCAAGGGATGGTATCACCCACCTGGGGAACCTCTGGACTAGAGCAAAGAACCTCAGCCTATTTATGACTTGGATCCCTTTGGCAATTTGGTAAAACCTATAGACTCTTTTTCAAAATAGATGTTTACATTCATAATCAAATGAAATGCTAAATTTCAACTAGAAGTTAATAAAAATATACATTTAATTTTTTCCCCATCTAAATTCTCATACTCCAGTACCTGAGATTAAGAAGCCTTGGTCTAGAAGACATGGTATAGCTAAACACTCACATGTAGACAGACACATTTGGCTACACTCCCTGTCCTATCCTCACCCACATACTGTCATTTATACCCCTCAAATCTGAGGTATTTTTAATAATTGGTTGGCAGCTGAAGTACAGCCAGCTTAGCAGCTGCCCTTGGAGGGTTTCCAGCTTTAGGTATCATAAGGGAGTAAACATCAGAGGGCTGTGAGGGTGGGGGCTGCCTCATCCCCAGCAGGAGTCAGTCTTTCTGATCTGACACAACTCTGTATTGCCACCTCCTGAAGCCAGACTTCCAAGAGAACTGGAGAACTAGGCTTGGTTCTTTTTTTTTTTAAATAATTTTTTAAATTTGTTTTCTTGTTTACATCATTCATTTTCATGAGATTTTTGAATTACAAATTTTCTCCCCATCTTTCTTCTACCCCAACCCCAAAACAGCGATCCCACTGTAAAGCCCCTCCCCTGATCTGCTCTCTAACTTTCTGGCAGGGCAGGGAGGGTCTTCCTACTCCAGCCCCTGTGTATCTTAATTCCTGGTTGCATGTATTGCAGAGCTTTAAATTCTAGATTCTTTCAATTCCTCCCTTGTCACCCACCCCCACTGGAAGGACAAGCAATTCAATATAGGCTGGGCATGTGTAATTATACAGGACATCTTCATTGTGGACATATTGTGACAATGATCATATGTACCTCCTTCCTGTCCCTCCCCATCTTGTTCTGTTCTCTACCCTGCCCCTATCCCTTTACTGAAGTGTGCACTTCCAGCATCCCTCCCCCAGACCCTGCCCTTCCCTCCATCATACTGCCTCTTATCCCCATGCCCCCTACTCGCCTGTGTGGCATGATGCCCAGTTTAGAGTTTATGCCATTTCTTCCCTAAGCCAAATTCAATGAGAGTAATTGAAAGTAAAGTTGTAACAGTTATCCCTTGCCTCTTCTATATGGGATGATTAACCCCATTTTGTCTCTTCCTGTCTCCTCTCATTCTAGTCCTCTCTCACCTCAGAATTTTGCCTTTTAAAGTATCATCCCTTTGCATTCAATTGATCCTATACCCTCTATAGACACATATACACACAAGCTCAGGTATGTATTCATATGCAAATATAGCCTCCTATATAGACATTGTGTAAGTATACATACATATACACACACACACACGCCACACACACACACACACACACACACTTGTATTCCCTTCACCTATCCTCATACTAAGAAAAGTTTCATAAGTTACTACTATCGTTTTTCCATATTGGTATGTAAATAATTCAAATTTGATAAGTTCCTTATGATTTATTTCCCATGTTTGCCTTCTCATGCTTCTTGTGTTTGTCAAATTTTCTGTTCAGTTCTGTTTTTTTCAGCAAGAATGCTTGAAAGTCCTCTACCTCATTGAATGACCGTATTTTCCCCTGGAACAATATGCTCAATTTTGCTGGGTAGTTGGTTCTTGGTTTTAATCCC
>CM053593.1:214658666-214690390 GCA_028646575.1 Pseudocheirus occidentalis
TTCATTTCTTTGTAACTGTTTAATAGTATCTTGGTTCCTCATAAAGTCATTAGCTTCTACTTGCTCCACTCTAATTCTGAAGGAATTATTCTCTTCAGAATGCTTTTGAGATTCTTTTTCCATCTGGGAAATTCGACTTTTTAAGGCATTCTTCTCCTCATTGGCTTTCTAGGCCTCTTTTGCGATTTGAGTTAATCTATTTTTTAAAGTGTTGTTTTCATCAGTCAGGTTGTTGACTCTCATTTCATGATTTTCTCACATCATTCTCATTTGTCTTCCCAATTTTTCCTCCACTTCTCTTGTTTGTTTTTCAAAGTCCTTTTTCAGTTGATGTATAGCTTCTAGGCATTCTTCAAGTGTCTTGGAAGCAATTGGTGTGGGAGTTCTGCCTGTGTTGTCTTCCTCTCGGTCCATGCTTTGATCCTTTTTGTCCACAAAAAAGGGTTCTAGAGTTTTATTGCCGTTCTTATTTTTCTTCCTTTTCTTCATGTTGGCCAGTCAGTTAGTTGGTTGGTTTTTTTTTTTTTTAGCTTTGTGGAACTCTGCTTCCAAGGGGGAAATCTCTGTTCCAAATCACTAGGGTTTTCCCAGCTTCCAGAGCTGTTGGGGGGGGGGTGTTGCAGCCTCCACCAGGTTTGGCTTGCTGAAAGTGTACCCCAGGGCCACCACCCAAGACCACAATCTGGATCCAGGCTGCTCAAAGCAGGAGTACTCGTCCCTGATCAATTGACTCAGTCCCCTGCGGGTCCGCAAGCCAGGGGCTCTGAAGCAGCCCAGTGGGGGCAGCCACAGGTTACAGAAGGTCCTGCCCTTCCCCCACTGCTTCCTTGCCCTGGGGGAAGATTGCCTGAACTGCTTTTCCTCCCCCAAATTTAGCTTGAAAGTTTCACTTTCACTGACCTTCTCTAATTCTGGCTTGATAGATGTGAAGATTGCTCCAGGTGTTGTAGATCTTCTCTGAAGTAGACTCAAGCTGAGGCTTGGGAGGCTTGGCTCCTCCTGATCACCCTTGGGCCTGGCTGAGGTTTCAGTTTTGGGCTGGACTGGCCTCGGCTCCAGGCCTGCCGTGATGAGCTCCTCCTGTTGAGCTGCCTTCAGCAAGAGATGTGTTTTTTTGTATTTTTGTGAGTTTGAGAGCCCTAGAATTTTTTTAGAGTCATATTTTATGGGTATTTAGGGTGGCTGTGTGGGAGCTGTGGAACTTTGCTGCTTCTGTGCTGCCATCTTGGCTTGGTTCTTTTTAAAATTTTTTTTTAGGCAGAAATAGAAGGCTCATTGAAGTTAAGAAGCCATTCTTGACAAACCCTTCTTTCTGCAAATGAATGGATCTCATAAAGCAGTGACTCAGAGACTTTTTTTCCCTAACAGAAGCAAGTCAGCTGAGTGGAAACAATGTCTTTGGCAATTCTTCTTTCCTGCTTGGTGTTTCTCCAGTCTACGGAAGCCTGCAAAACTCATTGCCAGGTCAGTCAAAGGCTGAGAGGAAAAGAGAGGATGAGAAATACATGGCAGAATGGAAAGAGCCTGGGATTTAAAGTCAAATGATCTGGGTTCTCTGATGTGATGTGATGAAACCTGCTGGACAGCTCTTGAGAGCCTACTGTTAAATTTTCAATTTAAGCATTTACACATTGGCAATAGGCAAATGCTACAAATACAAGCTGGATGTATTGTTTTGTTGATTGTGTAGACAAAAAAATAATAGAAAAATGTTAATAATGCAGATTAAACTAAAATGTGTGCACTTTTGGGGCTGGGGTGGAGGGAGGAGAGACCTGGTTGTTAAACATTTACTAGCGCACTACTATTTCTATTTCTGTCTAGGAGTGTTGAATTTGGAATCAGGAAGACCCTGGTTGGAAAGTAGCCTCTCACACTTACTAGCTCTGTGGCCCTGGGCAATTCACTTAACTGTTCATTGCCTCAGTTTCCTTATCTATTAAATGGTGATAATTAGCCAGGACTATTGTGAGAGTCAAATGAGATAACAGGTGCAAAGTACTTGGTAGATCTTAAAGCTCTCTATAAATGCTCCCTTTTTGTTTCTACTCCTTAAAAACTCTGTGATCTTGGATGAACCACTGTACTGCCCTGAGCCTCAAAATCCACCCTTATGGCCTATCAACTGAAACTTCAGGCAGTTGATGTGGGGATAACAATTATATTTCTGTTACCTGACTCTCACATTGTTGTTAGCTTCGAATGCGTGTGAAATTGTTTTGTTACTGAAACAGCACTTGGTTAAATCAAAGGATATAATATTTGTAAAGCACTTAGCACAGTGCCTGGTATATAATAAGTACCTTGTTCCCTTCCCTCACCTTTCCTCTTTCCCTGTCCTCACATCCCCTGAACAGGTAAACTATTATCAAATAAAGTCTAAGCTTTTGCATCTATAGCTAGTAGAAATCATGTAGATACAAGAAATCCACATGTTTCAAGCAAATATCAGAAATCAAGGGAAACATTTAAATATATATGTGTATGTATGTGTGTGTGTGTGTGTTCATGTATACACACATATACACACCTGACAGGTGTTTGGTTGGGGGAAGCACATCTCTACTCCTTTCTTTTCTCTATCTTCTGGTGGAGAAGCAATAAATGGTCAAATGAATAAAAGTTGCAATGGAAGGAGAAATTCAAAACAGATGATTCACAAACTAGAGCATGAATCTTTGATTAATTGAGAGTTGACTATAGGTGTTTTCTCTCATGGGAATGTATTTTGAAACTCCTCATTTTCATGAAGTAGTGAGACTTAGAGAAACAAGAATGTACACAGAGAAGTCAGATTCCCTAATTTCTATTTTTTAAATATATCTTTATAGTTCTTTTGTTTTTATATGAGATTTATTTCCTATGTATCTCTCCTTCTAGCTCCCCCATTGACCACCTGGGTTCTATTTTCAGTTGAGGGAACAAATTTATTTCATGTTATTAGTCATTTTCTTTTATTCTTTCTTGGCCAGACCTTCATTAGGCAAATTAGGGATAATCACACCTTAACTATTCACAAGGGTGTTGGCAATCCAGACGATAAAGTCAATAAATTAACTGACAGCTGCTTCGGGAGTGAAAGGTGGGGGATTATTTAGTTACTGGAACATTTTTAATTCATAGAAATAATAATTTCTCTTTTAGTTAATAGAACCAAACCACATTAGAGATAATAGTTATAGTATTTTAGACCTGGGAAGGACTTTTCTAGATCATCCAATCCAAGGCTTTCATTGAGGGTAAGTGACTTGCCCAAAGTCTCCTAGTGGTAAAACTGGTTTTAGAAAACAGTTCCTTATGATTTCCCCAGCAAGTCTCTACTCACAAATTAGAAGCCAGAGCCTCAGCCTCCAAACCATCTTTTTCTTTTTGATGCACCATAGGAGTTTCCTGACTTTGGTCATTGCAGCATAGCCCCTGTTTCTAACCTTAATACCATTACCTATTAACCAACTGCACCTATGGTCACCAGTCCTGGTACAGAGGTTGGAGGACAGGTAAAATAATCTCTAAATACCTCACATTAGAAAGGTAGAAATGTGGGAAGCTGTTTTCATAAAGAATTTTCAGATCTCATTCACTGGTAGGTCTTATCTGTTTGCCTCCCATTAGAAAGGATTTTGGATGCTAACCAGTTCCTCTCCCCCACCTGAAAGCAGCTCAGCTGGTTTAACAAGGCTTGAGAGTCTATTTTCCACAATAAGCATCAGGCAGGGCATTTTGACTAATGTATAGATTGCAGAGGGAGGATGTAATGACTTCCTTCTGGTTCACTGTAGCAAAGTAGCATTCAGACCAGGCAAAGATGTAGTATAAGCCCCTTCCTTAAATGAAATACTATCCTACTTCTTAGGCTAAACAACAGTTTATTTCCACCATCCACTGACAACTGAGTCTGCTTCACGCAGTGTTATTACTGAGGTCTGTTTAAATAAACCATTCCAGAAACTAATTCAGTGTGTTGATTTGGGGGATAAGGTTCTTAACTAGTGTTGCAGTGGCAGATGCTATTGAGATCCCATCTCCAACCATTTTCAGTCTTCCTTCTTGTTCTCTGAATATTCTGTTCTTCCTGCTGCATCTAGACCATTGACTCCTGTGGAGGTTCAGCAAGCTGACACTACAGATGGTTTTGGTGTTTTCTGAGCAAGTATCAGTGTGGGGTCTAGAATTTCAGCTCTTTCCTGACCTTTTACATTGTAATTTGAAGATTTTACCTGCCCCTTAATAAGCCTAGGGGAATTTGAAGACCTTATCTGTTTTGAAAGTAAATGCTGCCCCTTAACAGGTTGAATGTAGTCACATGGAGCCTGTGGTGGGAAGGGTTTGTTGAGGGGTGGAGCAGAGCCTGTAGGAAGCTGGGAGTCAGAGCCAGAAAGATGGTGAGAAAGAGAGGATGCTCAAGGAAGGAGTTAGTTAAGTTTGTGAGTAAAATATTGATCTTCATTTGGTTGTGGGACTGCTAAAGGATGGCATGGTTCTCTGCTACATTGTGGGGCATTAACTTCTATGTTGCTATGATGAATTATGTTTTCTGATGTTGGGATTTGGCTTTCTGGTGTCTGGATAAGTGTTTTACTTCTGTCCTCTACATGGAGAGTTTGTTACATTTTTCAATTGAGCACCACATGGGAGTATTTATAGTCAAGGTCAATGCTGTAATTATTGCATTGGCACTACATACATCCACAATGTTTTCACCATTAAAATGTTGGTAAGATGGATAAATAAATGGGATCTGAAATTAGCAACCTGAAGAGAGTGACTATAACTATAACTATATGTATGCATTTGTTTAATACCCTCTTAGATTTGGATAGATCTTGAATTTTATTTTATTTTTTTTTTGGAAAAAGAGTAGGTTTTAAGGGAATGATAATAAAATGAGATCTGTCATACAGATCACCGCAAATGATAACAAGTTCATGATTGTTCATTCTGGATGACTCTCTCTGTCCCAGAAAAAAAAAGAAAAGGGAGAGGGAAGCCCTTACTAGTCATTGCTCTCAAGCAGGATCCTAGAATCCAGTTGTCTGCTACATTTGTGAGGTGATCTAGATGGGGGAGAGGGTGGTGTGGAAGTGAATGAAAGTGGAAGTAATGATGACAAAATTTTAGCTTTTCAGGTCATGGACAGGAATGGTTAGGTTACAACTATACTGATTTCAAATTTCATTTTATTTTTCAATTAAGAAAAAATTGTTTTCTTGCTCTCTTAACTCTCCTGATTTCCACTGGAAAAAGAGAGAAAAATAAAGACTTTGTAACAGGAGCAAATACACGCACATGTGCACATACAATATATATGTGTATATATACATATACATACATTCATACACACACACATATATTCTGAACCCTGAGTTTGTCACTTTTTTGTCAGAAGGTGAATATATGCTTCATCATCATCAGCCCTTGGAATTGTCATTGGTCATTGAATTGATTAAAGTTTATAGATCTTTCAAATTGTTTTGTCTTGGCAATAATGCAGATATTGTATAAATTGTTCTTCTGGTTCTGTTTCCTTGGCTCTGCATCATTTATACCCATTGACTCAGGTTACTCTGAAATTATATCTTTTGCCATTTTTAATTACAATAATATTCCATTAAATTCATATACCAAAATTTATTCAGTCATTTCCTTATTGATGACCACCCCTTTGTTTCCAGTTCCTTGTTAAAACAAAAAAAAGCTGCTATAAATACTTTTGCCCACATGGGTACTTCTACTTTTTCTCAGATCCTTCATTGGGTCTAAGGGTATGCACAGTTTGGTAAATTTTGGGAATAGTTCCGATGTGTTTTCTAGAATAGCTGGACCAATTTGTAGCTCCAACAGTGCATTAATGTGTCTGTTTTCCCATAGCCCCTCCAGCATTTGTCTTTTTCCTTTAAAAAAAATTAATTTTGCCAATCTGTTGCAGATCCTAAATGCTTAATACAGAGCTAAAAGATTTTATAGGTCATCCAGTCCAACCAGCATTTCAGCAGGGTATAATGTATTTAACATCCCTGGCATGTGATTACTCAATTTTTGATAAAAAAAATTTTCCTTGAAGAAGGACCCTCTACTCCCTAAGACATCCCATCCTGCTTTTGGAAAGCTCTAATTATTGGGATATT
This sequence comes from Pseudocheirus occidentalis, assembly GCA_028646575.1. Classification (NCBI taxonomy): domain Eukaryota; kingdom Metazoa; phylum Chordata; class Mammalia; order Diprotodontia; family Pseudocheiridae; genus Pseudocheirus; species Pseudocheirus occidentalis. The sequence continues at coordinate 214,664,792 of CM053593.1, forward strand.
GAAAGCCTAAATCTCCTTCTCTGTAACTTGTACCTATTGCTACTCTGGAGCCAATTGGAACAAGTCCAATCATTTTTACACGTGACATCTATCATATACCTTTCCAGACCAAATATCCTAGGTTGTTTCAGCTGATCCTTATTTGGTATAGTCTCTGGTCTCCTCATCACCTTGGTCATCATCTTTGTGATACAGTCCAGCTTGACAATATCCTTTTTGAAATATGATGCCAGGAACTGAACACAATATTTTAGGGCTTAGGGGACATCGTCAAGCCAGCATCAAGATGAAGAAACAATTGGAATACCCAGTCTTCCTTCCTTCCTTCCTTCCTTCCTTCCTTCCTTCCTTCCTTCCTTCCTTCCTTCCTTCCTTCCTTCCTTCCTTCTTCCTTCTTTCCTTTTGAGTTCTAAATTCTCCCACCCTGCAAGATGATGTGCAATCTGATATAAGTTCTCCTTATACATTCATATTAAACATATTTTCACATTAGTCATGATTTAAAGAAGAATTTAAACCAATGGGAGAAACCACAAGAAAGAAGAAATAAGCAAACAAACAAACAAAAAAGAGAACAAACAGTATGTTTCTATCTGCATTTAGACTCCATAGTTCCTTCTCTGGATGTGGATAGCATTTTCCACCATGAGTCTTTTGGAATTGTCTTAGATCCTTGCATTACTGAGAAGAGTTAAATCTATCAAAGTTAGTCATTGCATAACATTGCTATTACTGTGTACAATGTTCTCCTGGTTCTGCTCACTTCACTCAATATCAGTTCATGTTAAGTCTTTCCAGGTTTTCTTGAAGTCTACCTGCTCATCATTTCTTGTAGCACAATAGTATTATATTACATTCATATAGCACAATTTGTTGAGTCATTCCCCAAATGAGGGGCATGCCCTCAATTCCCAATTCTTGGCCACTGCACAAAGAACTGCTATAAATTTTTTTGTGCACATGGGTCCTTCTGCCATTTTTATGGTCTTTTGGGGATATAGCCCTAGAAGTGACATTACTGGGTCGAAGGGTACACACAGTTTTATAGCTCTTTGGGCATAGTTACAAATTGCTCTCCAGAATGGTTGGATCAGCTCACAACTCCACTACCAATGAATTAATGTTCCAATTTTCACCCATTTTCTCACCATTTATCATTCTCCTATTTTGTTGTGTTAGTCAACCTGATAGGTGTGATGTGGTACCTCAGAGTTGTTTTAATTTGCATTTCTCTAATCACTAATGATTTAGAGCATTTTTTCATATGACTATAGATAGCTCTAATTTCTTCCTCTGAAAACTACTTGTTCATATCCTTTGACCATTTATCAATTGAGGAATGACTTGTATTTTCATAAATTTATGTATTTTAGAAATGAGGCTTGGGGTGGCTAGGTGGCACAGTGAATAGAGCACCGGCCCTGGAGTCAGGAGTACCTGAGTTCAAATCCGGCCTCAGACACTTAACACAAAAAACTAGCCGTGTGACCTTGGGCAAGTCACTTAACCCCAACCGCCCTCCAAAAAAAAAAAAGAAATGAGGCTTTTATCAGAGACACTGGCTATAAAAATTATTTCCCAGATTTCTGCTTCCCTTCTAATCTTGTTTGTATTGGCTTTTTTGTACAAAGCTTTTTCAATTTAATGTATTCAAAATCATCCATTTTGCATTTCATAATGTTCTATATGTCTTGTTTGGTCACAAACTCATCCATTCTCTATAGATACAACAGGTAAACTGTTCCTTGCTCTCCTAGTTTGCTTATAGTATCAGCCTTTATACCTAAATCGTGTACCCATTTTAACCTTATCTTAGTATACAGTGTAAGATGTTGGTCTATGCCTAGGTTCCAGTTTTTCCAGAAGTTTTTGTTAGTGGGTTTTTATCCAGAAGCAGGAGTTTTTGGGTTTATCAAACAATAAATTATTATAGTTATTGACTACTGTGTCTTGTGTACCTAACCTTTTCCTCTGATCCAGCACTCTATTTCTTAGCCAGTACCAAGTAGTTTTGATGATTGTTGCTTTATAATACAATTTAAGATCTGTTACAGCCAGACCACCTTCCCTTGCATTTCTTGTCATTAATTCCCTTGATATTCTGAATCTTTTGTTCTTCCAGATGAATTTTGTTATTATTTTTTATAGCTCTCTAAAATAATGTTTTGGTAGTTTCATTGGTATGGCACTGGATAAGTAAAAAATTTATATAGAATTATAATTTTTATTCTATTAACTTTGGCCTCCTCATGAGCAACTGATATTTTCCCAATTATTTAGATCTGACTTTATTTGTGTGAAAAGTGTTTTGTAATTATGTTCATATAGTTCCTGGGTTTGTCTTGGTAGGTAGACTACCAAATATTTAATAATATCTACCATGACTTTAAATGGAATTTCTCTGTCTCCTTCTTTGGGGCTTTTAAAGTAATATATTGAAATACTGATAATTTATGTGGGTTTATGTTATATCCTGCAACTTTGCTAACATTATCAATTATCTCAAGTCATTTTTTACTTGATTCCCTAGTATTCTCTATGTATACCATCATATCATATGCAAAGAGTGATAGCTTTGTTTCTTCTTTGCCAGCTCTAATTCCTTCAATTTCTTTTTCTTCTTTTATTGCTAAAGCTAACATTTCTAGTACAGTATTGAATAGCAGTTGTGATAATGGACATCCTTGTTTCACCCCTGATCTTACTGGAAACATTTCTTAGCTTATCCCCATTATATATATAATGCTTCCTAATGGTTTTAGATAGATGCTACTTATCATCTTAAGGAAGACTCCATTTATTCCTATGCTCTCTAGTGTTTTTCTTTAAATAGAAATGGATGCTATATATTGTCAAAAGCTTTTTCTACATCTCTTGAAATAATCACATGATTTCTGTTAGTTTTATTGTTGATATGGTCAACTATACTGATAGTTTTTCTAATATTAAATCAGCCCTGAATTCCTGCTATAAATCCCTAGAGGACCATAATTTCATCTAGGGGGAGCTGCAGTATGACCCCTAGAGGTGCATGTCCAACCAATAAGTGAGGAGAAAGATGGGTTGCATTTCACTTTTCCATCATGATAGTCAACTATAGGCTACACTATCCACTTTACCCATAATTACTCAATACTCTCCACTCTATCCTCTCCTACCTCTAATTTTACCATTTGTGGGCCCCTCAATATGGTTATAACCTAATCTTGTCTGACTGTGAACTGATAAGGCAAACTTCTTTATTCTCCCCCTTCTCCCCACTTCCCACCATCACAAATGCAGCAGATACCTGGCTTCTGTCACCTTTCTTGAGGGTGGTAGCTTGTAAGAGGTCCCCTCTTTTAAATTTTTTTTCTGGAACAGAGAATCATTCAGGAAAAGCAATGATGAACTCATCATTTTCATGATCTTTATGACAAATCTCATTATGTTATCTTTCCCTTAACGCCCACCCCTCTTCCAGACATCTTTATTAAAGGTCAATACTACCTTTTCAGTCACAGATGAATCATCCTCTATTCTTCACAATATGTCAGATCTTGTAATTTCTATGTCTGCAACATCTCTCCCTCCTGTCCTGGTCCTTCTGCTTATGGGGTCACCATCCTGGTTTAGACCCTGGTCATCTCTCATCTTCCCTAAATGCAATAGCTCTCTAACTCATTCCCATCCTTAAGTGTTTCCCCATTCCAGTTCATCTTCTACTCAGCTGCCGAAGGGAATTTCCTAAAGTACAGATCTTACCATATCAAATATTCTCTCCAGTGATGCAGATTATAACCCATCCATGTCTGTCTGTTTAGTACTACTCTTCTGGATATCTCTTCCAGAATTCATTATAGGTAGTCCACCCACTATTCTGGAGGCCTTCCTTCCATTGTCTTGATAACAGAAGATTATCAATGAAGCATACAGGCTATCCCTTGCTCCCACCGTGGATCAGGTACATCTTTTTTGATCCTGTATTTCTTTGATGATAGCCTTCATAAAACACACTGTGTATGTATTTTCAGATATGGTCAATGTGAAAATTTGTTTTAACTATGCAAGTTTGTTAAAAAGATTTTGTTTTCTTCCCTCCCTCCCTTCTTTCCGTCTTCTCCCCCCATTCATTTTGGGGGCAGGGTAGGGACTTAGAGGATAGGCAAAAAAAGGAAAAGAAAAATGAGTTATTGAAGAATTTTGAAAATACACAGAAAAGAATAGAAGGTGGCCAAAAAGAAACATAGAAAAGCAAGACAGATATTAGCAGAAAGTGTGGGAACAACAAGGACAGATGTCAGTGAAGGGTATTAAAAGACAGAGAATGTTATAAGCAAAAACATAGAAGTTGGGATGAATATGGTGTGTTGAAGACATAGAGAGTGGACAGATTTGTTTCAAACAAATAATTGAATTAATAACAGCAGCTGTTTATATTTCTACAAGGCTTTAGGATTTACAAAGCATTTTCATCACAAATAGTCTATGAGTTAGACACTATAAGTATTTTCATGCCCATTTTATGGTAAGGAAACTGAGACCTCAGGGACTTATCCAGGCTCCTACAACTAATAGGCATCAGAACTGAGATTTAAACTCAGGTCCTCTCTTTGATTATCAAAATAGAATTAGTGAAAAAATTATCATTCATTTCATCTTTATCTTATCTTCTTGACATGTATGGTAGTGTTTAGGAAGACCAGCACCTCTGGTATGATGGATTGCTGAGACCTTTTCAGGACTGCCTATCTACCTTTGATATTCACTTGGGTCACTCAACTCTCACCTGTGACTCCAAGAAGCTGTAGCACAAATAGTGACCACACTGATAAACTGTTTCAGTGGATGGGCTAAACCAGGTAGAAGGTAACCACAAGCCTCAAATTTGTTAGCGAGATAGGGAAGACTACCCCAAGCATGTGAAGACCTTCTCAGAGGAATGGGCAATTAAGAACAATTTGTTCCAATGCCAAGAAGGTGTCTGAAGCAGGTGCTGTGGAGCACTTAGAGCTTGGCATGAGATTGAAGATGCCAAGGTCATCCACTGTATCCTGGGCCACCTCCAGTCCAGTCATAATGACTTTTGTCTTACCAATGGACTTCAATGACTCAGGAAGAGAGAGTGAGGTTGAGGACTTTGTACAACTCTGCCTCTTTTAATTCTAATTCATGTGTAAGTTAAAACACCATCCATATTGTCATTTGTCTCTTGGAACATAAAGGACAAACTAGATGTTTTTAAAAATGCTTTAAAAATGCTCATTTTCATATATGTTTTAATGTATATAATATACCAGATCAACAGCATATGAACATAATTTATAAATGAATAAATGTATATTTATTTGCAATGTATTCTCCAAAATGTTTTATGATAGGGTGTGTGATCAAAAAAATTTATGGACCACTTTCCAAGACTACTGAAAAACTGGTAGGTGTGATTGCTGAGATGTCAGTGAACTTTGGAAAATTATGGAGAATGGGAGAGGTTCCTCAGATTGGAGAAAGACAAATGTTCCAATTTTCAAAAAGGGAATAAAATAGATCCTGTAAATTATGGACCAGTGAGTTTGGCTTCTAACTGTAGCAAAACTATAAGGCACATCATTAAGGGAATAGTATATGAAGCGGTGAGCACTAAAAGCCATCATGACTTCATTATGAATAGGTCATCTTAAACTGATTTTTTTGCTTAGTGAATAGATGAAGGAACTTTTGTATATGTAGCATGCTAAAATTGTAATAAGCATTTGACAAAAATCTCTTGTGTAGTGTTTGTTGATAAGGAAGAGAGAAATGGGCCAAATAGAGCATAATTAGATGAACTGGCAACTAGTTGAATGACCAAAACAAGAGAGTAGTTATTATTCAGTCAGTGTCAATTTGGAAGGAGGTCTTTCTCTTCAGGTGTACTTTAAGGACCTGTCCTTGGACCCATGCTGTTTAACAGTTTAATAAACAATCTATAAAGACAGAAGGAATGATGTGAAAGTTGAGGTATTAGTGGAGTAGTTAACATAGTTGGGTGGCATTCTGGATCCAAAAGGATTTCAAGAAGATAGAGTGGGCAAATAAGTCCAATAAAATTAAAATGCATAGGGATGAATGTAAAGTTCTATACTTGTTTTCGAAATTTCAACTTTTAGGGGGAGGTATGTTTTGGACAAGAATTCTGAGAATAATCCATAGGCTTAGTATTTTGCAAGTTCAATATAAGTCAACAGTATGATATGACAGCCCAAATCTTTACATTTTTCCTTGGCTATGCTGAGAGGCATAAAGGGGAAAATGTTGGAAGAGTTCTACTATCTGCTGCCCTCAGTGGATCACATCTGGCCTACTATATTTAATTTGGCTCACTCAACTGTATTTCAGGAAAGATACAGATGAACTAAAACATGTCTAGTAAAGAATGAACCAAGATGACAAGAAAACAGTCAAGGATATTCTCTAACCAACCAATCAATTAATCAATGAAGCATTTTTTAAACACCTACAGTACTGCAAACTATATAAAAACAAATTAAATAGTCCTTGCCTTTGTGGAGTTTACACTCTATTAGGGAAACAACACATGCATAGAAGTGTACAACATGTATACACATGCAAACGCGTGTGCATATACACATGTATGTGTATGTATCTGTATACGTATGTGTATGCCTATGTGTACATGCATGTTTATATGTATGTGTATATGTATGTGTGTATGTATATGTGTGTGTATATACACACCAACCAAACACAAAGTATTTTTAAGTGGGAGGCACTATTAGCTGGTGGAGAAGGAAATGGCAAACCACTCCAGTATAATTGCCAATAAAACCTCAAAATGGGGTCACAAATGGATATCATTGAAAAACAACTAAACAGCAGCAAAATATTAGCTGGGAGATCAGTCGTAGGAATTAGGGATATAAAGAGAAAATAAAAGGGGAGAGAAGAGTAAAGAAGAGAAATGAGAAAAGGGGAAGAGAAGACTCAAAGGATGTATTTATGTGAGATAGAAATTATATTAGTTTTACTTGGTCCCATAGGGAAGAATTGGGCACAATAGTTGGGAGTTGTAGAAGGGCAGATTTAAGCTTGATATCAGGGAAAAAACAAAAAGAAAAACTTCCTAACAAATAAAATTATCCTCAGATGGAATATACTGCCTAGGAGTTTAATGAGTTCTCTTTTATTATGGCAGCCAGGTAGCACAGTGGAGAGATTGTTGGACCTGGAATCATGAAGACTTGAATTCAAATCTAGCCTCAGACACTTATATACTAGATGTGGGATTCACCCTTGGCAAGTCACTTAGCCTCTGTCTGACTCAGTTTCGTCATTTGGAAAATAGAGACAATAATTATAATAATAACAATAACAACAATAAATGGTAATAGTAATAATAGTAATACCTACTTCCTGGGGTTGTCATGAAGATAAAATAGGATATATATATATAAAAACCTGAAAGTCCAATACAAATTCTAGCTAGCTACTAATATTAGCTATACTATTATCATTAGAGGCATTGATGCAGACTTGGCCATCACTTATTAGAGGAAGTTGTAGAAAGAAATGGACTAAGTGACTTCTAAGTTTCATTCCAGTTTTTGGCTCATTTGATTCTGGGGTTCTATGACTCTAGGTAAGACCAATGTACTTTCCACTATACTATTCTGAGTTGCAAAGCAGTGGATTTTAGAAAGGTAGGAAAGAGCATCTGGTCACAGTGGCCATGTCTCTTTTTCTCAGTATCACAGAAGCCCATCCCTAAAAGTAATAGCAGTTACCTAATGCCTAGAGTTAAACATCCAGTTGCCTTTTAAAATAATGTGATTTTAACTTGATCTCTGATTTCTTTTTTCCTTTAGAATGGTAATAAAGACAAGGTGCAGATGACTGGAAGAGCACAAGGTATGCTAACTGAAATTATTAATTAATTGTCTAGACAGATAATAAGTCCATTTTACTGAAAGGGCTGTAGCTAATGCCTCTTGGTTCATCCAAGTGTTTTGAGTGGCTGTACAGACTTGAGGTACCCTCCAACACCCAAGGTTAGACTAGAGAGGAACACTCAGTATTTCCTCTTGTGGAAGGGTCAATGTCTAGCCAGGAGGGGGAAAAGGGAATGAAGAACTGACAAGAAGGTTGAGGGCAGAGGAAGCATTTCCTGTAGCACCCCCTCCTGCTTGGCCTTGAAGTGTCTGGTGGACTCTGGGTGACAGGCAGACTGGAGAATGGATGAGCCTAGGTTTTTAAATTAGAAGATATGGTGAGAATCCTGGCTATGCTACCATCTATGTGACCTGAGAGAATCATTCTTTATCTCTCTGGTCCTCAGTTTCCTTATCTATAAAATGAGGGAGTCATGCCTGGTGAAGCCTCTTGAGCTCCAGCCTCTATGATGTGGGGCAGCCCCTCAGCTAGGATGAAGGGATGTGCTAGAGGCAACTCACACCAGCTGATGAGAGGCAATTGTTGCGTTTTTAGTATGAATATTTTTATACCTTGGTCATCTCAAATGATACAGACCAGGGCTTACTCTATTATATTGTCTATATATGTTTCCAACAAGAAAGTGTTGGAGGAAAATGTTACTACCATGGATTAAATTTAAAAGTGTGTTGTATATACATGTTTTTTGAGAGCTGGTTGATAAATGTTTACCATCATGACACTGGCTGGAACTCTACTTCCATGGCTATAGTGGAGTTCTTCTCAACCTTTGCATTCTCCTACCTGTGCAAGCAATCTATGTACCTACCAATGGCAGCAGGAAGTGCCTGGAAGTTCCACCCCTTGGAATGCAAATCTTTTGCACTTTACTGTGGTGCCTTGCTGAGTTCTATACGCTTTAGTGGACATGATATCCAATGATGCCTTAGGGTGGTCATATCCTTGAGTATGTATATCCAGACTTCTCTTTTATGGCCCTGGCTGCTTCTTCCTCCTCCTCTTTCTCCTCCTTTGTTCATCTACTCTGCTTCAGGAGTCTTTTCTTCACCGTGAATGATCAGAGTTAAAATAAATGAAATACAACAGGTAAGAATTGTAACTCTCTCTTTATAGCCCAATATAGAATATAGATGGAAGAAACCTTAGTCTTATCTTCAGGTGTCTCGTCCAAGGTCACATAACTTAGGTAGCTGGTGGCAAAGTAGATAGGATGCTGGAATTGGAGTCAGGAAGGCTGGAGTTCAAATCTGGCCTCAGATACTTACTAGCTGTGTGACCCTGGGCAAGTCACTTATCCTTTCTCTTCATCAGTTTCTTCACCTATAAAAATGGGGATAATAATTGCTTCTACCTTTTGGGTTGTTGTGAGGATTAGCTGAGATCATCAGTTGTAAAAGTGCTTAGAACAGTGCCTGACAGGGAGTAGGAGCTATGTGATTGTTTGTTCCCTGTTTGTAGTAGAGCTAGGACTAAATCTTTGGTTGCTTGATGATACTCTTCCCTTTTCTTGTCCCAACAGATTGTCAAGTCCCCTGTATTGAAAATTCCCACTGCTCCCAGGCCTGTTCTTTAGGGCTGGAGGGGAGCATAGGGTTTGTATGCAAGAATAAAGAATGGCAGAAATCCACAGATACTTGCAGAACACTTAATGTCCACACCATTTTTGAGGTAATATTTTTGCTTTTGCTGAATAGCTGTTTTTTTTTAAATTACAGGTTGGCTAAATGAGTCACATAATATTGTCTGAATATGAGGGAAGGGGCTTGAATGACATTGACTCATAATATTTGTCTTTTCATGTAATTTACCTGGTCTATAATTTAGAGCTAAGAGACAAAAGTCCTTAACTTTTCAGATAAAAACCAATTTTCACTTCTCCATATAACTTAAATTTTGTGGAGGTGAACCTGTGGTAGGATAATAGGCCTAGAAGGGGCCCATATCCCTTCCTCTGTTTTTCTAGAAAGATATATGTATTGTTTTAGCAGTAAAAGATGGTCCAGTCTTTGAATGAGCTGCAGGGAAAGAATCTGTTCCCAGACAAAGCAAAATATAGCTTAATACTTCACCAAGATTTTTGAGACATCCTGTATTTCTATCAACATTTCTTATAAGTACCATAAGCTCAAATTTTCACTATTTTCTATTTTCTCTTTCCTACAACTGTTTTACCTAGTTCTGTTGAATGTCTGTCAACGATCCCTAGGGAGAAGATGAAGTTTAGTTTGTCCATGATTAGGGGCCAATTAACAGGTCATAAGGGAAAGAACTCTCTTGAGGGGGAAGGTTAGGATCTAAATCATCATCAGAAATACTCAAGAGAAAGCTTTGACAAGTCAAGAAGAATTCAGAGGGTAGCCAACCCAGTGCAAGAGCTAGGCAAGTGTTGAAATAAGGACTGCATAGAGTCGGGCAGATCACACTACAAAGGGAAGCAGGAAATAATGACAAGAAGATAGTCGCCTCACCCAACTTCTTCACTGAGATGCTGTTTTTTGGTTGTATAATAACCACACCCCCTAGATGTATTCAGCGGATAGTGTGGCCCTTGGGAAGATCTCCCTCAGTTCAAATGCAGCTTCAGGTATTCAGATACAGAGCACTGTGACCTCTATCTGCCTCAGTCTCTTCTATTGTAAAATGGTGATAACTTAGCTAACTCCCAGAGTTGTGAGGGTTAAATGAGATAATATTAAGCTCTTTGCACAGTGCTTGGCACACTTGTTGTTGAGTTGTTCAGTCATGTCCGACTGTTTAGTCATGACCCCACGGTCCTGCCAATACTATCTATGAGGTTTTCTTGGTTAAAGATACTAGAGTGTCTTGCCATTTCTTTCTCCAGTGGCTTAAGGCAAACAGAAATTAACTGACTTGCTCAGGGTCACAGAGTTAGTATCTTTTTCTACATTTGAACTCAGGTTTTCCTGCCTCCAGGCCAAGTGCTCTATCCACCAAGCCATCCAGCTCTCTCCACTTGGCACATAGTAGGCACCTAATTACTATTTATTACCTTCTCTTTCTCTTCCCTTCCTCACTTGCCTATACTTTGTTTGTGATAGTCTTGTACACGTTCCTCTCTTAACTGTCCCAGTAAAATATAATGTTAATGCGATTTAAGATCTTCCCTGCCCATTAATGTGCTTCACATGGAGTGCATTAAGGGAAGCTTGCTTAGGGGAGTCTTGCTTGTAGAAAGGCTTTCACACCTTTTGCTAATTTATAATCAGGCACTGAGTCATGAGAGTTGAGATGTCTTGTGGCTTTTAGAAGTATAGATACACTCTGAATTGGTATTTTGCTTTGGGGTCTCGCTTATGAGGAGGGTGTTGTGATTCCCTGGTCGATATTCTGAGTAGCCGTATGTTCAGAGCTCCCAGTCTGCTCAGAGGTAAAGGCTCTTTTGATCCAGGGATATATATAAAGTGTATGGTTGATTCAGGCAGTCAGAGCCCTGTCTGTTGGTCTTTATTTCTCTGCTTCTGTTTTCTCTGTATTTTCTCTGAAGTTCAGGGTGCTGACTTTTGCCTTGAACTAGTGAATGTAATTTAAAAAGATTGCTGCCCCCTTAAACAACTATCTTTCCTAGTAAAGCAGATCTGCCATCCTGGGTATGCCAGTGTGATTGCTGCTACATAAACTGCTACATACCTTCTTTCAGATACATGTTCTAATGGCTGTTCTAGTGAGCACAGAGGTAGGAGACATGGGTTCGAATGTCCCCCAGGAATCAATGAGAAAATATATAGAGTGTGCTTTGCAAACTTTTGCCATATGATTGCCAGTGATTATTATTATCTCATTCATTTCATCTTTTTCAGTGGAGTTCAAATTGAAATGATCTTATCCCAAGTCACTATCCTGACATTGTTCTTTTATATTTCACTTTCCATGGACAAATGTGTTTTGCAATTGATTAAAAGTTTGGGGATGTAAATCCATCTTCTCAAGACTCATTGAAATTACCTTTGGGAGGGCTTGAGTAGCAGAAATATTGGAAAGGATAACATTGTTTCTTCCTGTTCCCACATAGTTTTGATGATTTTTCTGGTAGAATTTTAAAAGCTCTTCTATTGGTATAGTTTGGAGATTGTGAGCATTTGGTGTTTCAAATTTTTATGGGCCTCAATTTTATGTTTCTTAAGAATTAAAAATGAAGGGCGGCTAGGTGGCGCAGTGAATAGAGCACCGGCCCTGGAGTCAGGAGTACCTGAGTTCAAATCCGGCCTCAGACACTTAAACACGCACACACACAAAAACTAGCCGTGTGACCTTGGGCAAGTCACTTAACCCCAACTGCCCTCCAAAAAACCAAAAAAAAAACAAACCAAAAAAAAACCCAAAAAAAACAAACAAAAAAAAAGAATTAAAAATGAACATCACACAGCTTGAACTAATGCTGAAAAGGCAGCATATAATTTGAGTAATTCCAAAGATCAGAAATAAAAAATGTCATCAGGGAAAAGGATAAGAGGAGAAAACGAACTGCTTATACTTACAGAGGGTGGTATAGGTGGACACCTTGAGTGTTCGATTGATTAACTTTGAAATGCCTGGAGAAAATGTAGAAGGCCTTCCAGCATGTTGGGTATTTCCCCTGTAGCAGCAAGTTCATGGGACAACATACACAAAGTGCACAGATGAGTGGGCATGAGTTGCTTGTGTGTGACCTCATTGGAAGGAACATCTAAATTTATGAGATCACAAGTCCATTTGCATACTTCAATTCTGTCCAGTAGATTGTGGACAATAGTTTTTTTTTTTCTTTCTGTGATAATGCTCTAGTTCTGTTGTTGTTCATTTGTGTCAGTTGAGTCCAACTCATTATGATCTTATTGGGATTTTCTTATCAAAGATTCTGGAATGGTTTGCCATTTCCTTCTCCAGTGGATTAAGGCAAAGAGAGGTTAAGCGGCTTGGCTTCTTCATTCAGCTACTAAATGTCTGAGGTCAAATTTGAACTCAGATCTTCCTGATTCCAGGCCTAACGCTCCATACACGGAGCCACTTAGCTGCCTGCATGGATTGCCCTGTACTCATAAGAATCCTTCTTAGGACTAGCATGCCAAATGATATAAACTGTGAAAGTCTTTGAAATTTCAAATGGTGTAAGTTTTGTTGTTGTTCAGTTGTCTTATCCTTCACGACCCTATTTGGGATTTTCTTGGCAAAGATACTAGAATGGTTTGTCTTTTCTTTCTCCAGCTCATTTTACAGATGAGGAAAGTGAGGCAAACAGGATTGAATTACTTGCCCAGGGTCACACAGCTGGGCAGATTTGAACACAGGTCTTCTTTTCACTAGGCCTTTGTGCTCTATCTACTTCATGACCTAGCTGCCCCAATATGCCAAATAAATATAAGTAAATTTCATGGGAGAGAAGATATTGGGATCTGGAAGGATAAGAAGGGGCGTTACTTAGGAAAAATTTTAATGGAATTTTGAAAGAAATTAGGGAAGAAAAGAGGTGTTCTACGCATGGAGAACAATATGCACAAAGGCATGGAGATGGGAGATGTAACTATGATAGGTGAGAAACAGAAAGGAAGATAGTCTGGCTAGACCAAAGAGTGCAGGAAGGGGAGCCACTACTCCTAATGGATGCAGAGGTAGGTGGAGTCAGCTTGTGAAGGGTCGTGAATGTCAAACAGGAGTTTGTATTTGCTTCTAGATGTTACATGGAGGTATTAGAGCTTATTGAATAGGAATATGAATTAGTCAGATGTACTTTTTAGAATAGAACTCTGGCAACCTCACAGATGGAGAAGGAAATGGCAAACTCCTCCAGTTATCTTTGCTAGCTGTGTGACCTTGGGTGAACAACCCTGTTTGCTTCAGTTTCCTCATCTGTCAAATGAGCTGGAGAAGGAAATGGCAGATCACTCCAGGATCTGCAAAGAAAACCCCAAACAGAATCACAAAGATTCAGACATGACTGAAACAACTGAACAACAACTGTGGAAGATGGATCAGACAGGGAAGAGACCAGGTATGGAGAGAAAATAGTATATGAATGCAATAGTTTAGGCAATAGATGATGAGAGTCTAGACCACAAGTGGGGCTCTGTGAGTAGTAAGAAGGCCATGAGCAGGGGCGGCTAAGTGGTGCAGTGAATAGAGCACAGGCCCTGGAGTCAGGAGGACCTGAGTTCAAATCTGACCTGTAACACTTTCTGGCTGTGTGACCTTGGGCAAGTCACTTAACCCCAATTGCCCTCCAAAAAAAAAAACCAGGACATGAGCACAAAAAAATAGTGTGGAAATAGAAATTACTAATATTGGCAGTTGATGGACTATGTGGATTAAGCAAGAGGAAGGTTGTCATGGATGGCTCCTAGATTGTGCTCTTGACAGAAAGAGGGAATCCAAGGAGAAGAATGAGATTTTTTTTGGGGGGGTAGAGAAGTAATAACTGCTTATATATTGGACACTGATGTGATTTAGGTCTAGAATTGAAGAAGAGAAGAAAATCAGGCTGGATTACCTCTGGAAAGTTGTAATGCTTTCAATGACCCCAGATATTTTTTTTTCCTGGAGACTAAGATCTATTATTATTAATTTTCCTTATAGCTGTTATTCCAGTGATGCTATATGTCTATGAGGCATAGGATACTAGTCTCTGAAGAATTAAAGACCAAATGGGGAGCAATGGAGAAGCTTAAGTAAAAGGTACATAGATGACAAGATGTCATCTCTCAACTGAGAACTGGGCAGGAGATGTATGCATAAAGGAAGTTGTCAGAGAGATACGTGGCCATTCGTGGGTGGGTCCATCCCATTAACAAAAGTGAGGAGTTCTCAAGAGACAGACTCCAAGGTGTATTCGTGTTTCACAAAAAAGTCAAGAGAAGTCCAGGAAGGCCCCTAGTGAGCTGGATGGACTGAAAGGAAGAGGTAGAGAAAATGTTCTCTAGGCTGAGAAGCCATGAATGAATTGTGATCTGCATAAAGAGCTGGAGTACATGTATGATAATTATAAAATTATATAAAAAACAATTGCTATATGCCAGACACTAACAAACATTATCTCATTTGATCCTCACAACAACCTTGGAAAGTAGTTGGAAGCAAGTAGTTACAGCCGAGGAAACTGAGGCAGACAAGTTAATTGGCTTACCTAAGGTGACACAGTATCTGAGGTCAGATTTGAACTCAGATTTTCCTGACTCCAGACCCAGCACTCTATTCTTTGTGCTACCTAACTGACTTTAGATGAGATCATAGTAAAAAAGAAGTAAAAAAAAAAGTTTACATTAATTACCTCTTTTTTTTTTAACCAGACTTGTGGTTTTATTGATGTAGAGAAGTGCTGAGGAGGCTTCCTTTGACCAATACAGGTTGGCAACTCCTCAGCAATTGGTAGTCTTAGAAAGTTGCATGTTTCTTTGAGAGGCTGTGACTCATTTAGGGTCACACCTGTATGTATTAAAGGTGGAACTTGAAATCTAGATCTTGCTGACTCTGAGTTTGGGGTCTCTCTGTGCTATGGTGGGCTGCCCTTAACTTCTTAATATCAAAAGAAAATCCATCAGAAAACTTGAAACACTATGCAAATGTGATTTATTATAGTTATGGTCTGTCATGGACAAAAGTTGCAAAGTAGAAGACCCTTGCCTTGTGTGTGGATCTTCTCACTCCCCCTCTTCCCAGTTTTCCCTATAAAGCTAAGTACAGGACATTCTTAAGCTGTTCTGGGTTGCTCTTAATAGTCAGGGGAAACAACCAATTTAAGTAACTGGAATCAAGATTTTAATGACTTCTTAGTTCAATTATGCCTGAGTTGGTTACTTTTTGAAGTAGGACTTTTTGGAGAAACTAATTTTACCCCAAAAGAATTATTCCCTAAAGGTAAATTTTTGGCGCGATGACTTCAGGGTTGGGGAGGCCTTTGGCAAGCCAGAAATTCCAATCACAGAACCGAAGAATTTGAAATTGAAAGGAATCTTGGTTGCCATTTAATTCAAACCATATCTAAGAGGAATTCCCATGAACAGACATAACAAATAATAGTATGGCCTCTGCTTAAAAACCTTCAAGGAGATCTTTACAAGACATTTCACATAGTCGCTGAACTGGAATTCAGGAGACCTGGATATTAGTTCCAACTCTGCCATTATCTTAAAGTAATAGATTAAACAAATCCATTTTCCTTTCTAGGCTTCAATTTTATCATCTCTAAAATGGGGGAGGGGCATGCATAGATTATAGTATAGAGGACAGAATGTTAGATTTAAAACCAAAGGACCTGGGTTCAAATCTTGGTGGTGTCATTCATTACTTAACTTCTCTGGGTCTCAGTTTCTTTATTTCTTCAATGAAGTGCTTGAATTGGATGGCCTCCAAGCTTCCTTCCAGACTCAAATTTATGCTCCCATCACTAGGTAGTCTCCATGTAGCCTTTGCAATTCTCATGTCTTTGAGGCTTTCCAGTGGAAGGCTTCGGATTGTGCTAGGCAAGTCCTTGTCCACATGTAAAAATGGCCTTTTCTTCAAGTAGAACCTAAATCTTTTCCAGCATAAGATTTATGGGACCTGCTCCTTGTTCTGCCATGGTGGTTTTTCTCTCTGAATCCAAATCTTTTCGATTTTCATTTTTGGTTTTCTGAAATACCAAGTACTTTCTAAAATACTTTCTCATTTCCTCTTGCTTGATAAACTGTGCATTTTAGAGTGGGCAGAATTTCTCTGCTCTGTGAATAATGCTAATTCTTTGACTGTGAACAGATGAATGAGAAAACTTTTATTAAGTGCTTACCATGTGCTGGGCCCTGTTCCAAGTCCTGAGGATACAAATAGAAAAGTGAGACTGTCATTGCCCTCAAGGATTAATCAATCAATAAATGCTTATTAAGTATATGATACCAGGTACTTAGCATAGTGGATACAAAAAGAGGTGAAAGACATAACCCTGCCCTCAGGGAGCTTACAATCTAATGGGGGAGACAATATGCAAATAAATCTATATGAAATAAACTATAAACAGGAAATATAGAGGAATAATTAACAGAGGGAAGGCATTGAAATTAAGGCTGAGGAAACTTTCCTCTAAAAGGTGGGATTTTAGTTGGGATTTACAGGAAGCCAGGAAGGTCAGTAGTTGGAATGGAGGAAGGAAAGCATTACAGGTATGGGGGAGAGCCAGAGAGAAAGTCTGGAGCTGAGAGGTGGAGTGTCTTGTTTGGGGAACCACCAAGAGGCCAGCGTCACTGGATCAAAGGGTACATGTCAGATAGTAAGATGTAAGAAGATTGACAAAGTAGGAGGGGACTTATAAAGAGCTTTGAATACCAAGCAAAGGATTTTGTATTTGGTCCTGGAGGCAATAGGGAGCCCCTGGAGTTTATTGAGTGGGAGGGAGGGAGTGACCTTGTCAGACCTGCACTTTAGGAAA
This sequence comes from Pseudocheirus occidentalis, assembly GCA_028646575.1. NCBI lineage: Eukaryota > Metazoa > Chordata > Mammalia > Diprotodontia > Pseudocheiridae > Pseudocheirus > Pseudocheirus occidentalis. The sequence continues at coordinate 214,682,109 of CM053593.1, forward strand.
ATCACTTAAATGGTTGATTGGAGGATGGATTTGAATGGGAGGAGAGTTGAGATCTTCGAACCCACCAGGCGGCTGTTATAATAAATAGTCTAGGCATCAGATGATGAGGGCCTACACTAGAGCCACTAGTGACAGTGTCAGAAGAAAGAAGGGGGCATTGCAAAGGTGGAATTGATGGGTCTTAACAGCATGTTGGCTATGGAAAGAGGTGGTAGTGATGAAAGGTAGTGAGAAATCTCAGAACTTATATTCTAATGAGGGAGACCATGCATGTGGGCAATGGTGGCCAGGGAAGGGAGTTTTGGCAGAGAGGTTCACAAAGTGGGTGATACCACCCTCTGGGGAGTGCTGGGACGATCCCGTGGGGCTGTAGTGGCCTTGGGTACAATTGAGAGGTGTTAAATAAAAATAAGGAGGCAGGGGAAGCATAAGGAAAGAAGAGAAAATAAGAAAATTTTGAAAAACCATTCATACATGTTTCGTCTGCTGTGTAACAGAGTTAAAGTCGTAGTGATTACATTATTTTCCAAATAAACACACAGAATGCAAGTTATAACTGAGTAGTGGTCAAGTCTGAGGACAGTTCTTAAGAAGCAAGGGTTGGCAGGTGAGCCTGTCCTGCATCATTAGGAAGTCCGTCAAACATCTGCAGGAATATGTGCATACAATGATTTGCTTACAATACAGTACTATACAGTTATAGGATGCAATATTGTGTCATCAAAATTTCAATGCAGGAACCCCCCCCAAAATTTATAATAAATTATTAAATTTAAGATGTCATTTTTGAAAGGATGAACATTTCTTTTAAAGGTAAAGAAAGTAGATATTCGGGGGGGTGCTAAGTAATTTAATTTTTTGAAAAAGGGGATGTAGGGCAAATAAATTTGGGAACCTTTGGTATAGGGAGTCACAGAAATGGTGATTGGAGAGGGTAGCTGATTGGATTACTATTCTGAGCTCAAGAAACTTCAATAAAATGTCCCAGGCATCAAATTAGTGTCTGTCCTAGTATCCCAAAGTCCCAAATTAGTGTCCTAGTATCCCAAAGTCCCAAATTAGTGTCCTAGTATCCCAAAGTCCCAAATTAGTGTCCTAGTATCCCAAAGTTTTTTTGCAGAGTTGCATAAAACGACCATTCAGAAGTCCATCTTTCTTTCCATCCCTAGTACTATTGTCAATCAACGTCCCAACTGAACTCTCCTAGACCTCCTTCAGAATTTCCTTTTGTTAATCTTAGTCTTTTCTTCAAGTAACCCAGTCTTTTAGTATGCCCCCTGGAACAGTAGAAATGAAGCTGAAATGGCAACAATAAATAGGAATGCTTTTTAATTATCTAACCACAAATATATGTGTTATGCTTCCCCCTTCCTATTTCTTAGGATGCATCAAAGGTAATCACCAACGTCTTATCAGATACACCTTCAAAAATAGGAAAAGATGCAACAATTACAGATGTTTTGATGCAAAGATGTCCAAAAGATTTATCTTGTATACTCAAAGGCATTCAAAAGTCTCCACAAATCCCAGGAAACATTGAGGTCATTGTGGAGCTCTTGCATAATATTTCAAGAGTCTTGTCTGAAGATGTTGATGAAGTTAAGATGCAGGTGAGTCACCTCGCATATTTGCCAAAAGATCTGGATGTAGTAAAACTGGAATGAGGGAGTATCTGTGGAGCAGAGGGGGGACAACTGGCCAGGTTACCTCTTATATCCCGTATATCGTTATAATAGCAGGTATAAAATAGCCAGTATTTATGGAGCGCTTACTACGTGCTGGGCAATAGGCTAAGAGCCCTTCACAATGATTCTCATTTGATCCTTACAACAACCCTGGGAAGGACGTGCTTTATTATCCCCATTTTATAATTGAGCAAACTGAGGCAAACAGAAGTAAGCTGACCTGCAGGGTCCCACAGCTAGTAAGTGTCTGAGGCTAGTTGTTTTTTTTTTTGAGGGGAGAAGGCAGGGCAATTGGGATTAAATGGCTTGCCCAAGGTCACACAGCTAGTTTTGTGTTAAGTGTCTGAGGCTGGATTTGAACTCGGGTCCTTCTGACTCCAGGGCTGGTGCTCTATTCACTGTGCCACCTAGCCACCCCTTGAAGCTAGTTTTGAACTCAGTTCTTCCAAATTCCAGGCCCGGCACACTATCCATTGTGTGACCTAGCTATCATTATAGTACCTTTGATACATGCTCATTCACTCTTATATGTAGCATGAACGAGAAAGAATTTAACATTTCCAAAAATGCATTATTCAGTAACTAGGTTATATGTGATTATGGCTGTTGTTGAGTTATTTCAGTTGTGTCTGACTCTCTGCGTCTCCAGTTGAGGTTTTCTTGGCAATGATACAGAGGTAATATGCTATTTCCTTTTCCAGCTCATTTTACAGATGAGGAAACTGAGGCAAGCAAGGTTAAATGGTTTAACCAAGGTCACTCAGCTAGTAAAGATCTGAGGCCAGACCTGAACTCAGTTCGTCTTGACTCCAAGGCTGGCATTCTATCTAACCATACCACCTAGCTGCTTGTATGATCATGGAGCATGAACCAAATTGTACAACATGATAGGAACACATACTGAGCATTAATGAGATTATAGAAGTAACTGTTTTGACTACATGTTCACATCTAAAATTAATTATGTAATTTTGGGCAAGTTACTTAACTTCTTAGCTCCATAAGCAACTAAGACTATGAGTTTCAGAGCAGGTGAAGATTGAAATTGGACTTCTGTATATGAATGAAATCAGAAGTCTGTTAAAAAAAAAGGGACTGAACTTACTTTACCAAAGTGTATTATAGATTCTGATTACCACAAATACATCTCTATACCTTGTTGGGAGGGAGTGTTCTTCATGATAACTTTCTGAGACTGGGAAATACTTTCCATGTGGTGAGGCAGCTAGGTGGTACAGTAGATAGACCACTGGCCCTGGAGTCAGGAGGACCTGAGTTCAAATCTGAGCCCCAACATTTAACACTTACTACCTGTGTGACCTTGGCAAGTCACTTAACCCCAATTGACTTGCTAAACAAACAAAACAAAACAAAACAAAAATCTTTCCGCGTGAAAAGAATCAGAATTATACGGCATTGGGGTAGGAAAGGACCTTTTGCAAATCTGAAAACCATACTTAGAAAGTTGAAGTTTGAAAGCGAATGGGGTTGAGTTCTAAAATCATAGACTGAGTTGAAAGGCTCTCTAGAGTTGTTCCCATTTCACAGATTAGGAAACTGAGATCTAGAAAGGTTTGGGAACTCGCCTCAGGTCATAAAACTAGTAAATGACAGAGTACTTGAAGAAAGGCTGATGGTGGCAAGGGTGGGAATGAAGGAGAGAAGTGAATACATAATAGAATTTGACTTTGCAATTGGAATGTTGGAATTGAGTGCAGTCCTTATACATTTAATTAATGCTTGTTGACTGATGAAAGGACTAGTTGAAATTTTTTTCTGTGATTTCAAGCAAAAGTGGGTATGGTAATGGAAGATTGTTTGGGGTCCTCTATTCTTTGGGATCAGTGTCCCCAGGATCTCTGTTTCCCAACATGGCAACGTCTAGAGTCTTTCTGCCATAGAGCATTGTGTACTGAGGTCTGAAGTCTCTCCCTAGGGCATTGCTTTCCAACTGAATTTGTCATACTGAAAATTGTGTGGTCCTTCCCCCAGGTGCCAAAATCACTAATTACAATTCTGTATATTTATATATTGCTTTAAGATAAAAAAACAACAACAACCAACTTTCTCCAAAATAACCTTGTTCAAGAATAAATATTCTAGTTTTACAGAGGAGGAAATAGAGGCCCAGAGAATTGTGGCTGATATACAGTACAAGATGACTATATATATTTCAGAATGATAATTGCATATGATGGTTAGTTAGTTATCTTTCAATTGTTGCCTTATATTCAAGTCAATGTGACAAGCAATTATTAAACACCTCAGTCAAGTCAGATGGCATTTATTAAGAGCCTACTGTGTACTAGGTGCTGGAGATACAAAGGTAAAAATGAAACACTCCTATCATTGAGAAGCTTGTATTTTATTTGGGGTGAAACAATATGCACAGAGAAAATTAAAAGCATTATATATACAAAGCAAATTGCAATTGTATATGAATCTTCCTAGATTGTCATGTTATAGTGGAAAGAGAGCTAACTTTAGAGTCAGAAAACCTAAATGTAAATGCAGCCTCTGTCACTTACTGCAATTGGGATTAAGTGACTTGCCCAAGGTCACACAGCTAGTAGATTTGTTAAATGTCTGAGGCCATTTGAACTCAGGTCCTCCTGACTCCAAGCCTGGTATTCACTGTACCACCTAGCAGCCCCTTACATATATGATCTTAAGAAGTCATGGTATTGGGCGGCTAGGTGGCGCAGTGAATAGAGCACCGGCCCTGAAGTCAGGATGACCTGAGTTCAAATCCGGCCTCAGACACTTAACACAAAAACTAGCCGTGAGACCTTGGGCAAGTCACTTAACCCCAAGTGCCCTCCAAAAAAAAAAAAGAAGTCATGGTATCTTCTCTAGGCTTGAGTTTCCTCATCTGTATAATGAGGGGATTGTCTAGAAGGCTTTTGAGGTCCATTTCAGCTTTACATATATGACTTGGGTTCAAATCCTACCACTTACACTTATTATCTTTGGGATCTTTGATTAGCCTTTTAACCTCCCCGGGCTTGAGTTTTCCTTATCTATTAAACGACACAGCTGGACTAGAAAACCTCTGAGGTCCCCTACAGCTCCACGCCTGTGACGCGATAAGCCCATAAAGTTAATTAACTGGTCCTTACTTGTGAAATGAGGGGGTTACCTAGATGACCTTGAAGGTCCTTTCCAGTTCCAAGGCTGTGATCCTATCATTTATATCATTGGGCTTTAGCTAGAGGCAGGGTATTGGGTGGATGGAGTGCTGTATTTGTAGTTAGGAGCACTTGGGTTAAAATCGTGCCTGGGATCCATTAGCTATGCAGTCATGGGAGAAGCAACAGTGTAACAATAGCAGCAGCAAAATAGTGAGCAATTATACAGTGCTTTAAGGTTTGCAAAATGCTTTAAAAATCTTATCTCATTTCATTCTCACAACAACCCTGGGAGGTAGGTGCTAATATTATGATTCTTATTTTACTGACGAGGAAGACAGAGGGTAAGAGACTTATCCAGGGTCACACAGCCAGGAAATGTCTAAGGCTGGATTTGAACTTCAGTTTTTCTGATTCTGGGTCCAGGGCTCTCTCTGCTGTGGCACCTAGTCCGTACATAGCTGGTTTAGTGGCAAGAACACCGGCCTTTGAGAAACATGTAAAGAAAATCTACATGTAAAGAACACAGTGATGGACTTGGAGTAAGAAAGACTAGATTTCAATTTTGGCTCAAATACTTAACTGATTTTGTGTGACTCTGAGCAAGTCTCTTTTCAATTTTCTTATCTGTAAAATGAGTATAATAATACTTGTAGCACTTTTCCAGGCTTGTTGTCAAGTTCAACTGAGACAATAGAAGCCAGACATTTGGGGGACGTTCAAGTGCTTTAGAAACATACATTGTTGTTGTTGTTGTTGTTTTCTCAGGATTACCTTGTTAACATATAATGTTCTTTTTTAGAGCTACAGTGTCATGGCAAATCATGTCCTTGACAGTAGAAGTATCTCAAATTGGGCCTTTGTCCCTGAAAGAAGCAGTAGCTCTATCCTGTTGCAGTCAATGGTTTCATTTGTGAGGAACTTCTTCCTACGTGAGCATTCCCTTGACATCTCAGAAGAATTCATTCACATCATGGGCATCAACATATCTAAAGACAATGGCCAAGAGAGTTTGAGTTTTTCTATGAAGGTGAATGACAATGAAGATGAAGTCACTGGAATGGTGCTTCTCCCCCAGGAAGAGCTTCAGCAGCTGCCCTCACCTTCCCAAGTCATCAGTATTGCCTTCCCCACACTAGGGGCCATCATGGAAGCCAGCTTCTTTGAGAATGTCAATGTGAATGGGCTCATTCTGTCTGTCATCTTGCCTAAGGAGCTCCAAAGGATCTCACTGGTTTTTGAGAAAATCACCAAATCTAGAGGTGGCAGAACACAGTGTGTTGGCTGGCACCCGACAGAGAATAAGTGGGATGAGGAAGCCTGTGAAATGGCCCTGGATAGTGTGGACCAGACTCTTTGTAGCTGTCAATCAAGCAAGAGATTTACCTCTTTCTCAATTCTTATGTCGCCTCATGTCCCCAAGAGCCCGACTCTGCTTTACATCATGTATATTGGCTTGGGCATCTCAATCGGCAGTTTAATTCTTTGCCTGATCATTGAGGCCATGGTCTGGCATCAGGTAACAAAGACAGAGATCTCATACTTACGCCACATTTGCATTGTGAATATTGCTGCCACACTTCTGATGGCAGATATTGGCTTCATCGTGGCTTCCTTCTTCAGCAATCTAGTGCAACACCATAATGGTTGTGTGGCTGTTGCCTTTTTTCTTCACTTCTTTTACCTCTCTGTGTTTTTCTGGATGTTTGTGATGGCGCTCCTCATACTTTATGGAATCGTGATCATTTTTCATACTATCCCAAAGTCTGTCGTAATGACTTCTGCCTTCTCAGTGGGATACGGGTGCCCACTGATCATTGCTGTCATTACGATTGCTGCCACTGAACCTGGCCGAGGCTATGTGCGACCTATGACCTGTTGGCTCAACTGGGATAATACCAAAGCCCTACTTGCCTTTGTTGTCCCAGCCCTGGCCATTGTAGTGGTGAACTTGATCACAGTAGGAATGGTTATAGTAAAGACTCGGCGACCTTCCATCGGCAGTCCAATAGCTCAAGAAATGGCCACCATAGTGAGAATAAGTAAAAATGTTGCCATCCTCACACCATTGCTGGGACTGACTTGGGGCTTTGGAATAGCCACAGTCATAGAAAAGAATTCCCTGGCATTACATATCATTTTCTCATTACTAAATGCTTTCCAGGTATGTATAAATTCTATTGACATATTTTAGTGGGGAGAGTGAGAAAGCACAGGAGAAGGAAGAAGCTATAGTGACGCAGTAAGAGGGCCAGAATTTTAGTCAGAAGACCTGGCTTTAAATTCTTATTGTGCCACTTTCTACAGGCTTAACTTGGGCCTCAGCTTCCTTATTTGTAAGTTGATCATATGAACTCAAAACTTCTGGCTCTAATTAAATTATTCTAAGGAATTTTATGGAAGGATTTTGTGGGGTCAGATGCACTACTGGATAATTCATTACTTAAAGCTCATTGAAGTATTGCAGAGGTAGAATTTTATAATGTTCATAGTACTATGGCAGCATCACAGCTTAGTCAATAGAACATTGTACTTAGACTCAGGAAGAATTGGGTTCTGATCCCATCCTTTTCCTTCCACGTATTTGGAAGCTATGGGTATTTGATATGGTGACAGATGTTAAAAGTATTATTCTTATACTTCAGTGGGCTGATATTATTAATTATTATTATTTTATTCTCATTTTTATGGAGATACAGATAGAAACAATCCTAGGACAAATTGTGATCTTTCTATTATTCTTTTATCCTCTGTCTTCTGTGTACTACTGCCCTGAAGGATAAAAGAATTACTTTTTGTAATTACATGAAAATATTAAAGCTCATAGTCTACAGAATGCACTGAAAGCATCCTTGGCATAACTATGGTAGCAGATAGGACAGTAGAGAACACGTGCTCCTTATTTTTTTCCTACCTGACTTAGATTTCCTCCCCCGGATCTCTAGAAGCTTTCCATTGCATGTAGCTTGTCAATTATGAATATTTGGGACGGTGACATCTACTAAAATGTTGTCCTTAGGTTTCTAGGAGTGAAACTTGTAACTGAGGGACAGCTGGGTAGCACGATGAATAGAGCACCGGCCCTGAAGTTAGGAGGACCTGAGTTCAAATCTGACCCCAGACACTTGACACTTAACTAGCTGTGTGACCTTGGGCAAATCACTTAACCCCAAATGCCTTGCCTTCCCTCCTCCAAAAAAGTAAAATAGTATCTGAGTAATTGTAAGTTTGGTCTGTGACGTAGGTCTAATTCTAGCCCAGTTGGATTGAGTTTTAAATGAGATTTTAAAATTTATATTTGTGGCATGACAAGTTGTAAAGCAGTAGATTTCTGAGAGAATGCTACTGTGAGGAGCTTTTAAGATTCGGATTACATAGTATTAGTGAACACTCTGTTTATTCCATTACAAATCTTCGTTCAGTACAATGTTCACAGTTTCAACAGTTCACAATATTATATACAATCTTC
>CM053593.1:214690890-214740690 GCA_028646575.1 Pseudocheirus occidentalis
GGGAGTGTCTCAGCCAATAGCATTCTTCCAAGTCACAGGGAAATTCACACCTTCTCACCAATGGACAGAGTTCTTTACTTAACACTAGGTTACTAGGATCTACTTAACATCTGATCAAACAAATTAATTACCATTACACAAGTAGAAAGCTTCTTAGAAAAGATATGTTGTGGAGAATAATAAAACTAATTACTGATATTTTTATAGCACTTTAAAATTTCCAAAGTTTTTTAAAATAAAAATCTCAGGCCTGATTGTTAGACTGCTATGATATTTCCCTCTCCCCCCACCCCCCTAACTACTTTATCATTTACTGTTTTCTGTTTATTTATATTTATTCCTTTTATCTTTATGTATTTGCTTAGGAGCAAGGGTTGTTCCATCCACAGTCTTTACATTCTTTGCATCTAGCATACTGCTTAGCAAATACTTGCTGACTTATTGATTCTTAAACTCTGTGAAGTAAGTACTACAGGGATTATTATCCCCATTTTACAGATGAGGAAACCGAGTCAAGATTGTACTAGCAAATATGTGGGTTAGGATTTAAGCCCAAGTCTTTTGCTGACTCCAGGTCCAATACCCTTTCAGGCACCTCCCTTCCTCCCTTCCTCCCTCCCTCCCTCCTCCCTCCCTCCTTGCCTCCCTTCCTTCCTCTCTCCCTCCCTCCTTCCTTCCCTCCTTCCTTCCTTCCTTCCTTTCTCCTTCCCTTCCTCCTTCCCTCCTTCCCTCCTTCCCTCCTCCCTTCCTTCCTTCCTTCCTTCCTTCCTTCCTTCCTTCCTTCCTTCCTTCCTTCCTTCCTTCCTTCCTTCTATGTGTTCTATGTGTAGCTATGGGATGAAGGACAAGGGAAAATCAGCATTTATACAGTGTTGCTATGTGTCAGGCACTGTGCTAAGCTATGGGGAGGACAACAAGGATAACATATAACTTGTCCTATTCCCACACAACTTTAATTTCTTTTGTCAAACTCAGGACTTTGTTGACCCCATAACCATTACTGTTTGAGACATAGACCAGATTGAGACCAGGCAAACTATCGTACTGGTTCAATATACCAGTTCTTTGCCTCTCTTTAAAAAGACAGTTAAGAATACTTTAATCTTTGGCATGTGCCATTTTACTGTGTTTCAAAGATTTAATAATATTTCACCTTATTGTTATTTTGTTTTCCAAAAGAAAAAAATGATGTTGAATTTTTGTATTTATTGTTTTCTTTTGTTTTGTTTTTATAAATACTTCTTTTCCCTTCCTGTTTCCAAGGGTTTCTTTATCTTAGTGTTTGGAATATTCCTGGATCAGAAGGTACTGTAACTAGTTTGTTTTGTTTTTTTAAATTTATGGTACTGACAGTCTATCTGCTCATTTCAGTCATTCTTTTGTAAATATGTCCATGCTATTATATGTACAATGATGAAAAGCACAGCCCAAAGTAATTTTCTACTATTAGAGTGGTTAAGTTAACCAGCACACAGGGAGTTCTGGTGTAAATATGCATTTGTATATACATATATATATTATATACATGCATACATATTTGCATACACATACATATATACACACACACATATGCACTTGCATACATATATATTTAAATATATATGTGTTTTTAAAAGCCTTTTTCTCCTTAATTTTGCTTTTTCAATTCACTGTCATCCTTCTAGTCCCCCAGAGTAGACGCCTCAATTTTACCTTCCACTTATTCTTCTGTTTCACTCCCCGCATCCACAGTTCTGACTATTCTAATTCAATAATATCTGTCATTTCTGCTCTTCTTTTTTTCATCCTGACTCCCAAAGCTCTAATATACATGACATTGTTATCTTTTGTGCATACTCTTTCACTAGCTTCCTATTGGTCCTTCTTGCTTCCAGACTTCCTCTCCTACCCAACTGCTAAAATAATATTTCTTATGTACAGGTCTGATCATGTCACTACTCCACCTTTAAAAAACCTTCAATGACTCTGTTATTCACATAATGTCTAAACTCTCTTGTTTGGCATTTCAGATTGTCTTTAGCCTCCTTTGCTAGTTTATCATTTAAATTATGTCTACTAACCGTAGGTATTTCCCATTGTTTTACCCCAGACTCTTTTCTTTCTATCATACTCTCTCGGTAACCTCGTTAGCTTCTGGGGATTTAGCTATCATTTCTTTACAGATGCCATATGTGTGTGTATTCACACATATACATATATATTCACACACTTAACAATGCATGTAGATATTCATATACATATATGCTAATATACATACATCTATCGATATACATATGCACATATATACATATATACATGGATAATAATATTTATTTATTAATATGTCTGTCTCTCTATCTCTCTATCTACTTATCAGTCTCAGTCTCTTTCTGGAATTTCAGCCCTGAATCATCAACTGCCTATTGGAAAGTTCAAACTGGAAGTTTTACAGACATGTTAAAGTCAACAAATCTAAAACTGAATTCATCTTTCTACCCAAATTTCCTCTTCCAAACTACTCTATTTATATGGAAGGCACCCCCATCATTCCAGTCTCCCAGGTCCATAATTTCAGCATTATGTTGGAATTCTCACTCTCTCTACCCAATCAGTTGTCAAATTTTGCTCTTTCCACCTTTACAATATCTCTCACATATGACCTCTTCTTTCCACTCTCACATCTGCCACTTTAGTAGAGGCCTTTATCGCTTCTGTTTTACATTATTGTAATGGCCCTCCCTCAAGTTTCTAATACTCTAGTCCATCCTGCATACAGTAAACAAACTAATTTTTCCTTAAGCATAGATATAATCATGTCATTGCCCAACTTAATAAATTCCAGTGACTTTCTACTATGAGGCTCCTCTTTTTAGCTTCTAAATTTTTATCCTACCTGACCCCAGAAACTCTTTTTAACCCCATTGGGCATAATTTCCTTTTCTTTACTCTTGCTTCCAGGAAAGGTTGGACTAAATGGCCTCTGAAGGTCCTTCTAGTGTGGAGATTCTTGCACTCTGTTCTTTAGGAAGGGGTGAGGTGAGGCCAAAGTGGTCTAGACTTCCTCCTTTATTAAGGAAAGAGGACTTGAGTGGAGTCCAGAAAGATGGATAAATTTATATATGAAGAAAGGAGCAGGGGGTTGGTGGACCAAGGGAAGCAAGTGAAAAGACCAATCATCAGTACTGAAGATCTAGAATTAAAAGTGATCTCAGAGACCCAGAGTTCCAGTGCTTTTGCATGGCAGGCCAGGACCCCATTGTTTCACAGTCCCCTTGTTACCTATCCTATAAAACAGGGACTTTATCTCTGGAGTGGTTTTTCTAGTTTCTTTTTCACATCAGTGCTGAGCATATTGGATAGGGTACTTTACTGAATAACAAACTGTGGGGAGGCTTTATAAATGTCTCTATGCCTGTGCCCCATGAAGCTGGGGTACAACAAATGCACAAGTAAGTAAATACAAAATATATGCCAAATAACTTAATGGAGAGAGTGCTAACGATTTTTTTTAATTCACAGATAAGAGATGCCTTAAAGGTCAGAATGTCCTCTGTAAAATGGATGTCCAGACTATCAGAGGTAGAAATCTCACCCTATTTAAATGTTTGTAACATTTAGATAGTTATCATTTCTCCAATTTTAATCATGTTCAAGTAGGTGGCCATTGAGTAAAAACAATATAGGTTTAAAGAGGGATTTTGATGAAATATAAGAAATAAAATGTCCTAAGACATGAAAACTGGATATCTCTGGAGAATCTTCCATGTAAATTAAAAAAAAAAAGTTAAGAAGGCATTGTAAAGGAGAGCCCAATTGGGGGAGGCGAGTTATTTTGAAATATGGGACCTTTAAGTGCCCCTTACTCATATCATTTGTGTCCTTTCCAGAGAACAGCCAAGGTCAGGGCCCCTTTTGTTAATTGTCAGCAGTTCTGATACTAAAGGGAGAGGGTTGTGAGTAAAAGCTAAAACCATTGGCTGGGGATTTCCGTTTTCTATACCATTGCTGTCCTTGGTGGTCACAGATAATTAAGATGATTAATTGTTCACAATTCATTTTTGCATGAGTAATAATCTTGGGGACTCTAATTGCATTTTCTTCTCAAATAGCATATTTCTTTTGAATCGTCACATCATCCCACCAAAGGGTCACACTAACTTGCCTGCCAGTGAGGTGAGTACAAAGGAAGGACACCCATACTGGCATATTTCCCATAAGCAATTTCTTTGAAAAACTATATACCATAAAGTCCATTTTTATTCATGTAAAAGGCATTTGCATACTGAAAACATTTTCACTTAATAGCATTTGAAAATGCATATAAACTTCTAAGTCACCAGCATACACACTATACAAGTCCTGAGGTAGGTACCCTAGAAGGCACTCATGAATTTCCCTAGCAGCCTAGGGATTAGAATAGTTTCTTTCTCTTTTTTTTAGGGTACAGAGGGGAGAAAAGTGACCATCTACTGGATTTTATTTTCTTTCTAGTCCCAAACCTCTCATGACTGCAGCATTTGCAGGAAGAAGTCCAATTTAGCCATTATAACTTCAAAACTTGAAGCTGTATCAATCTCATATAGGGTCAGAACTGGATAACGTCTTGTTGTTTAGTTGGTTTTTAGCTGTGTCTGATTCTTTGTGACCCCATTTGGGGTTTTCTTGCAAATATACTGGAATTATTTGCCACATTCTTCCCCAGCTCATTTTACATATGAGGAAACTGAGGCAAACAGGGTTAAGTGACTTGCCCAGGGTCACAGAGGTAGTAAGTATCTGAAGCCATATTTGAACTCAGGAAGATGAGTCTTCCCAACTCCAGGCCTAGTACTCTATCCTCTGTGCCACTTTGTTGCACCTACATGTGTTGGTGACATCTTTTTCCTGGATTACGAATCCATCTATGACAGCGTATGTATAGCACTTTGCAATTTGCAAAGCACATAAAGTCAGTTATTATAATTTCCTTCTCAGATGAACTTAGCATCATATTTTAAGAAATGGAAGGGATTTTTAAAGGTCACCTTGTCCATGTAATAAATGAAGAACTTGAGACTCCAAGAAATGACCCTAGAGGGGCTCCTTTTGCATCAATCAACCCATTGCTGGATGACTAGAGACCATACCAACTCAGAAGACTATATTCCATCTGGGTGTGTGGGGACATCCAGTCCTTGCATTGCTTTGCAGATTTATTCACATGCTGTGCAACAAGCTTTGGCAAGAGAACCAACCTGACCATGTGAACATCCAGCTGAGCTGTACCTCCATCAAACAGATGGGATACAAAAAAAATAGTTGGTGAAAAGTATTGAGCACAGAATTCTTGACTTTGTATTGGAAAGCATTAATAGAAGCTTACCTTTGATGAAATAGCTAAATATAATAGAGAAAAAACAGCTAGCACTTTTCTGCTGTAAGCCCAGTTCAATTTCCAAGGTCCGTTGTCAACCAAGTAACCAAAACAATGCTTATGCGACAAAAGTTAAATGCAAGTTTGGAAACTCCCACTGATGACGTCTTCCTTCTGAGATCACTTTCCATTTACATTGCATATATCTTGTATAGACATAGTTGTTTGCATGTTTCTTCCAACATGAGCGCCTTGAGAACAGAGATTGTATTTTTCCCTTTATTTGTATTTCTGAGGGTTAGCACAATGCCTGGCACATAGTTGGTACTTAATAAAAGCTTATGAATGATGATGATGATGACCAAATGACTTACTCAAGGTCACACAGAAAGTGTCAGCATCAGATCTGAAATATCAGGTCCTTAAGGTTTGGCAGAAAGTCACAAAACATAATCATGCTGTTGACACAGAGACTACATTTTATCTGAACATTGTATCTCCCTTAGTATCTGCCAAAATGTTCTGAATATGGCTGCTGTGTAGTATTATCTGAATGAATTTTGTTAAAATTTTTAGACATGGGTAGGGTTATGACTGATGGCAGCTAGATAGCATAGGGGGTAGCATGCCAGGCCTGGATTCAGGCATATTCACAAGTTCAAATCTGACCTTAGATACTTTGGAGTTATGTGACCCTGGACAAGACACTTATTCCTGTTTGCCACAGTTTTCTCACCTGTAAAACGAGGTGGAGAAGGAAATGTCAAACAGCTCCAGTATCTTTGCCAAGAAAATCCTGAATGGAATCATGAAGAGTCAGACAGGACTGAAATGACTGAAAAACAAAAAGCAATAATTGTAGTTTGCTGGCTAAGTCCGTACTTCCAAGTATGAGGACAAATCCTAGAAGTAGTGAAATCTCTGACTCTGGGTCAACTCGAGGGCTTGTATTCATTCTTTTGAAAGTCTGGCAGTTTCGTAGGCATCACTAACCACCCTAGGACCTTAGACAAAGAAGCTACTAATTACGCAAAGGAATTATTCTTTACGGGGGAAAGTCATTAATGAATTTGGAAAAAGGTGGTCTTTAGTACTAATGCTTTGCAGCCAAATAAAATTAATTAATTTTATCAGGCAATTCTCAAGGAGAGTGAAAATGAAAGGAAGGAAGAGTGCTAAAATAACTGAGCTATTGCCATCCTGTGTGACCTTGGGTGAGTTGTTTTGTCTCTCAGGGTCTCAGTTTCCTCATGTATAAAACAAGAGAGTTGGATTAGGGGACTTTTAAAGTCCCTTCCAGTTCTAAATTTATGATACTACATTGCAGCAGTCACTACCTGAGGAGAATCAAGAATTCAAGGTTCTAGTTTTCATGCCAATATTGTGCCCCACTTTCTTCACTATAAAATGATGGGGCTAGACTAATTAATGGTATCAAATTCAAATATTAGTGGATCCCTGTATGCTGTATTGATCTAGAAAACCACACACATTAACATTATCTATGTTGTATTGTATTTTTTATTCATTTTGTGAAAAATTTCCCAATAACATTTGAACTGTTTGGGACTGCAGGGGGATGTTTTACAGGCAGCTTGCTCCCAATCTGGCCTTGAATTTTAAATGCCTATGGAGATGATCTTCAAGGTTCCTTATGAGTCTGACACTGCTAGATTCTATAGTTCCATGATTATTGATGGGTGGGGTGTTGGGTGGAGAAATTTATATTTTATTGCTCATAATTGACTATTTTTTTCATCTTTCCTAGCAAGTCATCCTTACTTTAGGAGAAGATTCCAAGAGAAGAAGCAGACTTTGTCTAGTCTTCTTTGCATTTGGGAATATGAAGGAAACTTACAATCTACATGGATTTGGGGGTAATGGGAGCAATAACTAGAAGGAGATTAAGACTGTTGAGCATTCACTGTTTCTGCCTCTGCTTTTCAGACATGTAAAGTATTTCCAAGGCTAATCAACAGTCTATATATCCAAAATATGTGCTGTCTGAATATCTTTATTTTATACTGGGAAGGATGGTTACGGACAGTGAGACTACACCCAGTTGTTGTAGATCTTTCTGCTCTTCGGCAAAGAATCAGATCTGTCATTTTGGCCAGGTCCTGTGTGGGCCACATTTCATGGAATCTGGAAACAGAAAGGAATTTTGTTGGGGGAAAATTGGGAAATATAGTCAAGATGATAGAAAACAGAGTCCCCAGTTAGAGAGTCCAATGTGATAGATTGAGATCTGGTTGAATGACCAGACTCAAAGGTTAATGATTCTATGTCAAGTGTCCAGTGGACTGTCCCAGGGTTCTGTGCTTGCCTTTGCCATTTAAAAATTTTCATCAATACTTTGGGAAAAGGGATAGATGGCACACTTACTCAATTTTCAGAGGACACCAAATTGGGAGGATTAACTAACATACTAGATGAGAGAGTCTAGATAAAAAATAATCTCAACAGACTAGAATATTCGGCTGAAACAAATAAGACATTTAATAGGGATAAATGCAGGAGTGTGCTAGTAAATGTTTAACAACCCGCTTTCTGAAACAATATACAAAGGTCACTTTTAAGTTTAATATACATTATTAACATTTTCCTCATTACTTTCTTAACTCTAGACAATCAACACAACCGTGATATACTCTGATTTGCAGTACTTGTCAATTTCTGAGATATAAATGCTCACAGTGAAAATGTAATAATTGGTGCTCACAAACTGATTTGAGTTGGCTTTAGCACACCCCTGGGACAAAGTTTTACATTTGGGTTCAATAAATACACTTTGTAAGTATAAAGTGGTGAAGGAAATGCTAGACAACAATAAGTCTGAAAAAGATGTCAGTGATTTTAGTGAATTACAAGTTCAATGTGGATTCAAAGTGTGATGTCCACATCCATAAAAAGCTAATGTGAACTTGGATCTCATTGAAAGATCCAATTTCCAGCAATAATAAGGTATTCATCCTGCTGCACTTTTAGTTGGTTTATTGTATTTAATCCTGGGTGACATATTTTAGGAAGCACAGTGACAAGCTTAAGGACAACCAGGATGTTGAAGGGCCTTGAACAAAGGTTATTAAAGGATTAGTTGAAAGAATTTGGAAACTTTAACTTGGAGAGGAAAAAAAGGTTGAAAGGGGGGCATGACAGTTTTCTTCAAATATTTAGGAATCTGTCATGTGCAAGAGGGATCAAACTTGCTCTCTTTGGTTCCAGAGGAGATAACTATGATTATGAGTGGAAGTTCTAAGAGAGATTAGAAAAGAAATAAGAAGGTGCTATTACTACCCCTATTTTACAGATGAGGTAACTGTGACTTGCTCAGGGTCACAGCTTAACTAATGGTTAAGTGACTTGCTCAGGGTCACAGCTAGTAAGAGTCTGAGTCAGGTTTGAACTCAGGTCTTCCTGATTCAAGTCCCAAAACTCTATCCACAGTGTCCACCTAACTACCTATGAAAAGACATATAACAAGGAGTTCACTAACTTACAAGGGAGTTCATTTCACACTATGGAGATTGTTTTGGGTCTTTATTCTCTCACCAAAAGTTATAGTTACCCTTTTAGCTTTTTGTCATTGCTAATGTGAAAAGAAGAGTATTAATTTCTTTAATCAAATTGTCAATAAAAATGTGGAAAAGACCAATAAGCGGTGGCTTTTCAGTAGAGAACTTTCTCTAGTTTGACATCAGTCCATTGATTAGTATTGTTTGTGTTCAAACAGCTATGAGACTCCTCAAATACACCATCGTTCAGCCCAAATTTCTCCATTTGTCTTACAGGAACATCAGATTAAATATTGTCAAGCATTTTGCAAAAAGTTCAGATAGATTATGTCTACAGTATTTTCTTGATTTATCCACTCAGTAGTAACTATCTGAAAATCACTTGTTTTCCAGTCATGTCCAACACATCATCATGACATCTAGGATTTTCTTGGCAAAGATACTAGAGTGGTTTGCCATTTCTTTCTAGAGCACGTTTTATAGATGAGGAAACTGAGGCAAACAGGGTTAAGTGACTTACCCAGAGTCACACAGCTAGTAAATGTCTAAGGTCACATTTGAACTCAGGTCTTACTGACTCCAGTTCCCATCACTCTAATCACAGTGCCAATTAGCTGCCCTTGTACTCCTTAACTGATGACCCTGATACAATAATCTTATTGTGATCAGTGTCTGGTTTCCTTGAACCATGAATCCTCTTATTGTTCCTGGACAATAGTATACTTTCTTCAGAAGATCTGGATTCACTGAATGCTCATTACATAGTTCTAGAAGTTCAGGGATTTTTTTTTCTTTTTCTTTGTGTTCTATGTCATGTTTTTATACTTGCTGAACTCTTGATTCTGGTTTTGATTCCTCTCTGCCTCCTTAGAAACTTCTTTCTATATTATTTCAAATATTATTTATTGTTTTCTCAACACTTGTAGACTATAGAATAGCAAAAGCAGAAGTGACCTTAGAGATCATTTAGTCCCAAATGCTAATTATAATTGTTATTATTATTTTTATAGATGAGGAATCTAAGACCCAAAGAAACTAAGTGACTTAAAGTCATTAGCAGGACCATGGATAGAGCCACAAACCCTTTCATAGATTGAAGACTAGCATAGCATTCCTTAAGCTCTTTCACTTAAAAAAAAAAGAGATAAATTAGCAATTAATACATACGTGGTTAGAGAATGCCATTGGCAGGAAGACAAACATAGCACACATCATGCCAATCGCTGAAATAGTTCCCTCATTGTCAAGGGGATTTATAGCAAACGTACAGTTCTTTGGAGGCTTCTCCTGAGAGTTTCTTTTGCCTGCTTCTGAGACAAACTTCCTCTTGACAATGCCACTGGGCTTTCAGGTATTGATGGGTCATGACTCATTGCATTTAAGCAGGAATATGGTAAAGCCCTTTGGTACAGGTTCAGGATGCTGAGTGTGATATTTCTATTATGAGCATTAACATTTCAGAATTCAGTAAATGCTATAAAGCAGAGTTTGATTTATTGATTTTTTATTTTCTAGACTTAAAATAGTTATGGATAAAATGTTAATAATGCAGACTAAACTTAAAAGTTTGTTGCTTATACATTTTCCCCTGAAGAGCCAGGTTGTTAAACATTTATCAAAATACCCCTGCTTTTGAGTGAGTTTGCTCTTTTCCTTCTTCTAATCTGCAGTTTCTCAGTCTTTTCAGTTTCAGCAATTGTTATTGTTAATCAGTTGTATTTCAGTAATGGCCAACTCTTCATGACCCCATTTGGGATTTTCTTGGCAGAGATAGTAGAGCGGTTTGCCATTCCTTCTCCAACTCATTTTGCAGAAGAGGAGACTGAAGCAAATAGGGTTAAGTGACTTGACCAGGGTCACACAGCAATTAAGTATCTGAGGCCAGATTTGCTCTCAGGGAGATATCTTCCTGATTCCAGGTACAGCAATCTGTCTACTATACCACCTAGCTACTGTTATTAACAATCAATTTGCTCTATTTTGCCCTTCTGGAATCATTCATACTTAAATAGTCATAGGAAATAACCAGTGAATACAAAGTGACTTTTGACCAGAGTGTCAGAAAACCTCTCTTTGGCCCCTCCCTAACACCTTTGTTGTACTTCTGCACTATGTTGTTAAGAGCTTTCTGCAGTGAACTCCAGTTCATCTAAGCAAAAGGGTTTACCCGAGACCTTAGCCTATGTAGATTCTGTTGGGTAGCTGTGGGTGTGACAGGTTTTGGCTAAGTATTCCCTACACACCTCAACTTGTGTATAATCCCTGAGAACTGCACTGTATCCAACTAGGTCATCTTTGTCTCTCATTAGGAAGAATGAGGGTATCAAGCACATTAAAAAATATTTCTTGAAATTCAGATTCGTAGGCGATCAGTCTGGTTTTCACTGGATATTATGCTTCTGTGTCATGAAGTGATGTTGCCTGAATTTAGACAGCAAGTCACTTCTCTGTGCTCAAAGTGTAAATCATAGATTTATATGATCAGAGCTGGAAGGTCCCTTAAAGATCACCGATTTCAATTGCTTTATTTTTACAGGTGATGAAACTCGGGTTCAGGGAAGCTAAGTGAGTTTGCCTGAGGTCACAGAGTGAGTGTATGTAAGATATATACCTAGAACCCAGGTCTCTGAACTCCTAGAACAGTATATTTTTCACTAGACTACATTTTGTTGTTCAGTAATTCAACTGTGTTCAACTCTTTGTGACCCCATGAGCCATAGCATGCTAATACTGTCCATGGGGTTTTCTTGGCAATGATACTAGACTGCTTTGCCATTTCCTTCTCCAGTGGATAAAGGGAAACAGAGGTTAAAGTTACTTGCCCAAGGTCACACAGCTAGTAAGTGTTTGAGGCTGTATTTGAGCTCAGGTCTTGCTGACTGCAGGCCCAGTGCTTTATCCACGGAGCCACCGAATGGCTACACTGCCTCTAAAATGTTCTTTGAACTAATCTAGTGATGCAGGATTAATTATTAAAAAGAGATCCTGTGTTAGAGAGGAGTGGAGATGGAGAGAGATAGCATTTCAACTGGGGATCAGCTCATTTCCTTAACTTTGTGTGTAAGCAAATCCTCTTTTTAAAAGGGAACCATCCTTTAGGATTAGGTAGTAGGCAGGAGCTGTTCTAACGAAAAAAAAGAGCACTTTGTATGTCAGAGCACTGAGTAAGAATAGGAAATAGAGCTTATTGCAGAATTCAAACTCAGTTCTTGACCCCAAGTCTAATGCTTACTGTGTTTTGTGAGGTTCCTAGCTGCCATTTTCTCTTGGTCTATTACTTAGTAAACTGTATGGCTTGTTGTTAATTGACAGCATGACTAGGAAAAGATGGGATAAGGGCATACTAGAGAATACTTGAACACATTTTCCTCCACCCATTGATTCAGTAGAAGACGGCAGTAGAGAGCCTTGGGCCTTCTACAGATAAAACAGTGGATGCTTTTGAATCGTCAGGACACTGAGTAATATCTCAACCTCCTTTTGCATAAGTATGGGTGATGGTATATGTGTCTGTGTGTATTTGTATGTGTTTGGGTATGTTTTGCCTAAGCCCTAATTGTACTAAAAGGGGGTAGTGGCCTCCAAAGGCCCAGTGTGGTTAGGGTCCTGCCTGTATGATTAAGTATCAGGGTATCTGATTTCCCTGTGAGTTCCCAGTAGAGAAGCAGCCCCACTAGTAAGCAAAATGAGGTTTGCTTAGGTAAGATGTTGGCTGAATGAATGACTGTACAAGAAGATTCCATACAATAATAACACATTTCTAGAGTTCTTTAAAATTTACAAAATGCTTTCCTTATAACAGGAGATACAACCTTGTGAGGGAGGGAGTGTACAGAAAGGAAAACTAAAGCTCAGGGAGCTCAAGTCACTTGCCCAAAGTTCCATAAATGGCATCAGTGCCGATCCTGAATCTTCTGACTCAAAATACAGCTTTCATTCCTCCACATTACACTGCTTTCATGTATGTGACTTATCAGCTCAGTCAAGGAAAGGCTTGTGTGTGTGGGGGGGGCCTAAGGGCTCTTGGTCAGGTGGGTGGGTAAGTAGGTGGGTAGAATGTTTTGCTGAAATTTCAGTAGCTCAGTCCACGTGGTAAAAATAGCATTAGTCATCAATAGGTAAATTGTGGTGTGATAGTATTATGCACACATACGGCAGGCATTATTCATTGGATTAGGCATAGAGTTTAGTTTTCCTCAAACTATGGTTCATTCTGTTCAAGTTTAGGGACAATGGCTAGCAGAATCTTTTTGTTGAATGTTATTCTCATTATTCTGCCAATTATATCTGAAATTAATTTTCCTGTCTGGTAGAAGAATGGGTTTGCTATTCAAAAATCTCAGTCTAGCCCTGAAATGTCCATCTTCTTAATGAAGTCTTCCCTAGGTAGCCCAGTTCCTTGTGGCATCTTGGGGGAGGCAGTGTAATATCAGATGCAGTAGATAATTTCTGAAATTATGAAATGGGGACAGGAATGCTTGGTTCTTTGGGTACTCACCAGGAAAGACCATGACTGGCAGCAACAAACAAGGTGGCAATCATA
This sequence comes from Pseudocheirus occidentalis, assembly GCA_028646575.1. Taxonomy (NCBI): domain Eukaryota; kingdom Metazoa; phylum Chordata; class Mammalia; order Diprotodontia; family Pseudocheiridae; genus Pseudocheirus; species Pseudocheirus occidentalis. The sequence goes on from CM053593.1 coordinate 214,704,281, forward strand.
CTTTAATTAAACACAGAAGATATGGTGGCAAAATGCCCATAGAGGCAGAGACAAACAGCAAAAAGGGTACAGGGGAAGATGGTGTGGGGCATAGGGATGGGAGGTAGACTGCATAGGAAAGAGGATGGGGAGGGGAAGAGGCACAGATAATCACATTTCCACAAATTACATAGAATTGGGAGTGCTGGCTGCATAGACCCTTAGGAGATGGAAGAAAACTCAGTGGGACAGGAGTTTGAGGTCTCATTTTTATAGGGATTTTTGAGGAAATGTACTAACTTCTATCTGTACTACCTTGGGGCTAGTTCATTAACATATTCAAATCATTTCAGAGTTATCAGTAAAACTTAAAAATTAACATGTCTACATCTCAAAATTATCATTACCTTTTGGTGTTCTGCTGGTCTTACTGAGAATATTTGAAACTTGCCTGAGATTTACATATCATGGGACCAGACCCTGACAGTAGTACCTAGATGGCTTCTGCTGATTCAGCCCTTATTACCAGGATTGAATTTGGCTAATATATGATACAATCTGTAAATTATGTTACTTCGGTCTTTGGGGCAATTCATATGTGACTTCCTTTATACTGGCCACTTTTAAACTTCCTATGCTAACTGGAAGGGGCAAGGGGGTGGTGATCGGGGGACCAGCATAAGGTATAATTTTAACATATGTGAAAATACTGCTGGTTTTTGGAATCAGAGGACTTGAATTTGAATCTAAGCTGCGCACTCTCTCTATGAGAGGTCTGCCAAATCATGGAAACTCTCTGGGCCTCTGTTTCCTTACCTGTAAAGTGAGAGTTGAAGTAGGTGATCTCTGAGGTTTCTTCCATCTCTAAATCTTTGACACTGTCTCCCTTCTCTTAATATTAATAAAGCTTATTGTCTCTGAGAATTTTAGAAGGGCTCTCAAAGGCCATCTAGTCCAACATGTACTTGAATAAGGAATCCCTTCATACTGTCCCAAACATATCAATCTTCATTAAATAACCTAAGGTATTTAAATAAATGTAATCAAGCTCAGAAGAAAAGAATTTTATATTCAAAATTGGGGGAAAATTTATAGACAGTTTCTTAGATAAATATATAAAAAACTTTGTACAATGTATTAAGAATATGAGTCATTCCCCAAATTCTTAGGTCACTTCCAGTTCCATATCTAGGATTTTTACCATTCTAATATTGCATTAGCTTTTTAAGCTGCCATATCATATTTTTGAATACTATTGAGTTTGTAATTCATAACACTCAGCTTTTTTTCAGATGAGATGTCCATGGGTAGAAGTTTAAATTTTTCCTTTTAAAATTTCTTCTTAAATTCAACCCATTATTCTGGCTCATAGAGATATCTTTGGATTGCAATGGTCGCAGGACATGCCAGCTATTCCTCTCAGCTTTGGGTCACCTGCGAATTTGTAAAAGCTGCATTTATCCTAATGACTGATAAAAATACTAAATTACACTCCTGTATTGTTACCTCAACTAGACTGTAACCTCCTTGAGGGCAATGATTGTATCCAATTGATATTTTTATCTCCCACAATATCTTGGATGTAGGAGGTACTCAATAAATACTTGTTGAATGACTGATTTCACTTGAGATCCTTGTGTGTGTGTGTGTGTGTGTGTGTGTGTGTGTGTCCAATGATAATGCCTTTTCACATTAAAAAATGAACCAGGATGCAAATAACAAATGGAGGTAAGAAAATCTCATTTCTTCAGGCATTACTTTCTCCACCTGTAGGGGAACAGTGGAAAGTAATAGCGGTAAGTCCTTCCATAGCTATGAAGCAGTGACACCTGGGTGACACAATAGAGCTCTGTAACTGGAGTTGCAAAGAACTGAGTTCAAATCCAGTCTCAGGCACTTACTAGCTGAGTTTTCCTCAGTTTTCTCATTTATAAAACGGGCACAATAAAAGCACTTACCTTCCAGGATGATTGCAAGGATAAAATGAGTTCATATTTGGAAAGTACTTTGCAAACCTTGAAGCATTGTATAAATACTAGCTATTATAAAGCTAGTATAAATACTAGCTATTAAGAGGTAATTAGATCATATTTCAACATGAGAAAGTGTTCTTATGTATGTTTTTTGAACCAACATGAGAAACTAAGGAAGTAAATTCTTTGTAAGTAGGAATTATTTTGGGGTGACTAGATGGCACAATGAATAGATTGTCAGGTTTGGAGTCAAGAAGACTCATCTTTCGTAGTTCAAATCTGACCTCAGTCTCTTACTAGCTGTATGACCCTGGGCAAGTCACTTAACCCTGTTTCTTTCAGTTTCATCATCTGTACAATGAGCCAGAGAAGGAAATGGCAAATCACTCCCATATCCTTGCCAAGAAAACCCCAAATGGAGTCACAGAGTCAGACACAACTGAAAAATGACTGAACAACAGGAATTAATTTATATTTTCCTTTTTATTTTCAGAATATAACAATGACTTGCACATGTTAAAACATTCAATAAATATTCATTACAATGGAAGCACGGTGTTCTTTTTGGAGGGGGGAATATGTGGGTCACGGTAGGAAGAGAACCAGATAGAAGATATGTGCCTACCTTAGTAACAGGACAAGGACTTAATGTATGATTTCTGTGACCTCCCAGAAAAGATAAGGAAAACCTTTTTACCAATGCAGGTCACCATGTTCTCTCTAACTTAGAGCCTTAGAAAGTTGTTTAGAGCACTGAGATATTATAACCTGTTCAGGGTCTCCCAGTAAGGGCTAGGATTTGAATCCAGATTTTCCTGGTGTAATGCCACGCACAAGTGGCTGTCTAAAAGAATGCTAATGTGAACAGCTTTTAAGGTTCTGATATCACAATAGAGTGAACACTCCATTTATTCCATTACAAATCAAGGCAAATATTCACAACAAATCATGATATAATATTTACAACATTACATCTCATCACAGAAAATCACAACATAGTGTTCACAACAGCTTGACATTAGAATGGCCACATAGTTTCACCAAAGTGGCCACAGTGTTTGGAACAAAGAACAAAAGAATATGGTTATTTCCCCTTCCCTAAGGGGGAACCCTCCTTACTTAATCATTCAATCATCTCACAATACAATAATCAATCTTCCACTCATGGGGCAATCATAATTTAATTTAATCAGTCATGTATCCAGATCCACAATTACTATGTAACATTAATCACTAAATACAATCATTAGAAAATTACACAAACCCTTCACCCCTTGGTGTTTAGTAAACTTCAATTTTATCACACATTCAATATCCAAGGAGAGGCCTTTTCTTCATCTTGACTCAGGGTAGTCTCTAAGATTCCCTGGATCCCCTTCCATGGTCCCAGCTCCTACCTGAATCCACCAAACAGTCACCTGGATTCAGAGGCAGATGGCTCCCACGTCTTTGTCCAGTCCTCAGAGCAGTTCCTGGTACACACTGAAGTTCACAGCGTCCAGCACATCTCAAAACCTTCACCACTTCTGTTGCCAGGAACTAAAGGATCAACCAAGCCACAAACAAAGGCTTATCCCAGTCATGCTTTTTCAGTCCTCCAACAGTTCAGCTGACCCTAGGACCCAGAAGAAATCTCAGCCTTCCAGGTGGCCTCCTGGGCCTTCCAGGTAGCAGCAACTTCAGCCTTCACCAGATTCTGGTCTCATAGAAAACTCCAAATCATTTCTCAGTCCAGCAGCCCAGCTTCCACATGCTGTGAAAAATTCTACTCCCTCTACTAGGAGGGAAATTCTTGATCCTGCCTGTCTCTCCTTTGGAGCTCTTCTTAAACACACACACACACACACACATATACACGCACACACATTGGCTTCCTGTCTCAGCCTGTTATGTCAGCAACAGGAGACAGGGTTCACACCTTCTGTACTTAGCCCTTAGTAACTAAAGGCTAAGTACCTGCAAAATTAATTACCTTTACACCTGGTTCCAAGGTTAGGTCTCTATTCACTATACTATGCTTCCTTGCTAATATTCTGACTCAAAAGCAAAACTGGCTGCTCTTTTGTGAATTGTCTTGACTTCTGGATGAACTAGATTGTAAGGTTCTGGAGGGCTGGTATTGTGCCTTCTGTCTTTCAAAGCTACTAGCAGCATTGAGTACATAATATGGGGCTCAGTGAATAATTACTGACTCAGTCCCTTTCATGTGGAAGAAGCAATATAAATACCCTTTTATTCACTGATGAGGAATCTGAGACCTAGACAGATGGTTAGTAAAAAAGCCTGGTTTCAAACTCCTGACTCTTAGTCCCTATCCATGGTCTCACAATTTGTTGATTCTAGATCTACAAGATTTTTTGTTAAAAGATGAAATTGCTTTAAATGTTGAGGAAGAGACTAAATCAAGAGGAATTTGTAGAATTTCCTGGCAATTCCCTCCAGGTTCAGTCTCAGAACAGGGAAAATCTTGCAGAATTTCTTTCTCAACCACCATCACTATCATATAACATTATCAAGCCCTGAAGTTCTAATTTTATTAGGCTAGTAGATGGAGTAGACATCTCCTGTGATCTTCTGAAAGATAAAGTCTATGAATGCAAAGAACAAACAAGTGACTCATTTTAATGGATTCCTTTTCAGAGAAGGATAACCTGTAATTTCTCTTAGGCGTGTTTGATTGTCCCATTGTGGTGTGAATCATAGACTTGCCCAAGCCCTAAACTCTAGGCTGCTTGACAATTCTCAGATTGTCTTTGGACGTCAGAAGGAGTACACCAGTACCATTGACAAGACCTTTGAGGAATGGAGAGAATGGATCACAGCCTTCCAAAGTGATACACTGGGGGCAGAGCTGATTCAGACCCCCATGATGGTGGAACAGGATGACTGGGGGAATGTGATAGGGCATTCAGGGCTGACGATCTTGCTGGGTGATCTGCTGGTCTGCTGACTCTCCTGGATGTGGTGAGTACTTGGCTTTTCGGTCATTTTGTTTTTCCTTTTGAAAATATGGGTCTCTCTTGAACTGGGTAAAGGATTACTGAAATGCCTGGGATGTTAGAACATTCTCTGGAACACCCAGTTGTGCAGGCACCCTCCCTACTATTACTTCAAGGTCAGGGTGGTACATTCACCAAGGCTTTTTTATACTTCTTTTTGTTTCAAAAAGTTTTTTCCCCAATTTCCAACTGCTAGCTTTTGGGAGTAAAAATTCAAAATACCTTGGCAGGGAGTGAAGCTCTCTATCATCCCCCTTCTCCTTTTACTTGACAAATTGGATTATCTAGTGACTGTTTACTCCTCTCCTTTTGGTCTGGAAGGTGAGACTGGGATCTTTTTTAGTTGAGAGTCATTTAATCATAGCATCGTGGAACCATAAGATTATAGATTTAGAACTGGAAGAAACCTCAAATGAAGGAAGAAAGGACACAAACATTTATTAAATGCCTACTATGTGCTAGGTACTGTGTCAAATGCTTTTACAAATACTTTCTCATTTGATCCATGTAGCAACCTTAGAAAGTAGGTGATCTTATCATCCCCTTTTTACAGTTGAGGAAACTGAGCCAGAAAGAAGTGAAATGATTTCCTCAGGGTCACACAGCCAGTAAGGCCATCTAGTACAACTCCCTCTTTATACACATAAGGAAATTGGGGTCAGGGGCTTAAGTGACTCGTCCCAAGTCATCTGGGTAGCGTGAAAGGTGGGATCTGAACCTAAGTGGTCTGACTCCAAAGCCAGTACTCTTTCTAAATGCACTCTAGGGTTCCTCTGAAAGTTGCAGTGGGGCTGATGGACTTGCTGTCACCCTGATTAAAAAACAGAAACTCTATTCTTCCTGCCTTAATCTTTCTCTATGTTTCCTTGTCCCAGTCACTATCATATGTCTTTCAATGGAATCTCTCATCGTTTTGGGGAGCAAATAGCTCGGCATCCTTGGAGCCTGTCATCCCCCTTGCCCAAGTTCTGAGGCCAGACCTCTGAGTGCTTCCAAAGACAGTTCTCCTATGCCTTCTGTTTCATTGGCCCAAGCAAAGGGATTGTGGGGCAGTTAGGTGGCACAGTGGATAAAATGCTGGGCCTGATGTCAGGGAGACTCATCTGCCTGAGTTCAAATCCAGCCTCAGACACTTACTGACTTTGTGACCCTGGACAAGTCGCTTAATCCCCGTTTGCCTCAGTTTACCCATCTGTGAAATGAACTGGAGAAGGAAATGACAAACTACTCCAAGAAAACCAAGAAAACCCCAAATGGGGTCACAAAGAGTGAGATATGACTAAAAATATACTGAATAAGAGCAATAACAACAGAAGGATTGAAATTGTGTGTCCAATACTTACTACCTCTGTGACCTTTGGAGAATCACTTAACTTCCTTGGGCCTTGGTTTCCTCATCTGTTAGAATGAGGAGTGTGAATTAGATGGTATTTAAGATCCCTTCCATGTCTAAATCTATGATAACATGATTCTCTTTGAGAATTGCTTTCAGTACCTATGGTTTCCCAGTGGTGGCAAGTCTTTGTCCTTTGAGGGTAGACTTGGTTTTGGGGAACAGTCTTTTGAACCCAAGTCATGTGAGCAAAGTAGTATAATGAAGTGGAAAGAGTTCTGGATTTGGAGTCAGAAGACTTGTATCTGTATCCCTGCTCTGTGATTTAGAACCTTTGTTACCTTAGACAAGTCATTTAACTTCTCTGGGCCTTGGTTTTTTCATCTGGAAAATGCAAAGGTTGGACTAAGTGACCTTTAAGGTCTTGTAAAACAGTCTAATCTTGGATTACTGGTTAATCCAAAAACAAGGAGTGAAATATAAAATAATGAGATTAATTTTTCTGGTATAGCTCATAAAATGACTCTGAAGGCGATTCCCAAGGAGAAACTCCAGTAAAGTTTTGAACAATTGGAGTGAATGCAAGAATTCCAAAGTTTGGAATGAGACCACACCCATTTAGATGTGTAAATTCTGCTACATTAAAAAGAAACACTCGGTAATTCATTCCTTTGTATTTTTGTTCTTGCTCCTTCCCTTCCTCCATCCTTTCCCTTCCTTTCCTTTCCTTCCTTTCTCCCTCTCTCTTTTTTCATTCTTTCTTCCTTCCTTCCTTCCCTCCCTCCCTCCCTTTTTTTCTTCCAGCACTTTTTGGTGGTTAATTTATAATTATACTTAGAATAGTTAGGCTGAAGGAGGACAAAAACAGGCTTGTGTGTATATACACACACACATATAAATAGTCAACCAAAAAGTACCTTTCAGGTAACCTTTATGCAAATCCCAGCAGAAAGCAGGATTGACCAAAGAGGCTGAAATAAATTACTACCTAAAAGCTTAGCATATACTAGAAAGGTGGTGTCCATAAACTCCATCACAGGAGGATGCAGGGGACCATCGAAGTACAATTCAGTCAAAGTGTTTACTTGGTTTATAATAGTGGAAAAAAAAACCTTCTGGATCTCGCTCCCTTTAGGGTATTTTATGATGAGACCCAAAAGAGACAGCAATTATTACATTTTAAGATGCATTATCATTTTGTTTACTGCATTATAGCTCCTAGTATCACTTTCATTTATTTTCAGGGGAAGCCTCCTTGAGGGCTAAGCCCAGTTCAGCATGCTCAGACAGGATGACCGAAATGGCTTCGGACTGAGTCATACATAGTGTAATTTCTTTGGACTGGGGACTTAGGCAGAAACAAGCAAGTTATCTCCCTAGATCATGGGTCCTCTGATCCTGTTCTAGATTCCAGGTAACCCACAGAAAGTAAATTCAAGGTATAGGAAAAAGCAGGCAAACCCACACAGAAAGAAGGGAGAAAAAAATTCGCAGAAGGGGAGATACTTAGATATTATTCCTTTGTCTAAGAAAACAATTGCTTTGGGCATTTTGTACTCTGAGTCATTCAATCCCTCCACTTAAGAATTAGAAGAGTGGAGAATAAAGGGAGTAGGTGATGGTTAATTAATTTTGGGAGAAAGAGTGTGGTAGCATTCCTCCACAAATGCACACTTACAACTCATCAGTAACTTATGGTTTTAGAGAGTTGCCTAAGAGTACACAGAGGTTGTGATCTACTTAAAAAAAAACTGCACAAAACTGGCTCTACCCATCTCAATTAGGCTGGAAAGTTACTGAGTTACTCATAGACCTGATCTCACTATTACTGTCACGGGTGCTTTGCCCTGTTCCATTTTCAGGCTTTCACCCTTCCTTAGCCAACTTGATTTTCCACCTTCCACTTCCCATCCCTACTCTTCCTCAGTTCCTAGGGGTTCATCACAGTGATACTAACCTTAGTGTAGACACCACAATGGCATCCACTGAATCTCAGGATTTCAGAACTTAAGAAATCCACCAGCCTCAGCATTCCTCTATTTCTTCAGTGACTTGCCCATGGATACACAGCTAATATGCATTGAAGGCAGGGCTCAAACCCAGGTCTACTTGACTCAGACTCATACCACTCAGTTTCTCAGGTGAATATAAGCACAATTTGTAATCTTACACAGGGTGGTGAAGCTAGACCTGTGATGTCAATCTCAAATAGCAAAGGATTCCTGCAGGCTGCATATTGGCTTAGAAAATCACAAATTAACTTTATCTATGTTGTATTGTATTGTAAAATTTATTTGGCCCAACATTTCCCAATTATATTTTAATCTGGTTCAGTCAAGTACTGGGGATTTTTGCTTGTGATATAGATAGCCAAGAAGTTATAAAAACAATCCACTAGCCTACAAAAATGCTCGGTAGATGTTACCACACTGACTAAGGTCTCTATAATGGTACCCTTCATTGTTAAGACTATTAGAAACTGGTGTAGCCCTGTAGCTGGGAACTGAGCGCAGGGAAGGATGGCTGTTACCTTTTTGTAGCCTTCTCTTCTGCTAGGCCAGCCCTAATTGCTCTCTGGCTCTGCGTCTGAGGGACCAAGTGGATTCTTGCTCCTGTTTCATTGGCATCATTATAATTATCACTAGAAGATAGGACTGGCACGGTATTGGATGTAACAGAAAATAGTTACAGGAGGGAGTGTTACACAGCAGAAAATACTCTCACTTAGAAGTCAAAGGACCAGAGTTCAAATTCTACTTCTGACAATGCCAGTGTAAATCAAATCACTTAACCTCCCTGGGCCTCAGTTTCCTCATCTGTAAAAAGAATGAGTTGCATTGGTCAGACTCTGAGGTACCTTTTAGCTCTAGATATATCATCCCAGTCCTGTAGGGGGAGGGTCAACCTCAGAGCACTTCTCCCTTCCTCTGCTTGATGTGTCTCTGCTTGCCCATGATGACTTTATCCCTATGGATCAATCAAATGTTCTTTTCCCTCTCTGTGGGAAGCGAAATCATTGTTATTTAAAAGCAGAGTGTCTTGCATTTAGTCTCGTTGTCCATAATTACCATGTCCAGAGTAGCAATCAGAAAGTAAGAGGGGAGAACAATCATTTATTTGTGTGTGTATGTTTGTATTTGTGTGTATGTGCGTGTGTGTTTAGTGGAGATTGTTGAGAGAAAGGAGGCTGGCACTTGGCACACTTCCCAATTCCTCTGTACAAAAAGTTGTTGGTTCAGTTCCAGCCCTTGGAGAAGCTGCCATTCCAGATGATTAGGTGCTTATGCCCTTGAAGGAGACTGTACAGCAGGCCACTGGTAATGAAGTGTGTCAGCTCCCATCCATCTTGGCTTCCATTGTGCCAAAGCCCAGTCAGCCAGTTAATTTTTGTGTCATCACCAGAGGCAAGGTTGTGAAGCTCTTTCTTGGTGGTCCTCCACCCACTTTAAGTACCCTTCCTTTTCCTTTCAGTATATTTTCCACTGCTACCAAGTGCTCAGTCTCTTATTCTCCCTTCCCCTAGCTTCCCTAACATTGCTCTTTGCTCCATACTGCTCCTGACCTTTCCTTTCCCTACCAACCCTGTTCTCTCTCCCATTCCTTTAGAACCCAATTGTCTTTACTAATTTCTGCTAAAGCAAAAAAATGAAGCCTTTTCTGATGCCTCAAGGTTTTAGTGTTACCATCCTCACTTCACACTTTTTTATATCTATTTTGTTGTTATTTATGCACATGCTGTTTATGCACATGATAGACAGAATGTAAGTTCCCTGAGGGCAGAGACTTTATTTTTTTTTCTTTGCATCTACAATGACTAGTGTGGTGCCTGGCAGGTACTTTAACAAATGCTTTTTGCTCAATTGTAAATATTTCTAATTTTATAGGAGCTTTCATTGTTCTAATCTAAAGATGAAGTTAAACATCAGAGGGAAAGATATTTTTGATCAGGGTGAACATTTCCTTCAAATTATGCCACCTCAGTGACTTTATGCTTATTCATTCCAAAGCAGAGCTCTGATAATGCTGATTCTTTGCGATGACATATCCCTAGAGCTGTAAGGTGGTCTCTAACATTGGAGCGAGTCATATGGTTGTCTTTTGACCTGTAGGCCCTATACAATATTGCACTATTGCCAAGGATCCCACCCTTCTCCCAGGGCCTGCCTTTATCCCACCTGCCATCTCCCCTCTACCTTACTTCCTTACAAGGACTTAGGGGTCATTGAGCATGTTTTAGGAGTTGAATCCAAATTCACTGGAGGATGGATCACCCTCATCCTGCAGCATAACTGCATCTTATTGGGACAATCCGTGTTTGGTGCTGCACTCTCTTAATGTCTTTTCCCTGGGTGATAACATTCTGTGGTTCTGCTCAGCCTTCAGAGTTCAGATGGCAGATCTTATGAAGACATAGGGTTTCCATTCTTGTATGTATATTGGTCATGTTCTTATATTTTAGACCAATGTTTTTTAATTTTTTTAATTTTAAATTTTATGTTTATTTTTAGTTTACAATATTCATTTCCACAAGATTTTGAGTTACAAATTTTCTCCCTGTCTTTCCTTTACCCACCACCCCAAAGCAGCAATCCCACTGAATACCCCCTCCTCCAACCTGCTCTCTCCTATATCCTTCCCTCTCCCTCCTACTTTCTGGTAGGGCAAGATGATTCTCCATACCTCAGTACCTGCATATCTTATTTCCCAGTTGCACACAAAAATAATCATAATTTTTTTAAACCTTGGTTTTAAAACTTTGAATTCCAGACTCTTTCCCTTCTTTCCTCATCACCCACCCTTACTGGGAAGATAAGCAGTTCAATATAGGTTGTACATTTGTAGTTATGCAAAACATTTCCATAGTGGATTTATTGTGAAAGACTGACTATATTTTCCTCCATTCTATCCCACCCCACACTTATTTTATTCTCTCCTTTAACCCTGTCCCTTTTCAAAAGTGTGTGCTTCTAACTACCCTCCCTCCAATCTTCCCTCCCTTCTATCATCCCTTTTCTTATCCCCTTCTCCTCCTACTGTCCTGTATGGCAAGATATCCAGTTTAGTGTGTATGTTATTCCCTCCCTAAGCCAAATTCAATGAAAGTAAGGTTGACCCCTTCCCTTTTGCCTTACTGTTCTTCCCCTCCATTTTAACAGTTTTCCCTTGCCTCTTTTATATGAGATAATTTGCCCTATTCTGTCTCTATCTCCTCTCATTATATTCCTCTATCACTTCTTAATTTTATTTTTAAAATATCATTCCTTCCTATTCAATTGATCCTGTGCCCTCTGTGTGTCCCTGTACACATATATACACACAGTCATATATGTATTCATATGCACATATACCCTCCTATATAGACATATATATGTATGTATACATACATACATACATACATATATATATATGTATATACACATTTATATTCCTTTCAGCTATCCTCATACTGAGAAAAGTTTTATATGTTACTATTATTGTTTTTCCATGTAGGAATGTAAATAGTTCAACTTAGAAAGTTCTTTATGATTTCTTTTCCCTGTTTACCTTCTCATGTTTCTCTTGCTTCTTGTAGTTAAATGTCAAATTTCCTATTCAACTCTTTTTTTTTCCATCAAGAATGCTTGAAAGTCATCTATTTCATTGAATAGCCATATTTTCCACTGAAACATTATATTCAGTTTTGCTGTGTAGATGATTTTTGGTTTTAATCCTAGCTCCTTTGACTTCTGGAATATCATATTCCAAGCCCTTCCATGGCTTAATGTAAAAGCTCCTAGATCTTGTATTATACTGATTGTGTTTCCACAATATTCAAGTTGTTTCTTCTTGGTTGCTTGTAGTATTTTCTCCTTGATCTGGGAACTCTGGAACTTAGCTATAATATTTCTAGGAGTTTTCTTTTGGGGATCTTTTTCAAGAAGTGATCAGTGAATTCTTTCAATTTCTATTTTGCCCTCTGGTTCTAAAATATGAGGACAATTTTCCTTGAGAATTTCTTGAAGGATGATTTTTAGGTTCTTTTTTGATCATGTCTTTCAAGTAGTCCAATAATTTTTAAATGATCTCTCCTGGATCTATTTTCCAAGTCAGTGGTTTTTCCAATGAGATATTTCACATTGCCTTCTATTTTTCCATTTGTTTGGATCTGTTTAATAGTATCTTGATTTCTCATAAAGTCTTTAGCTTCCATTTTCTCCAGTCTAATTCTGAAGGAATTATTCTTTTCAGTGAGCTTTCGAAATTCTGTTTCCATCTGGCAAATTTGGCTTTTTAAGGTATTCTTCTCATTGGCTCTTTGGACCTCTTTTGTCATTTGAATTAGTCTGTTTTTAAGGTGTTATTTTCTTCAGTCAGGTTGATGACTCTCTTTTCATGATTTTCTTGCATCTTCCCAATTTTTCCTCCACTTTTCTTACTTTATTTTCAAAAATCCTTCTTGAGCCATGGCCTATAACCAGTTCATATTTTTCTTGGAAGCTTTTGGTACAGGAGTTCTGACTGTCACCCTCCCATTCCATACTTTGATCCTTTTAGTCCCCCAAAGAGGAATGTAAGGTTTGATTGCTCTGCTTGCTTTGCTTCCTTTGCTTGCTCACGTTGCCAGTCAATTATTTGACTTTTGAGCTCTTTGCCACAGTAGAACTCGGCTTCCAGAGAGGAGAGGTTTATCCCAAGTTTCTGGGGTTTTTGCAGCTGTGGGAGCTATTAGATGAGTGCCCTCTTTGCAGCCCCCACAGAGTTCTGACTCACTGATCACACAACCCAGGACCTCCACCCAAGACAGCAATCCAGATTCAAGGAGGTTAAAGGAAGAGCAGTTACCCTCTGAATGGTTGCTTGGTCCCCCTATGATTTGTAGGCCAGGAGCTCTGAAGCAGTCACATGGAGGCAGCTGCAAGGCCACGGAGCCTACTCCACATCTCACCCCAAAGGCAGGGGCCAGATCGCACTCTGTCCCCTCCCCCACCAGTTCCAACAGTGGTCCACACTGACCTTTTACTTTGTCTTTGGCATTTATGGGTTGATGATTCTGGAAACTACCACAACTGCTGGTGATCCACTCTCCCAAAGTCCACTCCAGCTGCTGCTGTTCAGAGCTGCCCTATGGCTAAAACCATGCTATCACATGGGACTGGGCTTGACTCCCAGCATGCTGTGATGGACATTTCCTGTAGGCCTGCCTGGCTGCCTTCAGTGGGAAATATGTTTCTCTCACTTTTTGGTTTCTGTAGCTCTAAAATTTGTTTAGAGTCATAATTTATAGGTATTTAAGCTGGTTATGGGGGGAGCTCACAGAGTTTTCCTGCTTCTATGCCGCCATCTTGGCTCTGCTGTTTTTTCATTTATAGAAGAATGTAGGTGCCTCCCGCCATTTCCCCTCTAACCTCCCTCCTGCTTTGGAGCATGTTTTGTCTCCCTAATGTATACATCCTGAGTAGGCCTTTGAGTAGGTTTGTGAGTAGTGAAGTAAAAACTTTATAAACAGTCATTTGGGGGGAACAGTCAAATTATTTCAACCTGATCATTCATTTATTCATTCATGAATCTATGTATTCATCTAACCAATGAATGAAATACCACAAATTAAATGTCTGCTAAATATTGTTCTAAACCCCATGCTTGCCCTGAGGGAGATGCAAAGATAATTAAGATATAGCTCTTTCTTTTTAAAAAGTTTATCATCTAGTAGGAGGAATATGGAAAATACATAAGCTTGCATTGCTACATCATAACATATAGCATTCACAAAATAACCATTATTAGACCAAGAAATCATCCATCAATAAACATTTATTAATCACCTACACTGTGCTAGGTGCTGGTAATATGTAGAAAAAAAAATCCCCTCAAATATACTCATTATTCATTGTGCTTTCCACAATTCCATTAAATTAACTCAAGATTATATTCCTGAAGGGTGACACTTGACATAAACAATATACAAAGCAGATACATGATAACCTCAGAAGGCAAGGTTTGAGTACCTGGAGGGAGGAGCATCCTGCAAAAAAAAGTGCTTGAACTGCACTTTGAAGGAAAAAAAGGCATCAAAAGAGGTAGAAACGAGAGGGAGAGCATTCCAGACATGGAGGACAGTCAGTGCCGAGATGAGAACTGGAAGATACATGAGGAATAGAAAGTAGACTGGTATAGTTAGACCATAGAGTGCAGTAAAGGGAATAATACGTAATAAATCTAGAAAGGTAGGAGGGCTGAATTGTAAAGAGTTTTTAACAGCCAAGCAGAAGTGTTTATATTTGATCCTAGAGGCAATAGGGAGCCATTTGAATTTACTGAATAGGGAGGTGCTTTAGGAAAATCACTTTGGGATCATTTGGAGGATGTGTTGGAATGCAGAGAGACTTCAATCAGGTGAGATCAATTAGGAGACTAGTGTAACAGTCCTGAAGAGACGTGAGGATGGACTGAGCAAGGGTAGTGGCTATACAAGTGGAAAGAAGGGGTGTATGGCAGGAAATATTGTGGAGGTACAAATATACAAACACCAAGATTGGGTGATGGAGAAGCATGAAGGCTGAAACAGAGTTGATGATGATACTCATGTTGTAAACCTGAGGTTGTCCTCTCATTAGAACTAGAAAAGTTCAGGGGCAGCTAGGTGGTGCAGTGAATAGAGCACTGGCCCTGGAGTCAGGAGGACCTGAGTTCAAATCCGGCTTCAGACACTTAACACAAAAACTAGCTGTGTGACTTTGGGCAAGTCACTTAACCCCAACTGCCTTCCAAAAAACAAAAAAAAAAAAAAAGAACTAGAGAAGTTCAGAAGTAGGGGTCAGGTTTTTTGGGGAAAGATAATGAATATTCTTTTGAACATATTGAGTTTGTAATGCCTACCTGACATCCAGCAGAAAATGTTTGCTAGGCAGTTGGTGATGTGGGAGGAAATAAGGCGTTGTGATATAGTGGAAAGAGAATTAGGTTTGAAGTCAGAGGTCTTGGGTTTGAATCCTGGTTCTTCTATTTCTAGCAGGGTGCCTTGGGCAAATTACTCTTCTCAGGGTCTTAGTATCCTAATCTATAATACAAAGATTAAATTAGATGATCATTGAGGCCTATGCAACTTTAAATCCTATGCTAAGTACTATAATATACAACACAAGGCCTGATGAGAAGACAGGTAGGATCAAAAAAGGTTGCTTAGAGAAGGTAGCATATGAAAACATTGAAATGATCAACTAGGCCTTGCTTTGAATTTTCACAGAAATTTGTTGTTGTTGTAGTTGTTGATGGTCCTTAATTCTCAAAGAGGACCAAGGACATCACAAAGAGCTGGAATTTAGAGTTGGAGCAGGATTTCAAAAGATGGAGAATAGAATCTAGGTTGTTTAACATTATATATGCACGGTTTGTATCCTATTATATGCCAGACCCTAGAGCACTGGTTCTCAACCTTCCTAATGCTGCAACCCTTTAATACAGTTCCTCATGTTGTGGTAACCCCCAACCATAAAATTATTTTCGTTGCTACTTCATAACTATAATTTTGCTACTGTTATGAATCATAACGTAAATAACTGATATGCAGGATGTATTTAAATTGAACATAACCCACATGTTGAGAACTGCTGCCCTAGAAGAAATTCCAGAGCAAACCCAAGTTTTAGGTGATTAATAATCTGCCTTTCATAGTGGAGAGAACAATGGATTTGGGGTCAGAATTCACATTCTGCATTTTTTATTAACCAACTCCCTGTGTGAGGTGAGCACTGAAAATTGAACAAGCATTTATTAGATACTTCCTATATGTTGGATACTGTGCTAAACTCCTAGAATAGAAATAAAATACGATAGTCTCTGCTCTTAAGGGGGCAAGTCTCTGCATTCTAAGAGGGGAAACAGTACATAAAAGGAACCTGAAAGTGTGTGTGTGGGGGGGGGGGGATACCAGGGATTATAGTCTGATAAAATGAAGGAATGGCTGGTTTGTGTACCCTTCTCAATGGAGATTCTGGGAGACCTCTCCAGTCAGAGGGAGGGGGCCACAGGGGTAGATAGTTCTTCCCAGGAGTGAATTCCAGGCTTGGAGTGATCTCTCAAGATGAAGAGTAATTTCCCTTCTCTGCACTGTAGTTCCTCATCTGTAAAAAGAGAAGGTTTGGATTAGCTGATCTCTAAATTCTCAGTGTTAAATCTACAATTTTATGATTTCATGCCACTAAAAATGGTGATTATTCATTGTTTCCAGATACCCATCAGCTAGATAATAACTGCAATATTCCTTTCAAATGTTACATTGCTATATTACTCTCAGCCAATTATATTATTATACTACATATGCCATGAACTTGTTTTTCACTCTCCTCTCTCCTTCCATGTATTTTAAGATCACAGGCTGATAACCCTCATCCATGAGGAAATGAATTTTGGACCCTTCCTTTAAATTTCTCTGAAAATTCAAAGCCAGACTTAGTTCATCATTTCAGTGTTTTCATGGATTTCTTTCTGTTAGCTCAGATTTGCTTTGCTCAGACCTCTTCTATAATACATTGATCAATTCAATATATTTCCCCCCACCTGATGATAAGGAATCTTACAGAGTTGGAAAATCTGAAAACAAACAAAAAACCTTACTTTAATTAGGTACATGTGACAGTTAAATACAGCATTGTCCTAATCAACTCATACTCAAAGAGTAGTATGGAATGATTCACTCATTAGTGGCCACAGTCTATCTAGTACTAATTGCTTCCTGGTCTTGTATATGTGTGTTCACTGTCAGAAAAATAAGAGTGAAGCTGGATCAGACAAATCTATTTCTGTGTCTGAAAAACCAATTAAAGTGAATGGCCAACTGGCTAGGGTCATTCAATTTAAATAACAATTTTTTTTTCTGGGTACTAGGGATATTTCTGGAGTTACTGCATTCTCTTAGTTCAGATTAGATGTTGAGAGGAAAGGGGGATGAAATGAGGCAATGAATATTTAACAAGGGAGGCTTACTTTGCCTTAATCCAGAAAGCACATGCACAAGGATGAAGCAGCATTTAGCTTCTCTGCTTAGCTTCTCTGGAAGCCTTGTTTCCTCTGGAAATGCATCCAGTCATCAGTATGTCATCAGGATATGGTAAGTTAGCTGATTCTCGGTTCATGGCAATTCTGAGAAACCCAGACTCCGTGTGACTGGGAGCTTGTATGTCCCTAGATAACTGAGATGCTAGATCAGAGAAGCTGGGGCCAATGAAGCTCCTTTTTCCTAAGGACAACTTTGTCTAAAACCTACCTGATGTTGGTTATGCTACTAAAGGAAGAAGGCAGGGAAGGCGACTTTGTGGGTCAATCAGGTTCCTGGGGGTCAGCTTTGTTTTCTTTTAGGTAAAGCCTTATTCTAAGAAGTTGGGCATGAAGGGAAGAATTACTTAGGGAAATGCTAATCCTATCACTGATACAAAGCAAAAAAATACCCCAAACACACACAGAAACAGCCCTTATCATCCAGGAACTACAGGAAGAAGTAAATACAAAGTAATTTGGGACAGAGAGGAACACTAATCATTGAGGCAATCAGGGAACTGGAAAGTGCATAATTCATGTCATTGTTCACTGAGGAGAATATGATGATGACATAACCATGGTGATGCAGTAATTGTAGTGATGAAAAGAATTTCTCAAGGATGATGCCTCAAAGGTGCCAGGAGAAATGGGAGAAGTGGCGATTGGGGGCAGGATGCCTGAATTCTATTCCAGTGTCACATCTGTCCTTGGGGAACAGGACTGAGTGTTTCTGCACCTTAACTTCTCCATCTCAAAAAAGGAGTACTTGACATTATACTTGGATCATTGGAAAAAGAGATTAGAGGGGTCATAGGTATAATTTGCTTTGAGCTCCTTGGAGCTCATACATTAACCAAATACTAAGAAAAAATATTAGGCATTTACACAGCTGTTCTACTCTGAAAATTCTCCAGGAAGTGACAATGTGGTTCCATTCTTTGGGGGTATACTGCTCATCTGCCCTACATTTTAAATCAGTATTCTCTAAATTGCAGAGGATTTGTGTGATTCAGTCACTTCTCCCTCAACAATATTTTACACACTTCTTCTATTTCCCTGGCTTTTCAAAAATGTTGTGGGAGAAATATTTCGTTTCTGAGTTCATGCAGTAGGTAACTGCTACCAAATATATATTTATCACAATGCAGAAATTACGGAGGTAAAGAATTAGGTTTTATGATTATGCTCAAGCATAGGTTCAGGCCTCAGAGAAAACCGGAACAATCATTAGGATTCTAACAAGGTTTTTTTTATGGAAAAAATCATGTCGGTGACAGAGAAAGAATCTGTTTACATATTTCAATCTTGTGCCTTGCTCTTAAGCAATAAAAATTTAAAAGATAGATCCATAATCCCATGCTTATTTCAATGTCATAAAAGTTGAATAAACTTAAACAGAATCATAACCTCATACATCCCCTAAGGAAACAAGCCTGGTTAAACAAACTCTATAGGCAAACTAAGTCAGTTTACAGATTAAACTATATTTAGAAGATTACAAATAGATTTATAGAGAGGAGGATTTACATGTTGCTGAGAAGTGGGGAAAGTTGAGATTCTTCCTCTGGCTTCTTACCAAAGGCTCTAAGTAATTTTTACATCCCATGGGACAACTTTTGGTCAGGCAAGGCTAAAATTAACCAAAGTTTGCAAGAGAAATGGCTCTGAGTGCCAATAATAAAAAAGGAAATCACAAATTTCCAGATAAAAACAACAGTAATCTTATATCCAACTTTAATTCACCTGTACAATAGTCAGTCCTCTGAACACTGAAGACAAAAAAGGGTAGAAATTTGACACAGGATGGTTTCTGTCTGAATTTCACTGGACATGAGATCAGAAGAATGAAGATTACCAACAAAGAGGCAAGAGGATAATGTAAACAACTGTGTCAAAACCACATAGAAATGGGGCTGTTCCACTGGACATAAGCATCTGTCCAACACATATTGATTTAGCTTTCAAATGCAATGATATCTATGTTTTACTGCACTTTTATTTATTTTGTTAAATGTTTCCCAGTTATATCTTAATTTGCTTTAGACTGGTGTAGTGGGTAGGGAGCCATCCTTGGAGTAAAGATGACTCAGATTCAAGTCTTACCTCAGATATATAATGGTTGTGTGACCCTGAGTATGTAAGTCACTTAATGTCTCATTAGCCCAGGTAATTCTCTAAATTGCAAAGTCGGTGCCAGTCTGCCTTGATATGGAAAATTTTCTTTTTTCTCTATGCTGATGAAATTATAGTTCTGCTTAAAAAAGATGGCAGCTCACATCAGTTTAGAGCTAAAAGATTTGCAAAATAAGTGTAGTCTGCAGAACTCTACGTCTGTGCCAATTAAATGGTATTAATCCTTTCAATGGATTCATCTTTTCTTTCCTCCAGGTGAAGAGATTCATGCATGAAAATGGTATCTGCAGCGATCACATTCTGCTGTTTATTATTATTTTTGGCCACAGAGTGCTACCACCAGAAACCAAAGCTCCATCCAAAAGTAAGCTTTTCACCAAGGACTAGGTAAACACCTCATTGGCCCAGTTCTCTAACAAATCCTAAAGCTGGGGTCAAGAAGCAGATTGCAGGTTTGCTCATAGAAGTTTTGGGAAGAGTAGAAATTCACTTCTGTTCCAAGTATTATTAGGAAGTAAACAGTGGAAAGTTGAAGTGGGGGGAGGGAAAGGGGGAAACAAAACCAAACCATATGGCAGAAAGCCAATATGGCAATGGAATAATCAGATAAAAAACAGAATGCTGCAAGCTGAGAAGATCATAGGGAGATATTGTGATGTAATAGAAGTACCAGCGGACTAGGGAGTCAAGAGACCTAGATTCTGGGGCGGCTAGGTGGTGCAGTGAATAGAGTACCTGCCTTGGAGTCAAGAGAACCTGAGTTCAAATCCAGCCTCAGACACTTAACACAGAAAAACTAGCAGTGTGACCTTGGGCAAGTCACTTAACCCCAATTGCCCTCCAAAAAGCAAAAAAAGAAAAGAAAAGAAAAGACGAAGTCCCAGATTCCAGGTGTGGTGTGGTGCTGGTATTTACAAACCATGTGACATTTGGCAAGTTAATTTACCTCTCTGGATCTCAGTTTCCTCCTCTATAATATGGGGGAGGCCCTGGTTGACCTCTAAAGTCTCTTTACCTTTTGTGTTCATTCATCACTTCTCTAAGGAATTGGAGTATTCCCTGATATTTTGTAGACAAGCTTAACTTTGTATTGCTCATGGAGAAGACAATAATTACCAATAGGTAATAGTGTTGTGGCTGCACTTTCCCAGGGAGACAATGTCCACGCGTGTTGTTTGTACTAATTGGATAGTTGGAGAACAATGATCGCAGTCCATATGAAAGAGCAAGTTGTTTATAAATTGGGATCATATACATATCTCCTATATCTTTTGAGATTTATTGTTTAGGAAGTGCTTTCTTCCAAACATCACTCTTAAGTTGGTAGTGCAATTTTTATTATACACATTTTGTGGGCGAGGAAGCTGGGACTCTTGACAGGTGAATTTATCCAAAGACTCGTCTAATGTCACACGGCCAGGAAGGGATGCCTTCCACCTCTTAGCTGAGAGCTATTTCCACCAAGGAGGTAGTATGGTACAGTGATTTGGGTATATCTTCTGGCATTTGAACATGTGGGTTCCAAACTCACCTCTGATGTTTACTACCTAGATGACTTTAAGTTACTCACCACTCTTTGAGGCTGGTTTTTTCATCTATGAAATGAGAGGTTTGGACTAGGCACCTTGTGAGGTCTCTCCAAGCTCCAACTTGATTATCTTAATATTACTGACCTTCTTGGCTTCAGTTTCCTTAGCTATGAAATGAGGGGCTCAAGCTAAATGCCTTCTGAGGTCCCTTTCAACTTTAGATCATTCATTTTTTTTTTGCTTGAACCTTTTTTTTTTTTTTGCTTTTTGGAAGGAATTTGGGATTAAGTGACTTGCCCAAGGTCACGTGGCTAGTAAGGGTTAAGTGTCTGAGCCTGAGGCTGGATTTGAACTCAGATCCACCTAGCCGCCCATGAAACTCTTTTTTTTAAAGATAGTTCAAAAATTTTTCCCCCCAATTACATGTAAAAGCAATTTTAGACAATCATATTTTATAAAATTTTGACTTCTAAATTTTCTCCCTCTTTCCCTCCTCTAAATGGTAAGCAATTTGATATAGGTTATACATGTGCAATGATGTAAAATATATATCTATATATTAGTCACTTTCATCTCATTATTACTGATCTTCCTAGCCTCAGTTTTGCTATCTGTAAAATGAGAGAGTTCTATGAGATGCCTTTTCTAGCTCTAACTCTATTATTTTATTAATAACCTCCCCACCTTCAGTTTCCTTATCTGTGAAATAAGGGAAGTTGGACTAGATGTCCACCAAAGTTCATTCTGCCTCTGTCTGTTATATTTATGGACCTTGTCTTCGTTTCTCCACCTGTAAAGTGAAGGAAATGACCTAGTTGATTGTTGAGGTCCCTTCCACCTTTAGATCCTAAGATCCAAAGCTATGGTGTTTCCCAAGCAGCCCTGTGGAAGAAGTGTATTATATGGTCTTCCCAGTACTGGAAGCAACCTTCTCATCTCAGTGATAAACAGAGGTAAGGTAGGAGGATCATAATAAAGAACACAATTGGGAATTTGTGTTTTTCAGGTCGGTGATATAACTCAAAGTCTGAAAGAAAAATCAAAGACCAGGGACTTCCAAGGTATGTAATTGGGGAACATCCTTTATCATTCCAGAAATCAAGAAGGATGTGGGAAAGCAAAGCAGGTATCTGACACTCTTCATTTGGGGAGTAAAAGGTATCTGAGTTTTTGGTACAAGTTGAAAGTATTTTCCCTGAACTTATTAGTAAAATATTTATTCTTAGCATTCTGCCTTCTTTTGCAGAGTAGTTGGTGAAATGAGTGAAGTCATGTTGAGTGGGAAAAGAAGACGATTTGGAGTCAGAAGAGCTAGTTCTAAATTATGCTTCTGCCACTTTTTACCTATATAACCCTGACAAATTTGCTTTAACTTACCTGAACCTTGGTTCTTTCACTTGTAAAATGAACATAATGATGTTTGTGCTACCTACCTTCCAGGTTTATCATGAACCTGAAAGGGACATAATAAAACAGTATCCTTTTAGAGCTGCAAGAGGCTTCAGGAATAATTTTACAGATAAGGAAACTGAGGCTCAGGGGAAGGTAAGTGACTTGCCTGAGGTCACACTGGTAGTATCATCATAGAGACTTGAGCCTTCATCCTTTGGATTCAAACTCTTTCTTTTTCAATGTTCTATGAGCGTGCTTTGTAAACCCTAGTGATGTGGCAGTTTTTGTTGATATTGTCACTGTCACCATCATTATCATGGTTTAAAATATACCTACTTTAGGGAAGTAGATAAATGATTTTTACCGAGGATACTGAAGCCATACATAGCAAGCTGTCTAGACAAGGGGGAATAATAATAACAAAAATATAGTGAGCACTTATGTACTGCTTTGTTTTACACACATATGCAAAACCCCCAACATTTTATCTCATGTGATTTTCACAACAACTTTGTGAGACAGGAACAAAGTGCCTTTTAAAAATTATTATCCTGGGGGAGGTAAGGTGGTACAGTGAATAGAGTACCTGCCCTGGAATCAGGAGGACCTGAGTTCAAATCCACCCTCAGACACTTGACTCTTACTGATTGTATGAACTTGGGCAAGTCACTTAACCCCAACTGCCCTGCCTTTCCCCCTCCATAAAAAATTATTATCTTCAGATTTATAGATGATAAAACTGAAGCACAGAGTGGTGAAGCTCAGGGTCATTAAACTACTAAGTGTCTAAGGCAGAAATTGAACCCTGGTCTTATTGACTCCAAGTACAGCATTGCATCCACTGTACCATGCAACCTAATAGTTTAGTCTATATTAGTTAATATAATTGTTCCTATTTAAATTTTGTGAAGTTATATATGTATACATATTTTGTGCCTGTATACATAACTTTACAAAATTTATAAAATATAAATTTATATAAACATATTTATAGTACATATTATATCATATAGTATACTTATAAGACATACATATGTATGTATATACATGTACATATGTAAATATGTAGATAGATAGATAGACAGATAGATAAATAAAAATCTTTGTTTACAGGGAGAGGGATTAGTAGATTGACTAAAGGATCTGTCTTTGGACCCATGATTTTTCACATTTTTATGACCGACGTGGAGGGAGATACAGACACCATGTTTTTCAGATTTACAGATATCCCGAAGCCCAGAGTCAGAATTGGTATATTTGATATTAGAGTCAAAAGCTGAAAAATCAAGTCAAGATGCGTTTTTTAAGTGACTATTAAGTGCCAGACATTGTGCTAAACAGTAGATATACAAAGAAAAACAATCCTTATTCTCAAGGAACTTAAAGGATTTGTTCTGTAAAACATGGACTCACTCAAAAGACTGCACCCGAGGACCCAGCAGGCCACATGTGGCCTTGAGGCTATAGGTTTCCCACCTTTGATCTAGGCAACACTTAATGTGAAAAAATATCTAGAGTTTTTAGTGAAATGCAAGGTCCTTAGAAATTAATGGTATGACATATGCTAGCAAAATGCCTCAATAATGTAATATTAGTTTATGTTAATAAAGTTACAGTGAACAGGACTAGGGAGCTCAGTAGCTATGTTGGCATGCCTTGGTTGGAACACATCTAGAATACTCTGTTCATTTCTGGCTGCCACATTTTTAAGAACGTTGTTGATAAGCTAGATCAGGGATAGGAACCTGTATCCTTGAGGTCACATGTAGACTTCTAGGTCCTTGGGTGTGACCTTTTGACTGAGTCCAGGTTTTATAGAACAAATCCTTTTATTAAGGCGATTTATTCTGTGAAGTTTGGATTTACTCAGGGGGTCACCCTTGAGGACCTAGAGAGACAAATGTGATCTCAAGTCTGCAGGTTTCCCACTCGTGATTTAGATTATATCCATAGAATGGTGACTTAGACTATGAGAGAACTAGAGACTGTCATATTTGTATCAGTTGAATCTCTGAATTGGGCATGTAGAGTGGAGAAAAGAAGACTTGATAGGAGCATCATAACTGTTTTCAAGTGTTTGAAGGGCTCCCAGATAAAAGGATTAGACTTGTTCTACTTCCTGTTTTTGTTTTGAGAAAACAATGTTTTGCAAACCATAATATATGTTATTTTGTTATAACTTAGCCACAGAGACTGCAAATTACAAAGACAAGCTTCAACTAGGTCAAACGGAAAATTTCTGATAATTGTCCAGAAATAGAAAAGTCAGGGCAGCAAGGTCGCACAATGGGTGGAGTGCTGGCCGTAGAGTCAGGAAGACCTGAGTTCAAATCTGGCCTTGGACACTTCCCCGGGCAAACTCATTGAACCTCTGCTTGCCTCAGTTTGCTCATTTGTAAAATGGGGGTACTAGTAGCACCTATGTCCCAGGGTTGTTTTAAAGATTAAATGAGGTAATAATTATAAAGTACTTAGCTTAGCACTTAGCCATAGTTAGCTCCACATCAATGTTAGCTATTATGATTGTTATTATTCAGAGAGTAGTGACCACTCTATGTTTGGAGGTTTTCAGGCAGACGCTGAATGACCAATTATTGTGGATATTGTACAAAGGATTCCCATGTGATCTCTGAGGCTTCTTCTGACTCTGAGATGGTAGAAAGAACAACTGCTTTGATTGTGGAAATATTATAATGGCATGGTGTTTGTTTTGATTTTTTTTTCTAGCTTCTGCATGTCCTCAGCAACTCCGAGGCCGCCTGGCAAGTAAAATGTTTAGACTAGTACAGCTTAGCTCTGTGGTTAGAAAGAGGAAATGCAGAGTAAGGAAGCCAGAGCCTCTTTAGTTAGAGAAGTTTCTAAGTGCTGGGCTTAGAGTCAGAAAAACTTATGTTCAACTTCCAGCTCTGAACTTAGTAGGCAGGTGCCCATGGACATCCAGATCTCTCTGAGCATCAGTTTTCTCATCTGTAATATAGGGGTAATAATATCTATTAGCACCTACCTAAAAGGCTAGGTTGTTATGAGGCTAGACTGAGATAATGCATGTAGTAAAGGACTTTGGAATTCTCAGAAAGCTATACGAGTGAGAGCTATTATGAGCTGACTTTCCCCTGCAGCTGAACCTGAACAGGGGTCTTCTGACTTGGAGATCTTCCAATGCCTTGGGATTAGGCAAAAATACCCAGCTGGCTAGACTTTGGTAATGCCAATTGGGTGTCTCTTCTTTCTCATCAGGGCAATGCCAAGGCATCTGTATGAATGGCTCCCGCTGCAAACAGTCTTGTGAGAAACACTTCCGTGGAGAAATAGGATTCACATGTAATAACAGAAGGTGGCAAAAATCCATTGAAACATGCACGAGTCTTACTGTCCAAGCCCTCTTTCAGGTAATGGTACACGTTACATTATTGGATAGAGGTCATTAAAAGGTTTAGTAAGGGGTTGATGGCAGAAAGTTAACATTATCAGTCTGGGGGGATAATTACACCTCAAGCTTCATTAATCATTAAGCTTTTGTGAAACATAACTAACCTTTAATGCCCTAATAGAGATATTTAGGATGGGCTCAGTCTAGTATTACATGGGAGGATAGTTGGCATGGTGGGTATTGTAGTGTTCCTTAAGTCAGAACGTCCTGAGTTTGAATTCTTCCTCAGGTACTTATTAGCTATGTGACCCTGACCATTCTGAGTTTTCTTATTCTGTAAAATGTGAATATTAACAGTACCTACTTTTAATAGGTGTGATAAGGATTGTTCTCTTTTCTTAGGCATCTCTATCATTAACTCAAATCCTGAAAAAAAAGAATCCTCCCTTGTAATAAATTATCACAGTTGAACAAAATAAGTTTCTTTTAAACCCTTATAATGCCTCCCTGATTGCCATGTTAATCAAATCAGGAGCAAAACTTAAAATGGTTGGTGGAACTGATGAAACTCATGACCTTTGCCCTGCTTTTCTCTGGTTACTAAAATCACTGTAATCTCTGTGGACAATATTGCATTATGTTACTATTTTGATCCTTCTTTCTTTGTTCTCCCTCATGTTTTATATCATCCTATATTTCTTATTTTTCATATTTGTAATGTCTTAGGGCAAAATAATAGTATTTCATATGTTAATATCTATCTATTGCCCAATAATTAGGAAGGCAGTCTAGTTTTTTGCTCTTACAAATAAAATGTCTATGAATATTTTTGCACAGATAAGTCTGTATCCCATTCTTTCCTTCAATAACATCCATCAGATTTAGTTTTAGTATGGGGATCACTAGGCCAGAGAGGGTGATTCATTAGTTTTATGATATACATTATACATTGCCAGATAGCTTGAACAAAAATACTGCACCAATTAGCATCTCTTCCTGCTTTCTTAATCATTTGAGCATGGAACAAGAGACTAGATGTCTCAGAGGGATGCTGAAAGAAAGACCTACATTATATCCTTATAACCTGTTATTCCTAGTCAGCCCCTTCCTCCCATTCCCTCCAGCCTCTCCTCATACTACTTAATTAAGCACTGATTTTCCCTACTTCATTTTCTGATATTACAACAAGGATTGCTGCTGGACAGGAATATATCCCAATCACAAGGCATAAGAAAATAGAGAATTTTTCAAAGTTCTTTGATACTATTACTAACCACAAGTGAATGGAGAAACAATATACATTTTTTTTTCCCGAAATTTGATGTCAGAGAGTCATTCCCACAGGGTTGGCTACAGTGGTGACTTATTTTGGCTGTAACAATCCCTGAAACAATATGGGGTAGTGATGTTTGTTGATGGAGAGAGCACTGCCAACACAGAAATCACATATCTAGAAAGTATTGAAGTGAGGTATCAAGTTAGCAAGGGAATGAACTTTTAAGTTCTGATTTTGTGCTAGGGATATGAAGAAAGGCCAAATAAACAAACAAAAAGAGTCTTGGATATTAAGGAGCTTGCAGTCTAAAGGGAGAGACAATACGTAAACAACTATGTACAAACAAGCTATTTATTTTTTATTTTTTGCTTTTTGGAGGGGCAATTGGGGTTAAGTGACTTGCTCAAGGTCACATGGCTAGTAAGTGTTAAGTGTCCGAGGCCAAATTTGAACTCAGGTCCTCCTCACTCCAGGGCTTGGGCTCTATTTACTGTGCCACCTAACTTCCCCCAAACAACTTATTTATTCAGGATAGACTGGAAATAATCTCAGAGAGAAGTTGAATCAGCTTAAATTCCCAGTTTTTTGGAAGTCATAACAACCTAGCATTGTATATTCAATTTAATCTGCTCCCGTATTTCCTTCATTTCCTTTCCCTTACCTAAAAAAATAATGCTAAATCATGGCTTAAAAACCATTATTTCCATTTGAATTAATTTCATTTTGAGAATTGTTCAGAACCTTCTGGGTGGTCTGATCTCTGCACAGCAAAAAGATGATTTTCTACTTTGTGTGTATCTGATAATAGTAACCAGACATCAGTAAGACCACCCCAGGTACCAGTAAGGTCTCTTTTCTTCAGAAGGTAATAGCTATTTTTGGTTTTTGTTTTAATTTTTTCACAGGAGACCAATGCAGTTTCAGTATATGAGCCGAGCTTAATTGGTGGCTCACGGTTTTCTTCAACTATGTTAATAAATCCATCTAATCAAGAGTTCATTGAATCAGCAACTCAAGGCATCCGGAAGAAATGTCCAGATGATTATGCCTGCGTGATCAATGGCGTGAGGTCCTCAGAACCTACATCTGGAAATATTGCCTTTATAGTTGAGTTGCTGAGAAACATATCTATGCAACTGTCTGCAGATGTCAACCAGAGGAAGATGAAGGTATAGCTTTGTTGGTAGTAAAATGTCATCAGCTGTATTTCTCAGAAGGGCACTTAGGTGGTGCAGTTGATTGGAGGGCTAGGCCTGGAGTCAGGAAGACTCATCTTCCTGAGTTCAAATCTGACTTCAGATACTTAGCTGTGTGACCCTGTTTGCCTTAGTTTCTCATCTGTAAAATGAGCTGGAGAAGAAAATGGCAAATCACTCAAGTACCTTTTCCAAAAAAACCTAATCAGGCCATGAAGAATCGGGCAGGACTGGAAGGACTGAATGACAACCAAAATTAAGTAGGTTGGCCTTTAGTAACCTCTTGTCCTTTAACCACCTACCTAGACTCAAGCTTGCTCACTGCCTCTCAGGTTTATTTTGTATTCCATTAAGCTTTGGTGTCTTAACCCTGTGTCATATTTGGGAAGAAATGCCCGATAAGATATTCATTGATGACAGCTTAATAACTTCTTCTAAGACTGTTTATATTTTAATAGGGTATTTGTAGAGTAAAAGGTCTTCAAGGCCAGTGATTAAAAAAGGAATCACTCTTCAAGAGAATTTGGCTACTTGAAAGGATTATCCCAGTTCTCCAGGGGATTCATAATCTCCTAAGGTTAACATTCCCTCCAATGAAGCAGATCATCACCCATACCATGGAAGATTTGTGCTTATCTACCTCTATTGCTACAAGGAGTGCTGAGCATTACTTACCAGGCATAGAAGGGAGGTATGCTGGTATTTTGTTTTTAAATATGAATGTTTTTTTTTGGAAAAAGAGCCCTGGACTAGGAGGCAGTGAGCTGCTATGGAATGAGTGCTGAACTTGGAGACAGAGGACCTGCACTTGAGTCTTCCTTCTACCTGTGTAACCTTGGGCAAATAACAACCTCTTTGGGCCTCGGTTTCCTTAGTTTTAAAATAACAGAGTCGGACGGATGACCTCTAATCTTTTTCTTCCAGAGCTGTCATCTTATGAACTTATAATGAGTCAGATTGAGTCTAATGTCCATTCCTTACTGGATATCTGAATAAGGTTAGGTCACATAAACTTGACAGGCCTCAGTTATCTCAATTATCTTTAAAATGGGTTTGATGACAATAACACTTGGCCTAGCTTTCTTACGGGGTTATTGTGAAACTCAAAGGATATAATATCTATGAAGAAGATGGATAAAGTATAAAAATGTACTGAACAAGTATGATTTATTATTATTACTAATTATCTCATTTCCATTGGCAGAGTTTCAGCACAATGGCTAACCACGTCCTCGACAGATCAGTCATCTCAAATTGGGCCTTCATTCCTGAGAGGACCACTAGCTCAGTTTTGCTACAGTCAGTGAATTCATTTGCCAAGAACCTCACCATTAGTGATGAGTCTGAGAATATTGTGGATGAGCCCTTTATTCAGACCAAAGGCTTTAGAGTCAGCCCCAATACTCAAGGGAAGAGTTTTAATTTCTCTATGAGGGTGACTGATGGTGAGGAGAATGTACAAGGGATAGTTTTTATCCCCTGGAAAGAGCTACAGAAGCTCCCAGCTCCCTCCCAGGCCATTAGTATTGCTTTCTCAACTCTGGGAGAAATTTTGGAAGAAACTCATTTGCAGAATGAGAGTTTTCCTAGACGGGTGAATGGGCTGGTTCTCTTAGTGATCCTACCAGAAAAGCTGAAACAAGTCTTACTCACTTTTGAGAAGATCAATAAATCCCGCAATGCCAAAGCTCAGTGTGTAGGCTGGCATTCCCAGAACAGGAGGTGGGTAGAGGAGGCCTGTGAAACAACAGTGGATGTTATGGATAAAGCAACGTGCCGTTGCAACTACACCAATTTCCTGATGTCCTTCTCCATTCTAATGTCTCCTAAGACCTTAACCAATAAAACCCTGGATTACATTACCTGCATTGGCCTCAGCATCTCCATCTTAAGCCTTATTTTGTGCCTGATCATTGAAATCACAGTGTGGTCCCAAGTGACAGTGACAGAGATCTCATTCATGCGCCATGTCTGCATTGTGAACATTGCCACATCACTACTGATTGCCAATGTGTGGTTCATCATTGCATCCTTCTTTGATGGCGTAGCACGAAGTTACAACTGGTGTGTAGCAGTGACATTCTTTAATCACTACTTCTACCTTTCTTTGTTCTTCTGGATGCTGATCAAAGCCCTCCTCATCCTCTATGGAATACTGATTGTGTTCCGCCGGATGATGAAGTCTGCTATGATGGCCACAGCCTTTTCGGTTGGCTATGGGTGTCCTCTGGTCATTGCTGCCATTACAGTTGCTGTCACAGAACCAAGAAAAGGTTATGTGAGGACTCAGGCCTGCTGGCTCAACTGGGACAACTCCAAAGCTCTTCTTGCCTTTGTCATCCCAGCGCTGACCATTGTGGCAGTAAATCTGATTGTGGTTTTCGTTGTGGCTGTCAACACTCGAAGGCCTTCAATTGGAAGTTCCAAGTCTCAGGATATGGTGACCATTATAAGAATCAGTAAGAATGTTGCTATTCTCACTCCACTGCTGGGATTGACCTGGGGGTTTGGGATAGCCACCCTAATAGATGGCAGCTCCTTAGTGTTCCACATCATCTTTTCCTTACTCAATGCTTTCCAGGTAAGTGACACAAACCAGGGAATATTTTTCTACTATTCTAAGTGTTCTGGGCTAAGCGGGTACATCCCAAATAACTTTATCAGTTGCAATTATGGGTGTTTGATAACTGCTGTGTGTCTTTGCTCATCTCCTTCCCTCTCCCGCTTGGCTCTGACATTCCATTTTCTACTATAGTAATTATACCTTTCTGGTGTTAGAGCTACAGATGCAACTGGTGGCTCAGTATTTAGAACTCTGGGCCTGGAGTCAGGAATACTTCAGTTCAGATCCAGCCTCAGACCCTTACTAACTGTGTGACCCTGGACAAGTCACTTGAACTCTGCCCCAGTTTCCTTATCTGTTATATGGGGATAATAACAGCACCTGCCTTCTGGGGTTGTTTGTGATCATCAAATGAGAGAGTAATTGTAAAAGGAGCCTAGCACATAGGAGGTGTTATATAAATGCTTATTCCCTTACCAATAATCTACACAAGAAATCTTTGCATATGTATTTTGCTAAAGGCTGCATAAGACTATTTATTACTAGCTTGGGAGGTTTGTTTTTATGTTATGATTTGGATTTATAAAGCTGCCTCTGGGATCCTTATTACCTCTTAGGTACTATATCTCTTATTCAGGTGGTTGATGTCAGGGATACATGGATACCTGAATTACAACCTAGTGGTCCACATAAAGAGATCTCTCAGGATTATGTATAAGATATAAAAATAATTATCTTCTTTATTAAAGACACACAACTCTTTCCTAAAACAGCAAAACATTACTAGTATTAAAATCTAGAATTAGTAATACAGGGTATCCCAAAAGTCTTAGTGCAGTTTCAAGCTATCACTTAAATTAATGAAATGGATAATTTAATTAATTACTTAACTAATTTTAATAATTAACGCTATAATTCATTAAAGATCATTACTGTTCAAGAGTAATATTGAAGGATATATCAACACCCAGATAAAATAAAATTTATTACTTTACTCATTGCTACTTAAACAGTTTGAGGATGTTCTTTTCCCTTTCCCTATACTTTTCTCTTACTGTACTTCAGGTGTTGTAAGCCTTGCAAGCTGTTTATCAGCCCTTGGAGTTAAAAATCTCTTGCCACCATTCTCATTGTGGGTATGCATTTAGTACTACTTGTCCCAAGCATTGAAATTTTAATTTACATTAATAAAAAGCATTATTTTACTAGAGGATTTTGGTTTTATTTTCCTTCCAAGTGATTTGACCAAAAAAAAAAAAAAGACATCACAACCATATTTTTCCAAAATGCCTTCTTTCAAGATTTTCCTCAACCTGATTCTCTATTCTCTCATTTTCCTGCCTTTTCAAATCTCACCATCTTCCGCGCCAGACTTCTGTCACTATCACTTTGATGCCTCTTTCATAGAAGGTATAGTTCACAGTTCTCAGAAAAGACGTGGGAGAGAGGTTAATTTGCCTGTGCCATGTATCTCCTATATAATCACTTATGATCATCACATCATATGAATAACCCAAAAGTTTAAAAAAAGGAATATTTTGCCTTATATTCTTTGTAACTTTGCATATCCATATCCATAATAAAAAGTCACTCCACTAGCCTGGGAGGTCAGGATTCACCTCATGCCTCAGTCCTAATTGGAACTCACAAGACATGTCTCACAGCTAGTGGTTTCTCTCCTTTCTAATCCATTTTCTTTTCTTTTTTTGCTTTCTTTTTTTTTTGGAGGGGAGGAGACAGGGCAATTGGGGTTAAGTAACTTGACCAAAGTCACATGGCTAGTAAGTGTTAAGGGTCTGAGGCCAGATTTGAACTCAGGTCCTCCTGACTACAGGACCGGTGCTCTATTCCCTCTGCCATCTAGCCACCCCTAATCCATTTTTTATGCAGCTATCATATTTTCATTTCTAAAGCACAGTTCTGAACATGTCACTCTATCTTAGAAGCTTCAATAGCTCCCTATTACCTCTAGGATACTCTACTCTGGTTTTCAAAGCCTTTTACAATATATATCCACCTTGCCTTTCCAAACTTATTTCATATTATTTTCCTTCACACACTTTGTTCTATCTAAACCAGTTAGTTTCCCATAGATGACTTTCTATCTACCATCTCCATACCTTTGTTTGATCTACCTCTAATGTATGAAATAGAATACGCTCTCTCCTCACTGCATATTTTATATTTAATTTTGTACATATATATGAGTTTCCCTCCACAGAATATAAGGTTCTTGAGGGTAAAGACTACTTCTTTATTTCCCAGTATCTAGCACAGTGTCCAGCACGTAGTAGGTACTCAGTAATGTTTATTGAATGAAGGGATGAAGTATATCAACTTTCATTGGAGCCTATGTTAAATTTCAACATAAGTTATGGCTCCTAATCTTTGACCTAGTAACTGAAAATCATTGTCAGTCTTTGGAGAAAAACAAATGCATAAACCTCCCACATTTAATAATATTGGCAATTTTTCTCCAAATCCAAATCTTGTAAACTATATCCACACACACACATTCAATTCAATATCCAAGCTTTACATATATAAAATCATACAAAATAAAATCATATAAGGTAAAGCATCTCAGTAAATCATAATATACAACATAATATAATGGAACATATAAAATAACATGATATGATATATATGATATAATACAATATAACAATTATAGCCAGGGAAGAGGTCATCCTATTATAGGAATAAAGGTAGCCTTAAAGGGAAAAAAATCCCACTTTTAAAAAAATTTAGCAAATGGCATATAAAATTCTGACTACTATTTTCCTTAAATATAGTAAAAAAAAAAAAAGTCCTGTGAATCTTATGGCCAAAGCCATAAATTTAGAAATTTTGATGCCTGGGGCAAGTAGCATTAAATGCATACCCACAAATCAATTCTAATTCATGATGTGAAAATAATACAAGAGGTAATTAAACTAAATTTAGTCGAGTGGGAGGGGAGTTAGTTACTATAATAGCTCACAGATGGGTATTATTAACAATGCTTGTTATCTGTTAGCTTCCTATTTTTCTTGCTAGTTAAGTAGTAAACACTGTTATCTCTATGCTGTTGAGGTACTGCAGGTGGTATTTACATGTAAATGTAACAAATTAAATTACACATTTAAAAAATGTTATTTGAATTATTTTCCCTCTCTAAATTTTTGTTCCCTGGACCAAAATTCCAGTTGCTTTGCCGTAGTTATGACTCTGGCAGACAGGGACATAGTCTGGGAGGTCTTCTCCCTTGTTCTTATTTATGTTGATCATTGTCCTAGGGATTCTTCATCTTGCTGTTTGGAACCATTCTGGATCAAAAGGTAAATTTTGTCTATTGCATACAGTGGGTTAATTTTCATTTTTGGGGATTGTAGCAAGTCTTAGAGACTTAGTTCAGGAGTGAGCAAACGAAAGCCTGAGTATATAGTTGGGGGAGGGAATTGCAATGGTGGGAGGGGGTTGGGTGAGAGAGGAAAATTCTTTTTGATTTCTACTCAAACGACCACCAACTGCTTGTGAATGTAGGTAAGGGCAAAGTGAAAAACAACATGTAACCAGTGTATGGAAGTTACTTGTGCTTTTGACGGGGTTATTAAATGATGCATTGGATTTGGGACAGATCATTGAATTATAGATCTAGAGTTATTATCCTTAAGTGGAAGGAGTACAGATTTGAATCTTATGGGTTTTATTCTTCCCTAGGCTTTCCAGTAGACTACCAATGCCAGTAATTGATTTTTCCTTTGGTTTTAGACAAGAGAAGCCTTAAAAGTGAGGATGTCTTCTCTGAAGGGGACATCAAGAATGGAAGAGGTAAGAAAGTTTTTTCTCTTTTCTTCATAATATCATGGAGTCTGTGGACCTGTGAAACAGAAGAATAGAAGACAACTACTCTATTAAGCAGAGTAGTTTAGTGCTCAGATTTTGCTAGAGAACAGAATCTTTAGTGTTTGAAGACTTCTTTCATTTCATGAAAAACTAACTTTCTCAGAATCGTTCCTTCTAGCTACAAATTAATTGGATCTCAAATTGGGTGCATCCAGTTCCCACCAAAGAATCCTTTTTTTTAAAGTATTCATTCCTATGCACGTATGACTCTCAGCCCTAGTCTCTCTCCAGAGCTCCAGTTCTAAACCACTCCCTAGAAATATCTATTTGGACGTCTTATAGGCATCTCTAACTCAATATGTCAGAAATAGAGTTTATCTTTTTCCTGAAATTTACCCATCTTTTGAATCTTTCTCTTTCTAGTCCCCCAGATTCACATCCTCAGTTCTTCATCCCTCATCCTCTCATTTTCAATTCATACCAAATCTTGTTATTTCTACCCTTACAACATCTCATGTACCCAAGTTCTCCTTGCCTACATGGCTACCCCTCATCACCTCTCAGTTGCATTATTATAATAGCCTCCTAACTAGTTTCCCTGCCTCAAGTCTCTCCCCTCTACAATACACCTTAAACACAATTGCTAAAGTGGTTATACTGAAACAATGTTCTGACTGTGTCACTTAATGAACTACAATGGTTAATTGTTAACTCTAGGATCATATACAAATACTTCCACTGGGCATTCTAAACTCTTCAGAATCTGCCTCCAATCTTCCTTTGCAGACATTATATATAACTCCTCTTTACTTACTCAATGGCCCAGGCAAATTGACTTTCTTACTGTTTCTTACAAGTGATTGTCTCCATGCCTTTGAACTAGAGTGTACCATTATGCTTGGAATACTCTTTCCTTGCCTTTGTCTTTTTTTTTCTTTTTAAATATTTTTTTATTTGTTTTCTTGTTTATATCATTCATTTACATGACATTTTTCAATTACAAATTTTCTCCCCGTCTTGCCCCTGCTCCAACCCTAAAACAGCAATCCCGCTGTAAAGCCCCTCCCCTGCTCTGCTCTCTTACTTTCTGGGAGGGCAGGGAGGGTCTCTCTGTCCCAGCCCCTGTATATCTTAATTGCTAGTTGCAGGTATTGCAGAACTTTAAATGCTAGATTCTTTTGATTCCTCCCTTGTCACCCACCTCCACTGGAAGGACAATCAATTCAATACAGGCTGTAGATGTGTGATTATACAGGACATCTTCATAGTGGACATATTGTGACAGTGATCATCTGTCTCTCCTTCCTATCCCTCCCCCCTTGTTCTGTTCTCTACCCTGTCCCTGTCCCTTTACTGAAGTGTGTGCTTCCAGCATCCTTCTCCCAGACCCTGCCCTCCCCTCCGTCATCCCCCCTCTCATTCCCATGCCCCCTACTCTCCTGTGTGGCATCATGCTCAGTTTAGAGTTTATGCCATTTCTTCCCTAAGCCAAATTCAATGAGAGTATTGAAAGTAAAGTTGTAACAGTAATCCCTTATCTCTTCTATATGGGATGATTAACCCTTTTTTGTCTCTCCCTGTCTCTTCTCATTCTAGTCCTCTCCCACCTCAGAATTTTGCCTTTTAAAGTATCCCCCCTTCATATTCAATTCATCCTGTATCCTCTATATACACATATACACACATGCTCAGATATGCATTCATATGCATATATAGCCTCCTATATAGACATATGTGTAAGTATATATATGTATATATATACATATATATGTGTGTATATATATATATATATATATATATACACACACACATACACATTTGTATTC
>CM053593.1:214741190-214786782 GCA_028646575.1 Pseudocheirus occidentalis
GACTCTCTTTTAATGATTTTCTTGCATCATTCTCATTTATCTTCCCAATTTTTCCTCCACTTCTCTCATTTGGTTTTCAAAGTCCTTTTTCAGTTGATGTATAGCTTCTAGGCATTCTTCAGTTGTCTTGGAAGCATTTCGTGTGGGAGTTCTGACTGGGTTGTCTTCCTTCCGTTCCATGCTTTGATCCTTTTTGTCCACAAAAAAAGGATTCTAAAGTTTTATTGCTGTTCTTATTTTGCTTCCTTTTCTTTATGTTGGCCAGTCAATTAATTGGTTGGTTTTTTTTTAGCTCTGTGAAACTCTGCTTCCAGGGGGAAAGCTCTGTTCCAAATTGCTGCAGTTTTCCCAGCTGCCGGAGGTATTAGGGGGGTGTTGCAAGTCCCCCCAGCTTTGGCTTGCTGAATGCGCACCCCAGGACCACCACCCAACACCACTATCTGGATCCAGGCTGCTCAACGCAAGAGCACTTGGCCCTGAGCAACTGATTCAGCCCCCCTGTAGAGTCCACAGGTCAGGGGCTCTAAAGCAGCCCAGTGGGGGCCGGTTCCAGCAGTTCCCTTCCCCCACTGCTTCCTTGCCCCGGGGGGCAGATTGACCTAAATGCTTTTCCTCCCCCAAATTTAGCTTGAAAGCTTCACTTACTTTCACTGACCTTTAATTCTGGCTTAGTGGATGTGCATATTGCTCCAAGTGCTTTAGATCTTCTCTGAAGTAGACTCAAGCTGTGGCTTGGGAGGCTAGGCTCCTCCTGGCTGCCCTGGGGCCTGGCCTGGCCGCCTTGTGGTTTTTGGGCTGGGCTGGTCTTGTCTCCCGGCCTGCTGGCCTGCTGGATGAGCCCCTCCTGTCAAGCTGCCCCTCTCCAATAGATGTGGAGGTGCTGGAGGCTGTAGATCTTCTCTCCTGCGTGGCTCTGCTCGACTCAACTCAGCTCCTTCCTATTGCCCTGGGCCTGGCCAGGGTCTCGGCTTCAGGCTGGGCCAGCCTCCACTCCTGGCCTGCCTTGATGAGCCCCTGCTACCGAGCTGCCTTCAGCGAGAGATGTGTTTTCTGTATTTTTGTGAGTCTGAGAGTCCTGGACTTTGTCTGGGGTCATATTTTATGGGTGTTTAGGTTGGTTGTGTGGGAGCTGCCTACGCCGCCATCTTGGCTCTGCCCCTGGCTAGGCCTTTGTCTTTTAGAAGGACAGTTTCCTTCAAAACTCAACATGAGTGCCACCATCTATGTCAAGCCTTTTGTAACCACTCTGGTCTCTAGATTCTTTCCCCGATGGGGGCACCTAGATGGCACAATGGATAGAGTGCTGAACTTGGTATCAGGAAAACCTAAGTTCAAATACAGCCTCAGACATGGACTGCCTGTGTGACGCTGGGCTAGTCACTTAACCATGTTTGCCTCAGTTTCCTCATCTGCAAAATGAGCTGGAAAAGGAAATAGCAAGCCACTCCAATCCAGCATCTTTGTCAAGAAAACCCCCCAAAGGGTCAGGAAGTGTAGGACTTTATAAAACAACAACAAAATTCCCCTACTATTCAATTCTATGTTTATTTGATATTTATTTTGATGTGTACATATTGTCTCCTTTGATAGAATTAAATTACTTGAAGGTAGGTATTGTTTTGTTTTTATCTTGGAGTCTCCAGTGGCTAGACAGTTCCTGGCATGTAATAAGCTCTTAATAAATACTAGTTTATTCGTTGAGTAAATATTTACTTAATTAGACTGAATTGAAATGAATTAGACAGCTGAGGTGGCAGCTTGGAATAATGGAACTCCCATGGACTAGATTCTACTGGAAGTGTGTAGAGGAGTCTCCATGCAGAAAGTCAAAGAAATGATGGTACTTGGCCACTCTGCATGTTTGGTTAATAGATACCAGTCATAAAAAGAATAGTGGTGATTATTATAATAAACATATAATGATATAAACATCTGGAGAGGCACTGTGGTATAGGCACAGCCTGAATGTATTTAGGCCAGATCTATAATTCCTCCAGTGTAGAAAACTCCCAATGTGAAAACTAAGCTACTAAAGCTTATAGTGGCACTAAGACTTTGAGGACATCTGGTGTGCTTGTGTATACACACAACGCATATGTATACTGTACACACATGTATATATGCAATGGCATGTATATATGTACATATGTACACAAGTATACACACACACATATATAATAGCTAGCATTTATAGGGTGCTATGTGTTAAATACTGTGCTAAGTGTTTTATAAATATGATCTCACTTGATTCTCATGACAACCCTGAGAGTTAGTTACTATTACTATCATCATTTTATAAAACTGAGACAAAAAAAGATCAAATGGCTTGCCCAGAGGTCAGAAGACTTGAGATGAAGTCTCAGTTCAAGTACTTATTTACTATGCATGTGATTTTGAAAAAGTACTGCTTTATGAGCTTTATTTTTCACATCTGCCAAATGAATTTAATAATGGTAATGACTCTTTTTGTCTAGAGGGCTTTAAACAAAATATTTTCCTCACAACATGAGGTTAATAACACCTAATTTTTGGAGGAAACATAATCAAGCCTGAGCCTTGATGTGACTTGCCCATGCTCAGAGGGCTAGTAACTAACCTCGAAGGGTTGTAGTGAGGGAAACTCTAAAGCATCATGAAAATTATTTTTGGGGGGGCATTCATGACAGTGCTGTTATTTTCTCCCTTATTTAGAATTCAACATATAATCCTAACAATGGATCTAAATTAGTGGCTCGTTCACGATGAGAAGTGAGTATTAAAATCTGAACCAAAATTTCCCTTTTCTGTAATAAGAAATCACTTAGTAGCTTACTTGGTTAACATTTTGCCTATTACTTGGGGTTGGGGGACAAAGCTGATCTTTTCCTTAGAGTGTAAAGTTCGTCTGATGTGATAAAATGGATAGGATTCCAATTAAAATTGGAATGAGGAGATTTTGATTTGAACTCAGGTTTTGCTTGCTAACATGTCCATGTCGAATGAATGAATGAACAAATTAATGCAAGGATGAGTAATAGCTATCAGTCTATCTACTAAGACAATCATCTTGAATACCCTTTGAGCAATTAACATTTACTTTGAAACCTGAAAAATATCTAAATGATTGAGTGATCCATTTTACAATCCAAGTACAATTGGAAGGATAGCTTAGTGTAGAGATATGAACACTGACCTTGGAGAAAGGATACCTGAGTTTGAGTCTTGCCTCTGATACTTAAAAGCTGATTCACCTCAGACTAGTCTTTGAATTCTTTGACTCAAGTTTCCCCATCTGTCAAATGGGGATAATAACCATACGATCTACCTTATGGGGTTATTATGAGAAAAACATATGATAAATATGTTTCATGGATGTATTATTATTATGAAATAAATGTTTGTTTGAAAAAAATTGTCATCCTAGTTCCAACCCATGCGTTGAAGTAATTACCAGTTTTTAGGTGATTAAACTTTCGGCACTCTGTTGGCTATAGCAAGAGGAAGAATATAGTGAGGTTTTATTTGCTCTCATATAAGCAATATGATTTCTGTTCACAGAGCTCTGGAGCCTCAACTTACTTCAATTTTAAAAATAAATCTCATTAATGTCTTCTGTTTTTATATCCCAGTAAATTCAAGACATATTCCCCCAACCATTTAATAAGCCCTTCTCTGTAAAAAACAACAACAAAAAGTTAAGCAAAGCATAATATATTTGTCTGCTAGTGTGTCCAAAATTCCACACCCTTAGATCCTTTCTCCTACTACATCTCTCGTATTTTAGCTTTTATCTTCTCCCAAAGTGGTAAGATATGGAATACATCCTTCTGATATAGTTAGAAAAATTGGCTAAGTTGAGACAAGTAGGGTTCTCTCTAGAAGGGGGATTGGGGTAAAATCTCAGGATATCCCTAGTGGGCTGGGAGATGGGTATATTACTCTAAAGCAGTGGTTCTCAACCTTCCTAATGCCGTGACCCTTTAATGCTGTGGGCATATCTGCATGTGGGAGAACCTGCCTGTAGATGGATAGAGGAGCAGTGTCTCAGTTCCTAAGACCATCAGAAATATGTTTTCCAACGGTCTTAGGAGACCCCCAAAGGGGTCACAACCCACAGATTGAGAACCACTGCTCTAAAGGATGCTCCTTTTCCTTTTCCAATAAAACCTCTAGCTCCAGTTGTTTTACACAGGTAAAATTAGAACAGAACAACTTTAAAAAAATCAGACTTAAAGGGAGAAAAAGTCACAAAGGGACAATTTGGAACTTGAAGAATGTGGGAGAGATGGGGAGAACATGGAAGTTTTGGGATAGAAGTTGTCATCTGTGTTAGGGTCCGATTTTATACATAAAACAATCTGACCAGAATTGACTCCTTTCCTGGACTTTCTCCTTCCCTAGGTAGAAAAAGAAACTGGATTTAAGTTTATAGGCTTTAAAACTGGAGTCACTCAGTCCACCCTCCTTATTTTATAGATAAGGAAAATAAGGCTCAGATAGGGGAAGGTGACTTGCACAAGGTCATGCCAGTATTAAGTATCAAAGGAGGGTTTGAATCCAGGTCTCTGAACATTAATTTGGATTCTTGGTATTTTTGAGAATTGCGGTTAGTGCAGAGTAGTTTTGTAGCAATAAATGAATATCATATTAAAGGTTAGCTCATCCCTTTCCTGTTTTAGAGATTCTTTCTCACCCCCTCAAATTAAATTTAATTCAACAAGAATTTCTTAAGCTTACACTATCCCCTTTTGCACAACGAGTAGTTAGGTGGCAGACTGGATAGAATGCCAGGCCTGGAGTCAGGAAGACTCATCTTCCTGAGTTCAAATCTGACATCAGACTCTTACTAGCTGTGTGACCCTGGTCAAGTCCCTTAACCCTGTTTGCCTCAGTTCCCTTATCTGTAAAATGAGCTGGAGAAGGATGTAGCAAACCACTGCAGTATCTTTGCCAAGAAAACCCCAATTGGAGTCATGAAAAGAAACTAAACAATGAAGACAAAAATATCAAAATGATTTTTGTCCTCAATAATCCCAGCTTACATTCTACTGAGGGAAACTAGGAGTACACAGATAAGTAGATACAAAATATATACTAGGTAGATTAAAAGTTACTGTGAAGGAGATCACCAAAGGCCTTCTATAGGAGATGGTGTTTGAGCTAGGCCTTCAGTGGAGTCAGTGATTGCAAAAGGTAGAAGTGAATCAGAATGGAGAAAACATTCCAGGAATGAGGAAGATCCTGCATGAGAGGATATAATATAAAGTATTGATCTGTGCAGTGGATTGAGTGTCAGACCTGGAGTCAGGAAGACTCATCAGCCTGAGTTCAAATCTGGCCTTAGACATTTTCCAGCTATGTGACCCTGGGTAAGTCATTTACCTCTGTTTGCCTCAGTTCTTTACCTGTCAAATGAGCTGCAGAAGGAAATGGCAAAGCATTCTAGTATCTTTGCCCAGAAAGCCCCAAATGGGGTCAGGGACAGTCAGATGGGACTGAAACAACTGAAC
The DNA here is from genome assembly GCA_028646575.1 of Pseudocheirus occidentalis. Lineage (NCBI taxonomy): Eukaryota > Metazoa > Chordata > Mammalia > Diprotodontia > Pseudocheiridae > Pseudocheirus > Pseudocheirus occidentalis. The sequence continues at coordinate 214,746,680 of CM053593.1, forward strand.
AACAACAGAAAGAATATGGGTCAGGGCTGGCAGTTGCTAGGAGGCAAAGTGGGGGAGTAGGGGTGGGGTGGGAGGGGAGGTCAAGGGGGTTTAGAATGCAAAGGTGTAGAGTGTTATGGGCTCATTTGGTGTATTTGTAGCATCCTGGAGTTAGGGGAGGCAGAACCTTGGAATGGGCTCTCTTTATACACGATATTGACACACATGCTTGGGGATCCAGCCACGATCATCTGGGGAAGAATGTTTGCTGTCTCCATCCGGGGTTATACTTGAGCTAGCTCAAATGGGGAGAGCTGATTGGTAAAGTTTTAGTGTATTTGTACCTTAAAATCAGCAAAATCTACAAAAATGATTTATTTTGTTAATTATCTAGAAATCTAGAAACCTTTAGTATTGTAAACAGAAAAGTACTGTATGCTTGCCTCTTTCTGCCTGCCCATCCACAACCCCCCCCCCCCCCAAAAAAAGAAGCTGGTCATTAAATACTGTGATAACAACAACACTATCTTTTAGAAATCATTCTCAGTTCTGGCTTTTGTGGCAAAATTTTTGAGAGGAATGAACCTTTTCCCTAAAGAGATTCTGAAGGTACACTACTCTAAGAAATGTGGGGCATCTTATTCCCTTATTCTTCTACCTCTCAAATCTGACCCACTAACAGAACTCAAAAGTGATATTTACTATTAGTCAACAATCGGGTGGAGCCAAGACAGGAGTTTCGAAGTAGGAAAAGTTTATCTTTACCTTTTCCCTCCTCCACCCTTTTGGCCTTCTTCCTAGGTGGCCACCCTGGGTGTGCCTCCTGTTATCATACTTGACTTGGTACTCACAGGCAAAGCCCTCTAGGCAACCAGGTGTCACAGGAGGTAAAGACTTTAGGGTTAGGAAGCATCTGTTACCATTCTACCTCAGAGCCTTCCTAGCCATGTCATCCTGGGCTAGACATTGAACCTTTCTCAGACTGCTTTCTTATCTGTAAGTTGAGAATAATAAGGACCTCCACTTTAGTCTGTGAGGATCACATAAGAGGGTAGTTAGGTATTTCAGTGGTTACAGTGCAGGACCTGGAATGAGGAAGAGTCATCTTCTTCAACTCAAATCTAGCCTTGGACACTTACTAGCCATGTGACCCTGTGCAAGTCACTTAAGTCTGCTTGCCTCAGTTTCCTCATCTGTAAAAAATGAACTGGAAACGGAAAGCTATTTCAATATCTTTGCCAAGAAAATTCTAAATGTTGACAACAAGAGTCACTGAAAAGACTGAAAACCAACCACATGTAAAAAGTTTTGCAAACATTAAAGTACATGTAAATAATAGACACAATCATTATTATAAATGCTTTTGGGATTCTTTGGTCCTCTATCATTTGAGGGCTCATGGTGGCGATGTGTCTCCTTTCCTCTATGCTGAAATTCACCCTTTCTGTATTTCATCCTCTAATTTCAGCCCTTTATCTGTCTTCTAAGGAGTTGATTAACTAACTTAATAAACCCAGAATTCTTAATCTTTTTTTTTTTTTTTTGGTCATGGACTCCTTTGGCTGTCTGCTAATCTATTGTCTATAGGGTGTTTATTTTCATATTTCTCAGAATAATGTTTGGTGCCTTCATCCAAGGGTATGCTAGAACTAGCTCAAATGGAAAAAGCTGGTTGTTAAAATTTTCAGTGTGATCATTTACACTTTGGAAATCAGCAAAATCTACAAAAAATGTTTTGTAGTCTTTTGGATTGTCTAGACTATAGCAAACTATGGAGAAAATGTTAGTGATGTGGATGAAACTAAAAAATGTGTTATGCTTACTTCTCTACACTTCCCCTGGAGAGCTGGTTGTTAAATACCACCACACTCCTCTGGCTATATTCATAATTGAAGGAGTAAATTTCAGTTAAAGGTTAGTGAAAATAAAGAAGTAATTCTGACCCCCTCCCAACAAGTTCATGAATTCTCTAAAAGCTATTCATAAAGCCCAGGTTAAGAACCCATGTAACAAACTAGACTGTATTCTTAGGAGAGAATCCACATCCTGGTTATATGCTGCTCATTTTAAGTGGCATTCTGGAGACACTAGCTTAGTCTTTGTTATCTAACTCAAAGGAAATTTCAGGTGGATTGGTAGGGAGGTTAAGGCCATACTAGCCAGGAGAAGGAAATAGTGGGCAGAGCTTGGAGCATTTGTGCTGATCACACTGAAGAGGTAACTTCCAGATTTGTCTCCTCATAAAACAGGCCCTGAACACTGGATAATGAAAACAGCTTTACTCAGAAATGCATTTTTTTTCTTGTTTTTTGGAGGGGGAGGGCAGGGCAATTGGGGTTAAGTGACTTGCCCAAGGTCACATGGCTAGTAAATGTTAGGTGTCTGAGGCTGGATTTGAACTCAGGTCCTCTTGACTCCAAGGCTGGTGCTCTATTCACTGTGCCATCTAGCTGCCCCAAGAAATGCATTTCTTAATATAGGGAAAGTTTCTAGACAATAGATCAGTAGATAGCCAAAGGAGTCCATGACCAAAAAAAAAAAAAATTAAAATTAAAAAAAGGTTAAGAACCCTGGGTTCATTAAGTTAGTTAATTGAATCCTTAGAAGACGGAGAAAAGGCTGAGATTAGAGGATGAGCTGCAGAAGGGGTCAATTTCAACAGAGAGGAAAGGAGAAACATCGCCACCATGAGTCCTCAAATGATGGAGGACCAGAGATTCCCCAGAGCATTGCCCTCAAGTATGAGATCCTCTTTAAAGGCAAGTTCCAGAGTGACTGTCCACTGGTTGGCCAACCCTCTAGTGTATAGAGAAGTATAAGAATGGATTGGGTGGATCATAGATTTTAAGATGGAAAGGACTTTGGAGGAATAGAATCGCTTTATTTGAGACATGGGCAGCTAGGTGGTACAGGGATGGAATACTGGCCTGGAGTCGGGAAGACTCATTTTCCTCTATTCAAATATGGCCTCAGACACTTACTAGCTGTGCAACCTTAGGCAAATAAAACACTGTTTGCTTCAGTTTCCTCATCTGTAAAATGATCTAGAAAATGAAATGGCAAACCACTCCAGTATCTTTGCTAAGAAAACTCCAAATGGGGTCATGAAGAGTTAGACATGACTGAAAAACTATTGAACAACAAATGCTTGATGCTAAGTTTTGGGGATACAGAAAAGGAACAAAAGACAGTCCCTGCCCTCAAAGAGTTCACAGTCTAACTTGAAGTGACTTGGCCAAGGAGACTAAGGTCATACAGATAGTAAGTGATCAAGCCAGGACAGGAATTCTGGTTTTCTAATTAATATCCACGACTTTTCAATGCCATTCATCATCGTCCTTCAGTGTGAATAGTGGCACTCCCTGTCCCTAGAACAGGTTTTGATAGGAATGGACATAGAGAGGGCACTTTATTTCAAGACAGGGAGTGGGTGGGGGGAATGGGAGAGTTGTCATACAGAAAAGGAATGGATTATGAAAAAGAGATACTGCGGTAGTGGGGCATAAAAGAATAAATGCCTATGGCATCTTTTTGCTCCAGACTGGCTCTTTTCTTGACTGTCACCTGGTTTGTCTTTCATATCAAATCTTGGTTTCTTATGACTTGCAGGTATGCTTCCAGGGAAGAACTATTTGGAAAGAAGTTTGAAGAGAAAGTGGGGCTTAGGAATTTCCTTTCAATCCCCTTTCCCCCACTGAACTGAAGCCAGGGCCAACAGTATGAGATAAGATCAGGAAGATTGCTGCCTAAAAGATTCTCAGCTGAGCCTGTGAGCTGTCTATGGCATGTTGGAGCCTGTTTGGACTTTGTGGAGGTTATGAATCTGCCTGGAAGTTACTGTGCTCTCCTTAGGAGAGGAAGAACCCTTTTGGCTTGACTTTTCTTGACAAATTTTGATACTTCTTTTAAGGAAATAGGGCTTTCCTTCCTCTGTATGGATCCTTAGCTTTCCTGGGGAGCAAAAGGGACACAGAAAATACTTTAAGAAAGTGAGTTCTAGATGGTTTCTGGCAAGGAGGGTACATTTGAAAAGTCCTAGTTGTTTTCTTCAGTTTTGAGCCTTTGGAGAAAGCATTCTTGGTTTCCTCACTTGTGAAATGGGAAAAATAATATTAGAAGGTGCTCACAGAGGCATATGTATGTATGTATGTACATATGTATAAATGACTGAATGCAGTGTATATAAAATCGATATTGCCATTCGTTCTGTATTAAGAATAAATGACCCTCCCTTACCTGTGTGTATATTTCACTGCACAAGATTCTGGACCAGCTTTTTAATCCATATAGATCTATAAAATGTAAGCCCATTGAGGGCAGGATCTTTGATCTTTGTCTTTGTATCTCAGAATCTAACAGAGTTTTGGGTGCACAGAAGGTGCTTAACAAATGCTCCATGATTGACTGGTTCCAGGGGTAGGAAACAGACTGGTCAAAGTTTTCTAAGTTATTTTCTGTGAACACTCATTCAATGAATCCTTACCAAGTACTGATAATTTGCCAGGCTCCATGGCTATGAGAACAAAGCAAAGCATAATCTTTGTTCTAAGGAGCTTATCTTATACTGGGGATGCAGCCTTTTCACAGATAAGTACAAAAAAAAACGCTATCAGGCTTTCCTGTTTCCTATAAGATTTCCTCTAAGAGGACGCACCTGAGATGAGACTTTAAAGAAGTTTAATATCATAGAAAGCAAAGGTGAGGAGGGAGGGCATGCATTGCACCCCTGGGGGTCAGCCTGTGGCAGTCACCTTCAGTGAAAGATATCATAATTTTGGTTTGAAACAGAAGTTAAACTAGGTGGGTCAGAGTGAGAGACGTGAGGGAGTGGGATTCTCTGTTTTAATCAGTGCACACACGGCAAGGGGTGGGGGAGAGACAGAGACAGAGACAGAGAGACAGAGAGACAGAGACAGAGACAGAGAAACAGAGAGAGAGAGAAAGAGAGAGAGAGAGAGAGAGAGAGAGAGAGAGAGAGAGAGAGAGAGAGAGAGAGAGAGAGAGAGAGAGAGAGAGAGAGAGAAGATAACTCTCTGCCTTCGAAAGTTTACATTCTGCTGAGGAGAAAGAACTTTTTTCTATGGGGCACTGAAAATAACACAGCACCTGGAGTTGGGGGATCTATCTCTATTTACAACCTGTATGGCTTTGGACAAATCATTTAACCTCTCTGAGGCTGAGGTTCCAGTCAGTCAAATGAGAAGGTTATACTAGATGGCTCCTGAGGTTCCTTTCAGCTCTAAATCCATGGTGTGATGTATATGATACATCCAAAGTATCAAATGACATAATATGTGTAAAGAGCTTAGCCTAGTGCCTGGCTCATAGTAGGTACTATATAAATGCTGGCTATTATTATTATTATTATTATTCTTTCTCTTCATGGGTCATGACAGAAGCTAGATGACATAGTTGATAGTATGCCAGATCTGGAGTCAGGAAGACTCAGCTTCCTGAGTTCAAATCCAGGCTCAGACACTTAATAGCTGTGTGACCCTGACCAAGTCACTCAACTCTTTGTCTCAGTTTCGTCATCTGTAAAATGATTTACAGCAAAAATCATTCAGTATCTTTGCCAAGAAAACCCCAAATTGGATCACAAAGAGTCAGATATGACTGAAATTACTAAATAAGATTATTACTAACTATTATTTATACTTGTATGCATGCATATCAAATGTTTAGTATATTTAAGTAATTTGACATGAGAAGGATTAATTATCAGAGTGGGAGAGAAAGAGAAGCAATATGTGACACTCCAGCTGAAGGAGCCAGGCTTTCCCAAAGTGGGAGGAAGAACATTTCAATAGGAACAAGGAAAAGAAATGCCTTGATTGTCATGCTCTTTGGCTAAGGGGTTAGTTAACTTTCCTCTCAGAACCTGCCCCTTTATCAGTCAATCATCAAACATATATTATGCACCTGCTATATTCCAAGCACTATGAACCACACTTGTCCTAGGGGCCAAATGTGCTCTCATTACAGGCCTCCAAAGGTCAAAAAGTATACCTTATAAGAGACTCGTTCCTTCCCTGTGGATGGCAGTAAGGTAATGGCTGGTCATTGTTTTCCCTACTCATTCCTTTGAGAGGTGTGGCGGGAATCTGGAATTACTACAGTGAAGGAGTGACTTTGTGGCTGTACTCGTCTTCCCGGCCCAGCTCCTCCATCTGCCCAGAGATGGGGGAGCCTGTTGCCAAAGAGTGAGGAAATCCTTGGGAAAGTAGTCAACACAGAGGAAGTGATCTATCAGTTGGTCAATGAACAAGCTTTTATTAAGTGCCTACTATTTGCCAGGCACTGGGCTAGGCAAGACACAGTGACAATAGAAAGGAAAAGAAATGAAGCAGTTCCTGCCTTCAAGGAACCTACTTTCCATCAGGAGATAATATATGTATTGAAAATATATATAAAATAGATGTCAGGAGATTTGGGGGGTGGTGTGGGGAAGGTACCAGCTCCTGGGAAGGATGTAGAAGGTACTACTTGAGCTGAGTTTTGAAGGAAGCTAGACATCCTAAGTATCAGAGAAGAGGTTGGAGGGCATTCCAGACATGGGAACTTAGAAGATGAAGAGGTATGGAGACGGGAAACAGAAGGAAAATCATCACTCAAGGAGAAAACCAGGCCCCCTCTAACCTAACTTTTAGAATAATTCCAACTGGCATGAAAGAGTTATAAAGGTTTACTTTAGCTGGCCTTAGGTAAAGTTCTTAAATAATAATAATAATAATAATAATAATAATAATATATTTATAGTATATATTATATGCCTGGTCTTATGCTAAATACTTTACAATTATTAACTCAATTTTTTCAACAACCCAGGGAGGCAGGTACTATTATTATTCCCTTTGTATAATGAGGAAACCAATGTGAAGTGACTTGCCCAGGGTCACACAATTGGTAGTGTCTGAGACCAAATTTGAACTCAGGTTTTCCTGACTCCAGGTCCAGTGCTCTATTTCACATAGCTGCCCAACTCAAATAAACCAAATGATGGTGATGGAGTCTGTTCAAGACAAAGTGTTCTATAGGAAAAAAAAAAACAAAAAACTTTTCTTTGCCAGTATTTCCCATTTCCAGGAGCACTAGAATAGAAATCCCAAGAATAGGGTCCTAGTCCCACCTCCTCCACTGGTACTCTGCATCCCTGTTTTTCTTTTTATAACATGGATCCAATATTAGCCCTCACAGGAATCATATTAGGGCTAATGAGATGATTCCTGTAAAAGTGGCTTGATTTCTTTGAAAAAAAAACCCCCAGACACTTTACGGAAACATCATCATCATCATCATCATCATCATCATCATCATCATCATCATTTTATTGTTCTTGTTAAAATAAAGGGAGATCTAAGTTCAAATCTTGCAACAGGCATTTGACACTAGTTATATAAACCTGGGCAAGTCACTTAACACCAATTGTCTCAAAAAAAATACATCTTTAAAAAAATCACATAGCAGCATGATATAGTAGATAGAAGACCATTCTCAGAGGTAGAAAGGCCTGGTTTCAAGTTCAACTTTTGGTACACACTGGTTGTGTGACCTCAGGCAATTTGTTTAACCTCTCAAGTAAATACATGGAGTTGTTCAGTACAGCACACAACTTTTACTAGCCTTAAAATGTTTTATAACTTGAAATATGTCCTCATTTTATGGCAATCACTTATTTTATATGATTTGTATTGAGTTCAACAATTTTGGATATGCATGCTTTAATTCATAATGAAACCACACTATTATCACATTTGATATTAAGCATACCTTTGATAAACAGTCTATTTTTCCAAATATAGTCTGAAATGTAGCTCATAACTTTTCAATGAGGTTTAAATTAGGTAAATTTTCAGGATGTTGAAGCATGTTTAATCTCTATATCTTTGATAAATATCTTAACTTTTTCTGATATGTGACATCATTCAAGGACATTTTGCAATATTTCATGTCCAGTTGGAAATATTTATAATTCTGCTTCTTGTTATAATAGTGTATTTATCAAAGTTTTTCATTCCCCTAATGAACATAAGACTTCCAAGTCTACTGGAAGGAAAAAAAATCCCCCAAATATTTTTTTTGGGTGGATATTTTACAGTCTGATGAAGATGTCCAGATTTCACAGGCTCACTTTGACTTCTTCCAAAAATGGTTTTAGTACAGCTATGAATGAAAAAGTGAGTCTTGCTATTAAAAGTTACTTTAAAAAAATTCCAAATTCTAAGTCTTGATATTGTCTTGGCCATCACAAGCATTTTATCTTCTATGCAAAAGTTATCAATTATAATTGTACTGGTCCTTCAATTCCCAGAGGCCTATACCAACACTATAGAGAAATCAATAAAAGTCACTCCAACTGGCAGACGCCTCTGAATGAACTTGTTTTCTAAAGATTAATTAGGCTGTTCTGCAGCAGTTGTCAACTCTTGGAGTTTGTTTGTTAGTTTTTTAGTTTCAATATAACAGATGAAGTTTCATTGTGGGCTTGAATAATCCTTGATATTTTGACTTCCCCACACCAAAAGCCACTGCAATATTTCTAACAGTCATTGAAGTGTGCTCTTTAAAAAGCTACACCTTTCACAAATTTCCTTGGAGTAATATCCATGATTAAAAATGACATATTTAAAAACACAACACAAGAGAGTAATGAACCATGTGTTTAATGCTCAAAATCCAGTGCTTAATCTCATTAACTAAGCAGACATAGGAATGTCAGCTCAATTCTGTTTTGTCTGATCAAGGTCGAGTGTTGTGATTCATCTTAGTGAGTAAAAGCACTCATGTGCAACCATTGCTGTCACAAAAGAAAATTATATCAAAATTATTGCTTGTCTCACAGTATTATTGTTCATCCACAACTTTACTGAAATAGTATTGGAAATACTAGCTATAGGAATAAGAGAAGAAAATCAAATGGAAAGAATAAACATAGGCAATGAAGAAACAAAACTATCGCTTGTTGGGGCAGGTAGGTGCTGCAGTGAGCAGAGCACTAGCCCTGGAGCCAGGAGGACCTGAGTGCAAATCCAGCCTCAGACACTTGACACACTTACTATCTGTGTGACCTTGGGCAAGTCACTTAGCCCCAACTGTTTTGCCTTCCCTCCTTCAAAAAAGCTATCATTTTTTACCTATGATATAATGGTATACTTAGAGAACCTCAAAGAATCAACTGAAAGAAACAATAATTTTAGCCACAGGTATAATATAAACCTGCATAGATCATCGGCATTTCTATATATTACCAATAAAGCAAAGTCCTGTTTAAAATAACTCCAGACAAACTGACATGAAATAAGTACACTTTGGGGACAGATATCCCACAAGAACTGTGTCTACCTACTTGTGCTGTCATCTATACCGATATATCTCTGTCTTTCCTGCAATAGTGTGAGAAAGTATCGAATGCTTTCCTCTTGTCTGTTTTTGAGATAGGGCTTCTTATCCCTCCCAGTATAGTGGCTTGTTGCAGACTTGGTGTCACTTCTGATCTGCATGGAACATGTTCCAGTTCTTTTTCTTTCTTTCTTTTTTTTTTTCTTTTTGGAGGGGGAAAAGTAGGACAATTGGGGTTAAGTGACTTGCCTAAGGTCACACAGCTAGTGTGTGTGTGTGTGTGTGTGTGTGTGTGTGTGTGTGTGTGTGTGTATGTGTATGTGTGTGAAATGTCTGAGGCTGGATTTGAACTCAGGTCCTCCTGACTCCCAGGCCAGTGCTCTTTTTACTGTGCTACCTAGTGGCCCCACGTGCTCCATTTCTGATGTCACTTTACTCCTCTTTAAGCAGCAGCCCTGTGGCCCCCTGATCCAAGGCTCTCTATATTGGTTCAGGACTTAGTGCATTCCTAATCAGCTTTAGTTCTGTTATTGCACAGAACTCCTGAGTTCTGCGATCTGGAGGCCTCAGTCTCTAAGGCAGAGGATCTAGGTAAATTACATCTTCAGGGGTATATTGGAGTCAGCTCTGAGTAGGTTTGGGGACCATTTGTTAAATTTTCATTGAGTACATTTATACCTCAGAAATAGGCAGTATTACTAATAGGGCTGTATTTATAATTTTGCTGATTGTCTTAATTTAATAAAGAACTGGTAATCCAGATTAAGCATTAAATTAGGTGCATACTTTTTGTTTTGAGACCCTAGTTACTAAACACCCCTATATTGTGCTATAAATACTGCTAAAACTTAGCATAAGGGTAGTAGAAGGCTCAGTGAATTGTGCCATCACAAGCCTGGAGGCCTGGAGACTGTAGATTGATGATGATCATCATCATCATAATTAGTAATAATAATGGCATTTACATGGTAGTTTAAGATTCACAAAATGCTTTATAGTCATCTCATTTGCACCTTACAACTCCCCTGGCCATGTTCTGTGTTTCTTGATTTACCAGTCTAGCAACTGTCCAAAAGAAACTCTGTTATGACTTGTTATTCTTTTAAGTTTTTCATTTTTTAATGACTTGTTCTTAATGGAGACATGCAGATTTTGCAATCCCTATTCTCTTTTCTGGATGCTCCCTGACAAGCCAGGAGCTGATACAAGTTCGTAGGATGATTTTAGCTTTGATCTAGCAACAGAAGGAAAGTCCAAACCTCTCATTTTATATATGAGGAAACAGATGTGGGAAAGGTGAAGTGATTTGGAGAGGTAAAGTAATGAGGCAGTAACCAGCATTCTGTATTTGAATTGGGTCACGTGATTCTAATTTTGGCACACTTCCTACCTCACATATTACATTTTTTTTTCAGATTACATTTTTTCCTAAATAATTTTGAGAACTAACATCTGAAGTATGTGGGTTTTGAAATTAATCTGTGGGAGGGTCCATTGCCATGAAATACCAAATCTGTGATAATTAAATGTAAGGGGTGTGTGTGTGTGTGTGTGTGTGTGTGTGTGTGTGTGTGTGTGTGTGTGTGTGTGTGTGTTCCCCATGTAGGTTAAGTGTAAGTCAACTCAAGTTTGTTTATATACGGCCTAGAGGGGGGCTTGAATCTTTAGTATCTTGTCTACTCCTCTCCAAGATAAACTTTTGGTAATGCCTAGAGTGGAGCAGGAGATTGAGGGCAGGAGGCCGAGCTACTCAGTTCTCCTAAGAGAAGAAACACTGGAATAGAATTGTATCTATCTGCTCCCCGAAATATTGCTGGTCTAGGGAAAATTATTTTCATGTTCAAGGCATTTTCCTGGTTGCTTTCCTTAATCAAGAAAGGGTTCCCCCAGTTCTATCCAAAGGTTCAACTTCCTTTCCACCAGATACTAGTTAAACAAAGAACCTCACAAATAGTGAATAGCAAATAAATCCATTTTATCCACCCTGTTACCAAACACATCAGAGAAAGCCATGCAGTATATAGCTATACAAGCTATACATACCCAAGATGGCTGCTAGCACAGGTTCTTAGATCTGCTTTACTGTGAAAGATAGCTGTTTAAGAGGTCAACAATCTTTTCTAATCACATTTACTAGGTCAGAGGAAAAGTCAGCACCCTGAACTTCAGAGAAAATACAGAGAAAATCCAAGCAGGGAAATAAAGACCAACAGACAGAGCTCTGACTTCCTTAATGAACTATATACTTTACAGACATCCCTTGAAAAAGAGAACCTTTAACATCTGAGCAGTCTGGGAGCTCTGAACAAATGGCCACTCAGAATCTTGACCAGGGAATCACAAGATCCTTCTCTTAAACAAGCCCCCAAAGTAAAATACCAATTCAGAGTATATATATATATATATACACACACACACACACACACACATACACACATGCATATATGTATGTATGTATATACACACATACACGTTGCACACATATGCATCTATATATGTATAGACACAGACATAGACATATATACACATATGTGTCTACACACATGTATACATATATACATGTTCTTCTCAGAGCCAGAAGGCATCTCAACCCTCATGACTCAATGACTAATTAAAAATTAGCAAAAGGTATGAAAACCTTCTCACAAGCAAGCCTCCCCTAAGCAAGCTTCCCTTAATGGGCTCCACAGTGAAGCCTATTAAGGGACAGGGAAGATCTTAAATCTCATTAACGTTACAACAAATTAGAATATATCAGACAACATGCAGAGTGAATGAAATCTCCCCTTGCAATCAAGATATCGCAACTCAACCAAGAGAGACAGTTCCCAATCTCATCTAAGGGAAAATTCTCCAAAATTTCTACTGTGGTAAGCTTGAAATCTGGGACATGTTAGACACTGGCTCTTCTACATGTGCATTTCTTTCTAGTCTTTCTCTCCAGGGTCCTGTCACTGAAGAGAATTTGGAAATGTGAATGTTCTTCCTCAAAGTCAGGGGTCAGAAGAAGTCTCCTTTCTCAGGCTCCTGCCAACTTCACCATCACACTGGCACAGAACATACAGAAATTGTATTTTTCACTAATAAGAAGTCTTTTTCCAGTGTTCAGATTTGAACCCCTTAGTTTTTGTCGTGGTTTAGCCATTTCAGTTGCGTACCACCCCATTTGGGGTTTTCTTGGCAAAGATACTGGAGTGATTTGCTATTTCTTTCTCCAGCTCATTTACAGATGAGGAATCCTCTGCTATCTTCACACAAAAAAGTGTAAGTATAGCAAGTCATTGGGAATCAAAATCGTCAGAAAAACTTTTATGAGTGGACTGAAGGAATCTTTAGCTGAGCCTTGATGGATATGTAGAAGGGAGTATAAGTTCTAAGTTACAAAGGCAATTTGTACAAAGGTAACAGAGCCCTGTCTATTGGTTTTTATTTCACTGCTTGTATTTTCTTGTTCTTTTTTTCTTTTTGGAGAGCAATTGGAGTTAAGAGACTTGTCTAAAGTCACATGGCTAGTAAGTGTGTCAAGTGTCTGAGACCATATTTGAACTCAGGTCCTTCTGACTCCAGGGCTGGTGCTCTATTCACTGCTCCACCTAGGTGCCCCAATTTTTTTTTGGAGGAAGGAAGGCAAGGCAATTGGGGTTAAAGTGACTTGCCCAAGGTCACACAGGTAGTAAATGTCAAGTGTCTGAGACTGGATTTGAACTCAGATACTCCTGACTCCAGGGTCAGTGCTGTATTCACTGCACCACCCAGCTGCCCTTGTATTTTCTATATACAATTTGTATAATCGAATATAGAAATGAATAGGGTGGGTTTGACTGGAACAGAGGTGTTGTTTATTAGGGAGTCCTGAGAGATGAAGTTGGATGGACAGGGTAGGATGAGGGTGTGGAGATTAACAAGAGCTTTTCATGTTGTATGTGGGCAGGGGTACCTTTGCAGTGGCTGCTGCCATTTCCACCTCCTTTCTCAGGGACTTCTGGGCTCTAATGATGCTCTGAACCCCACTGAAGCTTTTTTGCCAACCTTCTCTTCAGAATGGAAACTCCTTGTAAGAAAGGATTGATTTGTGATATTTGTAGCTCTGGTGCCGAGTGCAGTTCCTGGCACATAGTAGGCATATAATAAATGCTTGTTGATTAATCTATTGATTGTCTTTATGTCCATAGCATGAGAGAAAGAGTACTGGATCAGGAGTTAAGAGAACTGGTTGTAGCAATAACGAGCTAGATCATCTAAGGCAAATTGTTTTCCCTCTTTCTCTAGAGACAGAGGTCCTAAATTCCAATCTCATCTCTGAAATACTATCTGGGAGACCTTGGACAAGTCATTTAACTTCCCTAGTCCAAATTTACTTATCTATAAAATGAAAGGGTTGAATTAAATGATATCTTCCAACTCTAGATCTGTGATCCTATTAAGTTTTCTTCTCTGGAGTACAAGGATGCTGACCTTTTCTGAAGTCCCTTCAGCTTTATGATTTTTTTTTAGTACTTTCATACAATGGCATCTGATATATGTGTGGATGGGAGGGGTTCTGAAAAAGCAAGAGGGAGAAGCAGATCTGAAGAGACAGTCTAAGGTCTATGCACTTTTGACTCATCAGTTCCAAAGTTTCATTCCATTCATCATGGCTCAGTGATTCCTTGTTAGTATTGGTTTGTTTTGATTCTGCATTACTAAGCACACTGACAGCACCACTGAAACATCTTATGAAAACAACCAGAGCCAGATCTACCTAGAATTTTACACACATATAAAGCTTTTCTCCAATGACTATTCTTTTTTTCTTTTTTCTTTTTGCAAACCACCACCATCACCACCACCATCATCGCATCTCAGTTAACATTTCCCTATGTAGCCATTCTGAAATAATGTGACAGATATATTGGAATCAACATAGATTTAAAGCTGAAAGGTACCATAGAGGTTAATTAGTCCAGCCTTTTCATTTTACATATGAAGAAACAAAGGTACAACAAGCTTAAGTGACTTGTCCAGTATCACATAGGAAGTCTCTAAAATTAATAGTTAACATGGATGAAATTAACATCACAATATTTACTAAAGGGACTTGGTTCTATTCATGGTCCTGCTCCTTACAACCTGTGTGACCTCGTATCAATCACTTAGCCTAAGTCTCAGATTTTTCATCTGTAAAATTAGGGGGAGGTTTAGACTAGATGATCTTTAGGGTCTTTACATTCTAAATAAATTAATTAAGGCCACATCATATGCTTTAGAGCTGAGATATTTCTATGAAAATGTCTCCATTCTCTGGAAGAATGAGTTTCAAATTTCCCATTCTGTCAGGAAGAAATGTATTCATTTTCCTATTTATGTCATATGGTCTAGACTAAAACAGATCATTTCTTTTTTTTTCTTTACAAAATTTTTTTTGGAGGGGAAGGGCCAGGCAATTGGGGTTAAGCAACTTGTCCAAGTCACAAGTGTTAAGTGTCTGAGGCTTAATTTGAACTCAGGTCCTCCTGACTCCAGGGCTGGTGCTCTATTCAGTGTACCACCCAGCCTCCTCTGGATCATTTTTTAACACTGAGGCCCTCCTTTCAATGTCCTTTTCCTTTGCTCAGTATCCTCCCCCATTCTCAGAGCTGCTCATTCCCCCTTCTAACTCTAGCTGTCCTAGGAAGTCAAGTGACACCTCAGCCTCCGAGCCTATTCTCTTTCTGTCTTATTCAATTCTTCATAGTCCAATTCACCATTTGCTCATCATCTGATACGCTCAAGTAACCATCCTGGGTACTGAAAAGGGATGTGAGTGCAGACATAGTACAATATATAGTGTAACAATTTCCTCAAGAAATTTGTAGTATGGGGGCAGGTAGGTCATGCCGTAGGTACAGTACCACTCCTGGAGTCAGGAGGACCTGGGTTCAAATGTGACCTTAGACACTTACTAGCAAGTCATTTAACCCCAATTGCCTACACACACATACACACACACACACACACATACACACACACACCACTGAAATTTGTATGGCAGGGGAGAGAAAATATGAACAAAATAATTACAATACAAAATAATTAGGAGAAATAGATAAAGAAGAGCAAAGTATTTTGAGACATGAGAGGACAGAGAGGGGTTTTCAGCCTCAGAGGAATCATGGAAAGCTTTCTGGATGAGGGAGCATAGGAGCTAGATCCATTCACTGGATTTTTTTATGCAATCCAGGTGTGTTTCTCTTTTTTGGCTTGGTTCTCTACTATAGGAGAGTCAGACATGATGGGTTAGTGAGATCAATGAATTCTACTGATACACCAGCTAGTTAACATGTAGCTCATTCCGAGGCTAGTCCAGTTAAAACTCTCATGGCTCCAAGAGGCCCGTTAGAGGAAGCAGAATGGTATATAATAGAAGAAGTGCTGTATTGAATGCTGACTCTAGATGTATGAGACCTTGGACAAGTCACATCTCTGTGCCTCAATTTCCTCATCTATAAAATGAGATTACACTATGCCAAGTCTTCCTGATTTCAGAACTCTATCCATTATGTCTTATAATGTCATAAAAATGGTATTGCAAGGAGATAAACTCAAATTCATTGATATTACAGATGTTTGGTCTTATTAAAAAACAATGAAAAAAGATAAAATGATGGTGCAATAAATAAGATAAAGCTACCTGAGGAAACCTAGGAATCATATTAGGGAGAATGGTGGAGAATATTTAGATGAAGAGCAATGAAGGGTTATATAGAAGCCATGCTGCCATTCAAATAAACATACAGAGAATTAGGCCAGAGAAAGGAAATAAGCAAGGAGAGCAGGATTACAGACTTGGTATAAAGTAGTGATGTGGGACTTCCATAAGCTGGTTAGCCAGCCACTGCTCAAACTTTCTCTGTATCAAATGCAGGGCAGCTGATAAATTCTAGACTTGTCTTTAGGATCATTTCATTTTTTCATTAGTTGAAGGAAGTAATAAGGGAGAGCTAGACTGGGTTGGATTTTGACCAACAAGGAAGATGTGATTGTTGACATCAAATTGATGGAACTATGGGAGCAGGTCACTACTCCCTCTTAGTATTTGTGAGAAGAGAGGAACACTGAGGAATAGATAAACTGATACATACCTTAGATTTTGAGAGAGCAGGCTTCAAAGGATTCTGGGAAAGGAAAGGTAACAATACTTGGTCTCAAATATGATAGGAGAAATCTAAAAGGACACAAAATCAAAGAATTCTGAGGAGGAAGAAATAGGAAAGATATATGTGTGTAGGAGACTCATTGGCAAATAGACTGGACACATAGTAGGTAGAAGCAAGGGCAGGTGATGGATGATGAATATGGAAGAATGAAAAAGTTCTGTAAGAATAGTGTCAGATGGACCAAACCCCCTAAACCATTTAAGCCTAAGTGATGGATGCTAAGGACAATAACAACGGATTATTAAGGTATGATTTGTGTGTGAAATTTCAGTAAGGCATAGAACCTGTGTTAAGGAGTTGGCAATGAAGAAAAGGTAGAGCTGTGCTGGAAAGGAAAAAAACAGAAATGGCTAACAGGGAACTGAAACCTAAGATACTTGTTGAAATTTAAGAAAGTACCTAGTTGGTCTTGATGAACTCAAGTAAACAGATCTAGACAAAGTGCATGCCAAGGTACTAAAAGACCTGGTGTATATGATCGTGGAGGTATTATCAGGCGATACTTGAAAACTTGGAGAGAATGGGAAGGTTACAGCTAGAATGGAGAGACAAGTCAAGTTAACAGGCATTTATTAAGCACATTCTATACACCCAAAATATACTAAAAGTTGAAGATTCAAAGACAGTCCCTGCCCTTAAGAAACTCACAATACAATGAAAGAAATTATATATAAAGAGCTATACATAAATAAGATATGGACAGGATAAATTAGTGATAATTTGGATAAATGGAAGGTGCTAGCAGTAAGGGTGATCAGGAAGGACTTCTTTCAGGAGGTAGCATTTTAGCTGAGACCTGAAGGAAGTCAGAAAATGCAGGAAATAGAGAATAGGAGGGAGACTGTTCAAGGGATGGGGGGATAGCCAGGGAAAATGAACAAAATAGGGAGATGGAGTGTCCTAATTAAGTAAAAGCAAGAAGGCCAGTATCACTGGGTTGTAGAGTACGTGGAGGGGAGTAAGAAACAACTAAAAATATTGGAAATATAGAAAGTTTCAGGTTATGAAGAATTTAAAAAGCCAAATAGAGGATTTTCCATTTGCTCCTGGAGGTAATAGGGAACCCTGAAGTTTATGGAATTGAAATGATCTTGTCAGATCTGTGCTTTAGGAAAATCTCTTTAATCAGAAGATGAACTAGTTTGGGGAAGAGGCTTGAGGAAGGGAGACTAACCAAGAGGTTATTACAATCATATAGGCATCAAGTGATGAGGATGTGGCCTAGGTTGGTGGTATCAAAGGAGAGAAGCGGAAAGGATACAAAGGAAGAATCAAAAGAGCTTGGTAACAAATCATATATGGGGGATGAGGGAGAGGGAGGAGTAGAGAATGGTCTCCTTTTTTTTTTTATCTCTGCCCAATGGCTTCCCTGCCTTTCTCTAAGTCCCAACTAAAATATCACCTCTTTGGGGGAAGGTTTTTCCAATTCCACTTCTATTGCCTTATTTGTCTTATTTGTTTCTTATTTATCTTCTCTGTAGCTAGTTTGCACTTATAGACTTGCTTGTTGTCTTCCCCATTAGCTTGTGAACTCCTTAAGAGTGAGGGCAGTCTTTTGCCTCTCTTTATATCCCTGGAGCTTAGCACAGTGATTGACATATAATAAGTGCTTAATAAATACTTATTGACTGTATGTTGACTGACTGACTAGCAAAATGACACCTAGGTGATTGGGAAGATGGTGGTGAGCTCAAAACTAATAGGGAAGTTACAAAGATGGGAGGCCTTTGGGGAAACATAATGAGTTCCATTTTGGACATGCTGAGTTGAAGATAGGTAAGGAACACCAAGTTCTATATATCCAATAGACAGTTGGAGATCAAATGATAGAGGTCAGGAGAGAGTTTGTGGCAATTATCATTGTATAGATGATAATAGCATCTATGGAAGCTAATAAGCTCATCAAATGAAATGGTATAGAGGGAGAAGAGAATAAGACAGGGTCTTGGGGGACATCCATGGTTAAAAGGTATGACCTGGATGAAAATTAAGTAAAGAAGATAAGAAGAGCAGTTTTACAGGTAAGAAAAGAACCAGGAGATAAGAGCAAAATGAAAACTCAAAGAGAAAAGAGGGATAAGGAGAAAAGGATGATTGACAGTTTCAAAGATTTCAGAGAGGTCAGGAAGAATGAAAATTTGTGAAAAGGTGATGAGATGAGAAACGGAAGAGATAAATGGTAAGTTTAGAGAGAGCAGTTTTAAGTGAATGATGAGGTCAGAAGCCAGACTACATAGAGTTAAGAAGACAGTGAAAGGAAAGGAAATGAAGGTATTACTTGGAGATTATCAAGGTTGTCATTGAGTTGTTTCAGTCTTGTCCAAGTCTTCATGACCCTATTAGGAGTTTTCTTGGCAAAGATATTGGAGTGGTTTTCCATTTTCTTCTCCAGTCCATTTTACAGATGAGGAACTAAGGCAACAGGGTTAAGTGACATGCCCAGGCTGGTCGTGTTGTCTGTTTGTCCTTTGTTCTTGAAGAGGACCAGGACATCAGGGAGATGATGACATGGCTTGCAGTTGACTTTGATTTGAGTGAGGGAGAGCTGTGCAAGGTCACCAGCCCAACTTTCTCCTCCAGAGCCATCTGGGTCCAGTGGGCAGATATTCATTAGGATGGCTAGAGACGCAATGAAAGACCTTGGCCTTTTTAGGCTAAGGTCTTTTCAGATTCTCACTCTGAGTGAGGCAATGCCCATCACCCATTCAGTGAATAGGCCTCCTTAAGAAGTGAGTCAAGGGATGGCTCCTTTAATTAAAAAAAAAATCAATCGAGGAGGGGAAGACCCTCAGAATTACTGGTCAAAAGAGAGACAGTTACTATTTACATTTACCCTGAGCTAGGAAGGCCCAAAAAATAGCCATTAAGTGGAGGTTGGGCAGGCACCTATTGTTGTCCAATCTATAAGTGACATGCCCAGGCTCACACAGCTGGTAAATGTCTGAGGACAAATTTTAACAAAGGAAGATGAATTTCCCAAGCCAAATGCTCTATTTACTGCACCACCTACCTGCCCTTGATTATCAAGATTATTAAGGAGTTAGTCACAGAAGGGAGGAGAGATAAAGGATTATAGCTAAAAAGGATGAATGAATGGAGTTAAGGTTTTTAAGGTTGGGAGTAGCATGTTTGTATGTAGTAGGGAAGCTTCCAATAGCTGAGTGGAGATTGAAGATTAGTGAGAGTGGAAAGAGTAGAAGGGACAATCTGTTGAAAGAGGGGCAACCATCAGAGGTTCTAGAAAGAATAAAAAGGTTTGGAAAAGCCTCTTTGGTGAGTGGGACAGCTAATGTGTTAGAGAGGAATAAAAGGATTGCTTTGTGGGGGTGAGATTTCAATTGAGATTATTTAACATAACTTAATAGTAGATCACATCAACGTACAAGATCAGCAACAACATAAGGAAGTAAAGGAATTAAAGTAAAAGGACAGTGTAGAGTTTGATTGATTGACCAGATTATCACAATAGGGGAGAGAGGCAAATGTAGCACTTTTCAAAAACGGAGACTTCAAAGTGTAAATCCATGAGCTAGAGGCATTGTTCACAAACATTGAGAAAAAGAAGTCATAATCACCAGGGACTTGCATTGCTTCTTTGAGAACACATCATATAAGACAAAACTCATTTTATTTTTTAAGAACTTTGGAATTGATTATTTGACATGGGAGACACTGGCATAAGAGCACTCAAGATGGGATGCCCACATCAGAGAAGGTGCTGTGCTCCATGAGCAAAGCAGAATTGGAACAGCTCAAAGGAAACACAGGATGTGCAAATCTAGAGAATCCATCCCAAATATTCATATGAAGTATTTGTGCCCAACATGAGCTCTTATTGGATTGATCAATTACAGTTGGACACCTTGAAACGTGACTCTAACACAGTGATGTCGTTTTGGTGCTCTTTGACAATGAAGGACAATAACCAACCACGCAAGACAAAATTCTCTTTTTTTTTTTGACAAATATTGACTGGTAGATCAACAGGATGTGGTATATAATAATGTTGTGAATAAAAGTCTGGATTTTAGCAAAACATTTGATAAACCTTCTTTTGATACCCTAGCAAACAAAATAGAAAGATGTGGTGGGAATCATAGAACAATTTGGTGAATTTGGAAAGGTTGAATGACTTCAAAGAAAGAACAGTCATTGATATCAGCTTAGAGAAGGACCTGTAGTAGAATGCTCCAGGGATTTGTCATTGACCTTGTGAAATTGGTTATTTTTACCATTGACTCTGATGGAAGAATGGATAACAGTATACTTATTTATGGAAGTTGAAAATGGCAAAGATATGAGATCCCTAGCTGAGATATGGGATACCAGAGTCAGGATCAATAAATGTTTTTACTAGATAGACGGATAGTTTTTAACAGAATAAAATTTAATTTAGATGAATGCAAGCTCCTTTCTTTGGCTTAAGAAAATACTCAGTTATACAAATTCAAGATGGTGAACACTTGATTGTGCAATAGTTTATATAGAAAAAAAAATAACCAAAGCTCTAAGTGTACTGAAAGTTCAGTATGAATCTGTGTGATGTGGCATCCAAAAAAAGCAAATGTAAGCTTATGCTAGAATTAATAAAGGCATTGAGTTCAGAATGAGGGAAATGATACTAATATTATACTTGGCCCTGGTCAGATTACATCTGTGATATCTTCTTCCATTCTTGTCACCATGTAATGAAAGACATTATCAAAATGGAGCATAACTCATTGGTGGAGATGAGGATGATGAAAGGAGTGAAGATCATGTCTTATGAACGTAGACTAAAGGCAATGGTGTGAAGGGAGAAGATAACATAATGGTAAGCTCAATGTTATATAAGCATATCAAAAGCTAGAAGTGTGGTTAGACAGGCAGGCTGAATTTAATATTATCTCAGTGTCCTTCCTCACCTACTCATCCATTTGGAAAAACATTAGGGGTTTGTAGTAGAAAAAACTGAGGTACTCTTAAGTCTTAACTATTTTGGTAACTATTGGATGAATAAACCCTTTCATGGGTAATAACCAAATATAGTCTAGTCTTCAAAGATTAAAATTAGACAGTATATGGAATGCTCATCATCAGATAAAGTGAGAACTCTAGAAAGAACCATGCCTTACAAACCAGGAAGTTTAGTCTAAAGAAAAGATTAATTATGAAGCAGAAGTGTGTTGGAACTAACTTTAATGGGCATATGAGAGTCCATTGTTAAATCTACACCTCAGAAATGATAATTACTACCAATCAGACCTGGGTTTATTGCTTTGTTAGTTGTTTAGATTTAAGTAAGTCTTAATAATGCAGATTAAACTTAGAAGTACATTTTCCCCTGCAGAGTTGATTGTTAAACATTTATTAGCACACTCCTGTATTGCATTGTAAACATTGCTTGAGCTCAGCAGGAATGCAATAGAAGACATAAGGGTTGAAATCATCATAGATCTGAAATCCTAGTGACTGTGGGCAAATAACAGTGATAATAATAAAAATAATAACAATAATCACTGGCATTTATATAGTGCTTTAAGAGTTGCAAAGTGCTTCCTGTCCGTTACCTCATTTGAGTGTCTAAAGGTACTTATTAGTCAAGATGACTCTGCTCTATCTCTCAAGACAACAAGAGTAGAGACTCTCTTATTGGAGGTATAATACTTTTTACTCAAGGCACACCGAAAATGAACAGACTATTTCACAAAGGGAATACTTAAGAGGAGAAAGAAAGAATGAACTTCAAATCCTGCAGTCTGAATGACTTATGTACATAATTCCAATAATACGCATATTTCTTAGTTACAACAAGAGCATTCTAAATCAGATTAATTTCAAATAGGAATAAGACAGATGTGAAGCTGGTAGCGGTATTAGGAAGCAGACTACTGAAAGTGTTGGTGACCTACCAATTTCATTAGGTACAATCTTATTTCTCATGTACGATAGATTTAGAGCTAGAAGGGACCCCAGGAATCATTTATTTCAATCCTCTTATATTACAGATGAAAAAATTGAGTCAAAAAGGATTAAACAATTTGTCCAAAGTTATAGAGGCAGGATTTGAATGCAGGTTCTTTAATTTTAAATTTTTTTAAATTTATTTTTAAATTTAATTATAATTTCAATTTTTAAATTTCAATTTTAAATTTCCTTTTTCTTTTTAAAAATTGTATTTCACACTTCAGCCAAAAATCTATTTTCTCTTTCTTCTATTTTCCTTCCTTCTCATGATCCCCCAAAGCTTGTATTAGATATGCAGAGTAAAACAAAACCAATTCTCTCATTAGCCATGTTCAAAAATTTTATTTCTCATTCTGCATATTGAATCTACATCTCTCTGTCAGGAGATGGGTGGAGTGTTTCATTACAAGTCCTATGGATTTATGGTTGGCTCTTGTATTGATCAGAGTTCTTAAATCTTTTGGAATGATTTGTGCCTTTATGATCTTTTTGAATAAATTGTTCTCCTGGTGCTGCTCTGCATCAGTTCATACGAGTCTTCTCAGGTTTCTTTGAAATAATCTCTTTCATCATTTCTTAATATACAACATAATCCATTATATTCACATGTCATAATTTGTTTAACCATTCCCCAGTTGATGGATACTTTCCTACTTTCTAGTTCTTTGCTGCCACAAAAAGAGCTACTATAAATAGTTTTGTACATGGGGGTCCTTTTCCTTTGAACTCTTTGAGGGTATAGGATATATAGCTCTTTGAGCGCATACTCTTTTTGCTGTGTTATATTGGCTTTGGCATTTCTGGTGGTGCCATGTATTTCCCACCCAATTCTCATTATATACATATACATATACATATACATATACATATACATATACATATACATATACACATACATATACACATACACATACATATACATACATATATTCTTATGTGTATCTTCAGAGTATCTTATATGTATCTCTAGAGGACTCTCTTTTGACTCCTTTCAATTAACTCTGAGTTGAAATAATCTTATGACCTTCCCCACCTGCTTCCTCTTTTATTATCTCTTGTAGAACTCATACATTAAGAATCAGTCCAAGAGGTGTCATCTCCATGAAAACATACCTGATTCTGTCAGGTGAGAATGGATTCCTTTCCTCTACCAGTTTTTATAGAACAGCTTGTTTCCATTTTTCATTAGTTCTTGCCACATTCTACATTGTATCAGATGTATTCATGGAAAGGTTGCATCCTTTTTGGCAAACTGTAAGCTCCTAATGCACTGGCCTATGCTTAAGTGCTTAATAAATGTTGAATTGAGCTAAATTGGAAATAAGAGACTGAATGTAGAAAAAAAACTCCACCCAGAAATAATTTTGTTATGTGTGTGGATAGCCATTAATAACGGTGATACATCTCCATATAGAAACTGTGAAATTAACTTTATTTTCTTTTAATCAAAGAAGTTAAACAATGAAGAGAAAATTAAATTTTGAGGGTGAGGAGAAAAGAGAAGGGGATGTGTCTGAGTGAGCAAGTTTACTAAGATATTGCATTTTTCCTGCATTTTCCTTTAAACTAAAAAATATATATATAATTATCTTACCTTTCTTAAATTATGTTAACACACAGAGGACATCCATAGGAGTAGTTAATTCCTGCTGTGCTATAATTTGAGGGCCACTCTATGGCTCTGGATCTATTTGTCTCTTCTATAAAATAAAGATATTGAACAATCAAAGTTCTTAACCATGTGTCCATGACTTTGCCTTAAAAAATATTTTGACAACTTTATTTCAATATAATTGATTTCCTTTTTCATCTGATGCATTTTCTTTTATGCATTTTAAAACAATATTATTAGAAAGGGTTCTTAGGTTTCACCAGATTGCTGAAGGGGTCCATGACACACAAAATTTTAAGAATTCTTGCTTTATAAGAATATTTCTTCTATGGTTTTTGCCTGATTCTGGAAAATTCATTCTTAACTATTTACTCCTTTGACTAAATCATTAACTTCTTTGAACATTATTCTTTTTTTACTTTGGTATCCCTTTCTGTCCTTCCTCTGAGAGAGAGAGAGAGAGCTATCCCTTATAACAAAGGCATTTTTAAAAGAAAAAAAAGAAAAAAGAGGAAGAGAAAAAATTCACTAAAATTAATAATACACAGAAAAAAGTTGACTTTTTATGCAATGTTCCACAACTGTGAATCTGGACCTCTGCAAAATGGACCATTAAATTGTGAGCTCCTTGAGGGTAAGGATTATCTTTTGTCTCTTCTTTTCCAGCTCTTAGCAGAGATTGTGGTAAATAGTATGTATTTAATGAATATTTATTGACTGACAAAAGGGGGATGTCGAGGGTGTGGAGACATCTTTTCATTCCTCTTCTTTGGGGCCAACCTTTCACAACATTCAGTCTCGATTATTTTGTGGTTGTTGTTTTTTTCTATTACACTGTTGAAGTGATTAAGTATACTGTTTTTCTAATTCTGCTTCACTCTGCATCAACTCATGTAAGTCCTTCCATGCTTTTTCTGTATTCATCAAGTTCATAATTTCTTATAGCAGAGCAATATTCCATCACATTCATGTACCCTAATTTGTTTAACCATTGGATCAACCTTTTTAAAAATATAGATCTCCTTGGGAAAGGTAATAATGGAATTATCTCTTAGGGTACTAGTAGTTACAAACATAATGAGAATTAGCTTATTAACTATAGTTGAATTAATTATTTACTTTAAAAATCATGAAACAGTTTTGACTGGGTCAGAAGGGAGAGAGTCATTTTTTGAGCACAGGGACTTTTGGGGAGGTAGATCTAATATAGGGAGGTTGACAATTAAAGGACAGTAGTCAAATGTAAGTTCTTTGAGGGCAAGGACTATTTTTTTCATTTTTGTCTCTGTATTCCCAGTGCCTATCAGAGTTTCTTGAATATAGTGGGTACTTAAATGTTTGTTAAATTGAAAACGGGGATAGATACTGTGTATGGCAAGCAAAGGAGAAAAAAGAATTTTATTTATTTCATAATTTTCCCAAAGCCCATGCTTACTCAAGCTAGATGGTCATACCCAATTCATCAGTTTCCTAGAATAAAATTTCTATTCAACCAAATGTAGGTACAGTTTTTGGCTTAATAAAATTAAATGAAATACTTTGCTGCCGCCTACTGGTTAAATATTTTCCTACATTCTTCCAAACTTCCATATTGTTGATCCAGTGCTATTTCCAGTCACAGGTGTACCTCTCCAGAATTTCTATTTTAAAAGAACCAGGAGTCCAGAAAATC
This sequence comes from Pseudocheirus occidentalis, assembly GCA_028646575.1. NCBI lineage: Eukaryota > Metazoa > Chordata > Mammalia > Diprotodontia > Pseudocheiridae > Pseudocheirus > Pseudocheirus occidentalis. The sequence continues at coordinate 214,772,403 of CM053593.1, forward strand.
ACCAATAATTAGGTACTGAAAGGGGTTTCATTAGGTATATTCTTATGAAAACATGAAAATATCAACTGTGGCACATCAGGTAGTTTGTAGATGTAAGGTACACTCTCCTAACTTTTTCTACACTCACAACCTCACAAGAGGTTCCCTATGTGTGGTACAGAGGGAAAAGCAATGAATCAATCTGAAGTTAAAGGACCTGGATTTAAATCCCACCTTTGATGGCCTTGAGTAAGTCATTGAACCTTCGTGATCCTCAGTTTCCTCATCTGAAAAATGAGAGGTTTGGACTTGATGGCTTCTAAAGTCCTTTCCAGGGTCTAGATTTATGACGGAATAATTTTAGCCCTTTCCCCTCCACCAAAGCAGGTTTGTCTTGCAGATTGTCAGTGGTATTTTTAATCAAGAGATGAAGGGCCTAAGAGCAGGAAAGTTGAGGACCTGCTCAAAGAGACAAGGAAGGCAAAATCCTAGGGTCCCAAAAGAACCCGGGGCCATATTTTTTGCCATCCTCCTTTCAGTCTCACCCCATTGAAATCAATGCATCTTAGAACTTGGCCTCTTCTGTTTCTTAAGTGTCCAGGTAACAGCTAATCCATCAATCAATCACATAATGAACAGAGCTCTAATGTGTGCCCCGCATTTTGGGGGATGGAGAAAGGGATAAGCTCACTATTTACTTGTGAAAAATAGAATCTTTTTAGGAAGCAACAGCAAACACATAGGATAGCATGTTATTAAATGCTAACTGATGTGAAACAGTCTGTAAATGCTGAGAGGAAAGAGATCTTTGAGGGCTCGGGTGGGTTGTCACTGAGATCCCTTCCAACTGTCAAATACTATGATTCCATGATTAGTCAGAGAAGGTTTCATGGAGGAAATAGCAGAAGGTCGGCCTTGAAGACTGGGTAGGATTTAGCAGAGAAAGGAATGAGTGTTCTAGACAAGAGAGAAAAGACAGTAAAGGCACAGAGGTGAGAACTGGCATGGGAATTTGCTATTGGTAGTATAAGACTGGCTTGACTAGAGTAGAAGATGGAATAAATAAATTAATCTGATAAAGGAAAGCATAACAATATATTGCTAGGAGGGATCAGGAGGAGAAGACTCATTACCCATCCAGAAAGTCCACTGAATTGAGCCATCAGTAAGTTTTGCATTGGATAGTTCTATAGTTGACCATGGCCACACTTGATGTCCATATCTTTTAAAAATAGCTGTATGGGTGTAGCTAGGTAGCACAGTGAATACAACACTGGCCCTGAAGCCAGGAGGACCTGAGTTCAAATATGGCCTCAGACAGTTAACACTTACTAGCTGTGTGACCTTGGGTGAGTCACTTAACCCCAAATGCCCTGCCTTCCCCTCTCCAAAAAAAATAAAGACAAAAAATTAAAAAATAAAATAGCTATATGATAATTATATACATATGAATCAAATGCATTCATCACACACACACACACACACATATATGGAGAGAATGAGTCAGAGTCACTTTAAGCTTTGCAAAACTCTTTACAAATATTGTTTCATTTGATCCTTACAACAACCCTGGGAGTTAGGTGCTATTATTATTATTCCCATTTTACAGGTGAAGAACTGAGGCTCTAAAATGTTGTGACTTGTCTGGGAGTCATACAACTAGTAAATATCTGAGGTCAGATTTGAATTCAGGTTTTTCTGACTCCAACTCCATCCATTCTACCATCTACCTGCTGCCAAACTTGAGTTAGTTAAAAACTAGGGCAATCAGCTATACATTGCAAGGTGGAGATAAAGCTTAATTTGTGAGCTGTCTTCAGACTCTTGGAGTTGGCTTCCTGTGGTTAGAATACAACATTGGCATGCCTTGGGAAGGTATAATTTCTCACCATATTAGCAGGAGCTGGGTAGTAGCTGACTAACATGATCAGTATTTCAGTAGGAAGATAGATGATTAAATGAGACTAGTGATTTCATAAACATTTGGCTGATGCCATGGGAAAAAAAGTAGGTCCTAACTGCACAGATATCTAATGAAATCATTCTTTCTGTGAGACTGAAGATAGTATCTTGAGGTTTGTCCCATGAAATGGAAAGGCAAGTTCAAATTTAGATTTACTTCTTTCTAACTGGTTGTACCAACGGACTTTGTTGCAAGTTGGCTGGAGAATGAAGTTTGTGCAGAATGCATTTGATTCATCTGATGGAAATTCAAACTGTGAAATTCAAGCAACAATAGGCTATAGATAAACTGGTAATGACTACCAAGGGCATCTGGTGTGATGTAGTGGAAAGAAGAAAGGAAATAATTACTTATTAAGTTCCTACTATGTGACAGGCGCTGTACTAAATGCCTAAAACATTATTTCACTTGATCCTTACAACAATCCTGGGAAGTAGGTGCTATTTTCACCTTCATTTTACAATTGAGGAAACTGAGGCAAATAGAAGTTAAGTGACTTGTCCAGGCTCACACAGGTAGCTAAGTGCATGAAGGTATATTTGAATCAAATTCTTCACAACTCTAATCCCAGTGCTCTATCCAACATGTCACATAGCTTCCTCAGTCTAGCACCACTGACTTTGGAGCTGAAGGAGTGCATATCCTTGATCTGCCAATTACCATCTGCCAGAGGGACCTTGGCAATATGATCTCATCTTCTGCAGCCTCAGTTTTTTCCTCTGTAAAATAAAGGGGGTCATCTACACACATTTTACTCTACTGTTTTATACTTACATGGAGATGGCTATGAAGTCTTGAAGAGTTTCAAGAATTTTTCAGAAATTTCAGAAAGGTTTCCTATTCTTGTACAAGTTGGCTAAATGACTGCTAAGCTCCTCAGTCCTTCAATTCTGTGATATCAACTTTGACCCAGGCTCTAATCATTCAAGGATCTGACCACACAGATAGAGCTAATTCTGAAATGACTGTTTCTGCAATCAGTACTTCCCTATGTGTTAAGACAAAGTCAGTGCCATCTTCATGATATCATTTAGATTTGGCATGTCCACCTCCTTTCAACTGTCTTTTTTAAGGGTAAAAGCTGGAGATTTATTGATATTTTGTGATTAATAAATTGTCAAATTGACTATGACACCTTCCTCATGAAATTGGTTATGACAGTAAATACCACCATTGATCAGTACAGAAGTTGATACTTAACCAGTTTGAGATACAAGGCAGAACGGGCAGACATGTGAATATCATTGGTAACAGCTTATACTCTCTGTGCCTATGTATTGCATGTTACTCTCACCAAGGAAAAGCATCTGAATAGATTAGTGGGACAATATGGCCTCCACAATATTTTTTGCAGCAAGCAGTTAAGTAATATAATTGACTGTCAATATTTCCCTTGATTTTATTGGTCTACACCCATGTTACCTGAACATATTTCAGTTTTTTAAAAAAACTGTATGTAAGAGAAAAAACTGACCTTAGAATCTGATCTAGTATGTCAAATATATCTCTAATTTTTAAATCATCTTTGAATTGGTCCTAAAGGAATGTACTACCTTAACAGTTTGAGAATTAGGCAAATAGTATTTCCCTGAAATCAACTGTCTTCTCAAAGAAAGTATTTATGATATACGTGCTTGAGGTAGCTGAGTAAACTATAAGCCTTTGGACCCTTTTATTTCTTGATTACAAATCATATTTTCCAGCATGTTTTCTATCATTCTGTTTTTGTGCCTAATATCACATTTGATTTCAATGAGTGTCAAGACATATGTTGATATCTGGAAAGAAATCCTTGTCAAAAGAACACAATTTTAAGCAAGTCTTAAAAAGCTGGAGTATTATTAATATGAATTCAACAACAAAATGGTTTGGTTATCTGAAGGATGAGCCTAGTCAAGTACATAAAGACTGATCATTAAAAGGTTGACCATTAGGTGATATTTTTTTGACCATAGTGATCCATGGGATAAAGAAAAAAAACTCGATTTGTGGGTGGGGTCAACAGGGTAGCACTCCCTGGGTGGGCCTGGCCACTAACGGGCACACTTTTATCATGATTGTACACTAGTGGGTAGTATGAAGAAGCAGCAACCTCTCTGCCCACGGAACCAGGCCTTCTTTGAGCTGGGATATTTGAGAATGCCCCTCAAAGTGAGCGGTAAATTTCATCCAAGGTTTAATATCAGTATATGTTTCTAACAGAGACAATGTCCTTGCTTTTATTGTCTAAAACAGAGAACAGGTAGGAATTTCTGGCTGGGGTCATGGGAGCAGAATAGGCTCTGGCAAGAATCTATATAGAGATTATATAGAGTATGACAGTATTGTAAGGGAAAACTGAAAAGAGCTCTGAAGAGGGATTTCAAGAGGGTTGCAACCCATGAGAGATGAAGAATGGAACGGTTAAAAAAGTTGTTTTGCCTTTAGTTCTTTGTGACATCCTAATGTTTCTTTAGGGACTGTAGTAGAAATATCAGAAAAGAATCAGAGAGTATTACAAATATCATGATTCTTAGGCTGTCTACAACCATTAATTTAACTGTGGGAATTCTTAACATATGAGCTTTGTCCAATTACCAAGGGAATGACATGCAGGAACTGAACCACTCCCATACTGATATTCTCTCCATAACAGAAAAGAAAAAAATACAAAGATGTTGCTGACAAATATGAAAGGATTACACATAGACTCTCCTTAGAAGAACAAATCAAAGACTAGAGCCTCAGAGCTGGGAATTATTTTAGATGGCTTATCTGACTCCCTCCTTTTACAGATGAGGAAAGTGAAGCGTAGAGAGAGAGTAATGCATGAGGTGCAGGCACTATGTAAGTGGTGGATCAAGGAACTGAATGAAGTTATTTGACTTTAAGTTCAGTATTTTTTGCCACTATACCATGCTCTGTCCTTGTTGGCAAAATTTGTTTTATCCTATATCCCAAAGTATTAGAAACATTAATTCAGATGATAATTGGGCTACCTTGCTTTGCAGTACTTAAGCAAACAAAACCTCGGGAAAAATTATAATTTATGCAGTAGTATCCATTGTAGAGGATGAAGAAGTATACAAATTCTGTAGAAAATTTGACAGACTTCTCCAAAATAAGTTAATCATATTTCTTGACATTAATTTAAATCAAAAATGGTATTGGACACAGAATCAGATCAATAGAAGCTATTTTGGAAAAATAATAGTTTTCAGTCAAGAATAAATGAGACCAAAGACTTAGAGATTTCTCAGCTACCTCATGCTAGTACATCATGGCTGCTTTCTTTGGGAAGATAGTTGGAAGGGGCTAGATATACCAAGGCCTGAATGATATTACAAAAAGAAGAGACATTTACTATATTTTTTTAAAGAGAAGGACTAATTAAAGACAGAGCAGTCATTTCAGAATCAACAGACTCAGTCAAGTTTTTTGACTAGTTAGACCCTAAGATGAAGTCAATATCAAAGAATCTTAGTGTTGAAAGTAAGTCAAAAGTCATCTAATCTAACTTCTATCAGGTCTATTTGACAGGAGGTCAATAAATCAGGAAGCCAGCCTAGAAGAGAAAAAATTTTAATTAGCATCAGCTGATAGGTCGTTCCCTGTACAAAAAGGAGGTGCTTACATAAGTAGGGTTTGACACAGTATTAGTGTGACATTACATGACAAGAAGACAGCTCAGTCAGGTGAGGGTGCTCAGATGCTTACCTTATTTGGTGGTTGAGTAAGAGGAAAAGGGTGTTGGACAATTTGGGGGAGAATGAATTCACATTGGAACCCTAGGAGTTGTCAAAGATTAGGGTTTTTTTGTAGTTTTCTCTATAGTTTATCTCATCAGAATATTCTATTTGGGCAGGAAATCTCTAAGATGGTGGAGGTAGCCTTCAGTAAAGACTTTGGTTTATCTTTTTCTTGCCAACTCCAGGGACTTAATTAATTCAACATAATAGTTCTATTCCCTTGGCCTCTAAAGTAACTTTTTCTGGGGAGATGGTTTCCCCAGACTCATAATACGCAGGTTTAAAGAATGCTACTCTGAACAGCTTTTAAGGTTCTGATTACATAATATAGTGAACACTCTATTCCACAACAAATCAAAGCAAAACATTTACAGAAAATCAAAGTACAGCATTCACAATGTTACAGCTTATCACAGAAAATCAAAATATAGCATTCACAACAACTTATCACAGAAAATGGCCACATAGTTTCTACTACAGTGGTTGCAAAGTTTTCAACAAATAACAATCATTTAGTAACTCAAGCATTCACAAAATCCTTAATTCAATCACAAAGTACAATAGTCAAAGTTTTCCACTCATGGGGCACACTAAGTTAACTCAATCAGTCACTTATTCAGTCATCAATCACTAAGTACAATCATTTAGTCAATCAATCATCCTTCATCATTCAATCATCAGAAAATACACAGACCCTCCACTCTAGGTCACTAGTAAATGATAATCTTCTTAGTAAGTACACAGAATCCAAGTAAAGTCTTCTTTCAGCTTGACTCAGGGTGTTCCCTCAGATTCCTTGGAGCACCTTCCATGGTCCCAGATCCTACCTGGATTCACCAAACTGTCACCTGGGTTCAAAGACAGCTCCCACGTCCTTGTCCAGCTCTCTGTGCAGTTCCTACTCCACATTGGAGCTCACAGTGTCCAGTCCATCTCAAATCCTTCAGTCTTTGTTTTTGGGAAGTCAAGGATCAACAAAACCACAAAGAAAGTATTAAATCCCTCACAGTCATGCTTCCTCAGGCTTTTGTCAGCTGTGGCTGGTCCTTGAACTCAGCAGAAGTTTCACCTGGTTCCCAGAATCTAAATCGCTCCATCCAGGTTTTCAAAATCAAAATCATTCTCTTCAGCCTGGGGGAGGCTTTCCTCTTCAGCCTCCCTGGTGGCAGCAGCTTCTGCCTCCACAGAGTTCACTCCAAGAAGATCTGTCTCAGTTACCAATTCTCATTTTTCTTCTCATTTCTCAGTCCAGCAGTAGCAGCCCAGCCTCCAGATGCTGCTGAGAGAAAATCTCTCTTTCTCTAGCAGCAGCAGCTTCTGACTCCAGATCCTTGTCCCAAGAAATTCTGACTCTCCCTCTCAGGGTTTTTCCTTATATACAGTATTGCATTAGCTTCCTGTTTCAGCCAATCCCTTCCTGTTACATCAGCAACAGGGATTCATACCTTCTATGGTATGATTAAATGATTAATTACTAAGTGCTAAGTACCTGTTACCTTTGCCAATACAAAGGGATCTCCAAATTCAAATTACATTGCCATTACAATCCTCCACACTTATAGATCAGAATTGAGGACAGAATAGTTTTCCTTGTCCTTGCTCTTTCACTTTCTCCACCCTCTCCTCACTTTTTGAAAGATAAAGTCATTATTGAGGCAAACTAAGATTTTTATCAACTGCTTTGCTTTTGGAGGTGAGAACTCCAACAAATATATGGATGCAGTCTCTTATCACTGTGTTAGAGGGAAAATATTAATATTTTAAAATTAATAATAATTTATTAATAATAAAAATATTATTTATTAATAATAAAATATTAATATCTCTTATCAAGTTCATGTGATAGGTAACTGCTCCCAAATAACTGTCATAATGCAGAGATTTCAGAGGTTAAAACCTAGACTTGATTATGCTTAAACATAGATTCAGGATTCAGAAAAAAAAACCTATTCTGAACTAAGATTGAGGTTTGAACAAAGCTTTTTATAAAGAAAAATTACAACAGAGACAGAGAAAACATGTATATATGTTTTAACATAGAGAAGTCTTTATGGTCTAAAGGTCATGTAGGTCTGGTAAAACAGAATTATGGTCTCATGCTTCCTCCAATGTCATTAAGCTTAAGCAAAGTGAATTAGACTAATCTAATAAACAAAGTTACAGATTTAAAGACTGAATTTGGGAAAAATCTATACTGCAATTCTACCAGACTACATTTAAAATGAATTCACAGTAGGTTAATTGAAATTGGTGGGGATTTACATGTTACAAAGATAGCCCAAAGGTAAGAGGAATGGGAGCCCTTCCTCAAATAAAGCAAATTAAATTACTTTGGGAAGCTCAAACTCCCTTTTGTCTTCTCATCTCAGGAATAAAAAAACAAAACAAAACAGCAACAATAACAAAAACTTTCCTAAATATTATCATTCCATGAATCAAACTTGACCTAGATGAGATTAATATTATCAGAAGACAGGCTTCAGCAAGTCAAATATCCAGGACAAATGACCCTGAACCTCAAATGACAATTTAATACAAAGAAATAAAAAATACTCATTGTAGTTTCCCCCACTTTCATTTTTCTCATGTTGTCAAAGTAACATTTAGTTAACAGTAAGTGCAGACAAAGTTTTCCTTCCTACTTTAAATCCGTCCTGGAGCAAAACAAAATCAATCTGTAGAATTAAGAAAATAACCACATTCTGTATTTACACATATACAGGGAATACATGATAGTTTCCTTAAAATCCTGAAAAATATTGACCAGTATAACGTTTCAGATGAACAAATATCTATATCTTAAAGTACTGCATGTTAACCACTAAGGCAAAAACATAATCTTTGTATTTTAGGTCTATGGAGACTATAACTTTAATCCATAGTATTCCAGGCACAATTTTATAATTTGCATAATTAGTGGCCTGATTATGAAACAAACTGTTACATTTAAAAAATCACTTCTTATGGAACCTCCCCCCCCAACAATTTGTAAGTCACCACCACTCCTCTACTTAGTTTCCCAGAGTTCCTAGTTTCTAATTTAGCTACTTTATTTCCTTAGAATTTCACATTTTTACAGCAATTTCTCTTCCCCAGGGCTGTTAATATTTCTTGAACTTGCCCAAATAGGAACCTAGTAAGTCCACAAAGAACTGCACAAATAAAGAGAATTTACAAGTCTTTTGTACTTTTCCCAAAGAGTAAACTATTGTCATTATTTATTTTAAAGCAAAATAAATTCAATTAAATATTTGACAGTTTGTAAGCATTATGACCAGGCAGCTTGGTAGCACAGTGGATAGAGGTCCAGGCCTGGAGTCAGGAAGACCTGAGTTCAAATCCAACCTCAGACCCTTACCAATTGTGTGACTTTGGGCAAGTTACTTACCCCTGTTTGCCTCAGTTTTCTCATCTATAAAATGCGCTAGAGAATAAAATGGCAAACCACTACAGTATCTTTGCCAAGAATGGGGTCCTGGAGTCATGAAGAGTTAGACACAACTGAACAACAACAGCAACAAACATCATGACCACATATTCTAACACAGCAATTCTCAACTTCTGAGTCGCGACCCCTTTGGGGGTTGAACGACCCTTTCACAGGGGTTACAGGGGGTACCTAAGACCATCTGAAAACACATATTTCCAATGGTCTTAGGAACTGGCTCCTCTATCCATCTCCAGGTGGGTCACCCACATGCAGATATGCCCTCATATGAGTATTAAAGGGGCAGGGCATTAGGAAGGTTGAGAACCACTGCTCTAACAGCTCAACTCAAAACCCAGCAGCAGTCAGATCAAAAGAAAAGTTAATTTTCTAAGAATATAATTGCATCACATTTTAGGTATCATTTTTTCAATTAAAACATTTCTTATTTAATGATTTCCCAAAAATCACAATACAAGAAAAATTAAAAACCTAACAATAACATAAACAATATTTGAATTTTTAAACATAAAATTTATAGCTAGATAAATAACATCAGTTGAGTTGAATGTATTTCTAAATTATCTTTCATAGAAAATCACTTTATCCTTCTATTAATTTTATATTCAGAGACCAATAGAGAGTAAATTTTGATGCAATTACATTTTAATTCTTATTCTTGCAATTTCTAAACATAGTGCATTAATCCCAAATATTAAGTGTATTCTGCATTAAAGTCTGATCTACCTGTAGATGGTTAAATATCACAAGTATCCTAATAGGAATACATACCTCACTGCAAGTGAAATCATATTATAATTTAGTTTAGAACAACCCAATCAAATTAAATCTGAATTTACAATTACAAAAGGTATTAAAAAATATCTCAATTTTCCCAAGGGCCATTAGCTGCTAGCACCTCAAATTATGAGGTACTCTGCTTTCAGTTAGGTGACTTGGCAAAAATTTATGGTGGCAGTCTTGCATTCTCATCTCTGCCTCTTTTGTGGCCCATGAGGCTCTCCTGAAATATAGAAATTGCAAATATAACTTCTTTTGCCTAATAATAATATAATGAATATATATTTCCCATGTGAATATACTCTTCTAATGTTCCTTTAAAGGGCAAAGTTTTAGTATGCCATACTCAAATAATTCCATGCTGCAAATTTATTTCTATATTTTCCATTAGTTAAATGTTGTAACTTGATAGAATACTATCAATGTTAAATGTATTCTATTTTTCTATATAAAAAAGAATATTCAAATGAATGAAATAAAGCTCAGAGTTCATGAGAAATCTCAAAACTGATTCTAACCGGCATTTCTACACAGTCTTCACAACTTTACAGGCACAGAAAATTTCTCATGTCTTTCTGATCTCAGTGAGATTAAAAAAGCCAGAAACAAAAACAAACCCAAAACCCTCAAACCACTCTTTCCATAACTCCAAACCTTTATTTTCCAACCCTTTTTTCACATTGTCAGTGTGTGCACCCCAAAACTGTGTGTAACAGAGATACTTACCCAAATAATATTCAGTGGTTTCTAGTAGGAAGCAGAAAATAATGGTTTATTACGATCTTGCAAAAGGGCAACCTCCCCCCACTCCGTTCTGACAAATTGTCAGGGAGGAAAAGCAATTTACAAAAGGAAATGAAGTTATAAAGCCCTAACGGAGAATTCTCCACCACCCCACTTCTGACCCCTTTCTTCCTTTGGCTGGAAGTCAGGTGCACAATCTAAGCACAGCTATCTACTTGAGTACTGGGATGGGGAAACACTAGACCACCCAATGTACACCTGAGAAAGCCCTTCTATACTTATTTGACCTACCTTATGCTGAGGTGTCACCGACGAGAGGGGTGACTCCCTACAGCTCTGAGTTTTTGAGTCCTTGTAAATCCTGTGATTTCCTGTGAAGGGGAACTTGGGTCTGTTTCCAACAAAAAGCCTGACTAGATTTTAGAGTATAGTCCGAGAAGTTTTCCCTTCTCACTCATCAGTATAGATGGACTTTAAATTTCATTAACTTTCTTGACATTCTCCTCTTATCTCTACTTGCCTAAACTTCCTCTCTCTTTTCCTGTGGACTTCACAAACTTCAAACTGCATCACTCTTTTTATGCTCTGATCTAATAATTCATTTACCTTTGATACTTTCTTAGTCCATCTTTTCTTTATTTCCCAATTCCATCTAAGTCTAACATTCTGTTGCATTTCTCCTCTTCAAGTTTTCTAATGCTGTACCAATTAGTTACACAAAATTTACATTTCTGGTTGCATAGCCTATTCCAATTTCTATTTGGTGACCTCTCACCCCCCCCAAATTAACCTAAACAATTAGGTTCTGTTAAATCATCCATAAGAGAAAATATAGTGGTATGGTAAAACACCCTCTTAAATTAAATTGTGTTTATTTTCCAGTTACTCACTGAGTTAAAAGCCTCTTCCCACCACCCCAAGGTGGAGAAAAGAGTTAATAACAAATAATTCCTTAATTACCTGATTGTGCTTAAAGGTTGCAGATTGGAAACCAATATCCATCCCCTACCTCCCCCCCCCCCCTTTAAGGCTTTCATAGCATTCTGGAGATGGTGAAATCATTTTCTTCACTAAAACAATGAATCTGGGCAGGATGGGGGAAAGGGGAAAGAGAAGAGTGTCAAAAGGGCCCTAATGCTGTTTACATTTAATCTTACTCCTAGGTGGCTACAGCCTATCTCTCCACAAATCTTATTAGGATATTTTAGCATTCATAAAACTATTCAAGTTGTAATTTGGAAATTTAAAATAATATTACATTTTAGCTACAAATTTTGTCTATAATTAGTTGACAATGCCTAAAATTTGTGCAAACTGGGGGAAAAAGATTTCCTGCTCTCTTCCTCCTTTTCTTGGAAAGAGTTAGGGGAATGAACAGTGCTGGGAGCTGGTGGCTAGTTCCTAACTCCTGGCTTCATAAGGAGATTTTGTTTTTCTCCTGATTATCAAAGTCAGTAGACATTATCTAGAAATGTAGAGCTATCAAAGCTTATTTTGGGAGAGCCTGTTTTTCAGTTTTAAGGGGGAATTTTTGATTCTCAGGATCTATCCAAATGAGCCAACAGGACATTTGCTAAAGGTATTGATTTTCTATACTCAATCTAAGCCCCTATGGGGTGTTAAAACCAAAGAATCCTTCTGAAGGCCAAGGACGTCCATCCCCTGAAGTTAATCTTGTTCAAATATTTTTACAAATATTTTGAAACTGAGTTTTATACAATTTGCATTCCTTGAAGGAAATCTCATCCAAATTAGTCAAGAGACAACCCAAAGGGATATCTTGAGAAGAAGCAGAATGATCAGATCCTATACTTTGGAGTAATGTTTTGCCAGGAATGTATGAACCAGAATCTGAGGGTGTCAGAAGAAAAATTATTTTGGAACCACATTTTTCTATCTTATAAGAATCCCTGATACCAGTTCGCTGAAACCAATTCATTGAATCCCTCAAAATAAATTTCTATGGCAGCCCACAGAAAAACTTTATAATTGGTGGTAGCAACAATAGCATAAAACACATAATTGAGATAGTAACAAGAAAAAATGAGAGATGCCCAGGTGATGTCTGATCTACTGTCAATATGATGAATTATGTGATAGATACGTATTTTTACAACCCAGCAAAACTAGACCAGAAAGGGAATTTCTGATCATCCACTGCAGTGTTTATAATCAGGCATGCCACAGAGACATTTCTAAAATATCAGACCAGTTTAGACCTTGTCTAAACAGTCAGTTTAGACCATCTGCAAGTGATTAGTTTAGACCACTTCAAAGTGATCAACTGAGACTCAGAGACAATGGACCAACACAAAGACAAGTCTCTTGCTTATGTGCCTACAGAAAAAAAATGTTGAGGCAAAAAAGACACAAGGTTTAGAGGGGAAAAAATAATGCCTTCTCCTACCTTTTAAAATCCAGATTGTCAGTCCAGCTCTTGCTTTAGGCTGAAAAATCACAAGGCCATGCTCATCATGTGCATGCTACCAGAGTAAGCAGACTAATAGTGTGCTTATTATTCAAATGCAAAAGACAAAAAACAAAAACAAAAACAAAATACAGAACAAGACACAGAAATAGGCAGAATGCATAAAAAAGACAGACTTACCTCTTTTTACTCTGATTTTTATGCCAGCAGGACAGCAGTCTTTCTGGTTCAGCTGGTTCTTCCCCTTCAAAGCCTCTGAAGTAAATATGATCTCATGTTCACAGGACAGCTTCTCAAGTGAAAGCCCCAGTTTTCCCACTCTTGCCACCTGTCCCTTTGTGGGTCACCAAATTTTTTAAGGGAAAAATATTTCCTATTGAGTTCATGTGATAGGTAACTGCTGCTGAATATCTCTACAATGGAGAAATTCCAGGGGTTAACACTTAGGCTTTATTATGCTTAAGCACAGGTTCAGGATTCAGACAATTAATCTTGAATCAGTTGGGGTTTAGACAAAAATTTTTATGGAAAACAATTACGTGAGAGATAGAGAAAATAATTTAAAAATAGAGACTCTTTATGGCCTTTTAGGCAATAAATATTGTACAGTCCTGGTCAAAAAGAATTAAGATTTCAGACTTTCTCCAATGTTATTAAGGCTAAACCAACTAAGTTAGACCTATCTGGGAAAGAAACCAAGTTGCAGATGTGAGGGATAAGTTGCAGTGAAGTTTCCCCATTCTGAAAAATCAAATCTAGAGTGGCTTCAGCATCCACTAGGTCTAAGTTTAGAGGTCACCTGATCTTACAGGAATCTGGGACTTAGAGCAATGGAGACCTTCCCCAGGGTCACCTCAACACAAGATATGCCAAATAGGGATAAAACCTCTTTCCTGGCCTTGCATTGGACACCCATGTGTTTCCGGGTCCTTTGTCTCCAAGATAGATTCCTGCACTTAGGTTGTGGGCCAGCCTCCCTGCCAAAGAGAGTGAAGGCCAGTGTGGGGGGAGGTTGGGTTTTTGCATTAGAAGGTTATATAGCCATGATATAACCATGGGCTGGCTTCTCTCTGGCTACTCTCTCCCTGTAGATGCCATTTGGGGTGGGGGAGGGGAGGAGTCCTTTCTCATGAGAAGGAATAAAGACCTTTTCTCATTTCAGATTCAGAATCTGAACTCTTTTATCCCACACACAGATTTATACATGGAGTTTGAAAAAAGAAAAACCTATAATGTTATAAGTTGCTTAATAAATGCTTGTTCCTCCTCCCTTTTCCTGTCTTTGTTTCTTTCTATGTTGTACTAGTTGT
>CM053593.1:214787282-214822073 GCA_028646575.1 Pseudocheirus occidentalis
TTTTATAGATTATGAATTATCTATCAGGGTTAAGTGACTTGCCCAGGGCCATATAGCTAGGAAGTGTCTGAGATCAGCTTTGAAGTCATGAGGTTAAGTCTTCTTGATTCTAAGCTCAGAGCCCTATGCATTGTGCCACCTAATTGGAAAATCATTGTGGACTAGTAGGATCAGGTAAGTTTTCTCAGAAGAGATGATCTTTGAATTGAGTTTTAAAGGATGGGGGGGATTTCAACCACTTAGGCTGAGGCAAGGAGGCATTCCATAAACAAGAAAAATTATAAGCAAAAACACATGTGGAAAAGAATAAGACGTGTATGAAGGACAGTGAGAACTATAATTTTGTGGGAATGTAGAGAATGTATAGGGGAGTAGGATGAGTGAAGTCTACAAAGACGGAGTGACACCATATTATAGAGATCCTGAACACTAGAATGAGTACCTGGAACCTTGTATTCAATTGCAATATGGAACCTACAAGTTTTGAGCATGACTAGGTTCATGAATAAAATTAATCTGACAACAATGTGAAGGATGGCTTGTGTTAGAGACATAGAGACTCCCAGAGAGATTAAGAAGTTATTGCAATAGTACTTGTGGAAGCTGATGAAGGCTTGTCCTCCATTGCTGGCACTGGGAATAAAGAGAAGATAGATGAGGGAGAAACTGTAAAGGTGGAAACAAGAGAATATAGCAAGTGAATAGATAAGAGAAATGAGAGAAAAGAACAATCAACTCTAAAATACTCGAGAACTTTGATTAATACAATGACCCACCACGATTCCACAAGAAACATGGTTGAATATGCCGTCCATCTCCAGAGAGAGGAGTGGTGGACTAGAGTGCAAATCAAAGCACATTTTTTCCTTTTTTTTCTTTTATTTTTTCAGGGAGGGGGGAGGCATGGTTATTGTGGGAATTTGTTTTGCATGGCTATACATATTTGCAAAGGTTTTGTTTTTCTTACCTTCTCAATGGATGGGGAAGGGAAAAGTAGAAGGTAATAATTAGGAATTGAAAATAAAATAAAGTTGACTTTTTAAAAAGAAGTGAGGGAGAAGGAAGAAAAAGAGAACATCAAGGTTTCAAACTAGACAACTGAGTGAGGCTTGGTGCTGTTCAAACTGAATGAAATCAGAAAAGGCAGTAGAAGGGTATATACTTACTTTTTTTTTTTGCTTTTTGGAGGAGGGAGGGCAGGGCAATTGGGGTTAAGTGACTTGCCCAGGGTTACACAGCTTGTTAGTGTTAAGTGTCTGAGTCCAGATTTGAACTCAGGTCCTCCTAACTCCAGGGCCATTGCTCTACTTACTGTACCACCTAGCTGCCACTACACTTAACTTTTTAAACTATTAGGGGAGCTATGAGATTTGTTTCTCAAATGCTATTATTTATTTCTCAAATGAGTTTAATCGTATTTGAAACTGGAAGAGACTTTAAAGGTCATTGACTACAATGCCCCCATTTTCCAGGTGAGAAAACAGTTCCAGAGATGAGAAGGGACTTTCCCAGGGTCATACAGAAAATAAATAAGGCAGGATTTTAATCTAGGTCTTTCTAACTAGATCCATCACTACATTGACTATGCTACTTTCCCTGCATTAGATGATTTTTTAAAGATATCCCATGAGTTTGTGATTTGAGCTACAGTGTGTCTCAAGAGTAATGTACATGAGAATAGCGCTAAGTCCCAGTTTCCCCTAATATCTGTCTAGTGTCCTAAATGAGGGACATAATAATCCTTCTGTATTCTGCCCTAATCAGGTTTCATATGGAAGCCACATTTTAGGAGAAAATTGACATGCTTAAAGGCAACCAGCATAGTAAAGTGTCTATGGGATATGCCATATTAGCATTGGTTGAAGGAACTAGGGACACATAGCCTAGAGAAGAGAAAACTCAAGAGAAAGGAAGGGTATATGATAATCTCTTCAAGTATTTAAAAGGATATCAGGTGAATGAGGAATTAGATTTCTTATGTTTATTCTTGTTATTCCTCACACATGATACTTCAGCACTAGCTCCCTTCTCTGTATCTTTGCAGTGACTGATGGTTCCCATACCTGGAATACCCTACCTCCACCTCCTGGAATTCTGAGTTTTCTTTCAAGTTTAGATCAAATACCATCCTTTAAGCCTTTCCTGCTGCCTCCTGCTTTGAGTGTCTCTCCCTCACCAAATTACTTTGTATTTTTTTACATATACATAAAAATAATAGATGGATAGATAGATTGATGGATAGATGGATAGATAGGTAGACAGACAGACGGATTGATGGATGGAAGGACGGATGCATGGGTGGATGGGTGGATGGATGGATGAAAGAGAGAGAGAGAGAGAGAGAGAGAGATGATAGATAGATAGATGATAGACAAAATGTAAGGTTCTCAAGAACAGGGATGGTTTCATTTTTGACATGTATTCCTAGAGCATAGCATAGTGCATGAAGTTTTATCAGAACTTAATCAATGCTTATCAGTTGATTGCTTGGTCTCAGATTGCTGAACTAGGAGCAATTGGTCAAGGTTGTAGAGAGATAGGTTCTTAATTGTTTTAAGGAGCAACCTTAAGAGCAATTGAAAATCTTCAAAATAGGAAAGAGCACCCTAGGAAGATAGTATGTTTCCCCTCACTAGAGATCATTAAGTGAAGTCTAAATGACATTCATTGGGAATGTTATAGAAAGTATTCCTGTTCAGATATGAGTTGTAGGAGACAGTCTTTGAGGACCTTTCTAATTCTGAGATAATATGAATTCCAGTGCCCCTAAATACAGTATTCTGATCAAAAGTCCGCCAATCCTTAGGGGAAAAAAATTCTAAAACTCTCAGCATCCTTTGTATCGAAGTAAGTTGAAAACTGAAGGCTAATGAAAAGAGTTAGTTTGGAATCTCTCTTGGTTCTGAAATCAAGGAAACAAAAAAAATCTAAAACCTCATTTTTGAGTCATAATAATTAATCTAAAACCATAATTTTCTAGGGTTGAAAAATAAAATAAAGTTAACAAAATCTCATACATGGCCATAACCAATTTCTTTAACAAAATTGAACGTCCCTTCAAATTAAATATTTATTAAATGTAGAAAAGAGACAAATAACCAGTTTTCTCCCAAGGGGAATCACAATGGTAAGATAAAATGAGGGAAATAGTCTAGATTCTGTCTCACTTTTTATGCAGTCTTACAAATAGTCTTCAAATAATTGTGGGGGTACAGTTTCCTCATTTACAAAATAATGGGATTGAACTGGATGTCTCTTCCAGTTCTGACAGTCTATGATTCTATGAGATTTACCACTCATTGCCTAGCAAAGATCTATTTTCTAAGGACAGGACATGGGAAAGTTAGTTTGGTTGAGGGACAGAGGTTGAGAAAAGTTTTGGACATGCAGAGCTACCTAGAGAAAGCAAGACCAGCTTTGGGGAACCATTGGAAACCTGGAAGTAACAATAGGTCACTGTGGACAAAATCATAAAAAAAATAGGGAGAGAAGATCCAAAAAGGTAGACAAATATTGTGCCTCACACTCATCACCACTCCCACCCCCAATAGAAATAAATTGCATACTTATGTAGGACTGGTTATTTCTGCAGAAGATGAGGGATCTCCTTCCCTATCTTCCTTGAAGCTTGTTGATATATTCCTTCCCCTTTCCAATGCCCTTTTCTGTATTGTCTTCTCCCTTTAAGATATAAGATTTTTTGAGACCAGGGACTATCTTACACGTTTGTACTTATATCCTCAGGGGTTATTATACGTGGCACGTGGTAAGAACTTAATAGATGCTTTATCTAGATATTTAGCTAGGCATTTTTTTAATAGGAGGAGTTGGATTCAAATCTCACTTCTGCCTAAATTTATTACCTATATGACTTACACATACTATGTCATCTCTCTAGGCTTTAGTTCCTTCATTTGTAAAATAAAAGAACTTGTTTCCTTATTAGATGATTGCTAAACTCCCTATAAATCTATGATCTTATCATTTATCCCTATTAAACTTGATTTTATTAGCCTTGACCTGATTTTTTAGCCTCTCAGAGATTTCAGGACTCTGTCATATGCAATCTGTTAAATCTTTTTCCCAAGCAAATAGGAAATGGCTATATCTCTAGACAACTTGAGAATGAAACTACCTTCTCTAACATTCCCAATTAATATCATTTAGACTTCATTTGACAGTCTCTAGTGAGGGGGAACATACTATCTTCCTAGGGTATTCCTTCCTATTTGGGAGATTCTTAATTGCTAGAAAGTTGCTCCTTAGAACAAGTAAGAACCTCCCTCTTTACAATTTCTACCTATTGCTCCTTGTTCAACATTCTGAGACCAAGCAATTAATTAACTGGTAAGCATTGATTAAACTCCTGTAAAGCTTCATGCACTATGCCATGCTCTAGGAATATAATATAAAAATGAAATTATCCCTGTTCTTAAGAGCTTTATGTTTTGTCTATCTAGATACTCCAGAATCAAACACAAATTCTTTTATTTAAAGTAATTTAAAAGCTCTCTCCTTCCCATCTTTCAAGTTTATAGATGTTTTGACACTACAGAGCACCTATAGATACTTGAGAATCAGCTGGGGAAAACCTACCTCCGGCATCAAAGGGAGAAAGGACATGAGGCTGTCTCTAGAGAATCAAGTGCTTCAGTAATGTGTAGATAGAAGCCATGAAACAAATACAAACTTATTAAGCATCTGCTATGTGCTAGGCACTATGGCAGGCACTGGGGATATAAAAAACTACAGGAAAACATCTACTCCCCTCAAGAAACTAAAATTCTAATGTGAGAAACAACATCTACCTATCTAGGTACACATAAAACATAGAAAGTAGATAGAAGGAAAACTTGAAGAGAAAATACTAACAACTGGGAAGACCAGGAAAGTGAATGGCTCTTGAGCTGTCTTAAAATAAGGTAAATATTGAGTCAAATCTTAAAATCAAGGATTCTGGGATACAGAAAAAAAGGAAGAAGACCATTCCAGATATGGGGGACAGTCAGTCAATAAGTACTTAGTCAATAAATTTTTAATGTTAATAAATAAAAATTATTTAATTGGGCTCCTACTTGCCAGGCACTGTGCTAAGCACTGGGGATGCAGAGAAAGGCAAGGCAAACATTGCCCTCAAACAGCTTACAGTCTAAGAAGGGAGATATATGTAAAGAACTATGCATGAATAAGAAATATACAGAATAAAACGGCAATATCAATAGTGGGAAAACACCAGCATTAAGGAGGATTGATAAAGTTTTCTTGCAGAAGAGGAGACTTTGCCTGAGGTGTGAAGGAATCCAGGGAAGCTAGGAGGCAGAGCCGAGGAGGAAGAGAGTTCCAGGCATAGGAGACAGCCAGAGAAAATACTCTGGTGGAGCGTCCAGTTTGAGGAGCAGCACTGAGGCCAGTGTCATTGGATCAAAAAATGGGAATTGGTGATGGGGAGATGAAGAGGGTGGGGAAGGGTAAAGTAATAGAAAATGAAAAGACAAGCAGGGAGAAGATGGAGTATCATGTGTGAACAACCTTAGAGACAGTAATTTATAATAAAACTGGAAAGATGGGAAGGAGAGAGCTTTTAAATAGCTTTAAATAAAAGAATTTATGTTTCATTCCAGAGGTAATAGAGACAGTGGAATTTAGGATAGGAACTATTTTAGGATGAAGCATCATGAAACCAGAATGTCATAGAAAACGCTAATCTAAGAGCAATTTAGAATGTGTGTGTGTGTGTGCGAAATTGATTTTACCTGTGGCAATTTCATTTGGTTGGAAGTTTTTAAGCCTTTTTATAGCACTATTGGACAAAGAAGTGTTTGTAAAGATAAGCTGGTTAATAAAGTGAGAATATTTCCTATTTAGAACTTTTTAATTTATTGTGCATTTTTTTTGTTCTTCCCTTTTTTTTAAAATTTGGAAGTAATCAGGGTTAAGTGATTTGCTCAGAGTCACACAGCTATGAAGGGTCTGAGGTCAGATTTGAACTCAGATCCTCCTGACTCCAGGACTGGTGCTCTATCTACTGCACCACCTAGATGCCCCCCTTATCTTTAAAAAAATACTTTTTATTGATATTTTTGCCCTTCTCTCAGAATCATTTCTAGAAAATGTCTCCTATTACCTCCGCCCCCACAATCCCCACTACCATTAAACCATCTCTTTGCACAAAAGAAAAAAATAAGCAAAAATATATAAAACAGTAACCATATCTGATAAGCTACACATCATGCTGCCCTGGTACTCTCTGAGGCAAATGATGTGTTTCTTAATCTATTCTTTATTTTCTTCCTCTGGATTCCTTCTAGCATTTAAAAACATTTACATGGTTTTAATCATATATATGTATGTATATATACATAGAATTATACATATATGTACATGTATGTTCATGAGTGTATTAGTTTTACATATATAGATATGCATGTATGCACATACATACACATATGTTGTTATGTATGTTATTTCGGGTCTGATCACTTTATATAAATCTCATGTTTCTTGGTATTCCTCAAAGTTCCTCAGAATTACAGCACAATAATGCTCCATGGCATTCATATGCCTTAGTCTGTTCAGCCTTTTCCCAATCAATGAGTACCCACTTTGTTCCCAGTTCTTTACTATCACAAAGAGTGTATAATACAACCATTAGTCATCCAACTTGCAGCTCCAGCATTTAAGGTCCCAAGTCACATTCAGCAAACGATACTCCTGCGTGAAGCCCAGATCAAATTTAAAAATAATGGGGAAATATTTAACAAACAAACAAACAAAAGGTATAAAAATAAAATAAAACATAGGTAAGGTCACTAATGGGTTTTTCAAAGTCAATATGAGCCCACAGGGATCCTTATGAAGTTTAGTGGTCTGTTTCTATTTGTTATCACTTCATTAGATCACATTATTTTTCTCTGTACAAAACTTTCTTTCATGTGTTATAAATGACATATTTGCAAGTTTGGAATTAGTCCCACCACACTAGGCCATCCAATTAAAACATTTCCCCAGGTTTTCTGGGTAAAGCAATGTGTTAACTCCTAACATTAACACTGATCTTTTGTGCCAAAGGCACTTCTGCCAAAAGTGTTACAAAAACCTATGGAGTGGTTTGAAGTCAGATAATCTGGATTCAGGTCCCTGCTTACTTAGCTACCTATATAACCCTGGACCAGTCACTTCTCTTTACCTCGCTTTCCTCATCTATAAAATAAGTGTGTTTTGGTAAATTACCTTTGAAGTCCTTTCCAGCTCTAAATCCATAAGGATCCTATGATCCCTGGAGTCCAATGAAGCAAAAAAAATCAGAAATAAATTCATTATGACATTCTTTTTAAAGTTGACTGAACACTATTTAAAAAATTATTTTTAGATATAAAGAACTCTGAGCCAGGACTCTGAAGATGTTGGATAGCCTTTATCTCTCATTTTAGACCAATGAAGAGAAGTGCCACTACAGATGAAGAGTACCCATCCATACCAGAGGCTAACAACAAGAGGAAGATGATTTGAGCTACAAAATGAAATGTATGTCTAGTCTTCAGCTTGGTTGGTGACATTGGGTATAGTAAGGGCAGCATAATTTTACCCCAAAAGAACCAAACAGGAAATACAACTACTAATTAAAATTGCCAAGCTTTCCTAAATCATGTGTAAGGAGGGCAGAGCCATTAATGAGGAAAACATTCAATGCCAAAGTACTGCTGGTAGGGACTGCTTGAAGAATATTGGGAGAGAAAAACAAGGCAAACTTGCAATCAGAGCTTTGGTATTCTTAGGTTGCTGTTTCTAAGTTAAGGGTAGTATAACTCATAACACTTTCAAACCTTTTTTAACCCCTCAGGAGCTTCCAAAGGAAGATTTTAAAATTAAATCCCTTTTTTTATCTATCTATCTAGTTCTCCAGACAAAAGGAAACACTGCTATTTCAGCTGCCAGCCTTCAGGAAAGGGATATATTTATCCCTTATGTTGTATATTAAGGTAACAGTTGGAGAATAGAATCATAGATTTAGGAAGGATCTGTGAGTTTATCCAATCTAAACCCTTCATTTCATGGATGAGGAAACTGAGGTCAAAAAGGCAAAATTATTTAGCCAAAATTTTGCTATTTCTTTAGGTCCATTCATCTAAAACTTCCATCAACCATTGCTTCTACTACTAATTCTTCTTCTTTTTCTTCTTCCTTTTCTTCTTCTCTTTTCTTCTTCTTTTTCTTCTCCTTTTTCTTCTTCTTTTTCTTCTGCTGCTGCTACAACTACTACTGCTACTACTACTACTACTACTACTACTACTACTACTACTACTACTACTACTACTACTACCATCACCACCACTACCAGTACTACTGATACTACGATTGATACCACTATTACTAATAATAGTCATTATTGTTAATAATGAATAATAGCTAATTATGCATGCATATATAATTTTTGGGTGTATATATTTTTCTCATTTAACCAATCAAGACTACTAAGTTCCAGGATAGATAACAAGTGGCAGAGAGCCCCAGAATTAGAACCAAGACTCCAGAATTCCTTATTGCTCTATAAAAGAGCAATTATATGTATAAATCCTATTTAAGCTAGCAGTAGTCTTTGGTTGGGCATATGCTATTGTATTTATACCTCCCTCTTCTCCTCTCAGATTTCTGCTACAAAATGAAGTTGGACAAAAATAAAACCTATGAAATAGAGTCCAAAACCTTGACCTTATATGGGTCTGTTTAAGTTATAAGGGCCTTCTACAATATTCCTTTTTGACTTGTGTCCTCACCCAGAGTTGTCCCTGGAAAACTCAGAATTTGGCTTGCTTTGACCCTATGCAGGCTTCTGCAGAATGTATTTCCCATCCATGATCATAGATTTAGAGCTGGTAGGGTCCTTAATTTTATGGATGAGGAAACTGAGGTCCAGAAAGGTAAGTGATTCAGCTAAGTTTGCAAAGATATAGAAACAGCATGGCATAATGGATTGATCTGACTTTGGTGCCAAAGACACTTGGGTTCAAGTCTCATTTTACCTCTCAGTGCTCTAGGCAACCCACTAAACATATAAGTGACAGATAAAGTGCCAACAAACACACATTGCAAAGGAAATTACTGGAAATGCTCAATGCCACTCAAATCATATGATACATTCTATCTCCATTCACATAGATAAAAATGGGACAGTATTTGAACCCAGTTCTTTTGACTTGAGAGTCAAGTACTTTTTCCATTATCCTACACTGCCTTTCTCAATAGCTATGGATAAAAGCATGCAAGCCAATAATGCTAGATATTTCGATGAATATCAGAAAAGTTCCCTAGTTTCACTCTTTTCCAATTTTGAATTTGCAGGTTCTGAATTATACCCTCTACCATATCGGTTTTCACAGGTGAATAGGATGATGCCCTGGGTAAGAATCATCAACACGAAATACTTTGAAGGATTTGGAGTCGTTGAGTTTCCTTGTTTCTTCTCCTAAGGAATAATAACAGCCTTTCTCTGCAAAGATAAAACAAGCCACTGAACCAGGAACAAACTGATTGCAGAAGGTGACAAATGTATTTTGGCAAGAAAATGGAAACGCTTCAGGAAGATCACTTCTGACATTTTTACATTTTTATAGCCTGGCACTTTACTATTGCTAGATGATTTACTCTCAGTTTGAAAGGAAAAGAAAAAGTCATTGCTGCCTTGGAGTCAATTGAAGTACTCCCACCCCAAACCCAGTATTCAGACAACAGGAAAAAATACCTAATTCTTTGGTCAGTTGCACACTGATATTTTGAATGTCAATCCACAAAAACTACCTGCGAAGGATCATAGATATAGAGCTAGAAAGTACCTCCAAAGGCATCAGATACAAATCCCTCATTTTATTGATGAACAGAGGTTAAGTACTATGCCCAGGGTCACACAGATAGTGAGTGACAGAGATAGAATGTCAGCCCAGATCCCCAGATTTTCAAGTTAGTGCTCTTCCTACTCCTGAATCTTCTTACAAAGACACAAAGTTAAATATGATATAAGAAAATAATTTCCAGGCCCTTAGACATGATTCCTACCTATATCCCAATGATGACCAACAATTCAAAAGTAATCCTTTTAAAATTTTAAATCCAAGCATTCTCTTCCTCTTAAATTTCCTTCCATTCACTCACCCAGTTTAAACTTACCAGTATGAGGGACTTTCAGAATTGAAGTTTCTTTCTCTAGATTTCTAATTGCATTTGTTCAAGGTTCATCAGGATTGCTTTATTGGGTCTTCGTTTCACTGATCAATGTTAGGAGTTGTCTGAGCATCGGCTGCTCTTAGACTTTATCACACCGAAGATTTTCATTTTCTCATCTTCTTTGCTCTCTCCTCCCTTCCCTTGGCAGACTTATGAACAACCAATCACATCTTCAGAAAAAATCTAATCTCAATGAATTATGGAAAGGGATGCAATTTTTGGAAGCCAAACTAATCAATGATGAACACACACACACACAATAACACACAACCACACGTTCATTTCAGTCATCAGAAACTATGTATAATGCTGCCTATTTGGGCAAAAAAAAAGAAAAACCTCTAAATAAGCTTCTAATGGCTCAACGTGTGGGGTTTTTTTAATCCATGAATTTCAAATAATTGAAAATTGAAACCTAAGAGTACTTGTGAATTTTTTTTAATTTCTTGGAGTTTCTTTAAAGTTCCAAGATACTCTCTTCAATTAGTCACCACAAAGTATTTTTGAAGATTCACTTTCAATATGAAAAAAGACAAGTCCACAAAGATTTTTAAAATTTCAAATCAAATATTCATTTGTGTCTTGCTCCCAACCCTAACCATTTCTCAGAATCCATTATAACTTGCTACTTCTTTCCTCAGCACAAGTATCATGTCACAGTTTTCAGAGGTAAAGTTAGCACGGCTAAGGGAGAGAAAAATAGGAACTGAAATGGGTTTTATAAATTTCCTTAAGAAAAGTTACTTTCTTTTTTCTCTTTCGTCGGGACTATTTATCAATAAATTTAGGAAATGAGTCAAAGGTTAACTGGCTTGTTTCAGGGCTTCCTGAAAAGAGGTGGTATAGTACATGTCTTCTTATCTGAACCCAAATCCCCATCCAAGAATTATCCTAAATTCCTAAAGGTCTCAAAATAGGCAACAGAGGTGCTTTTTTTTTAACTGGTGTTTAAATTAAATCCTCTCCTATTAACATCTGTTAAAAGTTCCAGAATGAAGAAAGATGAGACAATAAGGAAAATGATAATGTAGAACATCTACTTCTTTAACTCACTTAGAAGTAAAAATATGACTTCTGTCCATTCTTCATCAAACAAAAGTACAGCCTACTATTGTAGAAAGATTAGGAGACATGAGTCCTAGGTTCCAGTCTTGCTGCCATCATTCACTAGACACGTGAACTCAGCAAGTCAATCCACCTCTCCGAGTCTCTAAGTTCTTATCTGTAAAAGAGAGCAGTGAAGACAATGTTGATAGAATGCTAAGCTTAAATTCAAATTCAGTAAGAGCTGAATTCATATCCTTTCTCTGTAGACTGAAAACTCCTTGAGGGTA
Organism: Pseudocheirus occidentalis; assembly: GCA_028646575.1. Classification (NCBI taxonomy): domain Eukaryota; kingdom Metazoa; phylum Chordata; class Mammalia; order Diprotodontia; family Pseudocheiridae; genus Pseudocheirus; species Pseudocheirus occidentalis. The sequence goes on from CM053593.1 coordinate 214,798,835, forward strand.
GCTATCTCACTTTTCCATTAATAGCACCTAGTACATATTGCCTGCCATATAGTATGAACATGATGAGTGCTTGATAATTAACTAACTAGTAGCTATCTGACCTGGGCAAGTCATTTAATGTCTTTGAACTGCAAGTGCCTCCCTAGGATTTTTGCACTAATTCACAAGTTCACATATACTTTGGTAGAAAGAATTCCCACATCCTGAATTTCTAACAGCAGCTCCACTGAAATCCTAGGTCTTTTGAATATTTAAAATACTAGCAACTTCATGGGGTTGTTGAGAGGCCTGAATATGGGTGTAAGTTTTTTTATACATTTTAAAGCCTTATACAAAAATAAAGTTCTTATTTAACCAATGAAGCTCATTTCAAAAATTCTGAATCTTAATCCTGAGATCTATCTATAATTTTAAGCCACCACAGGACTAGACCCACTCAGTAAGAACAGAAATCACTTGCTGACTTGTGCAATGAATAGACCTTGAAGACTGCCTTTCTAACTCAAGAAATATCTTGATTCATTAGGATAGATAGAGAATCTCTCTCTCTCTCTCTCTCTCTCTCTCTCTCTCTCTCTCTCTTGCTCTCTCTCTCTCCTCTCTCTCTCTTTCCCTCTCTCCCCACCCTCCCTCCCTCTTTCCTCTTCTCTCTCTTCACCCCAGTCTCCTTGTCTCTGTCTATCTCAATTGAACGTAAGTCAAGCCATCCTGGGTATTTCTGGTTTTTATCTTCTCTGGGCAGATCTATTACTTTGAAGGAAAAAAAAACATTCTGATACCAAAAATCCTCACATTGAAGGTGCCTTGTTGAATTGTTGCTGCATCTTCCTTCCAAAGATCAAGTTCAACAATCTCTGGTTAACATTAAATTCTGAGTCTTTGATTGGATTTGATGAACATTATCATTGCTTTTTACAAAGAAAGAAAACAAAAGCTTGAGTGCACCACGTTAAGTACTCAAGAACACTATTCATTTAGTACTTGCTATGCCAGCCAACAGGTGGCACTAGAAGCTTGAGCTACACCAGCTCACTCAAAGTTGACCATGCACTCTCCTGCTCCACTCTTCATGCTTCCTGGTTTTACATTTAAATCTAAGTTTATGAATTAATTTCCTTAAAAAAAAAGTATTGTAAGTCATCCCCTACCCATTTGAGATTCCCAAGTTTGTTTCCCTTCTCAGCATAATACCCTGATGGATATGTTATAATAAGGGTTTCGTGGGTTGAACTAAATGTCTAAGGTCACTTTCAACTTGTAATTCTGTTCCAGCCCCAAAGAATTCATTAATTAAATACTTAGAATAAGAAATTTACTGAAATCAAACTGAAAGTAAATTATAATCACATTAACATCCAAAGCATCTTAAGTAGTTACTTTGATAGTCTGATTTTCCAATTCATGTGCCCTCTCTTTTATATCTTACTTACTCTTTGTCCTTGCAATGAGGAAAACTATACCCTAGAAAAAGATGTCTTTCTAGAGTAGGGTTGTGCATCATTCTTGGTCTCAGAAATCAAGGAGAGGATGAGGAATAAAAATTTCAGCTTGCCAATATCAGCTTACATCTCAGCAGCCCACCCTTACCAGTTGAATCTAGCTGCCTGATATATTAACAGGCTGACCCAATGAAAGTCTTCTGAAGAACTTACTAAGTTAGTCTCTTTTTCTAGAATTATTACCTCCTAATGAAAAAGAGATGTACCCTGGATGTTGAAGTCAAGACTAAGAATAAAAGAGAAAGAGTAAGAGACAACTAAGACCTGAATCTGTAATTTTAAAAAAATCCCACCAGATATCTCCCAAGAAGTTCAAAGGGAGAAAGTAAAGTCCCATTTACACCAAAATATTTATAGCAGCAGTTTTTGTGGTAGCAAAAAAGGGGGGTAAACAAAGTAGGTGTTCATCTACTGGGAAATGTCTAAAGAAACTGCATTTCAGCAATGTTAATGAATATTGTTGCGCCATGGGAAGAGACAAATATGAAAACTTCAGAAAAGCTATAGAAGTCATGATATAGTAGAAAGAGAACTGGCTCTGGAGTCAAAGAACTTAGCTTCAAATTTTGCCTCTGATGTTAACTATCTGTCTGACCTTGGTTAAGATACTCAGTCTATCCTTGACCACAGTTACCTCGATTATAAAATGTGGGGATCAGACAACATGGCCTACGATCCTATAATACAGAGTAAAGTAAGTAGGGCAGCTGGGTAGCACAGTGGATAGAGTGCTGGGCCTTAAGTCAGGAAGAGTCATCTTCCCAACTTCAAATCTGACCTCAGACACTTACAAGCTGTGTGACCTTGGGCAAGTCACTGAATCCTGTTTGCCTCAGTTTCCTCATCTGTAAAACGAGTTGAAGAAGTAAAGGGCAAACCACTCCAGTATCTTTGCCAAAGAAAAAACCCAAATGGAGTTATGAACAGTCAGAAATGACTGAACCACACAAAATAAGTAGAACCAAGAAAACATACACTGTGACTACAACAATGTAAAGAACAATAAAACAAATTGGGATGCTGTTTAATTTAAATAGCCAAACTCAGCCCAGGTAAAGAACTGATGAAATGTGTCTCCTCTTCATTGAACAGGCAGTAGATTATGAAAGTGGAGTATTTCATGTATTGTCAGTAACAATTAATGTATTGGTTGGTGTTGATGAACTACAATTTTCTTTCTCATTTTTTTAAATCTTTGTTACAGAGGTCATCTACTATTTCTAAGTTTGTAGTAGGGGTAGAAAGAAAAGATATTCCAAAGTAAACGAGATACAACAAGAGGGATCGATAATTTTTTTTTGGACTTCCCAGTTTCACCAGAGCCCTACTTGTGATAGCTACCCTATTTGGGGAGGCACTCCCTTCCAGCCTTCACAACTCTACATTCTCAGTTTTCCTTAGCACCTAAGATCCAGAAGGTGCAGAGGAAAGGTATATATGTGCCCATTAAGCATCTGGAAGCTCCTTCAGTTGATTCCTTTAAGGTATGAAAAGCGCTTTACATCCTCCTCCTCCTCCTCCTCCTCATCATCATCATCATCATCATCATAACTTTAAGTTGATTGCTTTAAGGCATGAAAAGCCCTTTACCCAATACTAATAATAACTTTTATATAGTGTTTACTGTGTAACAGGCACTGTGCTAAGTCATTATGTTATTTATTATTATCTCGTTTGATCCTAACCATAACCCTGGGAGGTAGGCGGTATTATTATCCCCATTTTACAGATGAAGAAACCGAGGCAGAAAGCAGCTAATCGACTTGCCCATAATTGCACAACTAGAAGTATCTGAGGCCAAATTTGGACGTAGGTCTTCCTGACTCAACCTCCTAAGCAAGTTAGGAGGCATCCCTGTTTTTGTAAAGCTTACAGTCTATTTCGCAGGCTATTCAACTATCCTTCATTTATCCCTCTTTTTTTTTTTTTTTTGCTTTTTGGAGGACAGTTGGGATTAAGTGACATGGCCAAGGTCACACAGCTAGTAAGTGTTAAGGGTCTGAGGCAGGATTTGAACTCAGATCCTCCTGACTGCAGGGGTGGTGCTCTTATTCACTGCACCACCTAGCCACTTCTATCCTTCATTTCTTATCCCAAAGAATCACAGAATTAGGATCTTAAATTCATATATTTAGAGCTCAAAGAGGCCTCAGAAGTCATCTAGTCCAACCCTTCATTTTACAGATGAGGAAGTTGAGGCCCAAAGAGTTTAAGTGATTTGCTAAAAGTTGCACAGGTATTAAGCTACTGAATTAATATTTGAATGCTAGCGCTCCTCTGTCTTCAAATTCCACACAATTGCCTTTGCACTACTCTTCAAATAGTAGGTCCAAATATCAAATCCCACAAATCAAGCTCCTAGCGTGTGTGTAATATTATGCTCAACTATATGGTGGATACAAAATAAGTATAAATTGCCATCCCCTCCACTGAACTTGCCATGTATTGTCTCCACACTTGGACCTTACCTCCTGCCACTTTGTGCTCCCCTCCCTGCTTACTGCCCCAACTCTGAGCATAGCCCAGTTGGACTTGGAAATCCCAGGGTTCTGTAATTCTTACCTCTTTGGGAAGCATGAAAAGATGTGGAGTCAGAAGATCTCAGTTCAAATCTCATCTCCGACACTCAGATTGAAGTTTTTGTTATGTTTTGTTTTTAGCAAGTTGGTGGCAGGACCAAATTTGTACATTATGACAATTATTTTGGCATCTTTGTGAAGGGTGACCTGGAGAAGGGGAGACAAGAGTCAGAGACCAGTCAGAAGACTTTTATAATAGTTAAGAAAAGATGGGAGCAGGCCTATCAATGAAAGAGCACAAGATAAGATATAATAAAATGCTTAGTTGAAACTATGCCCTATGGTCAGTGAAGAGGAAGAATAGTAAGGGCTGGATTCAGGGGAGTCCTCAGGAGGAAATCAGGACTGGAGATAAAAGTAACCACTATAATTATTAACCAAGATATTTTTGGTAGTTTACAGTCACACAATGAGACATTCCAACTCCACATACTTAAGTGGTTTTTCCCTTTCATAATTTGTGTGGAGACATACAGGACTAGGGATAGTACCTGGAACTGAGATTTCATTGTCAACTCTCCAGCAAGAAACTACCAATAGAGATCAGTACCTTTCCTGAAATGTAGAATTACCAGAAGCACTGAAAATTTGTGACTTTCCCAGGGTCACATAGTATGTGTCAGAGACTCAAACTCATGTTTTTCTGGCTTTCTATCTACTACACCATGATTCCCTTTATGGGGGCACATATATTCTCAAATTTGATTACCTCTTTTTTCCAAATTCCCTCCAAAGATCATATTTCTTCAAACCCAGACCTCATGTCTTTCAAACACATATCTGCTGTGCACTGAACAATTATCTCGTAGCCCTTTAGATCACTACTTACTTTTCTGTGGCTTCTTTGTCTAACACAAATTATCATTGGTAAAGGCCAAATCAATCAGTTTTGGTTTTTTTTTTAATTGTCCCAGTTTTAAAAAACATTAATAACAAACACAAGGCCATCAGGAGAGAAGTGGAAGAGAAAAAAGGATGCTTGTGGCTATCAGATCTGTGACTTTAATGGAATATAGTACATTTTAATTTGGTATTTTCTCATTCTCCAAATGGATCATAAAGCAATGAGCCTAGAGATGCACATGTGGTAACTCAAAACATAGGGGAAATAAAGAAATCAAGATGTTTCTGTTGTTTAGTCATTTTTCAGTCACGTCTGACTCTTTATGACCCCATTTGGGATTTTCTTGGCAGAGATACTAAAGTGGTTTGCCATTTCCTTCTCCAGTTCATTTTACAGATAAGGAATTGAGGAAAACAGGGTTAAGTAACTTGCTCAGGGTCATGCAGCTAGCAAGTGCTTGAGACCAGATTTGAACTTAGGAAAGGGAGTCTTGCTGACTTGGCTTGCCAGACTTAGAACTGTATCCACTCTGCTACCTAGCTTCCCCTCAAGACATTTTGAAAGGTTCACAATCCTAAATTCTGGTCAGACCAACTAAAGGAGAGTAGTATTGGCTTCATAGGGAATAAGGAGACAGGCGTAAGCTGAGTTGCAATGGCTTCATCTCTGAGACAGTGTCCTTAATCAGTCACAGAAGAATAGTCTCGTTCCATTATCTGAGATCAACTGAGATTGTATTTCCACCCCTGCAACCAGTCACATCCAGAGCCAGATAAAGTACCCTCAGGATCCATGGAGTCTGAAAATGAGAGACAAATCCCTCAGCAACACTATGCACCTTGGAAACTAGAGGCTGCTTGCATGTTACAAAACAGAGGCCCCAGCAGGACATGGTTTCTGGTCACTGAACTGACCTCTCCCCAAACACCATACTTCTGAAGCAGCAAAGAGTGTGACTTAAACCAATTGGAGTATAAATAATAGAAGTATAGATTTAGGGCTAGAAGGAACCTCAAAGGTCTGGAAAAATGAAGGAAGGAACAAAGGAAGGAACGAAGGAAGGAACGAAGGAAGGAACGAAGGAACAAAGGAAGGAAAGGGAGGGAGAGAGGGAGGAGAGAAAACAATAATTTATTACATAACTATTGTTTACAAGTCTATTCTCATTTGATCCTCACAACAACTCTGGGAAGGAAGGCTGTCTCCTTGTAGAAGAAGTAAAGTTATTCACTTGAATATTAGCACCCAAGGTAAAGTCTCAGTAACCCAAACCTAGTTATGGTTCTGCCCAGAACCACTTAGATCCAAAAGACTATGTCTCTAAAGGGGTGCCTATTTTTAGGCCAACACACATGTTCTCTGTCACCTGTAAATATACTCATGGATTACTGTGGGTTAATATTCTTGTTACTCAGTCAAGAAACTTCTTAATACTCAGTCAAGCAACATAAATAGGAGTGTCCTAAAGTTACTCAAGGGAGAAAATGTCAGTGGCAGTACATTTGCAGCTGATCTTCCACTTGGAGAAACTTCATGCCCAAATGAGGCAGTGTGAAAAGCAGCCTGATCAGGAGAATCCAAAGCAGCTGAAGTGTTACTAGACTCTTACACTAGTTGGAGAGCAATCCCCTGGAAAATTAGAAAATTCTGCATTTCATGGTTAACTGAATAACAAATCATGTGGGAGCAAAGAAATTGGGGAAAAAAGCTATGTTGGCATTCACTTTGAAGAGAATTTCAGAAAGATTTTCACAGAAGCTGACTCCCTGAGGATTTACAAGGAATGAAGCAAGAGCATACTTTCATGCAACAATAGGTTTCTCTGAAAGCACAGAGGAGTAAGGGGCTGGGTATGATGTTTGGGACTTGGTTCCTTTGGTGAAAAAAGATAATTTTTCTGATAATTTGTGAAGGTCAAGGACTCTTCATTCACTGCCTCAATATGGTATCAAGGGAGAATATTTTAAACCCACCTACCAACAGAATTTGGGGGGAGTTTTGAGGAATTTCTTCATTTACCTCTTAATTGAGCCAAGATTAGGTGGTTTACTATAAGACTGATGGAAATGAACATCAAGAACATGGGGAATCGGTGGGGTACAGTGGAAAGGGTATTAGATCTAGAGACACAGGACTCATGTTCAAATCCCACCTTTTCCCCTAAGGGAAGTGCCTGCCTCACCTAGTGGCAGGCACAATTAGAGTTCATGTTTCATTCTCGATTTCAGATCTCACTCAAATTAAAGAGAAACTGGGGAGATACTTGGAAGACCCCACTAAGTTTACTGAGGGTTTTAGAGACATATCCTGACAATCTGAGCTTTCTTGGGGGTGATTTGCATATCCTCTTATTCACCAGTTGTACCACTGAAGAGAAGAAGATAATCTCAGAACAAGCCCCAAAATTTGGGGATCCGTTGGCTATCAATGACCCCACAAAATATCCCCTGGGAACAATTGCTGTTCCCACTAGTGACCCAGGGTGGGGTTATCAAAAAAGTGAGGATAGGGGAAAAAGGGACCATATAATAATGTGCCTTAAACAAACAAGAACCAAACAGGAACAAAAGGAGTATAAAGAAAGGACAATTTCCCTGGCATAAAAGATAATTTCCTCTGGAGGGAATTAAAGATGACTATGGCAAGGCCAAAACATAAAAGAAAAAGGGAATGTTTGTACATATAGAGCATGGAAAGCAGTAACAACCACCGAGTCTAATTGTTCTGAAAAATAGGCAACAGGTCTGGGGCCAGGTCCTAAGGACTGTATTAGAACTCTCAAAGCCTGTCCTCTTGACTCTTTTCAGATGAATGAATAATTATACTACTTGGCATACGCCCTAAGGGGGTCATTGATAAAAAAAAGAAGTCTCCACATATGTCAAAATAACTGTAGTAATACTTTTTATGATAGCAGAGAACTAGAAACAAAGTAGATGCCCATTGGTTGGGAATGACAATAAATTGTGTTACATGAATGTAATGGATGTGTTGAATGTTTTGTATTATAACAAATGATGAATATGATGAATGCAAAGAAAGATAGAATTCAATGAACTGATACAAAGGGAAGTAAACAGAGTCAAGAAAAAAATACACGACTACAACATTGTAAATTGCAAAAACAATAATCACAAAACAAATGAAAATGAATATTACAAAACTGCAGAGAGCAAGTATGACCACAAAGAAGAGCTATTAAAACACACCTCCCTCAATGCCTTTGCAGATGTAGGTAATCCATAGCTATGGAACATTTCATATACTTTAAGATTTCTTTTAATACAATCATCAATATTACTGGTTTTTATCTTACTCTTTTTTCTGTTTTTCTTTTTAAAAATTCCTTGTTATATGGCATAGCTTTTTGAGTAGGGGAGGAGGAGGGATATATGGGAAATGTAGGAAATGTAAAAACAAAACATAATAAAATGCATTTAAAAATAAAAAGTATAATTTAATTTTACTTTATTCCAATAGTTATTCATTCATCTGGAAAGTCATTTATCCAATCATTTCAATTATCTAAAACCAGGAAGGAAACCAAAAGAGTCCTCTGGGAATCCAAAATTTGTCACACGTTAAAAAAAAATTAATTCCATTAAGTTTGTGCATTTGACTTAGAGATCTTCAATACCTCACTCAAATACTTATTCTTTTTATCTCATAGAGATGTAGTGTGCTAACAAATGTCAGTTAATTCAAATTCTGGTTAGTGAGGCACTAGTTAATTGAGGTTTGACTATCATTGCACTTTCCCAATCAATAAAATTTGCAGTGAAACTTCTTAGTAATATCCTCCAACTAATGGACCCTTATTCGCTAAAAACTCCTAGAGGCCACTGACCTGTGAACATAATCTAATGGAAATGAAATTCTTGGAAATTACTATTACTCATGCTTATGAGCACTCTACGTGGAAAGGTCACTGTAAAGCTCATCTTCACTCATGGAGACAATAATCCTGAGAGGAGTGTCACTTCAGAATGCTAATGACATCGAAATCCCTCTATCCCTGAGGAGGCTATCGCAAGATTCCGAAGCAACTAAGGTCACTTAAAGTTCAATGATGAGCCAGTACTTTTTTGAGATTATTTATGAGGAGTGCTAAAATATAAAGATTTCATATTTTTATCTAAGCTTATGTAAAAGATTGATCATTAGCCTATGTTTAAAGCCAGGCTCTCAAATCCTCTTTTCATTATTCTTTTCTCCAAGTGGCTTGGCAAAACATGAAGGAATTTATGTCATAGACACTACAGGGTGGTGTAGGGAGTTTGATACTGTTTTGGAGAGCAATAGACAAAGTCAAAGGCCTTTTGTTTCAGTTCTAACTCTTCAGTTAAACTACAGCATGGAATTGCTCTGAGCCTCAATTTCCTTATCTGCAAAATGGATGCAATAACAGCTGTCTCCAAAGGGTCTTGTGAGGAAAGTGTTTTGTAAATTCTAAAATGCTCCACAAATGTAAGTGATGATGATCATGATGACAAAGCTAGACCTTCTAGGCAAACCTTGTACAATTGTGAAAAAGTACTAAAAGATAAAAGGGAGCAAATGGGTGGTAATAAATTTATTTTCTCTTCTGAGTATCATAAGATTTACTAAAGGCAACTAAGTGGTGTAGTGGATAGAGTGGCTAGACTTGTATTCAGAAAGACCCGAGTTTGAATCCTATTCAAAAACTAGCTGCTCTTTGGTTTTGACTCACTAATGTTATGTATTCTTTGGCCATTCCAACTCCTTACCTTTCAACTTCTTTTGATATATTGTTTTTCCCATTAGATCATAAGCTTTTTGAGGGCAAGTACCAAATTAATTTATTTCTTTTTAAAATTTGTATCCTGTGTTAAAGTATATCTTGTTTCCCCCCGCCCCAATTCTCTCTCCCCCAACTTTTTAGCTACTAGAGTAAATAAATTTATAAGTAGCTAGTATAAAGTAACAAGAGTAGGAAGTACGATTGATTACAAAGGGAAGCCCAGAAGTCACAGACTGTCCAATAAAATAAACAAGCATGACAGTTACTTGTAAACAGTCTTACATATAAGGGGAACGTGGAACCACTGGCAACTGTCTCATAAATTAACTTAGGTCACATCCTGAGACTATGTGCTAAATTAGAGGAAACCAACTAGGTCTTACCGTTTGATTCTCCCAACTGCCCATGGTCTGCAAATCTCAATGCCTGCAAGCTCCAGACCTGAGCAGTAAGATCAGCAAAATACCAGCAAATGTCACTCTGATGAATGAATCCTAAAGTGTTGCTGATAATTTTGAGATCATGGGGATATGTTAATGAACTAACCCTAATGCAGAATGGATAAGAATCTGTTCCCTTCCACCCAACTCTATAAAAATGAGGGTACAAACTCCTGCCCTCCCATCCCCCCTTCCTCTCCTCTGCCCAGTACTTTTTTTTATGTATCTATTATGGGTCCATAATTCCTGAGTGCTCTCAACTCCAATCTGCATTTATGTAAGTGACTTTCTGCACCTCTCCCCTTTGCCATTCTCTTCTCCGTGATGTCTGTCTTCCTCTGACAGACCATCTCCTGTTCCCACACTATCTGCCTCTGTATCTACAACGTATCACTTGCTTATATACTTTGTTTGGTTTGCCTCTGTGATCTCTGCGCCTTATTAAATCATGATTGAAGAAGTGCTCACCATTTGTTGCCATTTTGGTCTTTGCCAGAGAGTATCCAACAAACCAGGCATGTTCACCCCCATGGGAACACCAGGACTAAGATTATAATCTATTCACAGCCACCCAATGAATTCATGTGTAAGATAGTTGAGTAGAGTTGATTCAAGAGTGGGTAGTTGAACCTCATGTCCCCTTCCAGGCTATTTCCCTATTTTCCCCTGGGTTTAAATAAATCAAATATTAATTTCATCAATTAATTGACAGTTCATATCCGCAGGGCTTAGCATGGTGCTTGGCCACATGGTAGGTGCTTAAAACATGTTTATTAACTGTTGATTGTGTGGACAAATGACTTAATCCATGTTTTAATTTCCTTATCTGTTAAATTGGGATAATAATGGTACCTGTATCCAAGAACTATTGTGATGATAAAATAAAATAATACACACAAACACACTCAGATCTGCTATTTTAGTATTTGCCATTAAACATTATTTGCAATTCAGGTTGCCTGTAGTGTTACTGATTCTAAAACTCTTCCTTGTAAAAAGCTTTAACGACTTCCTAGAAGTCAAATAAGATGGTATTTGTAAAATGCTTAGCACAGTGCCCAGCACACTGTAGATGCTCATGCCCTGGGGCAAAGCCCCATTGCCTCAAATTCATTATGGCTCTAACATCTAAGTACAACTTTGATGGGAAATCAGAATCCCATCACTGGAGTCCTCTTGAATAGTAATTCAAAAACATTCCTTCCTCATTTATTTGTAAGTTTCCTATTTGCTTTGTTGCTGTTGTTCTTCAATCATTTCAGTTGTATCCAACTCTTTGTGATCCTATTTTGTGTTTTCTTGGAAAAGAGCCTGAATTGGTTTCCCATTTCACTCTCCAGCTCATTTTACAGATGAGGAAACCGAGGCAAACAGGGTCAAATGACTTGCCCAGGGTTCCACAACTAGTAAGTGTCTGAGGCCACATTTGAACTTAGGAATTCTTCCTGACTCCAGGACTCACACTGTATGTACTCTGCCACCCAGTTGCTGCTTCCTATTTCCTTAGGGCCAAGGAAAGGGGAAAGGCAAGAAATAAAGTTGAATTTTCTTTAAATAAAAATTTAATAGCGAAAATTGTAATGTAGCTATAAATTAACCTGGGTTTCAAGAACCTGAACATAAACCATAAGAAATTAATATGAAGGCAAGGTGTGTCACCAAAAGCAAATAAGAAACAAATGAACACCAAGAAAATCAAGATTGAGAAGGAAAGAATACTTGTGACATAGCACATAGAAGGGATTCAATAAATATTTGGATATGAGGAGGATAATGGAGAGGATGCAACCCTATTACCCACCTTGGGGGGGGCATACCTAAGAGTCGTACCTGAGCTTTGATTTAGATATTTATTTAGAATGTTACTACAGAGTGAGGGCATAATGATCCAAAGAAAGAAACTGACTATTGGCCTCAGGTCTCCAATATATAAAACCTAGTCCATGTGAGTCTAGACTGTAGAGTAGTGGTTCTCAACCTTCCTAATGCCGCGACCCTTTAATACAGTTTCTCATGTTGTCATAGCCCCCAACCATAAAATTATTTTTGTTGCTACTTCATAACTGTAATTTTGCTACTATTATGAATCGTAATGTAAATATCTGAAATGAAGGATGTATTTTCATTGTTACAAATTGAACATAACCCACAGGTTGAGAACCGCTGCTCTAGAGCTTAAGGGAGCCCTGGGTCATCTAACAATGAAGTCATTCTCAGTGTCTTCTTATACATTATAAGCACTAGCTGTTTATTCAAACGACCTAGGAAACAACTCTCACCTCTGCTACTACTAAATGCATCACCTTAGGAAAGTCTTTTTTAACCTCTCTAAGTCTCATTTTCTTTATCTGTAAAATATACATCTTACCTATCTCTCACAGCCCATTTTGAGGAAAGTCCTTTGTGAATCCAAGTACACAGAAAAAATGTGAAAGCCTCAAGATTAAACTAAACCCCATCTGGGTTTCTGCTGGCAGAGATACTGAAGTAGTTTGCCATTTCCTTCTCCAACTCGTTTTGCAGATGAGGAAACTGAGGCAATCAGGATTAAGTGACTTGTCAAGATCTTCCAGCTAGTGTGAGGTCAAATTTGAACTCAGGTCCTCCTGACTCCAGGCCTGGTTCTGTGCAATCTAGCTGCCAAGGTTATGTATATATCTATCTATAGATGTATGTGTGTATGGTGTGTATGAGAGATGGAGAAAGAAAGAGAGAGAGAGAGAGAGAGAGAGAGAGAATAAAACCCCTCATACTCTGGTTCAAAGAAAAGTAACTTGACTGAATCAGCATGATACAGTGTATCACAATAGAGAGAGCACTGGATTTGGACAAAGAACCTCATTACCTCTTGCTAACTGTGTGACCTTGGGCAAGTCACTTTACCTATTTGGGCCTCAGTTTCCTCATCTGTAAAACAAGGAGTTTGGGTAAGATAAGATAAACTCTGCAGTATCTTCAAGCTCTAAATCTATTATCTTACCAATCATATATTCCATTCTCTATATGCCACAGACGAGTAAGGAAAGGAGGCCTTTGCTTCTTCCCCATCCTTTAGAAATACTTTAAGAAAGCAACATACTAAAAATAACTGATCAATACACAGACAGGAAATCATTTTGCTTATTTATTTTAACCACTGTAAGTAAGTAGTGCCTGTGGAGAGAGATTTGGTAGAAAAAATAAAATAGAAGCTACTTTTAAAAATATATTAACAGCTCACAGGTTCATTCAGGTTCAATACACCCAGAAACCATTACAGAAAATGACATTTTCCATTATATTTACTCTTCCAGTAACTGTCTAGCAAAGAGCAAAAATGTGTGAATGTGGTTATCCAGTCAACTGATTGAGAAAAGCTTCCTTTTTTCAAGGTCTCACGTAGCCTAAACTTTTAATTGGGCAGACTCCACTTAAGAAATAGAGTTCCTAGCAAGCAGCAATAAAACTTCAATATAAAAAGTAATAGCAAGAGCAGCTTGAGAGATCCACATTCATTTCAGTAGCTATGCTAAAGTTGATGTAGATGGGAAAATAAATTACTAATGAAGTCCCTCTGCCCTTTCTCAAATTCCCACCCATCCCCCCTACAAAAAAATGCCATAAATGAGATGGATTGCCAAACTGAAAGCATCAAGTTTAGAGGTGAGAGGCCCCTGAGTTTATCTAGAACAACCGCTTCATTTATTATTATTATTATTATTATTATTATTATTTATTATTTATTATTATTATGATTATTTTTAACATTACTAGTAGCAGTGGTGCATTATATTCTAAAAGTCAGAACACTATGTAGTCCACTTCCACTTTTTATCCCTCCCTTTAATTTTCCTTTTAACAATTTTGCCTTTTCCTATTTCCTCCCATCACCCTATCCCCTTCAGGGCTATGCTAGAACCTGATCAGACTGGTTTGCAGTCTGCTAGAGTCAGCCATTACATTTTCAGTTCGAGCATCAATACCTCAGAAAGCAGTAAGTGCTCTAAATCAGGGCTTAATTTATTGCTCTGTTGATCGTTGAAACTTAAGAAAATGAGGGAGAAAATGTAAGTAATGAAGATTAACCTTTAATGTGTGGGGACGTGGGGGATGGGTGGAGAGCCAGTTGTTAAACATTTAGCTGCACATTTCTGATCTTAATGTTTGCAAATCACTTTACAGATACTGTCTCATTTGATTCTCCCCCAAACCCTAGAAGATAGGTGCCTTTATTATCCATCATTATACCGATGAGGCAATTGTTGCAGGAAATGTGACTTCTTCACAGTCAACTACTTTGTAAGGGTCTGAAACCAGATTTGAACTCAGGTCTTCCTGATTCCAGGTCCGGTGCTCTCACCATTGTGTTGCCAAAGTTTCTCTCATTTTACAGATGTGGAAACTGAGGACCAGACAGTTTAGGTGATTTATCAAGGGTCACACAGGTAGTGATAGAGTTAAGTGGTCCAGCCAAAGTTCAAAGCCAGTTCTTCTAACAACAGAGGCAGGGCTGATGGAAGAATTCAATATTAGAACCATGATAGGATTTAATTCTTCCAGTCTTTGCCTTATTTCCTCATGCTTATTAAATTCATGCCCAACACATCTTATTGGATTGGCCTAATTTGGGCCATTTCACAGGCCCTTGCTTTTAAATTAGGTCTTGGCCCCTGTAAGTACTCAATATTTTCTGTCCTTTTCTTCAGCTGGAAACTGTGACTGGCCCTCTCCAGGCTGCGCTGCAGACTTTGTCCACCATGCCCCTTAAATTTCTTAATTTTGGAAACTAAATCTAGTCCCTGGATTCACAAAGGCTCAGTACTCTCTTCCCTGGGCCTTCTGAGTCTTTGATTGGATGATTCCTTCCAAAACCTCCATTTAAGGAGGGCACCCAGACCAGCGATGTCTTTATTCCTCTTCAGGCTGCACTCTAGATTTTCTCCATCATGCCTCACCCCTCAGACTTGTACACAGTAAGTGCTTGTTGACTGACTCACTCCATAATTGTTAGCCTTTCCAATCATCCATAGTAACTTAATAAAAACTCTACTCATCGACAGGTAGTAGGTTTTGAAGACCAGCTTTCTAAAAGGCAACATGCTGTACAATCCACTTTCACATTTTCCTGTTAACAATTTGACTTTACCTGGTTTCCTCCCGTCATCCTACCCCCTTCAACATTAGTGTTGAAGCTGAATTCAATTTATCCCTACTGTGGATTAAGTAGTTTATAAGTGCAAATGAAAGAAAAAAGAAATATTTATTAGAATAAATAAGATGCTATCTTACTTATGCAAAAACGGCACTGCTGTCCGAAGCTCAAGGAGCTAAATTCAAAAGCTAGAGAGGTGATCACTTTCTACCTTCTCATTCAATAACATTTAGCAGCAAATGCTTTCAAAATGGACGATTTTACATTTAGAATTACCAACACAACCACAAAAGAAAGAAATCAGAGTTCAGTAAATAAATTATGCATACAAGGGTTTTTACTAAAGGAAAGCGCTCACCCAACTATATCCCAAGATAATGCAAAAAGATGTAGGGAACAGACCTGTTCTCAGCTATCATATTTCCATGGTGAGGGTGAGCTCCCATATCTGTAGAGGACAAGCAAAAAAATCTTCAGCAGCACTCTCTTATCAGCAACAGGACAATTTGAGTCTGGATTGTTCTTGAGAGAAGGCCTCAGTGCTAAAATGATCAACAACAAAGTCTCACTTTTGATAATGTATTGAATGTGGTAGGGGGGACGGAAGGGGTTAGGAGAGGAGACTAATGAAGTACAAGTGAATGGATGCATGAACAATCTTTCTGAACTCATGATTCTGTTATTTGTGTAGCTAGACCTTGGCACATTTAACTGCTTTGGGAGGTAACTATTAATTCAGAGTGGGCAGCCTACCTATAGTACATTCTAAAAATCATTCTAGAAATCACCTCATTGAATTCTGATCAAATCACTGACTAATCAAATCTCCAGAGGCCCTCTGATGAAGCATGTCACCTACCTCCTAACAGAGAAGTGACAGACACAAGCTGCAGAGACACATATTTTTGGACATGTCTACTATATAGTTTCATTTAGCTTGATCTTGTTTACTTATTACAAAGGTTTGTTTCTTACTCTAGGTTACTTAGGAGGTTGAGGATGGGGCTAGCAATAGTAATACCCAGTAAAAAGGGGAGTTGTTATTATATCAACTTTCTTATAAACTGCAACAAAAGAACACAAAAAGAAGAAAAACTCGCAAATATAGCTTTGAAAGTAACATGTAAAACTTATTTATTTTTTAAACTGTGAAATAGTTTCACAAAGAATCCTCTTTTGGTTTCTATTGTATTTCTAAAAATGCCATTTTCTTTGGTGTTTAAATTCAAGTTAATTTTTTTAATTTAAAAAAGAAAAGAGAAAGGGTAATGAATGTGGTTGGATATATTCATTTTATACTAAAATTGTTAGAAAAATATCTGCTTAGGGATATTATTTTCTTTGATAAATTAGACACTTGTACACATGCATTAATTGTAATATATCATAACTCTTTCAGGTTCTGTGAAGAATAGTTTTCTAAGAAGTATACCAAACCCACAAACAATCTCTTAACTTTTCTGT
Source organism: Pseudocheirus occidentalis (assembly GCA_028646575.1). Lineage (NCBI taxonomy): Eukaryota > Metazoa > Chordata > Mammalia > Diprotodontia > Pseudocheiridae > Pseudocheirus > Pseudocheirus occidentalis. The sequence goes on from CM053593.1 coordinate 214,815,554, forward strand.
TAAAAGTCTGAGCTTTTTTTAATTTTGCTTTTATTTTCTCCTCGGTAACATTGGTAAGAAACCATGCAGGAAATTCTTGGCTCCTTGATCTACGATGATAATCAGTCAGTTAACAAGAATATTTCATTATATTCACATACAATTTGTTTAGTCACTTGTTCTGTCATCTGATTGTCTAAGAGGCAATCTAGGGATTCCTTTTAGGTTCTAATTCTTTCTTTTTCCTCCCTTTTGGTTCCCCTTCAGAATCAGAAAGTTTTTGCTTGGGACTAATCCCACTCTATTATCATCCTCCCAATTAGCTGCCTCCTATCCCATAATCCCTTGTTTCTCTGTTCTCATGTTCTTCTCACAGGTCCCAAGAATGAAGAGTAGCAAGCTCCATTCCCTTTTCTCCTCCTTCCATATTGTAACTGACATGTTTTCCTTTTTCCCTTCCTTCTCTCTTTTCTCTTTGAACCTTCAGAATATAACCCATCCTCCTGCCACCCAGGTCCTCTTGCATTTTTCTTAACTCCCTTAATACCTTTGAAAACATTAAGGTTCTGAAGGCTCAGATTTCTTCTACCACTATTAAAATATAAGCCTTGTATTATCATATAGCTCCTTCCAATTAATCAAATAAACCTAACTTTCTAGCTTTCTCTGTAATCCTGTGTTTATGCTTCAAAGTTCTTACTCAGCTCTGGTCTTTTCATCAGGAACACTTGAAAGTCCTCTATTCCAATAAAGATCTTTTTTTTTTCTTCCCTTAGTTTTACTCGATAAGTTTTTCATGGTTGTCAGTCTATCTCTTTTGCCTTTGGGATTATCATGTTTCTCTTGTTTTAGGAATTACCAGGTCTTGTATGTCTTAGTACACGAATGCCTTCTTTCTGAACTGTTTTTCTCCTTGCCTCTTCAAGAAAGGACATACCTGACTAGTCTTTCTTCGGGGAGAGATCCATAGAGAAAGAAAACAGACTTTGAAAGACAGACATTGAGGAGGAAGTCAGTTCCCTCAAGCATATTCCTGATTTCTAGCTTGACTTTCTTGAAACTTTAGGGCCCTTTTGTGAGATTGGGGACTCTTTCTTGACTGACCTGACATATCTCAATTATAGTGGGAGAACTCATTGACTCTGTGTATTTTATGACATATATTCATGCACATGCCCCAATTAGTTCAAACAACAAATCCCCTGAATTGGTCACCTTATTCAAATTGGCACTATAATTCCTTAGACTGAAACCAATTACTATACTTTACATAATTATAACTTCAGATATAATGATTTGAATACATAAAATCACTTCCAAGGATTCGTTATTTATACTAATCAGGATATAGCTGTTATCTACATAACTTCTTATTTCTATTTGCTCTCTGCTTAGATAAAGGGATTTTGCTCATTATTCACTGTATGTCAAAATCTTCTGTGTAACTAGCATTTTGGTGGGAAGAAGTCAACTTTATTTTTTCACTTTTTGGAGGGCAATTAGGGTTAAGTGACTTGCCCAAAGTCGCACAGCTGGTGTGTCAAGTGTCTGAGGTCAGATTCAAACCCAGGTCCTCCTGACTCTAGGGCCAGTACTCTACTCACTGCACCACCTAGCTGCCCAAGAGGTCAACTTTCTAAAATAACCTTAAGATACCCTGCCTTCTTTAAGGGATGATGACCATGAAAGTACATTAAACCTAATTTTAAAAATCACTCCACTATAATAATGATATTAAGGGAAAGGGGAATCAGATAGATACCATTTTAGTCTAGTACTCTTCTCTCTCAGGGGAAAATAGCACAGCTAGTATCATGCCCCCCCCACAGCTCCCTAATAGTCAGGAGCTGGTTTCCCTTGGAGAATAGTGAGGAAGAATCCCAAGCTGTCTACACAGTCTTCCCAAAGAGCCACATTTAGACGAACCCATCTGGGCATACTCATAACCTACATGGACAAGGCACATATCCTATACGTTTAATACTTAATTTGATTTTCACAACTACCCTGTGAAGTAAGTGGCATTATTCTGCCCATTTTAGAAAGAAGAAAAGTTCCCCATAACTGTCTCTTTCTAGCTTTCTAGCCTTTCACTTCACTCCACTCTACCTACACTGTGATCCATTAACACTGGTCTCCTTGAAATTTTTTACACCATTTCTAAACTCCAAGGGTATTTCCTGGTTGTCCCTCTAGGTCTGGGATGTTCTCCCATTTCATCCCCTCCTCATAAGTTCCCTGGCTTCCTTCAAATCTCAACTCAAGTACTAGCTTCAGTAAGAAACATTTGCCAGTGCTCTAAGACTGCTTCTGATTTATCATAAATATATCATGTTACTACTTAGTTGCTTGCATGTTGTCTCCCCCATTTGATTATGAGCTTCTTGAGAGCAGGGAATGATTTTTACCTTTCTTCATACTCCCAGCACTTAGCACATAGTAGGTGCTTAATAATTCTACTTGACAAACTGAGGAAATTGATGACAATTGATGAAAGATGAGGAAACTGAGGCAAACAGGGTTAAGGGACTTGACCAGGGTCACACAGCTAGTAAGTGTCTGAGGTCAAATTTGAACTCAGGAAGATGTACCTTCCTGATTCTGGGCCTACTACTCTATCCATGGCATCACCTAGCTCTTCTCAAAGAACAAAAGTTGACAAGTCGAAGAAATTGACAAATTGAAGAAACTGAGACTAAGTGTCTTGCCCAGGGTCACATAGTAAGTTTCTGGGGCAGGATTTGAACTCGGGTTTTCTTGACCATGTCCAGCACTATATCCACTAATGCCACCTAATTGTTTCATATAAAGGAGTTGCCAGTACTTGACCAGACATCTTTCTGATATGGTGAATGTGAAGGTGGGAGGAAACAGTCTAGTTTAATTTATTAATAACATAATTTTTAAATCTTTAATTTCAAGTAAATTTATTTTTATTTCATTTTATGGTTCATGAATATTTAATTTTATTTCAATCACTGGAGCTAGGCCTGGTTTGTGTATTACAAAAGATCATTTTTAAAAGGAATAACATTAGCCCTAGATTACTTTTACAAATAATAACTCATTTATATAGAACTCAATGCTTACCACATCATTTAACAACTCTCACAAGGATAGGTAGTACAAGTATTATTATTCTCATTTTATATAGAAGAAAACTGAAGCTTAAAGAGTAGAAGAGATTTTTGCCTATGGCAGAACTCGGACTCAAATGCAGGGTTTCTGACTCCAAGACAAATCACCTTAGCACAATACTATATACTTACTTTCAAATTAAATGTTTGCTTGTGCCATTTGGTTTTTAAATACAACTTAGTATTAAAAGCCTTCATGGGGACAGTGGACAGAACCTCTTTATGATGTCACCCTCAAAGACTCACCCTGTCCAGGATTAGCTGCCTACACAGAAGACTGGAAGTAACCAGTTCTATAATGTGATATGGACGCAGTCAAGTGATTTAAAATTAAGATACCCCTCACTTATTATGTCAGTGAACATTTGTTAAATGTTTGCTTTTTATCCTAGTACAAAACAATATCAGTCACTTCAGATACAAATACCAAAATTAAACTGTTCCTGCCCACAATAAGCTTTTTTTTTTCTATTGGGACAAACAACCTAAAATGCAACCAATAAAACCTGAGTAATTGTAATATTTTATGCAAAGAGAATCACATATTTAGTGCCAAAAAAAGGGTCTTAAAGGCTATTCAATCCAATCTCCTCATTTCACTAATGAGAAAAGTAAAATCCAGAGAGATTAAGCCATTTCAATTCAAATCAATAAACATTTATTCAGCTCCTACTTGTGCCTGGCACTGTGCTATATGTTAAGGATACAAATAGGGAATAAAAAGACAAGCACTGTCCTAAAAGACCTTACAATACAGCAGAGGAAAGCAACACACAAAAGAGAGCTAAAAAAAAGGGGGAAGAGGCCACGAGGTGGTACCTGGCACAATGGCACATTTTCTCTGTGCCTTGCTCAAGGTCACACAGGTAGTAACTGGCAGAACTGGGATTTGAAACTAGGATCTCAGACTGCTAATACAAAACATGTTTCACTCTCTCTCACTGCCTCTAATTCTAAGGGCTGAGGGTACCTACATATATGACATCTCCAAAGAACTAAAATTATCTGTTGAAGTACTCATTTTAGGAGTCTGTCTAAAGACCAATTGCATAATTTGCTGCTTGTGATGAAAGGACATACTGAACAGCCTCAATTAAAGTCTTCCTCTGATACCTCCTCATGCTGCAAATGTGATTCTACAATCTCAACAATTATATTATTTCTTTTTTAAAATAGCATTAATTATATGTCAAAGCAATTTTTAACATTCATTTTACAAGATTTTGAGCTCTAAACTTTTCTCCTTCCAGTCTTCCCCTCCCTTTTTTCTAAAATAGTAGGCAATTTGATATAGGTTATATACATACTATCATGTAAAGCCTAGTTCCATATTGGTCACAGTTGTGAAAGAAGGAACAGATCAAAAGGGGAAAAGCCATGAAAAGGAATAAAGTAAGTAGAAAAAAATATGCTTCAGTCTTCATTCAGAGTCCATCAGTTCTTTAACTGGATGTGGATAGCAATCTCCTTCTGAGTCCTTCATACTTGTCTTGGATCATTGTGCTGCTGAGAAGAGCCGAGTCATTCATAGTTGATAATCACACAATATTGCTGATACTGTGTACAATGTTCTCCTTGTTCTGTTCATTTAACTTTTCAACACTTCATACAAGTCTTTTTAGGTTTTTATTAAGTCTACTTGCTCACCATTTCTCATGGCACAATATTATTACATTCATATACCACAGCTTTTTCAGTCATTCCTCAATTGATTGACATCACCTCAGTTTCCAATATTCTGCTACCACAAAAAGGGCTACTATAAATATTTTTGCACATGTAGGTCCTTTTCCCTTTTTTTATAATCTCTTTGTGATACAAAGTGGTTGGATCAATTCACAACTCCACCAACCATGCATTAGTATCCCACTTTTCCCACATCTTCTCCAACATTTATCATTTTCCTTTTTTGTCATATTAGCCAATCTGACAGGTGTGAGGTGGTACCTCAGAATCGTTTCAATTTGAATTTCTCTGATTATAAGTGATTTAGAGTACATTTTCATATGCCTATAGACAGCTTTGATTTCTTCATCTGAAAACTGCCTTTTCATATCCTTTGACCACTTCTCAATTGGTGAATGGAATGTGTTCTTATAATTTTGATCCAGTTCTCTATATATTTGAAAAATGAGGCCTCTAGCATAAACAGTTGCTATAAAAATTGTTTCCCAGCTTTCTCCTTACTATCTAATCTTGGTTGCATTGATGTTATTGGTGCAAAAGCTTTTTAATTTAATATAATCAATATCATCTATTTTATATTTGTAATGCTATATATCTCTTATTTGGTCGTGAATTCTTCCCTTCTCCATAGATCTGATAGACTATTTCTTACTCTTTTAATTTGCTTATATCTAAATCACATACCTATTTTGACCTTATCTTGGTATATGGTGAGATGTTGGTCTATAGCTAGTTTAAGCCCTATTATTTTCCAATTTTCCCAGCAGTTTTTCTCCTTTCTGTTTCCATCCAGTTTTCTCCAATGATCTATCACATCTAACTTTTCTAATATTCTATTTCACCTCCTTAATGTCTTTCTTGTTTATTACTTGTTTGGACTTATCTAGTTTTAAGAGAGGACACTTGTGGTCCCCCACTATTGTAGTTTGGCTGTCTATTTCTTTCTGTAACTCACAACTTCTCCTTTAATAATTTAGATGCCAAGGGGCGGAGCCAAGATGGCAGGAGGAGCAAAGCACCGAAGCCCCCACACAAACACGCTAAAAACTCATAAAATGGGACTCTAAACAGATTTTCAAGCTCCAAAACTCTCCAAAAGACAGAAAGCACATCTGTTGCTACAGGCAGCTCAGCAGGTGGCACTCTTCACAGCAGTCTGGGAGCCGGGGCCAAAACCCAGGCTGGGTCAGGCCCTGGGGCATTGGGCAGGGAGCCGCATCTATAGGACAGCAGATTGGCTGCACTAGAGGCACAGTTACCACATTTGTCAGGCCAGAAGATAAAAAGGCTAAGAGAAAGGTCAGTGGATTTTGCTAAATCGGGAGGAGAGAAGTGGGTCCAGCCAAACTGCTCCCAGGGCAAGGAAGCAGTGGGAGGCGGCTGTGGCAGCAGGAACAGCTGAGAGCAGCAACGCCCCCCACTGGGCTGCTTCAGAGCCCTCGGCCTGCAGATAGCAGGGGGTCTGAGGTCAAGGCCCATCAGGGCCAAGGGCTCTTGCGTTGAGCAGCCTGGATTTGAATCGTGTTCTTGAGTGGTGGTCCTGAGGTGAGCCAAAGCTGTGGGGGGGAGTGCAGCACCCCACTAAGAGCTCCGGCAGCTGGGAGGGCCCCAGCAATTTGGGACAGAGCTTTCCCCCTCCAGGAAGCAGAGTTCCACAGAGATAAAAAACCAAGCAATTAATAGACTGGCCAACATGAGAAAAAGGAAGCAAGCTAGGA
>CM053593.1:214822573-214846476 GCA_028646575.1 Pseudocheirus occidentalis
CAGTAACATAGTGGCATCTAGGTAGCATAGTGAATAGAGCACCAGCCCTGGAGTCAAGAAGATCTGAGTTCAAATATGGTCTCAGATACTTGAAGCACTTACTAGCTGTGTGACCTTGAGCAAGTCATTTAACTCCAATTGCCTTGCTTTCTCCCCTCCAAAAAAAATAATAATAACATGTTAATTTTGTATAGTACTGCCAACTTTATCCAAGCATTTTAACATGGAGGCAGAGAATTGTAGAATATTAATGCTTAAAAGGGAATTTAGAGATTATTTATTTTTGTTTTTTGTGGGTTTTTTGGAAGATCAAGGCAGGACAATTGGGGTTATGTGACTTGCCCAAAGTCACACGGCTAATAAGTGTTAGGTATCTGAGGCTGGATTTGAACTCCTGACACTAGGGCCAGCACTATATTCAGTGAGCCACCTACCTACCTCAAACTTAGAGATCATCTAATCTAACTTCTTTATTTTCGATGACCAAAAACTAAGTCAGCAGCTAAGTGGTGCAGTAGATAGAGAGTAGAGCCTGGAGTTAAGAAGACTCTTCTTTCTTAGTTCACATCTGGGCTCAGATGCTCACTAACTTACTAGCTTTATGACCCTGGGCAAGTTAGTAAACCCTGTTTGCCTCAGTTTCCTCATGTATAAAATGATATGCAGAAGGAAATGACAAACCACTCCAGTATCTTTGTCAAGAAAATCCCAAGTGGGATCACAGAGAGTAAGGCATGACTGAACAGCAATAAAAAACTGAGAGGAAGCATTTTGGTGAAGGTCGCACACTTAGCTTGTAGTAAAGTACATAGTACTTTTGCTTAGAGAGTAATGATAGGTTTGCATTTTGAGTATGTACTAAATGATAGTTGAACAAGAAGCACAGTAGGAAATGAGCAGAAGGCCCTCAGGGGTTAAAGACTTGCCATATTCTTATCTGAAAAGTGGACATCCCGCATCTAGATCACATTTAGCTGACCTTACAGAACTCTCAGAATTACTATCATTATTTGTAAGTTTAGGGAACAATGAAAAGGTAGGCAGTGCCTACCAGGTTTATCCTCCACTGAGACTGTCAAAGGTGCCAAGAGGCCTATTTAGTTATGGTGGGGGGTGGGGTGGGGGGGGGCCAACACGGAACATTTATGGTCCTTGAATAAATAAAAAAAAAACACAAAAAGGCTTTCAGGATCTCTTAGGCCTCAAAGATGAATCAGAAAGAGTTCCCTGAATTTGAATTAAAACAAACAAAAAAACCTCTTCCACCAAAGTGATTTTCTAGAATCCTTGGTATAGATTCAGAAGCAGCTTTAGAGTTAACGAGTCTTTGTTATTAACTAAGCATTCACTATGTACCAGGAACTGTGCTAAACACTGAGAGTACAAAAGCAAAAACCAAAGCAGGAACACATACCTGCCTTCAAGGAACTTATGTTCCAGCAGGGGAAGACAACCCATAAAAGGAAGCTCAAAATGGACATGGTGGCCCTGGTGAGGTGCCTGCCTGAGGGTCTGATGAAGCAAGTCTGGAGAGTCAAGAGTGAGGCCTGGAGACGAATGGGGACATGACTGACTGAGACACATGCTTTATCATTAAGTCTCTGGAATCAAGATTGGTCATTGAGTAGGTCAGAGTTCTTAAGTCCTTCAGAGTCAGATTTCTTGATAAAGTTATTGTTAAACAATGTTGCTTGAATTAATCTGACTCTGATTACTTCACTCGACAATCAATTCATACAGGTTCTTTCTGAAAGTGTCTCTTTCATTGTTTCTTATGGCACCAAAGTGTTCTATTACGTTCATATCCAATAATTTATTCAGCCATTCCCCAACTGATGGGCACACCCTTAGTTTCTAGTTCTTTGCTACCTCAGACACACGGACACACACACACATACACATAAACTTCTATAATTATTTTTGTATGTATGTGTTCTTTTCTTTTTCCTTTGATCTCTTTAAATTATAGATCAAATAGTAATGGTGGTGGTGGTGAGGGACACTTTGCAAGAAACTTCAGAGATGTGAGCTCTGCAAAAGAACTTGATTTGTTAACTGGGTGATTATAACCACATAGCTAAGCAATGCATCAAGTCAATTGCAAGTGGGCATATGGAGGGCTTGGGCATGCAGCAACATATCATGTCCAATTACGGCAGGAAATGGAGTAAAGGAAGCAATTAAAGAGATTTCATGGTAGAAAAAAAGACTGGTTGAGATATCCAGGGAAGATTGGCTCCATTTGATATTTTTGTGTATATGTGTGTGTGTGTGTTTATGTGTGAAACTGCATCTATGATTTAATTTCATAGGGAATAATGAGAAAACTATTTCAGTATAGATTAGAATCTGCTCTGCAGCTTGATCAACCTAGGAACAAACAAGCCTTTATTAGACTATGTGTCAGATACACCACCATCTTATTAAATTTCCTACTGTTCAGAGAGGTTAAGTGGTTTACTCAGTAAAGTCACACAATTAATAGGTATCATAGGTAAGACTTGAACCCAGGTTCAAGGTCAATGTTGAGTCTGACTTTCTATCTACTGATCTACTCTGCTTCTCATTCTCCGAATGCCAAGGTAAATAAGAGCTCATCTGGTTCAGAGAGCGGAGAGGAAATGTGGAAAAATAGAAAGAACACTAGATTTGGAACCAGAAGGCTCTGTCCCTTATTACCTGTATATATAACCTTGGATAGGGCACTTAATTTCTCCAGGACTCAGTTGCTCATCTGTAAAATAAAGAAGTTGAACTAGATGACCTCTCAGGTGCCTTCCAGCTCCAAATATATTATATGTCTCTATACATGCAAAAAGAGCATTCGTTGTCAAGGTTTACTTGTGGGAAATTGGTTCAACAAATATTTACTGAGCACATTCTATGTGTAAGTTGCTGGAAGTGTTCTAGCTCTATATCAATGATCCTTAAGCTCCTTCCTCGTGGTGAATTTATGGGAGGATGTGGATGAGAGTCATAAAGAGAAGGCAGGTAAGAATGGGTTGTAATCTGTGTTTTGGGAGGGAATATTACCACAAGTAAGATTCAAGGTAGTGGAGTGTAAGGTAATTTATATTGGCAGATGCCCAGTAAACTTCCATATCTGTGAGGAAAATTTGTTCTTATGACTCATAATATTGAAAGGCATGAATTAAATGGTGGCATTCATTTGGCTCAGATGACATAAGTCAGGGGGGAAGTCTATGGTGAAATATAAATAGCTGGAAGTCTAGAAACTATTGATTGTTGAAACTGATGGGAATTTGACCCTTTGGTTCCATTAGCCCTCCAAAGAATACCCTGGGTCTTTGAGATGCCTAAGAATTCCCAGTACTTGAAAAAACTGACAATCATCAAACTTCTCTGAGACTAAGCTCCTTCACCTATAATTTCTACCCTTCTTACCTCAGCTGGAGGGCTGTTACGATAGTCAAGTGAGATAATGCATTTAAATTACTTCAAAATATGTCAAGTGCTATATAGATGTCAACATCATAATATCATAGACTGAGAGCTAAAATGCACAATGTTCTAATCATGGGATTCTAAGCCAAGAGGTGGAAGGGACCTCAGAGGCCATCTAGTATAATTCCATCATTTTATAGATGAAGAAAGCTTAGAGGTCATCTAGACTGACCCTTTACAGATGAAGAAACTGAGTCCTATGTGACCTGATCAGCATCATATAGATGGAGAAAGTGAGACCTACCCAAGGTCACACAAGTAAAGAAGTTAAATGACCTATCCAAGGTCACAAGATAGAGAAGTTAAATGACTTGCCCAAATTCATACAAGTATAAAGTGATAGAGTTGAAATTCAAACCCAGTCCTTTTGAATTTTGAATCCAAAGAATCTGAAATGACTATTGTTACTATTTTTATTGTGTTATATAATCAGCTCTTCATTGAAGTAATCCTGAAACAGTGATTGAAACCTAATGGATAAAGCCAAGTTATGGTATAACATACTTCAGTTCTTTGTGGCCAGGTGTCCACATCTCTTTCTTTGCTATTTCTATTATAAAAACTAAAGCTGTGGTAAAAAAAAAAGACCCATAAGACTAAAGCTAAGGCTCTACATGGTTAGATACCTATTTGGAATGGAAGAGAAGTCATTGGGGTGATTAAGTAACAGTAGAAAGAAGATGATTCTAAAGACAACTAAGAGAGCTTTTTACCAATGAAACAAAAGAGGGGAAATAAGGCAAAAGTCTTTTTCTCTCTTTCTCCCCAATGACCTCTAGTTTTGTTACTGATGGATATAACTGATTTTCAGTTATCCGCATTCATGAAAGGAAATAGAGATGGTGATAAACAATTCGTTTATATTAATCTTTGAAAAGCCTCCTTCCTTTTTTTCCTTAGTCAAGATACTTCCTTGGTCTCATTTTCCTTAGGCTAACATGAAAAATTACTTTGCATTCCTTTGGCTCACCCCAGCTGATCTTTGTGTAGATGCCCCAGAGCAAGAGAGGAAGCTAGTATGAGGTTTCAAATATATTGCTATTGGTTCACAAAACCTTTATTATCAATACTCAGAGAACTTATAATTAATGATTTTCATAAAAGGAAAATGAGGTAGAATAATAATTCTTTACTCATGCATTACGATTCCAGTCTCATAATCTCTTAAAGAAGCAAAAAGGATAAGATCAGAGACTCAGATCTGAAGGAATATTGGAGGGTATCGAATCCAGACCTCCTCATTTTCAGATTAGGAAACTGAGAGACTGAAGGGTAAATTGATTTGCCTAGGTTTACAGAAGTAGTAAACATCTGAGTTAGAATTTGAACCCAGTGTCTTTTGACTCTGAGTCTAGTGACCTTTTTACTGTACTCTGCTGTTTTTCAAAACAGGTTTTTTCAGGAAGCCTCTCTTAACTTCTCTTAATCTAGTACCTTACCTTTTTCAATTTTTTCCTATTTATCCTGTATATTGCTTGTTTTTCCATATTTATTTACTTTTTATCTCTTCCCATTAGATTGTGAGTTCCTTTATCCAAAGACTGTCATTTGTTCCTTTTTACATCCCCTATGCTTAGGACAATGTCTGGCAAAATTTAGACACTTAATAAATGTTTAGGAGGGAGTTAAGTAGTTCAGTGGATAGAGCATTGGACCTGGAGTCAGGAAGATCTGAGTTCAAATGTGGCCTCAGACACTTACTAGCTGTATGATCCTGGTCAGGTCACTTAACTCAGTTTTCCTTAATCTACTGCTGAAGGAAATGGCAAAGATACTCCAGTATCTTTGCCAAGAAAATCCCATGGACAGTATGGTCCAAGAAGTCACGAAAAGTCAAACATGACTGAATCACTGAAAAACAGCTGCAGTAAATGTTTATTGACCAATGGGAAATATTTAATGTGTCAGTAGGATTTGATTTGGTACCATAGGCCACTTGACTATCCTGATTCTAGGGAGAGTAATAATGGGTGGTGGAAAAAGATCATTCAGGGGTTACAATTCCTTTTCAGCTCAAGGAAGTTTAGCTTGCTGCAAAACAAAAGAAATCATCCAATTTGGAGTTGATGGTACAGGCAAAAAAAAATGGTACAGTCTGGACAAGGATGTTGGCCATGTGAGTGCAGAGAAGAGGATGGGCATGAACAATGTGGTAGAAGTAGGACTGCTAAAACTTGACAACAGAAAAGGAAAGGAAAGAACTGACTGGCAAAGTGAGTTTTGCCTTCCTGAAGATAAAAGGGCTTATTTCTTTTTTTCTATTAGAAGAGTTATTTATATCTTTTTTTGGTTTTTTTTTTGCACCTTAATTTTCCAATATGCCCTTCTTGAATCCCATCCAGAGAACCATCTCTTATTAAAAAAAATAGAGAGAAAAACATTGCAATGGAGCCAAATTAACCAATACATCGATCAAGTCCAGTGTTCTAGGCAGCTTTCTATCTTCATAGTCTCCCAGCTCTTCAAAGAAGGGGCAGAGATAGATGCTCATAAATGTTCTTTAGGGTCAAGCTTAGTCCTAGTAATTGCATGTCATATGTGTCCAGTTATTTTGGGTTGTTCTTTCTACTCACTTGGTTGTGGTCATTGCGTACATTGTTTTCCTAGTTCTGCTTATTTTACTTGGGATCAGTTAAATATCTTCCCATGCTTCTTTGCATTCTTCATATTCATTGGTTTCTTTTTTAACGGAAGTAATATTCCATTCCATTAACTTACCATGGTTTGTTAAGCTATTACTCACTTGAAGAACATTTGCTGTGTTTCCAATTCTTTACTATTACTGAAAACATTTTTTTTGGAGTCTAGAGAGGACCTTTTTGTCTTTGACCTCCTTGGAGTATATGAAAGATTTTTGTTTTTAACACATCTTTTTGCACCATGCTCCCAGGGCTTTGGGTGGAGAAAGAACTTTCCTTAGTGAAAGGAAAGAAGAAAAGTGCATTTTGTTGATCATTAAGGAAAAAAAAATCTGGCTCTGAAACTTTGCTTTCTCATTTTTTATTTTCTTCCTGGCTTCCTTTAATGAGGTCTGGGTTTCATTTGAGTTGGGTGACTTTAGGGTCTATAATCATCTGTTTTTCTCTTCTTCTAACCTAAGAGAGTTGTTAGTTTTAATGAACCATTCAGGCAACCTTGACTTCAGGGATTTGAAATTTTCTAACAGCACACTAATTGTTCCTGAGACTTTCACAACTAATGAAACTTGTTTCCCCCTTCACAATTTTTATTGTGGGGAAGATATGTGAGAAAAAACAGAAAATGTTGCTTTTCCCATAACAAAATCAACACATTTTTCCTTGGGACTAGGTAGATCTATCAATCATCAGAGTAGAGAAGATAATTATACTTAAAGTAAAGAAGTTCCTGAGAGAATGTGCAGAGAGAGAAGAGAGGAGAGCCCAGGTCAGAGCCTTATGACATGTCCACAGGAAGGGGGCAGGATATAGATGCTGATCTAGCAAAAAGAGACTGAGGAACATATATATATGTTTACACATATACATATACATATATGATATAATATAAAATATACATTTTATTTATATGAATAAAATAATATAAAAAATAGTAGGAGAACCAAGAGAAAGTCATATCATGAAAATCCAGAAAGGATAGTAAGTATCCAGGAAGAAAAGGTGGTCAGGAGTGTTAAATGCTTCAGAGCTGTCAAGATGCATGAAATTTGAGTAAAGAACTTCAGATGTGGCAATTAAACAATCATAGGTAACTTTGGAGAGGGATAATGTTAGAAGCCAGATCTCAAACGGTTGGGAAATGTGTAAGAGTAAAGGGACAGTGTGTAGGTTTTTTGGGTGGCAATGTCGAAATTCCATGGACACTTGGCCGCAGAATCAAGCAAGATATTCTGAGGTAGGGAGAAAACCTTACTGAGTGTTCAGACATAGAAGTTCAGCATTTCTTTTCCACTAAAAAGAAGTAAATGGAGCTCAGGTCCTTTGAGACTTCAGTTGGTTATATAAGACTTGTAGATAGATCTGTACAGGTAGTGCCAACTAATTGTAAAATATTCTCAGGTTGATGTCAAAAGTTTGGTGCTTATTTATAAAAATGTTATTTATAAGTAATGGTTGGAAATGAAATGAAGAATGTTTTCATGGCTTGGTTTGACTTTTCAGTGTCTTGTCATTCATTTGTCTTATCATTCAATGCATTGACTTTGAATTTTTCCCCTAGGTGTGTTGTCCACCTTGGGAAATGGCTACGTGATCTATATGTCTTCAAAACGGAAGAAGAAGCTGAGACCTGCTGAAATAATGACGGTTAATTTAGCAGTTTGTGACCTGGGGATTTCAGGTAATACAGCAATAATATTGTTTCTTCCTTGGTGCTTTTTAACTTTTCCATTCCAAGTTGGCCAAGGATCTCATTCCCTCACTCTAATTCTGCCCACGCAATGAATTCCTCCCTTGAAGTTAATGGAAACTCCTTAGAAGGGATAGGAAGGTAGACCTGGGCCTACAGGGCTGTCTCTGGTGCGGTTCGGGGACAGAAAAAAATGATGCTTTGTGACACCTTTTTTTCCTCTTGTCCCCAAAATCATTTTATATTGGTTAAGTTTAGAAAAAAGTTTAAAACGAGCACCAAAGACATCTTTGAAGAAGAGAAGTCATGAACTGGTAGCACAACATGAGAGATGTGTGCAGCAGAGTAAGAACCATCCTAACAATATTGATTTAGAGGCCTTAGAGATCACCCAATATAACCCCCTCAATTTACAGGTGAGAGAATTGAAGCCCTAGTGGGTTAAGTCAATAGTCGATAAGCATTTATTAAACACAGTGTGCTTAATATACCAGACAATGTGCTAATTGTTTGGGATATAAATGTAAAAAAGTTGGAGTTCCTGCTCTTGAAGAACTCACAGTCTAATGAGGGAAGACATCATGGGCTGCAAAAGGGTCAGGGGAAGGTACCTAACCTGGGGAAATGGTAGAGATCAGATGAATTCAGGAGTAATGTAACCAGTGAAGAAAGGAGGGAATAAATAAGCTGAGCTTCATTCTCAAATAGAAGTTTTAGAATAAGGTGACTTGTCTAAGCTTATACAATAAATAGGAGAATCGGTATTCAAATCCTAGTTCTATGAATCCAAATTGATCACACTTCTTACTAAATCACTCAAAGAATAATGGGTTCAGATGTCAAATCCCATAAATTAAACTCCTGTTGCATGCTCAGCACTAGGTTAAGACATTGTGGTTCATCTAAAACAAGCATAAATAATCACCCTCATTACCCCTGCCACTGAACTCAGAGCACTTAACTATCTCTACCATTCACTTGGCATTAATCATGTACCAGTTCATGTACTGCTTCCTCCATCCCCGATACTACTCTTAGAATGACAGAGTTTACAGATTCCGGGGACCCATGGTACTGGCCACTGTTGGAAAACAAGAGAAGCAGTCAGAACAAAGAGACCTGGGTACAAACCCCAACTCAGTCTTAAGACTGAATGTTTTTTAGCAGAGGGGTAACTTGGTTGTATGTGCATTAGGCAGACTACTTCGGCTCCTTCGAGAAGGATGGATTGATGGGAGAGACTTCAGGAAAGGAGGGTGGTCAGAAGGTTGTTGAAATAGTCTAGTGCAGGGGTGGGGAACCTGTGGCCTTGAGGTCACTTGTGGCCCTCTAGGTCCTCAAGTGCAACCCTTTGAATCCAGATTTCACAGAACAAATCCCCTTAATAAAAGGATTTGTTCTTTAAAACTTGGAGTCAGTCAAAAGGCCTCACCCAAGGACCTAGATGACATGTGACCTCAAAGCTGCAGGTTCCCCACATCAGTCTAGTCTTTGAATAAGGCAAAACAGTCGGAGAACAAACAAAATAGCATAAAAGTGAGATTTTTAACCTGGGTCCTAAGACAATGGTTCTTAACCTTTTATGGATCATCAACTTTTTTTCAGAATGATGATTTAAATGAATAAAATTCTCTATGTAGGATTACAAAGGAAACCCAAAGCTATTAAAGATGTAAACATTTTTTCACAGTTCACTGACTACGCTGAGATCTAGGTTAAGAATGCTTGTCCAAAGATTCCATCTTTGTCCTGCTGGTGATGCATATTACAGGGATTTGGAATGAATTTTTTTTTTACTGATTTTTGTCTGTAGATTATATATGAGTTTGCATTGTAAATATATGTATAATATTTATGCATACATATACAGTGTATATACATATACAGACAGCATATGTATATTTATGTGTATATGCATCATATATATACACATATATTTGCACATGTATATATGGCATATTTAGGAATTTGTTGTTCAGTACTACTTGTCAGAGCTGCTTCTTCTCTCGTCCTTGTTTTCTTTCTGTGTACATACATTTGGGCTGAGAATTATGCATCATTATAATTCTGTGACCCCGAGTCACTTCTCTGGGTCTTATTTTTCCTGGAGAAAATAAGAGTTGGATTTACTGATATCTAAGCGCCAGTCCATTTAGTTCTTACATCCTGTAAGAACTAAATTCCGGACTTGGAGTTAAGAAGATTTGGGTTTGACTCCTGCTTCATACACTGGCCTTTTTGTCTCTCATTTACCATCAAATTATTCCAGTTACAGAAATCATGTTCATTTCAGTCTCTTGTTTGAAGAGGAGACAGGAACAACCAAAGTTGTCAGAAAAATTTTAATCACTGTTTCCGTGCCTAAAGTCACCCTTTAATGATGCTTTGTGGTATCAGCTTTTCTTCTGAGTATACTTTTCTGACTCTGCCAATCTTTTAAGAATAGGATCAAAAAAGTCCCCAGTGAGTCTATTCATTGCTTAGCAATAGATTAGTTGAACTCTTACCGAGTTTGACTGCCCAGAATTCTTTGTGTAGGCCTCACTCAGTGGGTGGATTTAAATCACATTAGTCCTTCTGGGAATTACACAGGAACGGGACAAGAATGAAAAACTGTATCCACCGTTAAAATATCCCTGGCCAAAACAAAGGGAGCCATTAGGTTGCAGGTTTGCAATCACTTAAAATGACCACAGGGTGGCGGTATTGTAGTATAAATGACCACTTTCAATTTCAACCTTAATTAAGGTGCAATGTCCTTTAGAACAAGTATTGGATTTGGAGTTATATAGAACTTGTGTTCAAATCCCACCTCCACTACTTACTGCAGCCGTGACCTCGACAAGTTATTTAATCTCTCTGGGCCTCAGTTTCCTTATCTGTAAAATAAGAGGGTTGGACTAAATAATCTCTTAGATCCTCCCCACTTCTAGGTCCATAATCCTTAAAATTCCTTACTGTGTGCCAGGCACTGTGATAAGCCCTAAGGATGTAAAGGAAGGCAGAGACCATCCCTGTTCTCAAGCAGTTTATAGTTTAATGGAAGTAGACAGCATGTATAAATAGCTCCATACGCGATATACACAGATTAAATAGGAGGTAATCTAAGAGGGGAAGGCTTTGGGGGTATGTGTGCAGAAAATAAGATTTTAAACTTTTTCTGTCTCATTCAGTGTGGAAATTACAGTCCATGACCAAAATCTGTCTTATCATCCATCCTTCACTGGTGAATAATGATGGTCTCAGAGGGATTAGATGAGGCCTAACCAAAAAATGGTCCCCTAGTTGATCTGATTCATTGAAAATGACTTCACCTAGGAGAACTTGCTCCAGCATTGGAAAAACAACCCAAATGAGGCATCATTAGACTGGTGATGATTCACAAAAAGATCTTTCCCTTCCCAGTGACAGGGTTCTCAAACTCACCTAGCTTATTCTCAAGCCTCTCCCACTTTTTCTTCAGCACACTTTTATAAATTGGCAGCTACACTTGGTCTTTTTCTTCAACCCTGTTAGACTGTCAGTCCCCCAGGACATGTATCCCCATTACCAGGTATACCACTAGATACCTGTGGAGAGAGGCCATAGACTCCTCCCTTATTGACATTCCATGAGTTCCTTTGGTGAAACCTTCCTTTGGTGCCTCATCATGATGTGCAGGTAATCCTAGGTATTTAAGCTGTGCCAGGGCAAAGCTTGGGAAAATGTGAACAATCTGATTCAATGATGGGCCTGGTAATAGATTGTTTGTGGTCCTCAGTTTGCTGACTTTAATCACCAGGTTGTTCTCAAGGTAATGAAGTATGTGGCCACAGCAATTCTCAAAGACTACTTACTGATAATTTATATATATATATATACACACACACACACACACACACACACACACAAATATACATATATAAACACACATGGATATATTTGTATATACCTGCATATCTATGTATGTATATGCATGTATTTACATATATATGGGAAGCAAGATAGCACAGTGGATAGAGTACCAGGTCTGGAGTCAGGAATACTCATTCTGAGTTCAAATCTAGTCTCAAAAACTTACTAGCTAAATAACCTTGGGCAGGTCACTTAATCATGTTTGCCTGAGTTTCCTCATCTGTAAAATGGGTGGAGAAGGAAAAGGCAACCCACTCCAGTATCTTTGCCAAGAAAACCCCAAATGGGATGATGAAGAGTCAGACGTGTATGAGAAAACCTGACAAAAATATTTACATTACCTTCTTTTCCAAATATAACCCTCTCCACACTCAGTGATCCATCCCTTGTATTGAAGAGTTAAAAAGAAAGAGGAAAAATAGCTCAACAAAACTAATCAATACATCAATATAGCCTGGCAGTATATGCAATGTTGCATACCTTCAGTCCTCAGCGCCTACAATGAAAGAAGGGAAAACAGTTTTATCATCTTGTCTTCGGGTCAAAGCTGGTCATTTAAGTTAAAGAGTGTTCAGTTTTGTGCTTTTGTTCTTCCCATTTTCATTGCCATAGTCACTGTATATTGTATTCCTGGTTCTGCTCATTTCACTGTGTATCAGTTTGTGATGCATGATCCTCAGAATTCATGACATTCATCATTTTTTATAGTACAGTAATAGCCCATTACATTTAACCACCATGATTTACTTAGGCATTCCCCAATCGGTGGGCATTTTCTGTTTTCAATTCGTTATTACCACAAAAAAAAGTACAGCTCCTATGAATGTTGTAGTATATATAGGACCTTACTATTTTTGACCTCTTGGTGTGTGTGTGTGTGTGTGTGTGTGTGTGTGTGAGAGAGAGAGAGAGAGAGAGAGAGAGATTATATTTTATACATATAATATGTTTTACATATATATTACATATATAAACATATACATACGTAATATATGTCTATCATCTATCTATCTATCTATCTATCTATCTATCTATCTATCTATCTATCTATCTATCTATCTGTAGGACCTCTGAGTCAAAGGGAATGGACCTTTTAGTCACTGTTTAGCATATATTCAAAATGACTATTGAATGAATTTTGCAGTTCCTCTAACACTGACATCTATTGTCATTTTTTCCGACCTGCTGGGTATGAGGTGAAACTTCAGGGCTGTTGACTTTTCCTTATTATTAGTGGTTTGGAGCAATCTTTCACATGATCCTTAAGAGTTTTCAGTTCTTTTTTGAAAACAGTTTGCTCATAAATTTTGTCTGCTTATCCATTGGAAAATGACTCTTGATCTTAAATATTTGTGTTCATTCTCTCTATATTTTTACAATTAGATTCTTATTAGCAATATACAATACAAAGATTTTTTCCCCATTCATCAGCTTATCCTAGTTGCATGGATTTTGTTTGTACATTAGCTTTTCAGTTTCATGTAATCAGAATTATTTATTAAAAATCATTTATGATCACTTCTAGCCCTTGGTTTTTTAAGGCACTTTCCTTCTAGCCACAGTTGTGGACATTACCTAATCTAATTCTATTCTAATTTCTAAAAATTATATGAGATTTATTATTCAATGTGTATATCCATTTTTAATTTATGGTGAAATATATTGAAACATGTTTTTCTAAACTTAATTTCTGCCCCAACTCCTTTCAAGTTCCCCATCAGTTCTTGTCAAACAAGGAATTCTTTCCCAAATAATGTATATGCTTATATACTTGAATACTGAATTATTTAACTGTCACTGTATTCTTCTATACCATGTCTGTTCCATTGATCTACTCTATTTTTTATGAAATACACATTTTTGCTATTATCATTAATGCTTTATAATACAATTTAAGATTTGGAAATACTATTTTCCCTTAATTCCTGCTTTTTCCTGTATTTTCTGTTGAAATTTTAGACCTTTTGTTCTCCCAAATGAATCATAATTATTTTGTCTCAATTCATCCATTTACTGATACTTAAAGAGAATATAGTTTCCATTGCTAAGGGGAGGACTCACAACGGTGAAATGACAGGTCCTTGATGTATTGGACCATTCTGTATATTCTTGTAATAAGTCCCAGTTTGGGAGAATATGAAGAAGAATGCTGGCTAAGCTAATCATCTTTTCAGATTGCTTCCCCGTGTCCCACAAGGCCAGTCATACTGTGATCCAATGGGAAATTCATTCATTTATTTCCTTAAATCAACAAGCAATTCATCTGTCACTATTTAGTTCCATAGTTGTTTGGTCACCTCTGTCAATTCAATTCAGAAAACATTTATTAACCAGCTAGTATGCCCTACTAGACACAGGAAGAGCTAAATTTCCTCATGGAGATTAATATTGGTTCCAAGGAAAACTGTCCTTCCTTCCCTTCTCTCCTAATGCAATCCCTTCCTACCACCATATCTTGGATTCCCTAGGTTTTTCAAAACTCTCCATAAGAGACCATTCTTGATTCCAGCTGCTTTCTCCTTGAAATTATCTGGTGTTTACATTTTGTATTTAGTTAACTGTTATTTTATTACCAATAAATGGTAATCTTCTTGAAGGGCAGGAACTGTTTCACTTTGTTTTTGCTTCTCCACAGCCTGGCATTTAGCAGGCATCGAATAAATCTTCATTGATTAATTATTAACACTTTTATTCCCTTGTTTGGCTAGAATGCAGGTCTAATTAAGCCATAAGCTTCATCCCTAACCCCTAGCTGGGCATCCTGCAAGCCTATGGTATTAAGTACACAGGGAGCAAGTGAGGAAGAGTTCAAAGGAATTGGTAAGAATTCCTATCTAAGACTGAAAACAAACTTGGAAGTCTATCTTTGCCCTATGAATGGCGAACCAATAGCAGTGACCTTAGCACACAGAGGACAGCACAATTAGTTTAAGTAATAATTAATAATTATTAATTTATATTAATTGATGCTAATTCCTTTAAGTAATAATTACTCTGTTACTCTCCAAGCCTTAGTTTCTTTATCTGCAAAATTAGATAGTTTCCCAGTCTAAGTTAGGAGACAGTTCTAGTGTAACAAAAACTCACACTTATACAGATCTTTCCTCTACAACTATCTTGTGAGGCAGGTAGCACAAATGTTATCATGCCCATTTTACGAATGAGATAGCTGAGGCCCGATGAAGATGAGTCATTTGCCTAAGTTGGAACAACTAGTAAATAAGAGACACAACATTTGAACCCAGTCACCATTGTCATTCTATCTGTGTAATCAGCCAAAGCAACTTCTTTAGACAAACACATTACGTAAAATCATTTTTCCCTTTCCTATCTTCATGTTCCCTTCAGGGAAGGAGTAGGCCACTAAATTTAATACAGTAATTGAACAGAAAAGCCTGGGTGAATCTAAGCAGAAGGATGCTTTCTAGAGAGTCAGAGAAAATGAAGGAGCTCTGATAAGTAAATCAGTAGAGCCTCCAAGGTCCAGGATGGATGCAAAGAGCTTGAGCTCAGCACTTACTGAAATTGCTTTCCTTTATTTCACAGAAATCCGAGCATGGCACAGTAAAATGTCTGGATACCAAGTGGGAAAGCCAGAGTTTAAACCTAGCCACCAGTGGCCCCCTCCTCAAGTCTTCCTCACTCCAGGCCCAGTGCTCTGCTCAAGGGAGCAACTGGTTGCCTCTACCTAGCCCAATACGCTTATTTTGCAGATAAGGAAACTTTCTTTTGTCCCTTCCCCCCTTATTTTGTATTTCTAGAACTTAGCACAGTTTCTGGCATACAGTAGGTACTTAATAAATGTTTGTCCACTGATTGATTGACTAAAGTCCTTAGAGGGCGATTTTCCCAAGGAATCATAGGGAGTAAATATCAGAGATATAATTTCAAACCAAGTCTTGTGAGTACAGAAGCTAAGTACAACTTAGCTAGAATAGGTGGGTCAAATAATCTTGTGAGAAAGGAGTTTGAATAGGACAGAAGATAGATAATGGTGCACCCACCAGATTTGGGTAGGGCATTGGTTGTTCTAGTCTGCTAGAGGAACCTCCTCCAGTCTAGTGGCACAATTTGGATTGAAACCATTGGCTGCGGCTGAGAACAATTCCAAGGGCAGGTAAGGTAGGCCCAGGTATGCAATAGGCTTGGAGATCACCAAATACAATTTTATGCTGTGCCTATCTGTTGACCATGGCCCTGCTCACAGCAGAAGAGATATGCACTCTTAAGATATTACACAAATAATCTTTGGGCATGGAACATCTGAGGGGGAGGAGGAAGACTATAGTCCTGAAGAAAAACATTCTTCTCCTTCAATATTTTGCCTCTACAGTGAGTGGTTCCCATTGTTTTTTTTGTTGGGTAAACCCCTTTCAACAACAAAATGTATCATGAACTCCCAAAGTAATGTATGTGTGTGTGTGTGTAGATATATAGAGATACATATTTCTCTCTATATCTAAACACATATCTCTAGATACCTAACATACATACACATATATCTACACATACACACACACAGCATTCTGAAACTATCTATTGCTTAAAGTATCACTAAAGAATTTGTAGCAGGAATCCCTTGGACCATTGATGTAAACGACTGGCCTAGGCCAGCATTGCAGCTTCATAGCCTGGTTCTCTGGGCTTTCACATGAGCTTAATTTGGAATAGCAGACAGAACTGAAGTGGTAGAAAAAAATAGTGTAACAGAAGCCAGGAGCCCTAGGTTAGAGTCCTTCCTTTGAACTCCTCTGACTGTCATTTAATCTCTCTTGCCTTAAATTGCTTCCTCTGAAAGATGGGGATGAAAATATCTTAATTGCTTGAAGGCAGGGGACTAGAATAGTTTATCTCTGAATGATCCTTTAGCTCTAAGAACTATAGCACCAGGGGCTAGACCTGTGATTTCATGGCTATGAGGGACTTCTGATGAGGAAGCTGCCACTACCAAGGAAGATTGGCACCCTTTTTGCAACTTACCCTCTTAGGAAACTGCCTTGAGAGAATGAATGACTTTTCCAGGGTGAGCAATCTAGTATAGATGTCAGCCGTCGGATTTGAATCTAGGCCTTCCTCACTCCAAGGCTAGCTTTCTAAACACTGTGCCAAAAATCACATGGGTAGTAAATGAGTTAGAATTTGAACTCAGATCCATAGCTCTGTCCATTGTACCATTTATTCTCTCATCTAAACAATCTAACAAAGGGGAGGAAGGGGGTAGCTCAAGGGGAGGAGTAAAATGTTTGTTTTGATAACACCAACGTTTCCGTGGTAAGCTTCTTTTTTTTCTTTTCCAGTTGTAGGCAAGCCCTTCACGATCATTTCTTGCTTCTGTCATCGCTGGGTGTTCGGCTGGGTTGGCTGCCGCTGGTATGGATGGGCCGGTTTTTTCTTTGGCTGTGGAAGCCTTATCACTATGACTGCCATCAGCCTAGACAGATACTTGAAAATCTGCCACCTATTTTACGGTAAGTTGGTAGGTTCCTGCAGAAGTGTCCTTCTCCTTTCTTGGGAGGGAGGATTAGAGGTTGGTTTGGGAGGACCGAGTCAGATCTGTAGCCCTCAGAATGGCATTTGTGCAATTCCATGTAGACTTCCATGGCCCAACATATCCTATTTTTGTTTGTTTTTTAAACATTATCTTAAAATGCTTTCTGGTACTAGGCAATCATCCTAGAGAAAGTAGATCATTTTTCCTCATAGAGCTTGTATCTTAGTTTCTTCCTTATGTGAAAGGAAAGAATACAATTAACTGATGGAATCCCTGGGTAATGGATCCATCTGCTTTAGAGAAAAATCTAATTGTAATGAAAAATGGCCTTGCTTCACCCCTCAGGCTCAGGACCACTCAGTTGTTAGAGGGTTCCAAAATGGAAAATCTTGTCTGGGGAAGCACCTTGCCTACAAATCTTTGAACATTTCTGTATATGCAGGCTGGGCTGATGTAAAGTCATGGATTAAAATGTTTTGGTACAAACATTTCTTCCCTCTCTTGAATGTGGGTTGTGTATGTGGACTCAGTAGGAAAAAATGATAAAATTGATCAAAGATTTCAGGGATTGATAAATGTTTTCTTCAAGTAGACCATTCAACCATGCTAAAAATGAGTCTGTGGTTTTTCCTTTTTTGGACACTGAGGACTTGTGGGATCAGAGGAGCATACTCTGGAGGCTTAACCAATTAGGCTTAAGTTTAATTAGCCCCCTAGGCTGAAGTTTAGGCAGTCATGGAATGCTCAGGGTAAGTACAATGTTCACAATGCTCTTTAGCAAGATTAGTCATCTTTGATTCACCTGTCAATTAATTTTAGCCTTTAACCATCAACTACAGCTTCAAGACCTTAGACAAGGGAGAAAAAAGGGGTCAAACCTGTTTCGTCTATCTTAATGTAATAGAATCTTGCCTTGAAAAGTTAATTTGTGAGGAGTGGAATTTGGACCTGTGATTTCATCACAATATTTTTAATGAGTACTGGATTACTTGTTTGATCATTCCTGCAACCCTAGTCCAACAATCCTTTTGGAGTTGTTAGTAGATTCAGCATGAGCCAAAATGTCAAATACAACCCAGTCGATTTCCATTTGCTGATTAGTGATCAGTGCTTTGGGTTATTTCCTCTTGAATGAAGGGACACTGCTTTCAAATTTTATAGCTGGTGTCAAAATTTGGGTAATTAATTGTTCTATGGATGTAAACAGGAAGGATCTTGTTTACTCTGGAAGAGAAGGCTTTTAGGCCAAAACATTATCTTCTATTTCCCAGGGAAGGTGTGAACAAACAAGTTCAGAGGGAGTCTAAATGTTAGCGTCTATCTTCTCTAAAGATTCTGCTTTAGCCTGTGGCTTTGCCTCAGTCTAAGGGATGATGCTATTGATTCCCAGAAAATAGTTGGGAACAGGGGAGGCATTGAGCAGAGGAATGGTATGGACACTGGCTAGCTTTTCAGAGTCTTCTTTATCGCCTGGCTTCACTGTTTTGTTTGAAGTTGTTTAGACATCCCAGAACATCTGAAGCACTCATAGCATCACAGAATCATAGAATCTTAAGATTGGAAGGAATCATAGCTGTTAATTGGTCCAACTGCCTATCCAAGACAGGAATCCTTTGTACAGCATCCCTGATCGCAGGACATCCAGCAATCTTCTTTGAATGCCTCCCGTGATGGGGAACTTACTACCTCCTGAGGCAGTCTGGTTCCATTGTTGTTAAACGGTAATTTCTATTGTTGAACCAAAATCTGCCTCCCTGTAACTTCCACCCATTGGTCCTAGTTCCCTCTGGAGCATCACAGAACAAATCTACTCCCTCCTGTAT
Source organism: Pseudocheirus occidentalis (assembly GCA_028646575.1). NCBI lineage: Eukaryota > Metazoa > Chordata > Mammalia > Diprotodontia > Pseudocheiridae > Pseudocheirus > Pseudocheirus occidentalis. Next base: position 214,841,573 of record CM053593.1, read on the forward strand.
ATGACAACTTTACACGATATCCAAATGTAAGTACAAAACACCTCACAAAGTCACTTATATATGTTTTTTATTTAATTATCTGTTTTGGATGATCTGTGCCAATGCTCCCTTCCACTAAGGTGGATAATCGAGAGTGGACTGCAAAAGAGTTACTTACTTAGCCACTCTGTTCCTAGATTGTGCATTTTAAATCTTTTGATCCAACTCACAGTGTGATTCAGCTTGATAAATGAAGATTTTAAAATGGCAACGACTGTGTAAATGAAATATAGTCTCTAGTCACTAGACAAGGTGCCAGGGTGGAGCTAAATGTACAAGTTCTTTTCCTATTCTTTTGGACTTCAAATCAATTCAACAAACCCTCATTATGTGCCAAATGCAAGGCCCCAAGCTAGGTGCAGAGAAATTAGACCTAGACCCAGATTTAAAGGAGCTTACAGTCAATTCGGGAACATAAGTCATGGTCATTAATTGTAATGTAAATTAGACTGTAGGTACAAAAAAAAGGGCCTATAGAGGGCTGTGAGTAATTTCAGGAGGGAGGTTACTTCCAGCTAGAGTTGGGGGAGGAATGAAGGATCAGGGGAAGTTTTGTGGAATAAGTCACGTGAGAAGCGGGGTTCTTAAAGAGTCACAGAATCATGGATCTAGAACTGGAAAGAGACTTAGTGACCAGTGAGCTCAATCTCCTCATTTTACAAATGAGGGAACTGAGATATAGTGAACTTAAGTGACTTGTCCAGGATCATACAGCTAGTCAGTATGTGAGACTGGATTTAAAAACTCAGATCTTCATGATTCCAAATCCAGTTCTACCTCTGTATGAAACCTAATTGCCAGGAAGAGATTTGTGGGATGGGAATGGAGTCCTCTGGTGGAGAGGAGTGAGTATGGCAGTTTGGCTAAATCATAGAGTATATGAAGGGGATCATGAAAGAAGAATGCAAGGGTAGATTGTAGCCAGAATGTGAAAATGGCTGAATGGCAGACTATGGAGTTTAGCCACCAATGGGAGAAGTTTCAGAGCAGGGGAGGGTTCTATATTTGGCAGTCTTGTGCCAGATAGGGTGGAGAGAGAGGAGAGAATGGTAGCAGGGATAACAGTTAAGAGGCTTCTTTTAGGGTAATCAAGGCAAGAAATAATGGAGACCTCAACTAGGTTTGGCTGTGGGAATAGAAAACAGAGGTAGATTGAGAAAAAATATTTAAATTAAAAAAATTATCAAGTGTTTACCCTGCAGACCCCTCTGCTAGGACCTAAGGGAGACATACAGTTTAGATGAACTGTGGCATATAGCTTCCAGTCTAGAAATATCACAGCCCTATAGCAGCCAGATCAAACCATCTGATTGGATACAAGGAGTGATAGACAGGGAGGACCAAGAGGATTAAACATGCAGAATCTCTGACTCTGAGGGTGAATAGATTAAGCTTCTCTAAAATTTATCTTCGTGTTTAGTTCCTGATACTTTAGACCTAGACAGATAAATGTCCAGAATTCTACTTCCTTGGATCTAACAACCAAGGTGTGTTTGTGTGCATGTGTGCTTGGGTAGCACTCTTTTCAGGCGAAAGGCATAGGTTAAGTCAACTCTTGTTCTGTGGTAGTGAATTTGAACTCCTAAAAATGTTCCTTGGTGTAGGGCTATTGCTCTTTCAAGATGGCAGGACTCCTCTCTTTGGGAGATTCTATTTTGGTTAATGGAAGCTAGCACTGGAGAATAGAAAGCTGTTCTCAGACAATCCCATCTGCAGTGATTTCTGAGCTTCTCTTTAAGATGTTCTGGCTCTCTCACGACTGCTAGGTGAGAGAGATGGTTATTCTAATACAAACAGGGAGGCTGCGCTACCAGATGCCAAGAGACAATCGTTTTAGTTTTGTAACATATAGTAATGATCACCATCTCCTCTTGCACATACATACACATTTCCTGACAAGGACATTAAGAGGTCAAATGAGATAAGAAGGTGCAAAAGCTTTTTGGAAGAAAGGTGTTCAATAAATACAAGGTATGATTTCTTCTTTTTTCCTCACCTGATATGAATTTGTCTTTGAGGGCATTTGGGTGCCTGGTGGAGTAGGGAATTTGAGGGGTCCTGCTAAGGTTCCTACAACCTGAAATAGCTTAGATCCATAAGTTGTCAAAGTTGGAAATGAGTTTAATCTCCTCATTTTACAGATGAGGAAACTGAGGCCTAGAGAGGCTACTTACTGAAGGTCAGTAAATAGATGATCTATCAGTGAAAAAGTTGGGATTTGAACCCATGTCTTTTGACTCCTAATTCAGTGTGCTTTCCATGGCACCATGGTGAGTCTCCTGAGTACGTGAAATTCCATTGTTAGGAAGTCATTCTCTTGGCATTATGTCTCTAAGAGATCCTTATTAAACTATAATATCTCTGGAGAAGGTAATGTATTGAATCTCTTCAGTCCTTAATATCTTATTTAGTGTTAATGCTGTTGAATTTGTGTATGAGATTACTTTCTATGGGGAGCTAGCTGAGAGGGGCCCCTGGCTAGCTTATGTTTGAGGGAGAGGGTTGGGAAATCTACAGAGAATAGGGTACCTCCTGGGGAGGATGCCCCAGTGGGGGTATTCTGAAATCCTTTGCAGAGTCTCCCACTCTCTGCACATAGTAAAACTGACTCTCAGAGCTTCTAGGTAATGCTTTTTTCCCCTCCCACCCAGGGACTTGGCTGAAGAGACACCATGCGTTCATCTGCCTGGTAATCATCTGGGCCTATGCCACCTTCTGGGCAACCATGCCCTTGGCAGGTCTGGGGAACTATGCCCCTGAGCCCTTTGGAACATCCTGTACCCTTGACTGGTGGCTGGCTCAGGCCTCTGTGACCGGACAAACATTCATCCTGAGCATCCTCTTCTTCTGTCTCCTGCTCCCGACTGCTGTGATTGTCTTCTCCTACGTGAAGATAATTGCTAAAGTCAAGTACTCCACCAAAGAAGTGGCCCACTTTGACAGCCGGATCCAGAATAGTCATGTGCTGGAAATGAAACTGACCAAGGTACTGGAGTGATATTTTGAAGGAAATACATTTTACTGTCTCTAAAAACTTAGTTGGGACATAAAAGAGAAAGGAGGTCAGGAAAAGGAATGGATAGAGAAACAGCAGGAACTAATGGTGAAGGTGCTATTATATGCTTTCTCTTCTGTCCTATGCTATTTTATTTATGTCTTTGTTTTACATCCTTCTATTGTACTCAGTTTGGTCACAGAATCATTGAATTGGAAGGGAAGGGAATAAATATTTCTTTAGTGCCTATTTTGTGTCAGGCATTTTACTAAGTATTTCTTTTTACAAATATTACTCATTTGATCCTCATAATAGCCATGAGAAATGGGTGCTATTTTATCTCATTTTATAGTTGAGGAAACTGAGGTTAAGTCACTTTCCCAGGGTCACACAGTTAATAAGTGTCTGAGACCAGATTTGAACTTCTGACTTTAGGCCCAATGATCTATCCACTGTACTACCAGGACTAAACCTTCAACTTTATCTTTTTTTTTGGCTTTTTAGAGGGCAATTGGGGCTAAACCTGACTCCAGGGCCTGTGCTCTATTCACTGCGCACCTAGCCACTCCAACTTTATCTAATCTAATCCCTTAAACCGGATCATAAATTTAGAGTAAGAAGGGACCCTAGAGACCATCTAGTCCAACCTCTTCATTTCACATGAAGAAACTGAGGTCATATAGGTAGCATTAGCAGAGCTAGGCTATGAACTGAGGTCAGCTTTCACCAAATCCAGACATCTTTCTACTACACTACATTGTATGAATCCCTGCTAAAATTTTCCAGAGAAGTGGTTTTACTTTTACTTTTTATTGTTCAGTCATGTCCAACCTTCATAAGACCATTTGGGGTTTTCTTGGCAAAGATACTAGACTGGTTTGCCTTTTCCTTCTCCAGCTCATTTTTACAGATAAGCAAACTGAGGCAAACAGGGCTAGAATGACTTGCCCAAGGGTCACACATGAAAGAAGTGTCTGAGGCCAGATCTAAACTCAGGTCTTTCTGACTCTAGACCTGCTACTCTATCCACTTTGCCACCTAGCTCTGTTTTAATCCCTCCCTTGTTGAGGATCTTAAAGATCGCAACATAGTTTTGGATAGCTCTGATCTTTGGGATTTATACTAAGCAAAATCTGCATGCTTGTAATTTCTACTTATTGGTCGAGCTTCTGCTTTCTGGAACCAAGTACATCATAATCCTTTGTCACCATAATGGTTCCTTCAATATTTGAAGACAGATATCATCTCTTCCCCCTCGTTGCCCAGCCTCTAGGTTTTCTTATGGCTAAATGTCCCCAGTTCTTCTAACTGGTTGATTGTCACTCTCTAGTTATGATTTATGAGGCTAGTTGGTACAAAATGATTGGATGAGATTCGATGAACCTTAAAATCTCTTCCAGCTCTTGCCATCACTGGTCCTATGATCCTACAATTCTTCTGAGGATGATTATTTTCTCACGAGCACCAAAACTTTAATTTAAGTTGCTATATCTGGATGTCTGGGTTTGCCTGTTCTGATTTCTATGAGACATTACAAATAATGGAAAAAATACCTTGCAATAAGATAGCTCTTACAGGTTGCAATGTACTTGAAATGATCTCATTTTTATCATGAGAATAATGCTGTGAGGGAGGTGCTACAGTTATTACCCCCAATTCACAGATGAAGAAATTGAGGTTCAGAAAGGTTAAGTGATTTCTAAAGGGTCATGTAGCCAGTAAGTATTTGAGCTAGGATTTGAATACAATCCTTGACCATAGTGAGCTTTTATGTTACACCACACTAGCTAGACCTCTCTTTCTTTCTTTCTTTCTTTCTTTCTTTCTTTCTTTCTTTCTTTCTTTCTTTCTTTCTTTCTTTCTTTCTTTC
>CM053593.1:214846976-214886998 GCA_028646575.1 Pseudocheirus occidentalis
TTCCTTCCTTTCTTCTTTCTTTCTTTCTTCTTTGTTTCTTTCTTTCTTTCTTTCTTTCTTTCTTTCTTTCTTTCTTTCTTTCTTTCTTCCTTCCTTCCTTCCTTCCTTCCTTTCTTTCTTTCTTTCTTTCTTTCTTTCTTTCTTTCTTTCTTTCTTTCTTTCTTTCTTTCTTTCTTTCTTTCTTTCTTTCTTCCTTTCTTTCTTTCTCTCTTTCTCTCTCTCTCTAATATTGCTCCTTTAAAAGATAACAGCATAAACATAAATTAATTTCTAATTACTATCATTTTCATAATAAAGTATAGTAAACAATAATTTAACTTTTAAATGAGTTTGTAAAATTTTATTATTTAAGACAGTAATCCTTTCCACATCACTGGGCGGGGGGCTTTCTTCCTTGTCTTCCACAATCTGGAAAGTCTGCATAAAAATTTTTGGCTTTCCCTTCATACCAGAGAAGAAGTCTGATTTTTATTTTCTTTTTCTTTTTCTTTTATGGGGTGTTTACAGTACCTTATTGTAAGATTTGGGTTAAGTATTGGGTCATATTCTCTACATCATCTGTTGGCTTTCACCTGTCATCTGCTGACCCTCAATATTGTTGTGTTGTGTGTGTCCTTCATTTATTTATTTATTTATTTTGCTTTTTGGAGGGCAATTAGGGTTAAGTGACTCACCCAAGGTCACACAGCTAGGTGTGTGTGTGTGTGTGTGTGTGTGTGTGTGTGAAATGTCTGAGGCTGCATTTGAACTCAGGTCCTCCTGACTCCAGGGCCAGCACTCTATTCACTGCGCCACCTAGCTGCCCCCATTCATTAGAATTCTTAGGTCTTTCAAAATTGGTGGGCAACAAATTTAGCATCTTGGTGTACCTAATAGGTGGCAGTGTGGCATTGTGGATAGAAAACTACCCTCAAAGCCAGGAAGCATATTTGCTGTACGACTCTGGGCAAGGCGTTAAACTTAGTGCTCAAGCCAACTCCCTAAAACTACATATTGCAGAAAAGATGCCAACATGCATTGGGAGAGGTAATTTCTTTACCTTGGCATTCTCTAATCCTAACTACAACTAAATCTCTCACCTCAATGATTCAGCTACAGCTATTTTTTAGTCATTATTTATCCTCATTTTACCCAACCAGTGCTAAGGTGAAGGCAAAATTATGCTAGATCTTTCTTTTCCTTAAAACCAGAAGTTTGTAAGCTATTAATTCAAAATCAAACTAAACTTCATATTGGGTCAATGCACTTTTGTGCTTCCATGCTTTGTTGTGGCTTGGCAACATACTTTGGCCAGTTTGCTCTGATTCATGCTTCTGAAGCATTTGGGCTTACTACAGCCACTGTGAAGACCTTATCTGCACCTGCATCTTGCTAATCTTGTTTTTTTTTCCAAAGGGAAACTCCAAACTGCATATAAAGTTCTTAGGTTGGCAGTTTAACCCTGTTCATCTTTTCTGTATTCCTCTTCCCCTCATGGTAAAGCAGGGAGAGAGAGAAATATAATGCTCCAGGAAGACTGTCTGAGTTGGAGCAAACCTGGAGATAAGCTCTTCCCAATAAAGGGAAAAAAATTCTTGGGAACTATGATTCTATATCATTGATTCCAAATAATGTTGCCTTCAGCACTCCCAATTCTACATTGAATTTTTCAGCTCCTGCAGGTGTCTATTCAGACTTGTTTTCCTGACATTAAATTCTTAATTTTTTCCTCTTTATATTTTAAATGCATTTCAACAAAGAATGCTTTTTAAACAGTTAATGCTGTTGATTTGGGCCTTAACAGCCCTTAGGAAAGGAAAGGATCATTAAGCCACAGAGTTTTGTGGTGGCAAATTGTGTTTGGGGATCAAAAGACCTGGGCTTGGGTCCTGGTCCTACAGCTTTGTGCACCCTTTGATATGTGATCCCATGGCTGTAGGCTTCATTTTCCTCCTCCCTGGAAGGAAGGGGTTATACTTCACTTGATGATCCTTAAAGTTCTTCCCAGCTACAAATCCTATACTATTCTAGCCAGGTTCCCCAGCCATTGTTTCCTTGATGGATCATTGTAATTAGGGTTGATGAAGGCAAAGAGCATACCATCCAAACCAGTTTTTCTATGGTTGGTTACCTTAAACAACAGCTATTTTCTGGGCATCTATCCAGGATAGTACAGTTAAACCTCATTAATTCAGATGCCACTAATTAGAAAGCTGAGATAATTTAGACTGTAACTAGGCTGAATTTGATCTTTGGACTATACATAGAACAAAGGATTTCTAAACATATTAATAATGTACACAAGATAGACTAGGAAAATGATACAAACTACTTAAGAGGACAAATAATTTTACAGCACGTTAAAGGTCTTTAAAGACTACCTCTTACGTATACAATAGATCTGTGTCTATATCTAGGAAGAATTTCTTATACTAATAAAATCAAGCATGACTAGTATGGGTAGGAAGGTGGTGCAGCAGAGAAGTGCCGGGTCTGGAGTCAGGAAGACTTATTTTCCTGAGTTCAGATCTGACCTCAGACACTTACTAAATCTGTGATCCTGGATGGTATCACTTAATCCTGTCTCTCTCAGTTTCCTCATCTGTAAGATGAGCTAGAGAAGGAAATAGTAAATCAATCTAGTATTATTGCCAAGAAAACCCTAAATGGAGTCACGAAGAGTAGAACACAACTGAAACAACTGAATAACAACAGACCAGTGTGTGTGTGCATGTGTGTGTACCCCCCCACATATATATATATATATACACATATATATGCCCACATTAGTGCAGTTTTAAGTATACATATATATGCACACACATATACATATGCGATAATTCCACATATATTCTTATATATGCTTAGGATACATTATATGTATGTATATATGTATACACACATCCCTATGTGCATACACACACACGCTTATTGTTTTTAATTACATCTTAGCTGTGTCTGACTTTTCATGACCCCATTTGGGATTTTCTCAGCAAAGATGTTGGTTTGCCATTTCCTTCTCCAGCTCATTTTTACAGACGAGGAACTGAGGCATTATATCAATTCATGAAGGCAGTCCCCCAAAGGTCTATTAGGAAATATTTGTTTTGCTTTGTTCTTGTTTCTTTCTGAACTCAGAAGTATTAAAACTCTTTTTCTTCCCACAATTCAGATGGGACTTCCTTCATGTTAGTGAGGATTTTACTAAATATATAGCTACTCCAAGAAGTATCTAGGTGGTGCAGTGGATAGAGCAATTTGCCTTGGAGTCAGAAGTACCTGAGTTCAAATCCTGCCTCAGACTTACTAGCTGTGTGACCCTGGACAAAAAAAGATAAATAATGTAGATACTCTGAATCATATACATAGATACCTTGAATCATCAGCTCTTAGTACTGGCCAGGTTCTTAGAGGTCAACTAGTCTTCTCTAATCTCATCATGGATGAGGAAACAGGTCCAGAGAGAGGAGTGACTTAGTGGAGAGATGGAAGTGACCTCAAAGGCCATTTTATTCAATGCACTGAGGAAACAGAGGCCTGGGATCATAAATTACATGCCCAAATTATACAAGTCAATAAACATTTATTAAGCACCTACCTATGTACCTAACAACATTCTAGGCATGGGGGTCACAAAGACCTGAACGAAACAGCCCCTGGTTTCAAGGACTTTATATTGTATTTGGGAGGCAACATTGCAACCCAGGCTCTTTGATTACCAAACCAGGGCTCTTGCCATAGCACTCTAGCTTCTGTAGAGAACCACCTTTCTTCCCAATAACACTTGAGGGATGCTGGATTTTAGATACTTTGTGACCCTTTGATTCTTGGCTTCAGTCCAGCAGGATCCTCTTGTTCTATAAGAGTGAAAATTCTTTTCCACTTTAGATACTCTGCATTCATTATTTACAGGAGGTTTTATTTTGTTTTGTTTGTTTTGTTCCTCCCCTTTGTGAGTCTTCAAGGTCTGAACATGCAATCATGTTTTCCCCTCCAACGAGTCCTCTCTCCCTCACCTCTTTTCTTCTGCATCAAATGCTATTTATAGCTGGTGACTGGAACAGAGCCTTGTGTGAATATGGCTACTTTAGGTTAGCTCTGTTAAAATTACCTGGCACTATGCCTTCCTTTCACCTCTACTATCCCAAATTACCTAGTCTATCCTAAGAGCAGGACGGGCCATTGCCTGAGGGCCCTGGTTGGACTGCAACGGATGGCCAAAGCTTCCCAGTAAAATCATGGGGAGCACTGTCCTAAATATTTAAAATCTAGCTCCTGTGCCTTATGCCAGTTCCTGCCCAATGTGGGAATATTGTGCTCAATTCTTGACCTGAACTGAAAAATACAGATGCATGCAAAGGTCTGACCTGATTTGTATCCTTTCTTCAGCTATTCACTGTAGATTTTACTTATCTCCAAAAGTTGGGTGTGAAGAAAATTGCAACTAGAAATTAGCTGCAGGAGAGATTTTAATGTGTTAAAGTAAAAATCAACATTTTCTACTTGGACCATTTCCAGGATGAACAAACACATGACAAGACAGAGGAGTCAGGGGGCAAGGATTCAAATCTTCAGTCTGCTGTTTGTTCTGTGTATTGTTGGACAAATCATTTAATTTCTTAGGGCCTCAATTTCCTCATCTGTAGAATGATGTGGTTGGACTAAATGGATTCCAGCTCCAGAACTATGATCTTACCTTGTGGGGCATTTGGCAAATTGCTTCCTCTCCCTGGGCCTCCCTAACTTGTTGATCCTTTGATCCAGGATACTTTTGGTCCCAAACCTGCATTTCCCAGATGATAACAATGTCTAAAAATTGTATCCTTGGCATCATTCTTTGGGTTAGGGCAATAAGTTTTTAGTTAATATCCATATACATTACTTAATAAGTAATATTTTTGCTTGACATTCAAGAACAGATGATATCTGAGATGCCATTCAGTTCTAAATCTATGACTTTTTATCTCAGGATCTCATAGCTATTTTTTTTCCTTTTGAAAGACGATGGAAAAAGAAATCTAAGGCAATTAGTTACCTTTCGCTGACATGCATTACACAGGTAACTTACCCAAGGTTACAACTAGTAAGTGTCAGAGCTGGGATTCACACCCAGGTCTTTTCTGACTCCAAGTTCAAGAGCATCTGTCTATCCATTCATCCATCCATCCATCCATCCATCCATCCATCCATCCATCCATCCATCCATCTCTGTCTCTCCCTCTCTCTCTCTGTCTCTCTGTCTCTCTTTCTCTCTCTCTTTTTTCTCTCTATGTCTCTCTGTCTGTCTGTCTATCCATCTGCCCATGCATCCATCTATTTATCTGTATAAACTTGCATATATACACATTTATATGTATATTTCTATATAATATATACACAACTCATATGCATATATACATGTTTTTTATACATATACAAAATTTTCTTATATGTATTCTTGTACTTGTCTACATACATTCAAAACCTTTCATCACTGTCTCCCACCCCTCTTCTCTTTCTCTTAGAATCATGTTATAATCAATCAAATATACTTAATATCATTTGTCTTTTACTTGAGTCCAGGGGAGGGCCAGGCTTTGTTGCAGAATTACCTCATTTTTTCTGTCTGGGACCTACAGTATAACTAATTCTTCATGTGTCTTTTCCAGAGAGGGAAAAACAGTACAAATGTTTTAAGTACTTCCTGAACTCCATTGCAAACTCCCATAAAAGCAAAAAATACATAAAATGTAGGAAATATTATTTGCTAAGTGTTAATTTATTTTCTGTCAATGACTTTGGCAGGAGCGCACAAGTACATGGCATAGAAAATGGCTTTTGAGATATTGTGAAATCAGCATATGAGTCACCAAAGGAGAATGGATGAGAGTAATGTTAAACCCCCAGACATGTGCTAAAGCATAGTTTACTTATACATTTATTATTTATTTGGGAATTTCAAAAAAAAGGCATTCACTGCAGAGCCTCTAGGCATCCATTCCATATGAAAACAAACAAAAAAAATCATCATAGAGCAAAAGAGTAAAACTTCACCCCAACAGGTCTCTGGAGGAAGATGGCTAACAAAGCCCAGCAGGAAATTTGTATGTAATTATTAGGCTCCTTCTAATTCTTGGTAAAACATAGGTGAGTATTGTAGGTGCTGGAATGTGAGACAGCCACAAGTGGGGCTCCTTGGCTCACTCTGAGACCTGGGCCATATTCCTTAATATGGCTCCCTGCCCTTAATTTAAAGGCAGCTTGGGACTGTAGGTTTATGCTGGTTTTAGAAAGCCTAAATCTAATTCTCAGATCTGTAACCCTACTGCTAGCATGACCTTGGGCAAGTTACTTTCATGTCCTCTTCTGTGAAATAAAGTGGTTGGTGAGGCATCTAGGTGCCATAGTGGACTGAGTGCTAGGCTTGGAGGGAGGAAGACTTCAGTTCAAATTCTGTATCGGATACTTATGACTTGTGTGAACCTAGGCAAGGATCTGGGTCCTTCCTCATCTATAAAATCAAGGGTTGGGCTGGATGGTCTCGTTCAGGTCTAATTCTGTGATACTGTGATAGGATCAAAAACTTGGAAGGGATCTCAGAGGACATGGAGTCCCTCATTTTAGCTCTAAATCCTATGATCCAAAGAACAATTAACATGCATCCCTGAAAAAGATTCATACTGAAATTTCAACGAGGGCAAAGTTTTCCCTAACGGCAAATCTGGGTCGCCAAAAGTTTTGTCAAGGTGAACAAATCCCCCAAGTAGGTTTTAAGTGGATGTAGGCTGAGTAATCAGGACAGACTCAGGCAGACGTGTGCTCTTTGGCATGGTTTCTTTTCCCCAAACTGCGTACATCTCAGTTTATTTTTGACTTTGGGTTCATGCGTATCCTCAAATGAACGTGATGGGGAGAGGGCAGCAACTTATGACAAATTGGGTAAAGAATATTTAATAATGTCTTGATCAATCTCTACCAAGTGGTAGCATGGAGGTGACACTGAATTCTCAAAGGTATGTTAATAGGATGAATGTTCTAATGTATACCGCCAAACTAAAAAGGTGTGGAGGTGGGACTAAGTGTTTTTCATCTGAGGAGTAGTCTAGCTAACTAGAGAAAGGTCTTTTATCTTTTCCATTAATAAGTAACCTCTTTAGGGGCAGGGACTATGTGTTTGCCTTTCTTTGTAGCTCCACTGCTTAGAAGAGTGTCTGGTACTAAATAAGTGTTTAATAAATGCTTATTGACTGATTGATTGACCTAGGTGTCAGGGCAACCAATATTGTATTTTCAAGAATTCTTTAGTATTATCTACAAGCTGTAGAAGGGTTGCGTGCATTCTTCTGCCCCCATTCTCAATGACACAGTCATGGATCCTTAAAGAAATATGGTGATAGGGTATAGGAGAAAGACCACAGGCTCTAGCCAGTGGACTTTGGTTCAAAGGACAGCTAAGTGGTGCAGTGGATAGAGTGCTGATCTTGGAGTCAGGAAGACTTAAGATCAAATTTGGCCTCAGACGCTAGCTGTGTGACCCTGGGCAGGTCATTTAATGCTGTTTGCCTCAGTTTCCTCATCTGTAACATGAATTGGAGAAGGAAATGGTGAAGTACTCCAGTATGGGGTCATAAAGAGTTGGACATGACTGAAACTACTGAACAGCAACTGTAGAGACAAGTCACTTAACCCCTTTAGGTCTTAGTTTCCTTTTTGCAAAATGAGAATATTGGACTAGAAGGCCTTTGAAGTACATTCTAGCTATAAATCTATGATCCTATGACCTGGTTTGCAATCTGGCCTCTGCTGTTTTTACTACATGTGCTGTCTTGGAAAATCTTTTCATGTCTACATTTTAATTAATTTTTTCATCTACAAAATGAGATGGGTTAGAATTTATGGTTTGGCATATTCTTTCCCAATTATAAGTCTATACTGTTATGGAATATTAATGGCTAAAGTACTACATGGGTACATGCAAAATAAAGCCTAGTTATATAGAGGGAGGGAAAGAGGATCTTAGGTGGATTTTCCAGATTGTGTGTAGTCATTGTTTTTTGTTTGTTTCTTTTAATTATTTTATAGTATTCCATATTCTGGGTCCCTGTCCTTTGCATAATATTGCACATCTACCAATTGATTCTCTCTTTTGTTCATCTCTCACCAGGTGGCAATGTTGATCTGTGCAGGGTTCCTTATTGCCTGGATCCCCTATGCTGTGGTGTCGGTGTGGTCAGCTTTTGGACAGCCTGATTCCATCCCGGTTCAGTTTTCGGTGGTGCCAACCTTGCTTGCAAAGTCAGCAGCTATGTACAACCCAATTATTTACCAGGTCATTGACTGCAAATTTGCCTGTTGTCAGTCTGGTGCGCAGAAAGCAGCCAAGAAGGAATCTCTGAGGGATTACAGGTAACTTCTATCAAGCACTGACAAGGTTTGGATTATATCCTCTTAAATCAAAGATAAATTGTTGCTCAGACACCGATACATCAGGCCACTCAGGGCTGGTGTTGTCTTTTGGTGAAATGACATAGCCAAGTTACAAACTAAAAAGGATGGCAAGCTGTTATAGGAATAGTAGACAGAATTCTGAACTTGGGACCAGAAGACCTGGCTTTGAGTCCTGGTTCTGCCACTTAGAAGCAAAATGAGCTTGGCCATCCTTTCTGAGCCTTGGTTTCTTTATCCATAAAATGGGGAAACATCTGATTTACGTAACTGACAGTGACTGTGGGGCTCAAATGAGATAATGATGGAGATAATAATAATAATAATAATCATTCATTAGGTATTCACAGGGCTTTATGACCACTACTTTGTTTGAGGTGCATGATCACCTGTGAGGCAGATGCAATTATTGCTCCCTTTTAACACACCAATAAAATGAGATTCTTAGTGGTTAAATGGCTTACCTAGAGTCATATAGCTCTCTGAGGCAGGATTGAACCTAGGTCTTGCAGGCTCTAAATCCAGGATTCTATCCATTACGCTATTTTGCCATCAAGTAAGTGAGACTTTGTTAAATAGCTACTGCAGGCTAGGCAATGTTCTAGGTGTTCTAATATTTGCAAATGTTCTACCTGCTGTCAGAATATTGCTTACTTACTACTTACCAAATGGCATTAAATCAAAATGTTTATGTAAGGAGGTGAAGTTGTTTTTTGGGGGGTAAAGTGAGAAAGGAAGAGTAACATTCAATTTTTGATCCCAGATCACCAGAGTCCATATAAATATATATTTTTTCTTCTCTTTTCCGAGCAGCCACTATATAGCCATCCCAGCTCCCTGTGGTCATGGAATCATGTCAATTTTCTTCTTCTTCTGTTGATGTTCTGTTGGACATTCACATCTGACTCAAAGTGGACAAAGTCCGTGGAATTTTTTTTGGCAAAAATACTGGAGTAGTTTGCTATTTTCTTTTCTAGTGTTTCTCTATTTTACAGATGAGGAACAGAGGGAAATAGGGCTTAATTGACTTGGTAAGGGTCTGAGGTCAAATTCGAACTCAGATCTTCCTGACTCTAGGCCCTGTGCTCTATTCACTGCACTCACCTCTCTATGCTAGTCCAAATGACTTTTCACCAAAGCTGTTCTCTTATCTACTACCTGACTGAGAGGCTATAGGCTTTAAGTCAATGTCAGGAATACTGTAGGAAACTGATAAGAAGGTTCTGGCTCTGTTTTATTTAGCTCTGTTAAGGGGACTCTCATGTTATCTCCTGGTGAGGTCTCAGAAGACCCTCAGAAGACCTTAGTCTCTGGAGGGAGGGCAGGACTGTGTTGTATTCCAGAACTTTTCAGAACTGGCCTTTGGCGGCAAAGGATCAATAGAGGACTGCTCCCCTCCATTCTCCCAAACACTCTGCTCACTTGTTGGCTAGTGTTCTCTGCAGACAGCTACCTTAAAAACTGCCTTACACCATCTTTTCTTTAAGTAGCATAGAATAATAAGAATAGTCAGAAGACTTAGATTTTAATCCCATTCTATCTGAGAAACTTCTTCAAGATCTAATTTTCTCATCTAGAAAGTGGGCACAATGATATGCAATCCGGATTTTACTTATTATACATTTATGGTATATACTTAGATGGCCCTTACTGTTCAGCAATCCTATCTCTAGACTCTTATCAATTGCCTACTGCATTCCTGACAATGATTATTTTTTTTCCCCTTTGTGGTAAGAATCCTGGATATAGAATTAGAACACCTGGGCTTAAATACTGTCTCTGTCACTTCCAACTAGTATAGCTTTAACCAACTCACTTAAACTCTCTGGGTCTCAGTTTCTTCATCTGTAAAATTAGGGGACTGGATTATATAGCCTCTAAATTCTGTTCCAGCTCTGAATCAACCACCCTGTAATCTACAACCCCCCTAAAGAGCCAGCTCCGTCTGATGACTCAGCCTCCTATTTCACCAAAAAGATCAGCATCCTTCTTTCCCCTCCTCGTTTTTTTGTATGTCATCATTCACTCTGTGCTCCTTCCTGTTAAGAATAGAAGTATTTCTACTCCTCACTAAAGCTACTTCTCCTGCCTTTCAATGAATTAATCAATCAGTAGGCATTTAGTAAATGCCTATTGTGTGCTAGGCGCTAGAGGTATTAAAAATGGTCTCTGACCTCAAGTAGTTTACATTCTACTGGGGAGATAACATATATTTACATAAATATATGCTAAATGTATACGAAATCAATAATAACAGCATTTATATACCACTTGAAGGTTTGCAAAGTGCTCTATGTGTGTTACTCACTAAAACAACCTCAGAACAATCTTATCTTTCCTATGAGGTAGGTGTATTATTATTATTCCCATTTTACAGATGAAGAAGCTGAAGTATAGAGGGTCATACATCGAGTAAGTGTCTGAGACTTGAACTCAGGTCTTCCCATGTCCAAAGCCTGAAATCTATCCATTTTACCACTTATTGCCAGTTACATGGTTATTGGGGTGGAGGAAGCACCATACTCTATATTTCTGGGATCTTGTTTTCCTTGCTTCAATAATTATTTTCTATTTATTATGCATCTCCAATCTCTCCTTTCCATTTGGTTGCTTCCCATCTCTTCACCGACTTATTTTGGTCTCTACCATCCTTTAAAAATGTTTTAATGTTTTTTTAATCCCTTTCTAGTTTTTGTTCTGTCCCTCTATTTACCTTCCCTGTTAAATTTCTTGAAATGTGTAATGTTAATGGGATTTAAGATCTTCCCCCACCCATTAACAGGCTTCTTATGGAGCCCATTAAGGGAAGCTTGCTTAGGGTAGGCTAGCTTAGAGGAAGGTTTTTCACATCTTTTGCTAATTTCTAAGCAGGCACTGAGTCACAAGGGGTTGTGACCCCTTCTGGCTCTGAGAAGTCTATATATACTCTGAGTTGGTTTTTGCTTAGGGGTCTCGCTTATGAGAAGGATCTTGAGATTCCCTGGTTGAGATTCTGAGTGGCCTATGTTCAGAGCTCCCTGACTGCTCAGATGTAAAGGCTCTCTTGATCCAGGGATGTATGTAAAGTGTATTGTTGATTCAGGCCGTCAGAGCCCTGTCTTTTGGTCTTTATTTCTCTGTTACTTTCTCTGAACTTCAGGGTGCTGACTTTTCCCTTGAACTAGTGAATGTGATTTAAAAAGATTGCTGGCCCTTTAAACAACTATCTTTCCTAGTAAAGCAGATCTAAGAACTTGTGCTAGCAGCCATCCTGGGTATATCAGTGTGGTTGCCACTACAAACAGCTATCATTACCACCTCCCTCTATCACCTTACCATCTGCTCTCTCCTGAGTCCTTCATCTGGCCTCTGCTGAAAGTCCCCTCTCAAAGGACACCAATGATCTCTTAATTGCTAAATTCAATGACTTTCTGCCTCCTCATCCTTTTTTACTTTCCTGCTGCCTTTGACACTCTTGATTCTGTAGCTTTTATTGAATACTCTTTCCTACTTTATCTGTAGACACCACACTTAACTTGGTTGATTTGAAGTTCTGGTTCTGAGTTCGATTCTGGCTTCAGACATTCAGTAACTGTGTGATCCAGGCAAGGCTCTTAACCTCGTTGTGCCTTAGTTTACTCATATGTAAAATGGGAATAATCACAGCACCTTCTTTTCAGGATTGTTTTGAGGATCAAATGAGAAAACATTAAAGTACTAGAAAAATACTAGCCATTATTATTATATTATCTTGTCTCTTTCCCTGATACCTTATCCTCTTTCTCTCTGGTTCTCTTTTGCTGAATTTTTTGCTTCACACTCATTGTGAGGTTCAAATAAAAGAGAAACTGGAAAATTCTGTACTAGAAGGGCAATAGTATTTTGTGAAAGCAAAATAGGAATGAGAGTATACCTTAGTGTAAGGGTGGGGAACCTGCCCTAGCGTATAGAGAACTGACCTGGGAGATGGTGACAAGAAAACATGAGTTCAAATCCTGATGGCTTGGGACATGTGACATTGCCAAAGTGCCCAGGGACCTCTTCAGTTGCAGAGTAGGGATGACCTGCCTTAATGGAGGGAGCTTCTGCCCAGGGGCTTTGTGTGCTGATAGACTCCCAGGTCTGATTTTTTTCTTTTAGTGCTACATAAAGGGTGGCATTATTATTTTAAAGTTAAGTAAAGGCTTAATTAAAGGGAAACTGAAGCTGCTATCATTCATTTTCTCCTCATTACAAGTAAATGTAGCTTTTAATGGAGCATGCACGTATCTAGTCAAAATGGCCCTTTTACTGTTCTTCATACCTAGTATTCC
Organism: Pseudocheirus occidentalis; assembly: GCA_028646575.1. Classification (NCBI taxonomy): domain Eukaryota; kingdom Metazoa; phylum Chordata; class Mammalia; order Diprotodontia; family Pseudocheiridae; genus Pseudocheirus; species Pseudocheirus occidentalis. The sequence goes on from CM053593.1 coordinate 214,859,672, forward strand.
TTTTATTTCCTTTTTAATGCCTTTGTACTGGCTGGCTCCCATGGCTGGAGTACATTTCCCTTAGTTGCTAGTACCTTTGTCTCTAAATTATCTTGTATTTTGTAAATATGTATGTATACACACATTCATGTTAGACTAAAAGCTTTTTGAGGGTAGAGAACGCTGTACTTTTGTCTTAGTTTTCTCAGGGCCTGCCATATTTCCTGACATACAGTAGGTGACTAATGAATGCTTGTTGCTCTATGTTGTTTGTCCTTTGTCCTCCTTGGAAGAGGGCCATGACATCAGGAAGATGGTGCCATGACTTGTAAGTGAATTGGATTTAAGTGAGGGAGGGCTGTGCAAAGTCACCAGCCTCACTTTCTCCTCCAGAACCATCTGGGTCCAGTGGTGAAATACAGATCAGGATGACTGGAGATGACTTTCTGTTACTCTATAGACTGACTAGGAAAGAAGGACATTTCAGGAGGGAAGACTGTGAGCCAAAGCTTGAAGAATAATTTGATGGTTTTTTGCTATAAGTTTTTCATTTTTTTAAAGTTTTATTTGATTAAAATCAGATAGCATTTTGGTTAATACTTAAATTGCAATAAAAATCAAACATACAAAATGGGTGATTAAGATTGTCCATGGGACAGGGTAAAATCCCTGTTTAATTTCATCTTTGCATCTACTTCAGCACCTGTTATATAGTGAGTGCTCATTAAATGTTGAATGTTGTTGAATGAATTGTGAGAATGACAGTGCATCTATATAATTATACTAAACTTCTGAAATGAGGTTTTCCTGAGTGGCAAAAAAAAGCTGCAATCATTGAGCTCTATTCAGGTTTGGGAAATGAAAAAAAGGAAGGATCTAGGAGGCCTAAATCTCTTATTTTTTTAGCTCTATGCTATTACACCAACATCAAACTCAGTTTTACAGGCTGCCTAAAGATGTAGCAGTACTACCTATTTCACTAGGAAAGCAGGATGTTGACAATGACCACATTGAGGTGTGATAGAAGCCCCTTTCGCTTGGTATGCAGGGAGCATGTTTCATCTTGCATTTGTATCACCATGTGTCCATGACGAATGCTTATGTGCCTGAATTCAAAGTGGGGCTGCTTGGTAGCACAGTGAATAGAGTGCCAGGCCTGAAGTCAGCAAGACTTGAATTCAAATTTGGTCTCAGACACTTACTAGATATATGACCCTGGACAAGTCACTTAACCTTGTTTGTCTCAGTTTCCTCATCTATAAAATGAGCTGGCTAAGGACATGGCAAACCACTCCAGTATCTTTTCTTTTTTTTTTTTTTTTTTGGAGGGCAGTTGGGGTTAAGTGACTTGCCCAAGGTCACATGGCTAGTTTTTTGTGCTAAGTGTCTGAGCCTGGATTTGAACTCAGGTACTCCTGACTCCAGGCCGGTGCTCTATTCACTGCGCCACCTAGCCGCCCCTCCAGTATCTTTTCTAAGACAAACTTAAATGGGGTCACAGAGAGTCAGACATGACTGAAACAACTGAACAACAATTGGATTCAAATGGATTCTTTTTTGGCCAAAAATGGAGGGGAAAATTTGTTCCTTAAATATTGGAGATGTAAAATGAAGGGTCAGATAGCTTAGTGGCAGGGTAGAGTACCGTATGTCAGGAAGATTCATCTTAATGAGTTCAAATCTGGCCTCAGATTCTAGTTGTGTGACCCTGGACAAGTCACTTGACCCTGTTTCCTTCAGTTCCTCATCTGTATTATCAACTGGAAGAAGAAATGGTAAGCCACTCAAGTGTCTTTTCCAATAAAGCATCAAGTGAGGTCACAAAGAGGCAGATGTGACTGAAAATAGCTGAACAATTGGATTCAAATATTCATAATTATGGCCAATTTGGGAGGAGAAAAAAACTTATTCCATGAACATTGGAGATGCAATATGGAAGGCTGGTACAGTCAGTAAATAAGTATTTATTAAATGTTTCCTATACCAGGAATACTGTTAAGAACTATGAATAAAAAAATAGAGAGCTAGAGATTCAAAGTTCTTGTTCTCAAAGAGCTTAAGTTCTAATGGGAATGAAAATAGGGGGCCCTAGCGGAGGGGCAGGTTGGGGCAAGAAAGTCCTTCATTATGAGGTAAGATTGGAACTGAGTCTTGATAGAAGTCAGGGAAACTCAGAAGTGGACCCAGGAGGAAGGAGAACATTCTAGGCAGGGAGGATAGCCAGTGGAAGGACAGAAGATGAGGTGTTATGTTTGAGGATCAGAAAGTAGGACAGCACTTCTCAAACTGTGGGTCATGTCACAACCTGCAGTTTAAGAAGTGCTGAAGGAGTCACGAGTGGAAAAAGTTTAAGAAGCCTTGGGCTAGAGTAGCTATACTGTAGAATGGTTGGAAGAGAGTAAAGTATAAGAAGAGGAAGGGATCGGGAGGATACATATTCAAGGCTGTTGTGGAAGCATAAATGACAAGATCTGACAATAGATTGGATATATGGGGTGAATGAGAAGGATGAGAATGACATAAAATCCTGACTCAGAGTAATTAAGAGGATGGCATTGCCATTGACAGTAATAGCAGAATTTCGAAGAGGGGAGGGTCTGGGGCAAAAGAGTTCTGTTCTGGGATATGTTGAGTTTGAAATGCCTACAGGACATCCAGTTCAATATATCCAATAGGCAGTTGGTGATGTAGGACTGTAATTTACAACAGGGAGTAGAGCTGGACATAACGATCTGGGGATCACATACATAGAGATGGTAATTGGACCATAGAAGCAGATTAAATCACTGAATAAGATAATATGGAGATAGAAAAGAACCCATGATCAGTGGTCATGAAATAGATGGAGTCAATCATTAAATGATGAGAAAGATAGTGGGAAAACCAGGAGAGAACAGAATCATGAAAACTTAGCGAGGAAAAAGTGTCCAATAGGGGAAAATAATGCACAGGATCACATATTATAGCATCAATACAATAACAATAGCTTTGGACATTTTAATTTACAATTTTTAGCCTTTCTAAAAAGCAGAAGTGGATTATTGATATAGTATATGCCGGCAAATAGGAGATATCACTGTAATTTATTTCACATTTGAAGAACATCTAGTGTAGTCTGGATGGACAGTTGATAGGTACTGGGGATTTTAATTCATTTAAGTGTTGGATCAAATGGCCTTTGAGCTCCCTTCTAATCCCAGAAATTCTCTCATATTCACACTCCAGGAGTAGTAACAAGTACATTTCTTTCATGAGGCTTGTTCAAAGACTTCCTTATATTTGTAGGCTTTATTTTGGTCATCTTACTGGAATACGAGCTTTTTGTGAGCAGAGACCGATTTGGTTTTTGTCTCCAAGTGTTCAGAATATACAGTGCTGGGCTATGCTAAAGCCGAGCTTACTGTTGGTGTTTGATAAATGTTTGGTGTTTAATAAATGTTCATAAATAAATAAATAAATAATTTAATAAATGATTCTATTACTGTCTGGCTATCTGTTCTAAATGTTGTGAAAGAAACTTTCATGTTAATCAAGGCTGTTTCATGAGGTACCATTTCATTTTTCTCCCCCATCACAGGAGGCATACTGTGTCCACCATCAGGAAATCATCATCGGTATCTGAAACCCATCAAGAGGTATGAAGATAGATATACACACAGCATGCAAAAGTGCTCCTATGGATGTTTCTTTACTTCTTTAATCCATTATCACCAATATTTTCAGTTGTGAACATATTTTTCTTTGTCTTTAAGTATTTCTTTTTATCTCATGCTCTGCATAAGGTTTCTGTAGATTCAACCTTTCCTCATATCAGAGGGTGCTAAGATGCTTCAGTAGAGTATGGAGACAAGAATCATGGGATTCTGTGTTAGGTTATAAGAGTAGGACAACCATTTACTGGTGAGGTCTTTATTTTTATATTTCCTTTTCCTCACCCTTTGAGATCAACAGGTGGTAGGATCTAAAACTCAAAGGGACTATATACCCCAGTGGTCATTACTGACTCTTAGCTTTTCCAGGGGAAAAGTCAGTGCCCCTGAACCTTCTTTAGTCAGCCTCAGAAACTGAGAATGATATCTCTGCAACAGCATGGAGGGACCTAGGCTTCCCAGCTCTTTCCTTTCTGCATTTCCCAAATCTGAGTAGATAACAGTGATAACAACTGTTTTTTTCTTTTCCTGACTCTCAGGAGAAACTCAATTAAGAAGCTTAGATTAAATTGCATTGATTTTTAGAAAACATTAATTATATAGTTCTATGTCACAAAGGATCTAGACTAGAAACACATTTTCAAATTTTGATGTCTTATTTCTTTATTTGGTGGGAGGTGGGGAGGCAGTTATGAAATGAAATACTCAGAGTACCACTCTTTGCATTCTCTAGACACTTTTAACATACACTTAGCCAATATTTTATTCATGCCAATGGGGAGGAGCAAGCTCAAGAAGCAACCAACCTCCAAAGTATTTACTATTTCTCAAGGGAAATTAGTTCTGTCTTAACTTTGCAATTGGAGACTTCACTTTCATCCCAGAATCTGATGACAAGGATGATTCTTGCTGAATTGGACAAAATAAACATGGAATTATTAGGATTGATCAGCCCTGTCGGCATCCCAATTGTATTCCAAATGGGTTACTTACTTGGTGAAATAGGCAGTAGGGATTGAAAAGAAAAAAGATGGATTGGAATTGGTAGAAAAAAAGAAGAAAAAAGAAAATAATGATTTCTTTAAAAAGTGGGCAGAGTGGGAATACTAGGAATATAAAGCAGTAGAAAAGAGGTTGAAAGCATACATGAGGGATGGAAACATCAAGAGTCAGGGGACAGAGGTCTGAATCCTGGCTGTGGCTAGTTGTGACTGGGGCAAATCACTTCCCCATCTGGGATTCATTTTCCTTCTTTGCAAATGAAAGTTTTAGATTAGATGAGTCTCCTGGGTCTCTTCCTGCTCTGAATCCTAAGTCTTAGTATAGAGCTGGCTAAAAGATAATAGTTTAGCACTAAAATTGCACAGAAGCTGGTGAAGGAAGACTATATATCCCCCTACTTTTTCTTTTGGTTAAACTCATTTAACTCTTTAATTGGAATGCAGTATTTAGCAAAAATCTTGAAAGCACTTTTTTAGAGTGCTGAGGGAAACTTCAACATAACTTTTGCTTTCTATTTAACAATGTTATTCTTCAACTCAGTGAGCTCACCTGGGAACGTTTACCTGTAGTCCCTGCTACTGGAGAGGCAAGGATCGTGGATCAATTGAGTTCAGGAATTGTGAGCTTCAGTAGGGCTCTAGTGCCAAGCTGGTGAGCCCCTGGCAGAGTGGGAGAGGAAAGCTACCAGCCTACCTAAGAAGGGGTGAACTAGCCCAGGTCATAATCACAGAGCTGGCTAATTAGAGCATGTCACTATTGGGATATGGCCACGAGTCTGAGGAAAGGGAGAGCACTGTTTTCTGATAAACAATATGTAAGTGAGGAATTCTATTGAATAAAATGAAAGGTGGCACAGAAAGGAATATTAATCTTTGCTAAACTAGTCCTTTGCCATGTTCTAATATGATAAAATAGACAAGATGTCAGGGTAGGAGGTTTAGGGATCACTGATCAGGGAGAAGGACTAATGCCAGAAGAATTCATTGTGTACCAGTTTCAAGGGAACCATGTGATTGTACCAGCTGGGTTGAAGAAAGAGGTAGGAAAAGTGGTCAGGCTGCCTGTGCAGGAGTCAGGATTCTGGTCCTTCCAAGAGAAAGCAGTAGGACTACTGGGGATAAGTAGCAGGACATGCCTAGTCACTGAACTGACTAGATTGCAAGCTCCTTGAGGGAAGGAACTGATTTCATCTTAGTGTCCTCAGTGTCTAAGACATAGAAAATGTTTGTAGAATAAAACAGAAATGGAATTTATTCAAGTAGGGCCAGATGGGTAGATCAGAGGACCAGAAGGAGAGCAAAGGCTGCAGGAGCCAAAGTCAAAGGAGGGGGTGGGGGAGTGCAGTGTGTGTGTGTGTGTGTGTGTGTGTGTGTGTGTATGTGTGTGTGTGTAAAAGAAGAAAACAAACAAGTCTAGAAACAGGCCAGCAGCAAGGACATGATTAGTTCATTGCCCCAGCATTTAGGTTCATATTCGGTTCTTGTTTGGAGTCAATTCCAGCTTCTCTGGGCCCTGCAGCTGGGAATAAACTATTAGAAGCACTTGACTAAGGTGGAAAGTGTGTGGACATATGACAAGCAGCAGTTATTGGTAGGTAAAACTTGATATGAGGCTTGTAACATGTAACAACAACAACAACAATTTGCTTTTTTTCCCCTTTAAAAATACAAAGAAGGCGAATGTGTATAAGTATTTTTTATTTTTTTGAGTTGTCAGAGGAAGATGCCAGCAGTGTTTAAAGCCCTTATTTCTGAAAGACAGCAGCAGCACAAGACTGAGTCAATCACACAAAACCTCTGGCTTTGCTTCTAAGTCACCTTGAACTTCTTAGGCATCAGCTCCATGCTGAGACTTGCCATGCAGAAATATTTGAATACAAATTCTGAAAGCGAGAAATGCATTTGGCTGTGGGAGGTGTGAAGTATAGCTCTGGAGGGAGGGAGAAGGGGAGAGGAGAAGAGAGAGAGAGAGACAGAGAGAGAGACAGACAGAGACAGAGAGACACACACACACACAGACACAGAAAGAGACACATGCAGAGAGAGAGAAAGAAAAAAAAGGAATCATCTATTCCATATTCAGCAGTTTACAATCTTACTTTCCTTGAAGATCTTTTTGGTCGTTATTTAACATGACCATTAATTAACACAGTTTATCATTCAACACCAATGATTTTCAATGAAAATGAAAACTATTAACGCCAGACAGACTGATACTCTAAGGGCCGATTTGTATTGCTATTATTTGTCTTTTGAGCTTTCTTCAGTTGAGTCCCATGGTTCTAAGTGCTAGATATTCAGATAAAAATGCTATCACCTTAAGGAATTTCATTTGTATGTTAGTCACTGTGACAAGGGTGAGTAAAAAGCCTGAATTAGTGGAGATGGGTGGGGAAACCTCTAAATTTCTAAATCTCAATTAAGTCTCAGATCTTTGTGTTTGAATCCATTGCCTTTGAATAAAGGGAAGCCCTTCCTTCAATGCAATGTTAGCTGTAGGAACAGGGATGGAATAACTAGAAGAAACCCTCAATGTTTAATAACAATGTTTTTACCCCAAATATGTACTTCAAAGACAACTGGTATGGAATTTGTCCATCCTGTCCAGGACTGAATGGGTGTAGTAGTTACAGTATTAGACTTAGAGTCAGAAAGATCTAAGTTCAAAACTTGCCTCAAGGCACTTACTAGGTGTGTTAATCTGGGAGGTTAAACAGACCAAAAAACATTTCCTCATCTGTAAAAATGGGGATAATGATAGTACCCACTTTTAGGGTTGTTGTGAGGATCAAATGAAATAATATTTTTCAAACCTTAAAAGTATTCTATAAATGTTAGCTGTTATTATATACTGTAGCTTCCTTACCTGATCCTTATCTATGACTAAAATGGAGAACAGATTCTTGGTCAGTCAGGGTCTTAGGTGGGAACCGCTTCCCTCCTTGGTCAAGTCATGTTACACGGAACCTTTCTTTGACTAGACTAAGACATTTTTTTCCAGATTCTTAAATAGACTGAAAGACAAAGGCACCTATTTCCCTAGCTGGCAGGGCTGATTCAGTTTTGTCTTTGGAGAAATGATGGTTCCCAAAAGGCATTCAAATGCCTTGTTGTTTCTCCTATCCGGATGTCACACTTTCAGACAGCACTTCTCTTGACTGAGTTCAGCTCTTCAGATCTTTAGTTTTAGCTTGAGTGTAAAGTGCCTAATTTAGTTGTAGGTGGAGATGGTCCAGAATTTGTGTGCAGATTTTTTGAGAGTGGGAGAGTCTTCATACTTGTTAAATGATAACCTTGGATACTGTGGTACTAAGTGGTACAGAAAGGAGAGTGCTGGACTGGGGAATAAGGAAGATCTTAGTTTGAGTCCTGCCTCATATACTTATAAGTTGTGTGATCCTGGGCAAATCACTTAACTAGCCTCAGTTTTCTCATCTTTAAAATGGGGTTTATAATACCTAACTTTCAGCATTGTTGTGAGAATAAAATGAAATAATTGATGTAAAACATTTGGCAAATCTTAAAACCTACATAAATGTTAGATATTACTATTGTTGGTTTGCTTTGAAGGGGATGCTTTCAATCAAACTTATTTACTCATGGAAGGTAGTGTGAACCAAGGACAAAGAGGTCGCTTTAGAGCACTGATTGAGAATTGACCAGGTACAAGCCTCTTAATGGTAATTTCAGAAATTCACGAAGTTTGGTAAGAATGGTAAGTTCAGAAGTTTAGTTGGGTCAAAGCTTACTTTATAATCTTATCCCTAGGTTAGTCAAACACTCAAAAAGAACCTTTCTCTCTAGGAGAAGAAAATGTATAATGGAAAGAACACTTGCTCTAGAGTTAGAGAACCTAGATTCAGACCTTATTTCTGATGACCTGCATGACCTTGGACAAATCATTTAAGTTCTCTGAACCTCATTTTCCTCATCTATAAAAGAAGCTGGTTGGGCTAAATGGACTCTGAGGTCCCTTCAGACTCTATGATTCTATGATCATCAAATGACAAAATAAACAGACCAAAAAACATTTTTAAAGTCATCTTGGCTTATTTGGATAGGACATGTAACAGATAAATAATGGAGCAGTCAGTTTGGTGAAATTTCCAAGCAAGAGATGACGATTACCAAGAATGAAATATGTGTGAATTAAATTGTGATTCCACTGGGATTATCAGGCAAGATGTGAGACTCCCTCAAAGGAATCTGAGGGAGTTGGCTAGCTCAACGATAGAAATCTTGCTTTTTGACTTTCTAGAGCCACAAAAAGCAAGCGAGGTTTTGTAACATTTGCTTCAAATGAGATAATATTTGCATTGGCATAGTGCCTGGCACGTAGTAGGCACTATATAGATGCTTATTCCCTTCCTTTCCCCATTAATAATAAAAATCAGTTGTGAGGGGGGCAGAGAGGTGGTGCAAGTTAATAGAGCACTGATCCTGGAGTCAGGAGGACCTGAGATCAAATCCAGCCTCAGACACTTAACATTTACTAGCTGTGTGACTTTGGGCAAGTCACTTAACCTCAATTGCCCTGCCTTTCACCTAAAAAAAAAAATCAGTTGTGATATTGAGTTTTGTTGCACTCCTGTTATCACACAGTGACTAAACTGTTGATAATACAACAACTTACTGCAGAGAATCCTAGAATGCCAGAGTTGGGAATCTCAAAGAACCTCAGAAATCATTGAATCCTCTTACCTGAAACATGGAGCCCTTTGACAACATCCTTTTGTCAAGCAGCCAACAAGCCCTTGTTTGAAAACCTTCAAGGACAGTCAGTTGAAGACCCTGCTGTAAGGGTAGTGGAGTGGAGTGGAGAGAGTATAGACCGTCAAGGGAGAAGGCCCGTATTGAAGTTCTGTCTCTGACATTTCTGGCCTTCAGCAGTCACTGTACATCTCCGACCCACAGGGTTCTGACTGGTGAAACGGATATTAGGAATGGTATACTGGAAAGAACTATGGCTTTTAGGAGTTAGAGGACCTGGGTTTGTATTCTGTTCCTGGCTACTTGTATGACCTTGAGCAAATTATTCATCTCCTGGGGCCTCAGTTTCCTCCTCTGTAAAATGGGCATGCTGGACCTGATGGCTCCTGGGGTTTCTTCCGGCTCTACACCATCCTATGAAGTCTACTTACAGGGCTATTTTAAAAAACAAACTTTATAAATATTACAGCTTTGGAGAAATGCAAGCTGTCATTATCATTACATTTCAAAGCCGCCCATTCTACTTTTAGAATGTTGTTCTTTATATCTAACAAAAAATCTTCCTGCCTATAATTTTCTCCTAGTCCTGACCTTTGGGATCAGACTATTTTTACTCCTTCCACATGACATTCCTTCAAATGTTGCTCTTTTTCTTTCTCAGACAAACATTTCCAACTTCTTTGACCATTTCATTGTGACTTGGCACAAGTTCTTCCCATCACTGTCTTGGTCATTTTCCAGCTGGACATACTTCAATTTTCCAATGTTCCTCTTTAAGATATGGGGCCAAGAAATAAGCACAATAATACATATATGTTTTGATTAAAGAGCTGCCCAACACAGAGCACATGAGGACAACATGGAACAGGTGTCAAGATGATGGTAGATTTCCAGGGTCATATGGATGGCTAACTTTGTGCATATTGAATAAGAATATTTCATACAAAGAGCCATGAGTGAACTCCATCAATCACTAGAGTCATTGAGGCTTATATAAAGTGCAAAAAATTTATATTAGCTAATGATTTATGATTGGTTTATGTCTACTTCAGGTGAAGGGGTTTCTGGTAGTTGATTTTGGAAGTCTAGAAAATGAGGCAAGCTAATTAGCCTCTCAACTCCATCAGTTTATTTATAAGTTTGGGGGATCAATTTTATTCAGTTTTGGTGAAATTATATTCTACATTGTTGGAAGGTGGAAAACTAACTGCTTCACAATAAGACTTTCATAGGCAATATCTAGGATCCTAGAAGAACCGTTATAGATGACATGAATCCTGGACTTCACACTCACTTCTCTGCCAGGAACTAGTATGTTATCTTGGACAAGTTGCCACACTTGTCTGGGCCTCATCTTGTTCATCTGTAAAAGGAGAGAAGTTGTTCTAGGGCATCTCTATGGTCATTTCCTGTTCTGGCAGCTGGTGACTAAATCATCTTGAATCCAATTGAATTTGTTGAATATTTTAAAGCACCTATTGTATGCAAAATGTCAAAGCAGCAGGCAGTAATAGATGGAGGGCCAGGAGAAAGGAAAACCTGGGTTCAGGTTATACCTACATATTAATTGGGTGACCTTGGCAAGTGACTTAACCTCTCAGTGCCCTGGTTAATGTTCTAAGCCTCTAAAGGAGAGGTAAGTTGATGACATGCACAAGTGAGAAGAGCTTTCACACCAGGATGTCCATACCTCAATAAAATTGTAAGTTTGGACAGAAAAAAGTAGAGGGAACTCTATTGGGTAGAAACCACCCTTTCATCTTATTATTCACAATAGCTTATGTTTATATGGCTCTTTACAGTTATAAATTGCTGTTAAGGTGCTCATTTGAAAAATCCTATCATTCTGTTGTTCCCCCTCTCTCCTAAGGTCTAAGGATCATGGTACAGACTCACAGCAATAGAAAATGAGGTAGAGGCCGGGATGGTGGGTGGAGGAGATTTGCACTAAATCGCCAAATCATACTTAACCTGCTCATTGAGTTCAGGCAGGACCACCTCCAGGTGCTTCATTATTTAATTTATGCATTTAACATAGGACCTTTTGTTCTATAATTTTTTGTGTATGCAGGGGTGGTGCATCTGTTTCATCTGCCTCCAATTAAATCTCTTAGAGGACATCTCTTTAATTTACTTTGTATAATTTCTATCACTAGACTATACATAAGTAAGACTTTTTGGCTGCTACTCAACACAGGGCAGTAGGAATGTAAGATGTAAAGAACATCTCGATGTCATCCCAAGGTAATGAACCTATCTATATTTGTTTTGCATAAGTGAATATTGACCTTGACTGACCATGTTGTTAGATTTCCCAGTGTAGACTGTGTGGAACAGTAGAAAAACTTTAGACTTAAAACCAGCACCCCTAGGTTCTAGTCATATCTCTGTCATTTGATGTAATCTGGACAGAGTCCTCTTGAATTTCTTAGACTCAGACTCCTTATATGTAAAATGAGGAGGTTTGATTGGCTGGCCCTGACAGTTCTTTCTAATTCCAGCATACTAAAACTTTGTGTGTATAGTCTATAGTCTTAGATGACAAATAGAGCTGATGGGCAGCTTAGTTAATAAATTTTCAAGTGAAAAAAGATCTGAATTGAATTACAGAAAATGAGTGGTATCACACCAACATGGGCATCCCTATGCCTGCCTCCAAGCTGTTTTAGAACTTGACAAATTTACTTAGGAGAAAATGTTACTGGACATGTCACTTAGAGGCACTAGAGGATTAGTGTAAAGAGTCCTAGACTTTGGGTCAGGAGACTTTCCTGACATTTCCAAACCATGCTGTTTATATTCTGCTATCCCTATCATCCCCCTTCCCACCAGAACCTTATGTACTTCTCTGTCCCCAGGATCCTGGGCCCTGAGCTTTCACCTTCTTTTGCTTGGAACCAGACTCATGTCACTTCCAAACTATGTGTTGTCCTCCTTCATAAAATGAAAGCTCCTATGGGAATGGACTGTCTTGTTCTGATCTATATTTGTATCCATAATGCTTACTATAATGCTAGTACACAGTGAATAATAAATGTTTTTTTATCATTCTTTTATTCATTCATTCCTAGTTCTAACAGGTTAACAAACACTTATTAATAATATCTACTTATGTGACCTTACACAAATTATTCTACCTCCTTGGACCTCAGTTCTCTCATTTGTAAAATGAAAGGATTGGACTAGTTGAATATCTGTAGTACCCTTCAGCTTTGAATCTGTATGGCTCCATCTTAGTTTTCTCTTTTGCAAAAAGAAGGGATTAATTTAGATGAATTCTTATATTCCTTCCAATTCTCTAATTCTAAAATTCTATGAATATCTATAATTCTTTGAAAGTTAAGATAAGCCCTGACAACTGTGAAGTTCACTATACTTTAATAAGTTCTTAAACATGTTTGGTGAATTGACTTGGATTAAATTCATGGTTTGGTGGAAAGAGAACTGAATTTGATGGGGGAAGACTTGGGATCAAATTATAAAGGGAATAAGTCGAGAGAATACGAAAGAACCTCAAAATGAAATGTGCTAGTGTTGATGGTGAAATAGGAATACAATTATATTAGGGCAACTGGGTGGTACAGTGAATAACTGGACTTGGTATCAACCAAGATCTGAATTCAAATCCCACTTCAGCCATTCAATAAGTGGACAAGTCACTTAACGTCTTTCTGTCTCAGTTTCTTCATCTGTAAAATGAGAAAAACAGTAGCTCCTACCTCATAGGACTATTAGAAAGATCAAATGAGGGCATGGAAATAAAGTGCTTTTCAAACCTTAAAGTGCTATAGAAAGGATAGCTCAATTATTACTACTAGTTAGTGGAGAAGCAGGTGTTGTGGATGGGATGACCGGAGCAGCTATTTTAAAACAAAATTTTTTAAGAAGTTCATATTTCTATGACACTTTAAGGCATGAAATGCTTTCTTTATTACAGCATAGTAAGGTAGGTAATACAAGAATTATCAACTCCATTCTACAGATGTAGAAATTGAAGCTCATGGGCAAGGTAACCTGCCCATGATCAATTCAGAAATTGTTGGAGACAGGCTCTGTACATCGATTTTTCTGATTTCAAGTCCAAATGCTTTTTCCCCTCCTATTCCATTGACCTGACTGCTTAAGCAAGGTGTGGAACACTAGGGTTTCTGGGAAGATAAACTCACATTTCTCCTTAAATGTAAATCACATTGATCTCAGTAGAAATTGTCTGATTATTAGAAATGAAGTTCCTTTGTTCCCACTCTTTGAAACTCTCAGTCTCCAGGGAATCAATTTCACTTAGAAGTTTTATGAAGCTAAGCAGAACATTGACTAGAGCAACTTGAATTCAGTATTCATTAACTGAAATCTTTGACTTACAATGATTCTCTCTGCCTCCAACACTGAATATTAGGGAGGAAGGAGTCTTTAAGATTATCCAATTCAACCTCATCGTTTTATAGGTGAAAGAGCCAAGATCCAGACATAGAAATAACTCAACTTAGGCAGTGGTCAAATTGAGACTAAAATCAAGATTTCTAGACTCCTTGGCTAGTTGGTCTTTCCAGTACACCACACTGCCCCCTGTATTGTCCACTGATGCTTAGTTTTACCCTGCAGGGAAAATAAAGGAGAAGTAGCCTTAGGGAAAGTTTCAAAAGTTATTCTCAAGTGAAGAATAAAGTCAATGAGACTGGCAGAATGGAGAAGGGAAGCAGGATCTTCAGAGGATGGAAAAAACCCAAGTAGCCTGTAAATTTTGAATAGATTGTAAACACATAATAGATGAATGAGACAGGCATGCCGAGAGGCTCTTAAAATGGTCCAGTTGGGAAATGACTAATGCATGAACACAAATCTTAGAGGCAGGCAAAGTTAGAGATCTGCGAACTTTTTAAAGGTTAAATAAGTGATAACAGCATTTTATTAATGCCCCCAAAGTGTCAGCTATTAAATACATGATATGAATATATAAGTGCTTTTAATTGGACATGATTAAAAATAATGAGATATGTTTAAAATAACGACAGTGGAGAACAAAATAGCAGTTAGAAGGAATTGGTTTAGAAAGCCCAAAGAGATAGGTGCCTGGTGATTTCCTTGTCATCAGTAGAGGCAACATTTCTATGTAATGAATTGGGCACTTGAGCATATGAAATGAGTTACAGACCAATAGCACTTCTAGTCTTTCTAGATTCCCTGGCATCTAGAAACTTTGGAACACCAAGACAGTATCAGCCAAATAGAAAAGTGTGTTGCAATCCTTCAAATAGGTACCATGGGATAATGACTAGGTATCATGTATAGTTCCATGGAGTCAAATGAATGCTTGATTCAATCTACTCTCTATTTTCAAAGGACCTTTAATTAATCCTACCTTTAACACTTTTAGGATAGCCTTGGACAAGGTAATTAACCTTCTTGTGCCTCAGTTTCCTCATCTGTAAAATGAAATGGTTGAACTTCACAGTCTCTGGGGTCACTGCCAGTCCTAGATCAAAGATCTTATGGTCCTGCACACCTCTGGGTCACTTCACAGCTCATTTGTACCTCCAGAGGGATCAATAGGGGAAAGGAAAAGAGTTAAAAATCCAACTGTCAAATATTATTCCATTAGTGATTTTAGTAGAAAGCCATAATGAGGGAAGAGGTAAGGAGTCATGAGGTTAATTTAGTTTGTGTCCAGATGTCATGTTCTAACTTCCCCTTTTCCTCAGTCTTATCACAAATACTTGCCATTCTATGTCCTGGTTTCCTCATCTGTCGATGTACTAATTAAGAAGGGGCTATATTCTTTTTGTATACTGAGAACCTCATCTCTAGATCAGTGGCATAAGCAGGATCTAATTTTGTCCATGCATAACACAGATGAAATGCACAGACTGAAAAACATGGGTGAATGGAAGGTGACATATACCACTGGAGGGAGGTCTACATCGATGAGATCAGTGAAATAAGTGTGTATAAATCTCAGTAGATTTTTCATTATTCTTAGGCTCTGGAATTTTTGTCCCAGGATTATGTGTTCTAGTAGAAAGAGAACTGGATTTGGAGTCCAAAGCTATTGGTTCTGAATGTTTATACTTATAACTTTTTTTGCTGAGTCAGACAATGAGTAGTGACTCTGGCTTACTACTGGTTTCTCATGGTGTAGGAAGAAAGTACAGATCCAAGCCAAGAGAAAACACAAAGTTTTACTATATACAATATACTCTATCTAGATCTATCTATCTATTTATCTAAATATACATGTATGTACCCATATATACATGTATATCATGATAATATTGGGAATCCTATATATGTGAATGCTTCTTTGTTTTAAAACCCTTTCACATCTAGAGAACAAATCATAGTATCACAGACTGAGTTAGATGAAACCTCAAATAACCATCTAGCCTGATCTACTCATTTTATAGATGAAGAAGAAAGGCCCCCCAAGTTGAATGACTTGCCCAAGGTCTTATAGGTAGTATAAAAATTGGGATTTGAACCCAGGACCTCTTTCTATTGTTACATGATGCTATGGAAAGAATATTGAATGTAGAGTCAGAAGCCCTAAATTAAAGTCTTGGCTCTGTCATTTGCTAATTGTTGTGTCCCTAGGCTAGTCACATTACTTCAGTTTCCTTTTCTGTAAAATGAAAATAGTACTCAGACTACCTATTTCCTAGTGGTTGGTAAGAGACTTTTCATGTGCTTTAAAGTATTGTAGAAATTTCAGCTGTTAATTTCTGAAAAAAAAAGAGAGGGTTGGATGATAGGATATCTATGGTTTTATCTAGCTCTAAATTCCTCTGATCCCATTTGAATGTCACAATAATTCTGGATAAAATTATTGTTCCCTTTGAAGAAATTGAGGTCCAGAAAAATGAAGTGATTTAGCTGTGACCATAGAGCTAACTGTTGAGAGTACCAGGATTAGAGTCCATGGTATACGTGGCTTAGGAACTGACATCAGTGTTACACTCAAGCACACCACGGTTTGTGACTTAGACTCCTTAGACTCCTGGTGAGTCTTTGAC
Source organism: Pseudocheirus occidentalis (assembly GCA_028646575.1). Classification (NCBI taxonomy): domain Eukaryota; kingdom Metazoa; phylum Chordata; class Mammalia; order Diprotodontia; family Pseudocheiridae; genus Pseudocheirus; species Pseudocheirus occidentalis. Next base: position 214,876,019 of record CM053593.1, read on the forward strand.
AATATGAACATAGGAGGGAAGGAGAAGGAAAATGGGGCAATTAGGAGCAGCCTAATAAGATTTATTGTTGTTTACTCTTTTCAATCATGTCTGACTCTTAATGACTCCATTTGGGGTTCTCTTGGCAAAGATAAAAGTGGTTTGCTATTTCCTTCTCCATCTCATTTTACAGAGGAGGGAACTGAGGCAAATTTGGTTAAGTGACTTGCCCAGGGTCACCACAGTCTGAGAATGAATTTGAATTCAGGAAGATGAGAATTTTTGACTCTAGACCTGGTGCTTTGTTCACTTCACCATCTAGCTATCTTTATTTTTGTACTAAAGATCATAAGGAAGTTGAGTCATTTCTGGGACTGACATTTGACTACTCTCAAACGTGTCTGGGGAATATTGTAGAGAGGAAGAAAGTAGAAGTCAAGATAAAAATGGAACTAACCTGTTTGTCTCTCGATTCTTCAGATCAGGAAACAACACTCTTTCCTCAATTTCCCTCCCCCCTTCGTTCCTTTACCTGTGACATGGAGACCTTTAGATGAAATCCTGCACTCACTTTAGTCATTCTGGGGCCAACCCAGCTCATGCAGACGAGAGAGGAATATGTGGAGCAGCTGTTTGTCTACTTGACTTAGAAGTCAGATTACACATCAGTGTAAGCTATCTTTCTTGGCTCCCTGTCTGCATTATTTCCACAAAATGTTTTGCCTTCAGGGCATATTTGAATTACAGAAAATTAGTTAAATCTAGGCAACATACTTGAAGTATACTTGCCTGAGTGTAAAACTATTTAATCTACTCTCCTTTTTCATATTGATGTTATTTTCACACCTATTAAAGGAAATTTCAGTGCTACACACAGGCATTATCCAATAGTTTTAAGGAATCTTGTCATAGGAGCACAGCATCATAAATTTAGATACAAAAGGGAATGTAAGCTTCACTTAGGCCAAGACCCTCATTTTTACAGATGAGAAAACAGGCTTAGAGAAGATTATTAGAAGAAATGACCCGCCCAAGATTATATACAACTAAATAAATTGCACAAAGCCTTCTCTGATCAGGACAAAAAGGAATATTGAATCTGTAAAACCATGGCAAGCTTGGTTGTTCACACAGAAACAAAAAGGGGCAAACCTAGAGGCATCAGGCCCACAATCACAGGACTTCTCCAAAATCCAGTAAAAACAATGGAGAAACAATGGGCCAAAAATGTTGTTGATTCCTGTGAATTTGCTGCCCTCGGCCCGTCTTAAATAGTTCACAGAATCACCCAGGGATTTATTCATTCAACAAAAACCTGGTAAATGGCTGCTATTTGCAAGGTAGGGACTAGACTTGTGACTTCATTGGCAAAAGGCATACCTAAGTGAGGAAAATCCATCTTGCCAATGTAGGTCATCACCTTCTCTGCAGTTTATAACTTTAAAGAATTGCTTGGATCACTGAGACGTCAGTAGACTTATCCAGAGTCATACAATCAGTATATTTGATAGGTAGAACTTGAACTCAGGTCTTCTGGTTTTAAGTCCAACTTATTATTTACTATATTATATTGCTTCTCATGGCACTGGGGAATATGAAGACAAAACCAAAATGGTCTCTACCTTCAAAGAACTGACAATCTACTGGGGGTGAGGGTGGAGAACTACTGTGTACAGATAAGCGATTTTTTAAAAAATGGATGAAGTAAACTAGAGAGATCAGGGAAGGCCTGTTGTCAGAGATGGCAATTGAGCTGGATCTTGAATGAAACTGGGAGATCTCAGAAGTAGGGAACAGGGAGAGCATTTGTAATCTGTCTATGAACATGGAAAATAGGTAGAATGTCATGAAAGAGAGTGGCAAACAGGCCCAATGACCACAATTCAAATGTTCCTATTGCTTAAGCTTTAGCAAGGCCAACTAAAATATGACTCACTTTCATTGAATTTTGTTTCTTTCTAGGTCCCTAGAGTAAATGGGAAATGAATATCTGGATGAATGGTCTCTAATAACTAACAACGCCACTTCATTAAAATAAGCCAAGGCAAATGCATTTAATAGCCAATAGGCTATAGTCACATAGACGTCTGAGCTAACTAATAGAGACCTGAGTTAACACAATTTGTAGTTGGTTAAGAAATGTCACGTCCACAATTAGAATTTAGGAGATAACGAATGTGGTGCATTTCCAGCATTATTTATTTTGCTCATTATTACATTAGAATAAGGTACATATATCAAGCCACATGATACAGGGGACAGGCCTCATCAAAATGGGAGAAGCTATTATAAGCCAAGGGTAGTTGTAAGAGTGCTGGTTTGGAGTCCGGGGATCCAAGTTCAAAACCTGATTCTGCTATTTGCTGCTCCTATTGTATTGGACAAATCATTTTATTTTTCTGTAAAGGTCAACTTTTGCAAAAAAGATCAACTTTTTTTTTTGCAAAAGAAGGAGGATCCATGAAATTATCTCTAATCCTATACCCCAAAGTCCCAGGAATAGAACTTTAAGCATAGTAGGTATGTAATGAGTGGGTTTGGTATATTTTTTAATGGCATTGGTCTGGAGGAGAAATGCAGTCAGCATGAAACTGGAAAGATTTGATTGGTCAATGAGATCGAAGGAGATGAGACTCTGCTCTGTAAAGGAGAAGCCAACAGCCTGTCTAGGGAGGAGAAATAAACAATGCACAGATGAGTAGAGGGAGAGTCATTCAAAGAGCAATGAGCCTCAGGAAAAACCAAGGGGAAATGGTGGGTTGTACACTAAATATCAACTAAATATCAGAGTGCAGTGAGGCTGAGATAAGAGAATCACATCATTTCCAGCACTGCCACCTATGGGGTTGATGTCATCTTCTGAGGGAAAAATAACACATGTTGCTCCCTTTGGGGTGTCCAAAGGGGCAATTGCTTATCTTCTGGTTTTCTTAGGCATTAAACAAGGACAGCAGCCAAAGAAAAAAACAAACACACAAAAAAACTAACAACAGCCAACTCCACTTCTAGGTTCCCGAGGAACTGCTTTATACAAAGCTTCAAATCTACTTATTTTCCAAGCACTCTTATGGGAATGAGATACATTATCTATGTTTTACTTCTGGAGACACTATGATTCAGAGAAGCTTGGTGATCTGTCCATAGATGAAAAGAAAGCTAATGACAGCCAGGATTCTAGTCCTTTACTGGAGGGGGACAAGGGAGGCTATTGTTCAAAACATCATCACTTCAAATGTTGGGCTTTTTGAGTAGATGTTGTGCTTACTTTTGTAGTGTAAGAGAGCAACTGTATAATGATAAACACATAGTAGGTGATTAACAAATATTTGTTAAATTGAGTCTGGAACACTGCCAATGTCAACACTGCCAATAGTCAACAAAACAATATTAATGAGGAAAGGGAAATTAAAAGACATGACAAATGATATAGAGCCTACAAGTGATTGAGGAGAAGGATATAAAGGAATGTTTAGAAATGCTGTCAGAGATTAAAATTACCTTAGCAACAAAAGTCTCAATTAGGAGATATATATATACTTTACACTAATATATCTAAAGATATACATTTTCATTTGCGTAGGCACTTTCCTTTAACCTAGACAAGTTTCAACTCCTCCATAACTTATCATATACGATTCTTATCTGTGTTTTCCCATTAATCTTCCAAAGAAAATCTATCCAATGTTTTGGAGGCCTTTCATTTTGTAATAACTCTGGGATACCAGACACCACTTGGATTGTACATGGTTTATCTCTCATTTCATTACATTACTTGTTCACCTTGCTTTCTTATTACATACATCCTTGACAATATCATCTGCACTATTTCTTATATATTATGCGAATTGTCATTGGTGCCATTTATTTTCCACTGTGCGTCTTTCTATTAACCTTTGGATTGTTTGTAACTTTAGTTTTTCTGAGATTGTTGTACTCAATAGCCATGACAATATTCATGGGAGAACACATGAATCAAAGAGATGAATTTTTGCTGCAGGAAGTAATTTGGGATCATCTGGAAGTCTGACCCAAGTTCTTCAGTGTAATCTAATTTTTTCCTACTCTTTCTGTGTCTAGCTCCTTAACAGTCTGTAAGCCTTGTCCAGGAGACACATATTTTAGCATATAGGTAGTCTGAGAAAGAACCAGGAGTGGACCCAGCTTCTCTGACTCCAAACTCATAACTCCTTTCTCCCTATATTCTGTCTGTAACCAATCACTTCTCATCCCTTCAGATAACGTCAGTTTCATCTTTTACTATGTTGTTCGGCATTTGCCACATTCTGTCTCATTCCTTCAAGAAAGCATTCATAGTGTCTAGAGCAGTGGTCCTCAACCTTCCTATTGTTGCAACCCTTTGATACTCTAAATTGTAAGTGTATCTTGGATGGAGGAGCAGTGTCTCAGTTCCTAAGACCACTAGAAATATATATTTTTTCCAACAGTATTAGGTGACCCCTGTTATGCCTGTGAAAGAGTCGTTTGACCCCCAAAGGGGTCATGACCCACAGGTTGAGAACCGCTGGTCTAGAGGAAGGTACCTGGGAAGATGAAGGATTTTGTGCTGATGCCACTTGAGATCAGCTGAAGGAACTGGGAATATTTAAACTGGAGATGAGAAGATTTAGGAATAGAATACTAATAGCTAGCTCTTACATAGCAATAAAAGTTTTCAGAACACTTTACAAGTGTTATTTGATTCTCACAATAACCATGAGAGGTAGGTACAATTGTTATCCTCATTTGAAGGAAGGCAGACAGAGAGACTAGTCAACCTTCCCAGGGTCACATAGCTAGTTTTGAGGCCAGATTTGAAGGCAGGTTTTCCTCATTACAAGTCTAGCATTCTGTCCGTTGTGCTCTCCAGCTGCCTCCAGACATCACAGGTATCTTGCAGTTTTTAAAAGGCTGTCATACAGAAAAGGAATTTGATTTGTTCTATTTCATCACAGTGAAAAAATGGGAGCAATGTGTGGACATTACAGAGGTAACTTTAGACTTGATGAAAAGATACAAAAAAATTCCTAACAATTACATTTCTCCCAAAATACAATGGGCCAAAAATAAAATAAGTTTTCCAAGATTGGAGGTTTCCATTCAGGTTCTGGATGATCACTTATCAAGTATCTTGTCAAAGGGACTCTTTTCCAAGTATGGATTGGACCAGGTATTCACTGAAGTCCTTTTGAACTCTAAGGTTCCATGATTTTGTTTTTCTTTGCAATAGCTCAGCTTTCAGCCTCTTTCATATCCCAATCCTGAACCATATTTTTCCCAACATAGTTTTTACCACTTTCCCCTGTGCCTGCTTTCTCATTGAAATTGTTGGATATCAAAGTGCATATGGACTTAATTAGGAGAATCTCATTAAGTTCTTCATAAAATTTTTTTTAATTCCTGCAATGGATATAAGGAGGTTATATTTATCTTCACAGACGTCTTTTGACTTACCATCTACAAGGGAAGATGACCAACTCTCCATGAAATCATGTCTTTTTTTTTTTGGAGATAGGTAATCTCTAAAAATAAGGAAAGAATGATCCATAGTTGGAAAACCTAAGAAAAGAGAAGAAATTATACATGGGAAAAATTCCATTATTTTGGTTGTAAGGGTAATCCAAAGTCAAGTGTGAAGGCACAGTAGACAATGTTATCTCAAGTTGGTGGTACTGGCATATTCTATGGCTGTCCTTTTGGGCAGCTGCTGCACTTTTAGATAAATTTATCTGGAAGAGAACCTTACAGCTGTAAGACACTATACATAACATTTAATCCAACCCTTCATATTAAAGAGGAGAAAACTCAGGCCCAAAGGGATAAGGTAACTTTCCTGGGATGGCAAAGTCAAGACTAGAACAGAGCCCTCTTGATTGTTACCTTTTTGTTCTTTTTGCCACCTACTTTGTTAATTTGCTAATTTTCTTTTTTGAGAGGCAGCATAGAGTAGTGCATAGAGGCCTGGCCTTGTCAGGAAGACTTGGTATTCACTCTTGATTTTAAGTAATAGCTGTATGAACCAGGGCAAATCTTTTAACTTCTTAGTTCCCTAAGCAACTTTCTAGGATTTTATGGCACAGACGGCATGCCAAACAGCATCAGTGAAAGGAATTTCTTGCTCTTAAAGTCTCCTATACTGACTAATCCATCCTCCTCCTCCCCTCCCAAATAAACACACACACACACACACACACAACAGGCATACATACACTAGAAAATTTTCATATATAACCAAAGAAAAAGTACATTTTGTGTTAGTTTGGGGTCAATTATTATGAGTAATAAGGTGACCATTGGGGAAAACACCTTAAATTACAAACAACTTTCTAAATGAGAATAACTGTAGACAATTCAATGTATTGTTGAAGTCAGAGACTCTGGAGCTTTCCACATTTGTTGGTGGAGTTAGGACTTTACTCTTTTGGTCTGTTTGCAAAATGTATTTTCACAATCTCCCATTGACTTTTATAGGACATAACATAAGAATGAGAATAAGTCCTATAAAAAGCTAAAGAAACAAGAATGTAATACACTAGATGAAGAGAAAGCAGCAAGATAAAGTTGTATCCCAAAGAGCTTCAACATGCTCAATGTTTCTGTTGAGTTACATTAGAGGAAATTCTCTATTCTTCAATGGCCCAGTAGAATGAGAGAAGAATACGAATTTCTCATGCCTTGCTTGGATTCCTAAAGAGACTTAAGATTTAGTACTACAGGATTTAGAGCTAGAAGGAGCCTTGGAATTAATTTAGTCCAAATCATCATTTTATAGGGGAATATACTAAGTCTTACAGGTAAAATGATTTAATTTGGGGGAAAGGAGGAGGGAGGAAAAGGAGTCACTCAGGCTGTAAATAGCAGAACAAAGATTCAAAACCAGCCATTCCGCCTTCAAATAAATCCAGGGTTCTTGATACTACTCTGTTGTTAAAAGAGGTCAAACCTCTCTATACCTTAGGAAGCCTTAAAGTGATATGCTTCTTAAACTGTGGGTCAAGACCTCTATGGTGTCACAAAAAAATTTGGTAGCAGTAAAAGGTTTCTGAACTCACAATGAGCAAAAATTAATTGAAAGTCAAATGCATAATGGGGTGTTTCTGGCAATGCTTGCTGGTGTTGCATCTCAAAACTTCTCTGCAGCCTTGGTTCTGAACGCAAAGCATGGGCATTTTGCACCATGTGTGTCCTTGGTCCGTACAAAGCCAACTAACGCTGCCAAAACCCAAAAAGGGGCTGTGAGTGGAAAAAGTTTAAGAAGCCCTGGTAGACTGTCACTTAACCAAGGAAAAGTAATTTGAGTTTGGTTCCTCCAACTAAGTATTTGAGTACTTGTTTATCTAAACAAATGCCTTGGGACACTCAATTAACCTTTCTAGGCATGAGTTTCTTCATCTGTAAAATTAGTGACTTGGACTTCATGACCTTTAAGGTACCTTTTAGTTCTAGATCTAGACCCTATTAAAAGGATCTGAGTTCAGTGCAAAAAGGAATTTGAGTGAAACAGAGATGAAAAGGTTTCCTTCTGACCAAAAGCCTCCCTAGTACACAGGACAAAATTCCAAACTATAAGGGATTTGTCATCCCCATTCCCTCTCTTCCTTACTCTAAGCTTTAAAGTAATTTGTTATGATGAAGCCAGTGACTGTTATGCATCTGTAAGATAGGTGCTGGTGATCTCATAAATTCTTATTAAAAATCTTCTACTTAATATCTTGGTGACCTTAGCTAAGTTGTTTTCCTTCTCCTCAGTTTCCTTATCTGTCAAAAAAATGGAGTTGGACTAGCTATTCTCAAGGTCTTTCCAGCTCCAAACCTAAACTGAATGAGTCTACAATTCCTTTTTTTAAATTTTATTTTATTTATTTATTTTTGCAATTTCTTAATAAACAATTTAAGCATGATATTGAATGTGATAGTTTCTGAATTGTTAGGGACAGAAGGCTTTTGTCTCCTAGAGCCTATTCTCTTAGTCAGACCTCAGTGGCGCAGGCAGAGAGAGTAGAAACACGGTGCCATACTGAACATCAGGCGGTCCTTCAGTAGTCTATTCCTGTCATGCACAGTGACTGGAGGGGTCAAGTTGGTAAACGTTTATCAAGCAATTATTATATGCGAGGCATTGTGCTAAGTGTCAGGGATACAAAGAATGGTAAAAACAAACCATCCCTGCTCTCCAGGAGTCTAATGGTGGAGAAGACAGCATGCAAACGATGTACAAGAAGATATAAAAAGTATAAATTGGGTATAATTAATTGAAAGAAGGCACCATCATTAAGGGAGTATTTTATGTTTTGACAACATGTGACCCTAGGGGAAATTCCCTTCTTTTGTTCCAATTGCCCCCATTCCATTTGGTGGTCAGCTAAGCCATCTGAAAGCCTTGAGAGAGAGACAGAGACGGAGACAGATAGACATAGTTTTTCCTAGGCAGAGGTAGACCAGATCCCTTCAACAGGGCACAGTCCTACATGCCAGAGCTCTTTTCTCTGAAGTATCTTAGTATTTTGAATATTTGACATAATTCTGAAGAAATAAATTCCCTTCCTATCCACAGGTACTTATGTAGCTACTCCATTGTTGCAGAAGTGGAAGATGTGGCCATTTTACTGGAGAGCGCATGGTGTAATGGAAGCCAGAATTCCAAGGTTTGAGGCCTAATCACCACTGACTAGCTCTGCCACCTTGGGCAAATTACTTAATATGTTTAACCCTCAGTTTCCTCGTTTGTCAGATATGGATCTTTATGTTTACCCTATCTACCTCACAGGGATGTTGTGAGGGTCAAATGAAGAAAAAAAAATTAAGACACTGTAACTGCAAAGTGATTTGTAAATATAACTATTATCGGTACACAGATGAAATGAACCCATGTCTGAATTCCACAGTTCTTAAAAAAACATGAGATCAATTAAAAAGGAGTAAGGTTTTATGCTTTTAAAATATATATGCTTAGGGTTTTTTTTGTTTATTTGTTTCTGTTGTTGAAATCAACTTTTCTTCCAAGAGGTTGGTAGTAAGTTTCTGTGTCACATGTTCTTCTGGGGGCAGGCTATAATAGACTGTCCTGGTTCTAAGTTCAACAGGTTGAAACAAATAATTGTTGTATTGGTTCTAGTGCTATATTCAAATGTCTCACTTATCTCCTTAATTTCACATTCCTCTTCTTTGAAAGCAAAGAACATTGGCTTTGGAGTCAAAAGATCTGGGTTCAAATTCTGTCTCTAACTTATGCAAACTGTGGAGACTTGCAACAATTATTTAACATCCCTGGGCCCCTGTTTCTCTTCTGTAAGGTGGGGAAGGGGGTGGGGTGGGGTTTGAACTAGGTGGCCTCTGAGATCCCTTCCAATCCCAGGTCTATCTGTGATCCTATGATCTGATGTAGTCACCTCTAGAGTTATCATGGATGAATTTCAGACTTGACTCTGTGAGATACTGAATTCTCTCTGATAGGTTTTAAAGTGTGTTGTCATGTGTATGCACAAATAAGCATTGGGCTTCTACTGATTCCTACACTGCAACAGCACCCATGTTGTGCTGTGTCTAATATTTGTAGGCAGTACCCAAATAGATGGGAAGTCATTGGTGATGGATATTACATCCACAATGTATATATGCTATATCCATAAAACCTAACAGATGGAAAATAGGTGATGCCCACATGAAACCCCAATGTGGACGATCATAGTATTGGTGGTTGCAAGAGAAATAGCAAAGAGAACAAATTAAAGTATTTGATGCTGAGATACTTTACACCTTATCGTCAAAACATTAGTAAATAAATGTTTCCAGTAGCTTCTATTCTCTTATCTACTGTGATATTTAGAAGTTTGGTAACTGCATCAATGTGGGTAGTCTTGCTATTGATATAAACCTCCATCCTTCCTAGTGAGTTGCTTTAGGTCAAGAAATTTGTCACTTGGTGGCCAACCCTCCCATGATGAGCCTCTTTGGATTTAGATAGGCTGGTCCTCAGATAACAGGAATGAAGCCCATCATAAGACTTGTATGATAGAAGCCTTCTCAGTTTGATAGAAACTGGTAGAACCTATGCCCTGTTGGCATTGCCTCTGAGGACCCATGGTCCCTGTCATTCATACTACCGTGAGGCATCAAGGGAAGACTTTGGTAGAGAGTTCTAGTATATAGAAAGTTGAAATAATCTCCTGTTGTGTAATTTCTTTTTTAAAACATAAAAAAATATTGCATGCTCCATATAACATTAACTTATCTCTCTGCTAAAACTTTGCTATTAAAATACTGGTGTCAACATGTAATATGTATGTCAGTTCTTGCACGATTTAGAACAGATGTTTTAAAGTGAATGAATGACTGAATAAATAACCTAAGGAAATAAACATGTGTGTCTTCACCCCAGTCACCCAAGACTCAACAAAAGATTAATGTTTGTGGTTCATTAGGATGTCATCTGAGCATTTTGATGTCTTCATAATGCTGGAAATGTCCTGAGAAGCCATCCATTCTTTCTGTCTGCAGATATTTAAAATGCTGTGTTATCTGATAACTGGGAATGCACTCAGTCAACCTAACTTGTCCTATGTGATTGTCAGTATTACCCATGAGAATGTATAGAAGATATGTTCAGCTTTCATGCTCATAATCTATTGTCAGTAGTAAGGCAGCATGTAGGGGCATATTTGCTTACTGTGCTTAGGATTTAAAAAATGGATTAGTTCTTTTCTCCTTTGTCAGTTCCTTTCTACATATTGAAAGACTTTTCCACTTTTCTGTGTGAAGTCACAGCTGTGTTACCCAAGTGTACTTTGGAATAAAGCAAATACATGGTACTGGCACTGTGAGTCATTTGGATTTTGTTCAGGTCTGCTTCTTTCAGACTCAAAGACCCAGCCATGTGGAGTGTTTCAAATGGAAGAACAGGAGCAAGGCTACATCTCATTAATAAACCGGCACAAAGCAACAATTCTCCATTTCCCCGTTAGGATGATTTAGATAGAGCTTCTAAAATCAAAGGACATAGGTAAA